>JAWWES010000001.1:10233299-10325612 GCA_035583135.1 Lophotriccus pileatus | reverse complement strand
CCTCCGCCCGCCAGTAGGGGGCGCTCGGGCTTCACCGAGCGGGGCTGCCGAGGCGGCGGGACAGCGGGACAGTGCGGAGACAGCGTGGGGACACCGCGGGACAGCGGGACAGTGCGGGGACAGCCTGGGGACATCGCGGGACAGCGGGACAGTGCGGGGACAGCCTGGGGACACCGCGGGACAGCGGGACAGTGCGGGGACAGCGTGGGGACACCGCGGGACAGCGGGACAGTGCGGGGACAGCCTGGGGACATCGCGGGACAGCGGCGTGTGTGCCCTGCTAGGGGCGGCTGTGTCCCCTGCTAGGGGCTGCGTGTTTCCTCGTGGGGCGGCTGTGTCCCCTGACGGGGCTGCGTGTCCTCTCCTAGGGGCATCTGTTTCCCCCTCCTATGGGGGTCTGTTTCCCCCTCCTATGGGGGTCTGTTTCCCCCTCCTAGGCGCGTCTGTTTCTCCCTCCTAGGGGCGTCTGTTTGCCCATCACGGGGTGTTTGTGTCCCATCACGGGGTGTTTGTGTCCCATCACGGGGTGCCTCTGCACACCCCTCCCCGCGGGTGTCTCTGTCTCCCTCTCGGGGTGTTTCTGCCGCTGTCCGGCACCGGCCGCCTTTAAATTCCGCTTTCTCCGCGTTGCTCCTTCCCCCGTGTCCCTCCCTCTTTCTGCTCCGGTGGTTCGGGGTTTGTTCTGAGCGTGTCTCGGAGAGGGGCTGTTTTCCCTGGTTACTGGGGGGTGAAGTGGCCCCTTCTCCCGTGTCCCGCACCGCCGCCTCCAGGGACCACGAAACTTTCCCGCTGGCGGGAGCTTCCCTGCATCCAACGGACCCGGGAGGCTGGAGGCTCCTGGGTTTCGGCGGAGCCCGCCAGTCCCAAAGGGTCTGTGGGACACGTGCGATCTTTTGTGTTTTATTTTTATTTGCCACCTTTTCCACAGAGCGGGCCAGCAGAGAAATCCCTGGGGAATATGCTTTCGAGGGTCTCACTCCCTAGCGCCTGCGTTAAGCGTGCGAGAGGGTAAAATGAATAATTAAGAGAACGGTTCCATGAAATCACTTACCGAAAAATTAGCTGCCCATTAAAGGGGAAGCGGTGAGGAGCAATCATGTAAATCCTACCTACACCCAACTGTGGAGGGGAGGCAGCGAGCCTGACTCCCAGCCCTACGGCTGCCTGCTGGCATCGCCGTCCCCATCTCCCTACCCCGGGAGGAGAGAGAGAGGGACGCGTGGGTGTGGAGCGCAGTGGTTTAGTCCACACCCCGCAGCCTCCCTTCCCCAGGCAGCCTCGGGAGCCGCGCTCATTCTCCTCCCTCTCGCTGCCAGCCGGTGTGTCCGCGGCGGCAGGAGGCGGAGGCGGCGGGAGAGGAGGGGAGAGAGGAGAGGAGAGGAGCGGAGAGAGGAGCGGCGGACACGCCGGGGCCGCCCGGGAGAGCCGCGGCGGCGGGAGCGCCCCGCACTCCCCGCATCCCCCGCCGCCACCGCTCGGCAGCAGCAGCGGCACCGCGCCGGGGTCCTGCCCTCCCACGGTTCCCGCTCCGCTTTCAGGGAGGAGGGAGGTGTAGGGGACACGGCTTCTTTTTTTTTATTCTTTTTTCTTTTTTTTTTTTTGAGGGGATGCTGAGAAAGCAAACCGTTCCCCTCCCGTGTAGCACATTGCCGGGGCGTTCCTATTATGGAAGTTAAGTGAGAAACTCTGCAGCTTGAACTGATTTGGGGAGAGAAAGGGAGAGAAAGGGGTAGGGGGAGGGCGAGAGGAAAGCAAGATAGCCGAACCAAGCCAATGGTTTTCCTGCAAAGTGCCGGGAAGTTTGTGGAGCACTTTCTAGGAATCAGGTCCTTTCTCAGAGTCTCTCCTTGTCTTCCGAAGAAAGAGCTGCTTTTGGATTGCCATGGATCCTAAAGAGAGTCTTAGACACACTTGAATAATTCCTCTGCTCGGGCTGGATTGGTGGGAATTTAGGAAGGAGCGTGTGTGCAAAGCAGAAGCCTCCGGAGCTCGCTGGCTGCTCTAATCTGTATGGATCTAAAAGTGTCACATTCAAGACCTTTGCATCTGCAGCTTTTGATTTCAAGATTTCCCTTTCCACTTTAAGTAGCTGCTAGGAAACTGAAAACTTTTGGACCTACCTCTTACTGGCTTTGGATACTTTTTTTTTTTCTTTTTTTTTTTTTTTGATCTCTGTGGAATTAGTCTCGCAAGCGATCGGGATTGCTTTTACTATGTCAAAATGGGTCTGCTGACGCCACTCCTGCTCTTCGGATTTGCATTTTTTCAAGTCTATGGTAAGTTCTCTTATTTTAGACATGTTATTTCTGTGCAGAAATCCCCTTCATCTGAATCTCATTTGGGACAGCACATGGACGGCATTAAAAGCTTTAACGTTACAGAGCCTTAAGTTTGTTCCTGGTATAAAAATGGTATTTGGGGAGGGAGGGGTCGGAAGAGGGAGAATATATGTTTTCAATAAGCACTCCTTCCCGTCTCCTAACTCAGTGAGAAAGCAGCTTATGAATGGAAGAATGTCAGCTTGAGGTAGCGAGGACAGAGTAAAAACTACCGTGTTAAATCTTTTATTGGGGGGCGTGGGAAGCGGGAAGGAGAAAGGAAAGGCAGGGAGCTGTTGTTGCCGGTATTACTTTGCCGCCTTCTATTGTTAAACTTTTCCACCGGGAGAGCCAGCTGATGAAATAAATAGGTTAGCCCTGCCTCGGCTCCAGGTGAGGCGAACTGGCGGATTTCCAGAGTCCCTCAGCGGCTGATTCGGCGCTGGCGAGCGGCAGAAAGGCAGGCAGGGAGGGAGGGAGGGAGGCGGGCTGGCAGCGCGGGGCGGCGGCAGAGCGGCACCGACCACCCCGCTCCACCTCCGCCCACCTCCGCCGTGCCGGGCAGGTGGGGCGGGAGGCTCTTCCCATCGTTTTCCCCATCATTCCGGGCTTTCCAGAGGGAGTGCTTTCATGAAGCTCAACAGCGTCTGGGGAAAGACTGGGTTTCCTTACACCACCACCCCCCTCCTCCTCCACCCCGCCTTGGGTCCGCTCCGCAACGTTTCTTGCGGTTTTCGAGTTTAAGTAACGGCTGGGGAGCTGTAAATTGTCATCTTGGGGAAGTACGGTTTAGTAGGGCGAGAACTTCAGCGCAAGGGTAAATTGCCTTTCAAAGTAGGGGTGGGCGCTGTGCTGCCGCGCAGGCGGTGGATGCGCTGCAGCAGCAGTTCAAGCACAAGACTAGGAGCGAGCATCCAGTTCTCCAGGAGCCTGTGCTGGCACCAGATGCTCGGCAGTCCTCCTAGGATTGAGTATTTGCAACTCTAAACAGTCCTTTAGACTTAAGGTGAATTCAATGTCTGGGACCGTCGCTCGTTTTGCATGTCTGTCAGAGAAAACTTTGCCTCAGGAAGCTGCTCACGGCATTTACTGTATCAGTCCCCAGGCGAGGGCTCGGGGTTTATTGTTTGCAGTCACAGGCTGCTTTGGGTGTTTCTCCACCACCCCCTAGAAAGAAAGGAGGCAAAATAGGTGAGAAGAAGGAGACATTCAAGTACAGTTTTACATCAGTTCCGTAATGTGCCCTGCATATTTAATGTTCAGTAAGAAAATTTCTGTGTAATGTGTGTACACGCTAAACAGTAGGAAGTTTTAACTGTGGAAGGATTTAACAGAACCTTCATGGCAATCAGTGTGGTCATAGTTTGATGTTTGCTCTATATTTCTTGCTGTGAAAAGATCCTTAAGTTTAAGACCACCAGTATCGGAGATAGCTTTGTATACAAACTGCAAACATGAGGCTGTAGAAATGTAACTATTAGTAAGTGTTTAAAATTGTATGTAGCTAGAAGGAATACAATTAAAGTGCTCAGTGGAAGTGACAGAGTGAATCAGAGGAGCTTGGTGTTACAGAATGTAATTAATGTACCAGGCTGTTTGGAGATATATGAAACAAATGCAATTAACCAGCTTGCTGGAACAACAGGAGCAAGACATAATTTATTCGAGTTTTGTCATGGGGAACACAAGTAGAACCTCTGTTCTGGTTTAGCCTTATAGAAAGGGGGGGGGGGGGGGCGGCACAGGTGAAGCACGTAGCTAATTTAGAGCTGGACCATTAGAAAAAGAATGCCCAGAAGCTGCCTAGAATAGATGGGATCCTCCCCTTTTGTGGGAAGATAGTGCAGAGACTGTCGAGTTTGCCTACATTGACAACTCCCAGAAATAAATAAATAAAAAGCCTTGTGGATAGCACATCATGACCAAGTAGAGATAAGCTGTTATTGTCGAAATGACTAACAAGTAGCTTTGAAGAAATACTGGCAGGCAAGCTTGGCAAGCAGTGCTTTTGTCTCTTTAGAGGCATAGTAATTACGATCACATCTTAGGGTGACATATACCACTAGTTGCTTTGAAAAGATCTATATCAACATGAGCAGGATTTGGAATGCTTTAGTTTAAGAAAAAAAAGGCAAAACTTAATAGACCACTTGTTTAAGAGGTCCTTGGTTTGTTTTCTATGTTTGAAAGTTACCTCTTAGCGCCTTTCTGGTTTTTACTGATTTTTGTGGATAGGTTTGGTTGGGTTTTTTTGTTTGATCTCTTGGCATGAGGTTCAGACACAGACACTGTAGCGTTTGAGGCATGTTGGCCATCCTTTTCCTTGGGAAGTTAGTTTTGTTTACTGATTCGCAAGCAAGATAGGTTAAAATGATAATATTTGTCCTCTGAAGTTATTTTCGCTGCCAGTCCTTTTATGATACCTGAAAATTGCAAGGCTCGACAAAAGTGGCAGGAAATATGTGATACTTACACATATGTAGATTTTATTTTGTTTATTATTGTGTTTTTGATTTTCCTGCAATCCTGCCCATGTTCCTGCCATCTGTTCAGGGAATAATTTTAATTTTCTTTTATTTGAGATACCAATCTTGGTTGCAGTTCTTGGGAGAAAAAACCCAAACAAAAAACCAAACACATCAAAAAAAACCCAAACAACAAAACATCACACTGACAATTCTCTACCATAACATGGAATGGAGTTGACAGACTCTATGGTTTTGTTTTGTTTTGTGTTTTACTAGCGTTCAATTGATCTTCTTTCATTGTTATGTGTTTTGGTTATCTTTCTTCCAATCATTAATAACACTTAAAAGAAACAAATATTAACAGAAAAGTTCACAATGTCTGTGAACACAGGTTTTAGTGGGCCAAACTCTGCCCTGGTAGGACTCATAAGTGCTTTCAATGAAAATTATAACCTTTTATGTCAGAGCTGGCTTTTATCCATGAAAATGATAACCTTTCATGTCAGAGCTGGCTTTTAGCCATAGTCCCTTGGAAACTGCAGGTGTGATGCTCTTGGATGGGTGATGGTGTTAAAGATACCTGAGAATAATTCTATAACGCCAGCATTTTAACTCCATGTTAATATATTTCAAAAGCACTTATTTTCTGAATGCAAAGTATGCATTTGAAATGGTAGGGTGGCTGAAGCATTCTGTATTTATTTTTCTTTTTTAAAAATTTATTTCTTCATGCCAATGAACTACATTTCTGTGGCCTTGTGCTAGTCCCTGTTGCCTGTTGGAGAACATGGCTTACATATAAAGCTAGAGTATATTCTTCCACTGGGTATTTGAGCTGACAGGGTCTTGATCTCTCATGTGAGTTTTGCTGTTGATGGATAACCTTTGCTTCTGTGGAATGTGTGCATTTTAATGCATTGAGAGTGAAATTCTGAAGCGGAAAGTTTGCAGTTTTATTTCCATGAGCATGTTCTTCCGTAACATCCAATTCTACAGAGTATTAAAGTGCTTTCAACTCTCACTGAAATTAATAAGAATTGAAACATGTGTTCCAAGCTAATCATATGCTTTAAAACTTCACTGAGTATGGATGACTTTATGCCTGTAATAAATAACTTTGTGGAATTAGTCTTAAAATTTTCCTTTCTGGTAAGTTGTTATTGCAACAACATATATTTAGGTGCTGAAGATAGGCAATGAGGAAACCCTGTCATTGTGCTTCCAGAGATGGGTATGTTTGAAAATAATTTGAAAATCCAAATAATTTGGTTTGTGTCTTTGCTAATTTGGAACGCTGCAAGAGGTCTAATACCCTGCAAATCTTTCAGAAGAGTTGGACATAAAGGATTTAAACCTTTTATGTGAGTTGCCCTTACTGTAGTAGTCCTTCCATTAGGAACTTTCTGCAATGATGAGACTGATGGTGCTCAAGGAAGCTAAATTTTAGCAATGCAGGCTAAAGATGTGTAACCTTTAAAGCAGACAAAAGGATTTAAACACATTTTTAAGGAGGCATAAAAAGCATCAAGGAGATGTGCCAGAAAATGTGATGAGAGGAAATAGAGGCTTTGGCTAGTCTGTCCAGTCAACTCTATTTCCAGGAGTTACTTTTCCATAGCAATGTGGGCTCGTAGCCCTAAACTCAAGACGTGCTCTGTCCGCTCCTGAACCATTTAGTGGAAATTACTGAGGAGTATGCAATGGCTTTTTAGCCATTTGCTACCCTTGAATTGCTATTCAAATATTGATCTGGGCTAAATAGATTGCTAACAGGTTCTGTACATTCTGTTTCAGCCACCTAAGAGGAACACTGCTGTCAGGTTTTATCTGTTATCTCAGCTGGCATGGCAGAGGTTGCTCTTCCTGTGGCTGCCATCTGGCTCGCCACCTCTCACATCAACCTTGTGGAGGATACTTAGTAATCATACTGATGCTGTTTCTTGCCAACAGGCTTGGTTACTGGTGTGCTTTTTCTACATTTCTACAAAGATCTCTTTATTTTGCAAGAAGAAGGTGGCACAAGAAAAACAAGTGTTTGCTCTTATCAAATAAATAAACATATTGGCTTTTTGGTTCTTCCTGAACAGACATTTCTTACACATAACTCCTGAGTTTTTACAAAATGCTTATTGTTACCTGAGGTTTCCTGCACTTTACAGTACACAAGCCTTGTATGTTCAAAACAATTCCTTTACATTTTGGTGCATAGAAGGGTATGGAATCTGATCTTAGGTCACTACTTGTCTGAGAATGTTTAGGATAGCTTTTATGCTGGATAGGTATGTGGACTGTTAGTTATGAGAACTTTGCAAAATAATTATATAGAAATCAAATTTGTAGATATATGTTTTAGTCTCACCATCTTTACTCTCACACCTGACTTGTACTACATAATACAAATTTTGGACTCTCTGCCCTTAAAGTCACGTGTTCAGAAATAAGATTGAGTTGTTAGTGTTGCCCTCACCTCAAATCTTTTCCTTGACAAAATAATTTTTGTTGTTATAGTGGATAATTAAACAAGGTCCTGCTAATTTAGGTCCTGATTCTGCACCACTGAAATCTGTAACAGTTTTGCTGTTGAGTCCTTTGTGTGGAAGGCTGTGAAAGCAGATGGTGGTATCTTGACTTGATGTAAGTCAAGGCTCACATCTTGGTTCAGGTAATGTAATCATGGTACAAGATGAATCTGGTTTGTTGCCACATCCTTCCATGGAAACAGCTCCCAAATACCAGAGGGTACAAGTGCACGTTGATGCCTCAGTTCTGCTTACTCCTTACTTGTTTCTATGTGCCTCTGTTTACTAGTGCAGAGTACCCCTTTGTAACCAAAAAAAGCTTGTTGTGTATTTAAAGATATGCATTCTTAATGTTTTTTCAAGCCAAAAGTTCATGAAGTAAGAAATGGCTTTTTAATTCTATCTCTGCGGCTTATCTTGGCTTTGCTGCCATGGAAGAGATGCAGGATGTGCTCTTAATTTTATTAAAATCATAACCTTTATCAATAAATACATGAACAACAATAGACAAACTAACCAGTAGTACTCATGTAATAACCTGCTGATACGTATATTGAGCCGCTGTGCTCTGGTGGCCAGGCCTAATTGAGATTCATCTCTGGGTTGGGGTAAATGTGATGTGAGGATATTAATCTAAACAACGTTCTGGCAGAAGCGTCTTTGGTGTGTGCATTGAACTTGAAGTTCTATAGCACTCTTTCCCAGTTATTTTTTATTCCTGGGTTGTTTTTTTTTTTTTGGCTAAGCTTTTTTTTTTTATTTTTTTTTTTTTTTGTGAACTAACTGACCAAGAGTTATTATCTGCAGATCCCTGAGTTAATACACCTGTTTAACTGGGTTTTGGGAGAACTCTCTGCTTATGTACTAGAGAGGTTGGCAAACATTATTCCTTGTTTGCCTTGCTGTTTCTACCAGGACACACTGTGTCTTTGTCTTGCTGATAACTGAAGGTCACCCATTATCTGATGGTTCCAGTGTGTATCTTGTAACCCATCGAGGCTGTGTGCATACAGGTGCTATTGCACACTCTTCATGCTATTATTTGTCCTAATTTTGAAGATCCTCATTCAGCTCTACCCACCTACGTGAATGATGACAGGAAAAACACAAAAGTGTTTTCAAATTCATTCCTCGTCATTTACAGGTGCTCATTGCTTAAGACACTATTCAAAGCTTGGTTTGGAGCAACTTTAATGATATGCGATATTTGCTTTACATTTGCTTGTAAACTGATATTTCCTTTGCTCACTGAGTTTTCACAGTACCCTTTCACTTCCAGCAGAATTCTTCAACCTGAAGAATGTCCTTCAGTGAAGGATAGTGGTCTGCCACTGTACTATTTCATACTTTGTTATAATTTGCTTTTATTTTATCCCATCACTTTTTCTCAGATTAACTCAGAGAACGGTTATTTGGTCTGATATGTGAAAATGAACTGGTAGGATGAGTGGGGGTGCCAGGAGTATGGTCTCCCTCATTCGTGTTTACCTGGATGGTTGTGCCATCTGTTGCAGCAGACATGGTCTTTTCATTTGTATTTCTTTGCATTTGTGTTTTCATGGTGTTGTGTGCCAAGGCGAGAAGAGCATCTCTGTAATGTGCTTGTCATAAATGCAGATTGGACAAATAAGTAAAGAATAAATGACCAGCAGCAAGTTGTAAAACACAGTGAGCTGTAGTTCACTTCTATTAATCACTTGCCATTGATTGCAAGAGAAACTGAGCAGAAAAAATTTAACCTTTTAAAACCAAAATGTCAGGTAACTAATGTCAGTCAGCTTGTTTCTCATTCATAGTGAATGGAGGGGCTCTTCATGCTCAGGGTACCAAAGGTACTTTTTTACTGCTGTGAAAATATCAAGAGTTAAGAAGTAGTTATAGGAAGCATTTCAATGCTATAATCATGGGTTCTCAAGCTGTCATTCTGTGCAGTTTTAAAGGTCCACATATCCTGTAGCTTGGATGACTTCATCCTGGCAAAAGGAGTGGTCAGTTCTAACAGTGTATGCTTTATCCAGAAGAGAACTCCATAACTAAAGGATGCATGATAGTTTCTTTCCTATCAGCATCCTGAAAAATTCAAATGACATATCAAAGCTGTTAGACTAAGAGCTAGTTAGGAAAAGTATGTTTTTCACACCTGAATTTTCTTTTCTTAGTCAACTTGATGTTTTCTTTGGTATGGCCACTCCATAGTGGAGGCTACAGAAAAAGAATCTGTGGGCATATCTTCCTTCTCGCTTTTCAGAGGTGAAATCTCATCTCATGCTCATTGCATTATGTCACCTTTGAGAGCTGGAGATGCTTATTGGTCCTGCATGTACAGTAGAACTGCCCTGCTCTGACAGTTTTCTGGAGAGAGACGTTACACTGTGAGCTGGGAGTAGAAGTGGGATAGTAGCCTGATTCCAGCTCCATGGTTTGATGGATTATAGGGCTAGCCCTCTTTGAAGCATGAAGGGAGAGAGAGACTATCAGAGGAGCTGGCCTGAAGAGAAGGTAGCTGGGTTAGGTATAAGGAATGAGAAGGGCAGCAAAGCACTACTATCATGCTTAACGTGATAATACTGATCCCTGAAAACTTCAGCGTTGCTTTTTATTTAGGCTTTTATCATTGCTATGTCATTTGTACATCCCTTATCCATAAAGGGGGAATAAGCTTTCCTGTTAAACTGTTTTAGTCCAGATTTGTTTGGAGTGGTTGAAAGAAAACACTAAATTGTAATTTGATGCAGTGAACTAAGGTCTTTGCTGGCTTTAACCTGATGCACTGCAGAAGTGGTGTGATAGATTCTCTGGGAGGTTTTGTATACATGTTTTTACAATGTGTAGGAAGAATTCAGTGGACTGACTAAAACAGTTGGTTTACATCAAGGCAACAGCTATTAAACGAAGGACTTTTAGGGGAAAAAAGTTAACAGAAGTACTGGAGGCTGCATTTTGCCTTTGGTAACAGAGCAGATGCAATAGATCAAACTGGATTTTAAATTATAAATCTTTGATTTTAAGCTAGTCCATGTGACTTGTCTATTCAAATGTATATCTGAATAACAAGCTTCCATGTTTTCTTTTCTTTTTCTTGAATATGATTCATCATCTTAAACTCTATGATGTGGTCTTTACCTAATGAGACCAGAAAGTTGATTCTGTAAGACCAAGTCCTATCTAGGGGGTAAAATCCATGCATTTGGAATAGGATATCCAATGATAAAATTGTCTTTTAGTGCTGTTGTCTTTAAATCTCTAAGAATAGTTTTCTCTGTGTGTAGATCTAGCTTAAAAAAAACCCAAGCCAAACAACCTATGTAGAGACATCATTAGAAGTGTGTATAGATACAATTAAAGAAAATAGCTTTAGAAACTGTAAGAGATAGAATTTATCTCTTTGAAGGCAAAACTCAAAACAATACTAGGAACCATTAGAACACTTAATTAAAGGAAAATTAAATGTGTGACAAGTAGACAAACATAATTAAATATGAATAAATGTAAACCAGAACAGTTTATTATTATTTACTGAATCTTTTTTGACGACTGCTCAATTTGGAATGAAATGCAAAAGAACATATGTCTGGCTTTGTATGACCCCAAATTTCTCTGTTCTCCCTTTCAGTAGACAACATGCCTTTTTCCCCCAAGTGATTTTTGGTTGCTAGGAGAAGTGCAATAGTCTGTCCTGCTCTTACCCAGCAGTAAAACCGAAAAGAGTATTGAGGTAAAGAGAGGGGCAAAGCCCAGTATTGGCCATGAATCACAAGTTGTCTCTAATATGTCCACTTTGTTGCCACTTTTTCTTTGAAAACTTTTGTTTTTGCTAATGGTGTTTCTTTTCAGCTGATCTCTCAAAGCCATTCAGAAAGTAAAAAAAACCCACAACTGTGCTGTTGAGAGTCCACTCAGAGGAACAAAAAGAGGAGGGGGAGACTTTGAGACTTATTCATGGGGCCACAGTGGTAGCAATGCACAACTCAATGAATAGCTTCAGTCAGCTGCTGTTAAAACTGGATGATTGATACCTCCTGGTTTTTGCTAGGGCTAGAAAAGCTTGCAGAAAGTCATCACAGTGGTCCTGCCAGTCTTAATGCAAGATACTAGAGTTGTTTGCAGACTATTTCAAACTTCAGTATATTCAGTATTCTTGAAGCATTCAGGGAGTAATGCTGCAAACATGCTACTCTTGCTTTAGTTTGTGAAACCCTTTATTCACTTTCTGAATCATGTTTTTCAATTAACTGTGGACTGTGGTGAGAATCCCTTGACCACCACTTCCTATAATCCTCTAAAAGCAGGCTTACCCAAAGGCCATTGGCTATTTTTAAACCTTTACAGTTAGCAATGGTTTATGTGGCTAGATGGTGTAACAGATTTAAGTGATTAGATAGTATTGTCTATATTGACAGACTGCTGAAATCATGAGAGCTATGACAGATTTTGCTTGGAATTGATTGCAGGATGAATGTATAGACAATATATTCTTTCCTCCAGTGCTTAATGAGACTTGGTTTATTATGAGCAGTCTTAAAGCAATGATTATATCTCTCAAGAAGGACTGCTGAAGAGTTCATGTGTGTGAATCCTGGGAATGAGGAAAAAGAGCATGTGACTACAGAGACCTGTGATTTGGGCTGCCGAAACAGATGACTGGCTGCAAACAGAGCAGGCCTCTGTATCATTCCTTAGCAGGAGTAAGTGCTGAGTGGCAAAAGGTCTCACTACCAACTTAGAATATCCTGTTGACTCAATTTAGCAACGTGCAGATAGCAGAGAAATTCAGTGATGATGTACTTGGAAAAGTAGTGCAGCAACTTGTAAGGATTGTTATTCCAGTTGGAACTAAACAGCTTTCACCCATATTTTCAAGGCTATTGGGTGACCTGGCAGCACTGGATTCAGTCCCAGTGTAATTTAATGGAATCTGTGTCCATTTAGGTCAAGGCTGAATTTGCCTGGGGGGAAAGATGGGGGTGGAAGAGTTGTAAGTTAAATTACAGGGAACTGGCTCTATCTTAAGGGCTGCTAATGGGGGTGGGAGTGTGTGTGGTATTCTTTTGTGTGTGGTGGTTTTTCTCTTCCTGTTCCACAGAGACTTGAGGAGTAATTTAAATACCATCCATAATACAACTGAGTTTTCAGTTACTTCCATGAAAGCTGCAAGTGCTGAGACCAAGAATTTTCCCTCATAAATTACAGCAGATGTTGCCTCAGTCATTCTTCAGTGTTAGCCCCAGAGCACTGTTGTCTCTCTTCCTGCTGAGTCTTCCTTCCTGCTGCGAACTGCATGAGAAAGCAGACATGGTTTTGTCACTGCACGTGGATATTGGTTGGCATATTGGGATTAATTGTTAATATGTTAATATAAAGGATGTGCTTGGTACCACTCAGGAACTTCTCATGGCAGAAGGGATAGTGAGATTTGGTCTCTCAGAGCACAGCTGATGGTGGGAGAGATGTGCAGTTGTTAACAGTGGAGGAAGAAGGGCTGACTTGAACTGTTTACCTGACATTTAAAAACAAGGCAACTTTTGAGGTCCAGGAGGCTGCAAATGGAAGAATCATGGACCATTAAATCTGTCTTCTAGCAGTAATTTTCCTTCCTGTTACTTGACAATCCTGTCACACTGCAGTATGAAGGAAAAAAGAGGTAGAGGGGAATTCAGCACTGCTGGGTTTGGGACAGGGGCTGGTGGGGAGCAGGCACTGCTGCAGTGAAACACTGAGCTATGCCTGTCCTTCCTCATCCTTTCCTTCTGTCCTAAGCTATGTGTTTCTGGGAGTCTAAATACACTAGGAAAGGAGTCAGGATAGAAGTGGTAGCTGTGGACCTGTCTGAAATGGGAGGAAACCCCTTGTTGGGTGGTGTATATCTTTCCTGTTCTTGCATTTCCCTCGTCATTCAACTTCACACGCTGAATGAAGGATCATTCTCCAGAGAACTCATCTGTCCTCCAGAGCCCAATTCATTTGTAGAATAAACTTCTTTCAGATTAACTAATATAGATCTATTTAAATAAGTAGCAGCTTATAGCTACAATGATGAAATGGAAAAGTAAGAAAGGTAGGTTTGTGTACATTTTTCCTGTCATGATATGAAACAAATTTATGGTCATTTCTTACACTTTCTTTTTCCCCCCCTGTTAAATCTATTTCCTAGAGTTTTGCTATAAAGGAAGATGGGAGTAGCTTGCCTGTCAAGTTTCAAATGTGAAATCTCCTCACTGTCAATGCTTTGCATTTTTAATTCTAGAACTTTTTCCTCTGCATAGGTCAGAAAATGAGAAACTTCTTTGCTTACTACACATAAAAACACTGAAGTTGAAACTTCTAGATTTATTCTGGGCTGTGGAGAAAAATGTGCTTTTGTGTTTACAGATTTTCATCCCCTGTACTGTTTGCTACGTGTTCTACCTCTCATTCACGTCACTTGCCTCCTTCTATTTCATAGCTGAAGACTTTGTTCTGTCTTGTTTTCTTTTAAGTTGATTTAGTTTCCAGCTTTTTTTCCTGTTCTGTTCATTCTTCTCTGGCTGGTTTAGGTTGCTGTTTTCTAACCAAGTTACTTGAATAGGAAGAAAGAAAGGACTGAAATAACAGGCAGGGTTGAGGTGAATGCAGTGTTGGGGAGGGAGCTACTCTTAAGAAAACTTTGTCCCTTGGCAGGATTACTTGGTGAATTCTGTGTGCATAGATAAAGTTCTGTGGAGGCCTAACCTTCTGCCAGGCCTAGGAAGTGCCTTGAGGAAATTAAAATGAATGTAAAAAGTTTATGGGTGTAAGCCACATTTTGTGTGCAGTTGGAAAGAGGCACCTTCCTGAACATTTGGCTACGTCTTAAATCTACCTTTTAGTTTTGAAGCATGTTTTCACTTTGTCATGGAGAATGGTCTCTTTCAGTCTAGCAAGAATGACAGATAACTCTGTTTTATAAGTGATTTTTTGAGTTTCCTGTTCTTACAAATAGTTGAACTTTATCCATTTATAAAATACCCAGACATAGATAGGCAATCAACTTTAAGTATATAAGCTGATTTTTTAATATTCTAAAAGTTATAAACAGAACATTAATGTTAAAAGGCAAGAAATACTGGGTAGCATAATCTGAATAGTAATGACATTCAATGACATTATTGAGCTGATACAACCGTTGAAATCATTGGTATTATTTGAAGACATCTGTTATGTGTATATAATCTATACATGATCTATATATACAAGAGAAGATCTTATCATGGTGTACAGCTTCCCCATGAGGGAAGGTGGAGAGGCAGGCACTGATCTGTTTTCTCCAGTGATCAGTGACAAGACCCGAGGGAATGGCCTGAAGTTGTGTCAGAGGAGGTTTAGGCTGGATATTAGGAAAAGGTTCTTCACCCAGAAGGTGGCTGGGCACTGGAACAGGCTCCTCAGGGGGGTGGTCACAGCACCGAGCCTGACAGAGTTCAAGGAGAATTTGGATGGTACTCTCAGGCACGTGATGTGATTCTTGGTGATGGTCCTGTGCAGGGCCAGGATTTGGACTTTGATGATTCTTGTGGGTCCCTTTCAACACAGCATATTCTGTGATTCTATTATAATGCAAGATGTACTATATGATACAAGTTGTAGGAGAACTCTCTTAACTTACTAGGTCAGCTGGGTCAAGTATTTTCTGGGTGAAAGTTTGTTGTTCTTGGGGATTTTTTTCTAATTCCCAGTTGTTCTTAGTTTTACTGATGAACAAATGTTATTATTTTGTAGTGTAATGTACGTGAAATCCTGACTCAGCAGAGAATGCTGGGAATTTTGTCATCAGCATCAGTGGGCTCACAGTTTTGTTTTTGGAGTGGTTGGCAATGTGGGAGGCAAGTGCTGGGAAGGAAGTCCTGTCAGCAACTTGAGAAAGAAGTCTGTAACACCATGAGAACTACATTATTTCATCTTCAAGTGGTTGGCTGTTGACTTACAGAAAGCACTTTTAGCTGTGTCTGCGCTGAGGACTAAAATGTTCACTGTTAGGGCAGCCACAAGTCTACTTCAAAAACAGTTTGTAATAAATTTGCAAATTAGAAAGGCAGATGCATTATTTGGCAACAAATTTCTTTCAGGCCTCTTAGCATTTGTGACCAGGTGTCTTCTTGTCTTACTGGACTGCTTGGTGTTCCCAGAGCAGTGATGAGGATGGAATAAATTCTGGCACTCTTTGGATGAAGAGTTATAACTCACTTGAATAATTATATTATTATAGTTAAAATAAATTTTATAATTCTTCTGTATACAGGAGTTATCAGACATTTGAAGGGGATAGAATCATCGAATCATTGAGGCTGGAAAAGACCTCGAAGATGATTGAGTCCAATCCTTGACCAATCACCACTCTGTCAACTAGACCATGTCCATTAGTTTCTTGAACACCTCCAGGAGTGGTGACTCCACCACTTCCCTGGACAGCCTGTGCCAATGTTTAACAGCCCTTTCAGTGAAGAAATTGTTCAGCCTGTACATTGAGTACCTGCAGAGGAAAATCATTCTTTAATATTCTATGCTGAATGTTCAGAAGGCTTTTCAGATCATAGTTTATTTGCATACATCAAAGCTCCTTTAATAAATTGGTATGAATTGGTTGCATATGCATGTGATATAAATAAAACCTAACTGGATGTTACAAGCCAAAGAAATTAATCAGCCAGTGATTCTAATGCATGTATTCTTGGTAAAATCGTCTTGGAAAGCTATAAATTGATATTGCTTATTACTTTCACTTGCATTTAGTTTTGCTTTAAATGGCAAATGAAACTATTGTTAACGGACCTTAAAATCACTTGGAGGGTATTTACTGAGATAATTTTGAGGAAAAGAATACACATCCTTCTTAAAATATTTTTTAAGGGTGTCCTAGTAAACAAGTAGATAAATCATCAGTACAAATGACTAAAGATTTTTCTTTTATGTCTTCAGAAAAATGAGGTAGAGGTGCTATGAGTTACTTTTTAGTGGAAAAAGCCAAATCCAATAGGAAAAAAAAAGGAATAAAAATCAGAGTAGCAGTTTTAACTTTTGCCTGCATAAGCAGAGATTCATAAGGTACCTTACAATCTATATTTAGGTTTATTGTTAGTCTTTCAAGTGGTCAGAGCAGTTGGACTAACCTTGCAATAGAGACATCAGAATACCAGCAAACTGAATAGTTGGGATTAATGAAAAAAATCATTCTGCTAGGTTAAATTTCATCTCAGCCTTGGTATAACTAGGTACATAAAGCTTCTCCTTTCAAGCAAAGAAGTTATTTATTTCCAACACAGATTTTACAATGTAGGGTACAATTTCATGCTTAGAGATCCAAATAAGAACAGAGACCAAACAAATAAATCTCTTCAGACAGAGAATAGATTTCAAAGTCCCTTCAAAATATACTATGAGATTTCCATGCCTGCAAATAATAGACCTTCGGTTTTGTTAGAAACTTGTAGTGAATGCATTGAAATTTCTGTATAATAAATCTTAATTGGAATTCTGAGAGCTGTTACATAGCCAACATATAGAATCTTTTGGGCCACAAATAAATTAGGCATCTGAACAATATAAAATTTAAAATCTACTGAATGTTTATTTGTTTTTGTATTGTGAATTAGAGTGTGCAAGTCTTGACAGTTTGTAGCCAAATTAGACTCATGTGTAGGCACATTATTCTTCCTGTTCCAGTAGCTGGACTTTCACTTGGAGTAATGTTAAAAGACAAAGAGTTGAAAGAAGAATCTCTGATGTATCTCAAAACCAGCACTGAAAACAGCAAACAGAAGATGATAAACCTTGACTCTGCTTGCCTTTCATTCACTGGAAGGCCTCTTTAAATTAAAGGTGTAGGTAAGGCTTGATGTCTTAACTCTATATTCTCCCTGAACTGTTGGGTCCCAAGTTACGACAAAACACTGATAAGTTGATTTATTATGGCCCATGTATTGATGACATACCTAGGATTTCATAGGCTGATACTCCTCTAGGCATATCCTATCAAATTTGTTTGCTTTGTGCAGAGGTTTATAGATTGTGAACTCCACCAGCTCTCGTACCACGAGAGGGTGCCGTATGTGAAGGTGGCAATTGTCCACTTGTGTATTGGAGTGAATTTACCACGTCTCTGTGACACAGGCTCTGTCCCCTCTGTCAGACTCTGTCTCCTTTTGCAATCTTCCTAATTAGTAAATCTTGGCCAAACCCATGAGGAGTACTGTGGGCTCTAAATTGACAAAACTGTGTGATGTCCTTGCACAGGGTTTGCCTGAATGTTGAATGACACATTGGTAGGGTTGAGACAGCAGAAATGCTGGTTTCATAAGTTTGGGTGGAATTGAGAACCTTTAAATTACAGACAGCTCTTGTCTGTGAGAATATTCTTTGGAGAAATTATTTTAATTCTTTCATTCACTAATCTTTGTTCCTTCATTTACTATTTCATTCTATTGTGTGTGTGTGTTTCAAATTCCTTTCAATTCAAGCAGCTCGTGGGTGAGTCGAAATCTGAGGTCACTTATTAGTGTTATTTGTAAGCTAGAAGTGATCTCCTAATTTGAGGAATTTCAATTATCATCATGCCTCGTATTGATTAGGTTTTGTTATTTTAGGGCAACTGGCCGCCTTTTCAAACCATAATAGGACTGTTGAGACTCAGCCACTGATGAAATGGCATGAACCCTTTTCTTTTATCCATGACACAGAAGGCATACAGTTTTGAGGGTAAAAATGTAATCTGAATGATACAATTTTACAAATGAAAGAGTGAGGTTTATATTTATTGTAAGTAAGAGGTATGGGTGGATTGTTGGATCAAGTGGTGGCCTTTCACCTCTAAGGCAACAGCTTAAATTAATCCTTAGATCCTAAGTTAATTGAGATAAATGGTTCTACCTCTGTCCCTGGTGTAAAGTAGTCCACATTACAAAATTGCCATACATCTGTTTGTGCAAACTTGGCATAATTGGCATTCTCTTAGGAATGAATTGACATCGAAACTGGACTATTTCTTATTGCTTAGGAAAGTGTTCCATCTAAGTCAGGGTAAATGTCATTGTCAGGTCTGTGAAGAAAATCTGCTTCTGTCTCTTTTAATAATCCATAGCTGAAAGGTTTGTCAAAAATGTTCTAAGTGCTATAGCTGTTCTTTTAAATAAAATTTAAAAAGCCCCTTTGGAATAAAGAGAGTAAATCAGTATGAGACTGGACCTTATTTTCTTACATCTGGTTGGAATTCAGATGCTCAGAGATGTTAAAATTACCTAATTTTACAATTTGCTCATGACAGACTTCCAGGATGGTCTTATGAACTTCATGAAAGATGGATGTGTGGAGAGAAATACAAATTGATATAGAATACATTATTATTATTTACTAAGGACTAGGTTGAACTTGAATGAAGGAAAGCATCTGGTTTTCCTTCCCCATTTTCCTTGGAGGATCTGTAGGAATTGCAATTCATGCTCTTTTCTATTATTATGAGTGTTTATCAAATTTCTTTTTCTGTGAAGAACTGGAACTTTACATAGTAATATGTTGTTATTTTTTTTTAATATAGAGACTTACAATTATAAAAGAATCAGAAAAACTACCTCATGCATCCATAGCAGGATTTTATATAAGGAGTTAGCACAGATGTCATAAATCAGTAAATTTTGGGCTACATATTAGGTCAAATTTAAATATAGGTTTCTAAGTACGCACCTTCTGTTTCAATAAGAGGTGTCTGGGTGAAATGGAGGGGAGGAGAGGGAAGTGGGAAGAAAAAACCCTTTTCTCTGGTTTTCATAATCCTCCAAAAAACGCTGAATGAACTGTCTTAGCATAATATTCATGCTATTTAGTTAGTGTGATTTCTGAAGACAGTAGATGGATAGAAATTTGTGGTAAAATTCCTTAGATGGGCAGCTTTAATAAAACAGGCATCTCCTGTGGTCTTTTGCTGTATCATGTGCAGGACTTATTGGCAGGGATGGGAGATGTGAGCTGTTCTAAGCCTTAAGTAGCTAAACGGGATTAACTTTGCACAGAGGATTTACTAATGAAGAC
Source organism: Lophotriccus pileatus (assembly GCA_035583135.1). Classification (NCBI taxonomy): domain Eukaryota; kingdom Metazoa; phylum Chordata; class Aves; order Passeriformes; family Tyrannidae; genus Lophotriccus; species Lophotriccus pileatus. Next base: position 10,306,274 of record JAWWES010000001.1, on the reverse strand, counting down.
ATTGCACTTAGACACACAGAAGGAAAGGAAAGTGAATTGTTGATGCAGAAATTACTCTATCTACTTGTCCTAAATGCCTTTTTTTTTTTTGTCCATTGTACTTATAAATTCAGTTTATTGTATAAATGTATTTGGATCTTATTCCCATCTGGGGTTTTCATGCTTTTGTAGTAGTTTCATAATAAGTGGCAATCAATAAGATACCAGTATATAATTTGTTTTCAAAAGGATGATGCAGATGATTCTAATCTTCTCTGGGATTTGTTGGGGGGGGGGGAAAGGACCTTTTGTTGTTTTTTTTTTTTTTTTTTTTTCTTTAATACTCCTGCTTTACATCTATTCTGTAAACAACCCTTAGCTTTGTAGCTGGAGGCCAGGTGAGCATGATCAAGGCTTAAAAAGGGAACAAAAAATCAAAGCCCAAGTAAGAAAACCATTCTCTACTGAGCCTTAGGAAGACGTAGTGACAACTGGTTTCATGGTCAGTCTGTCTCTGAATGCTGACTTTGGAGTAATTATTAATTGTGGAGGGTGGGAGGAGCTGCACATGGCTGGGTAACTTCTTTCATCACATCTTGTTTTTTTCCTGAAAGATTTGTGATCTTGCTAGAACACATTAACTTGGTAGGCTGAGATGAAGCAGGTACCAAAAAGGTACCTGTTGCCTCTGATTCCTGCCCTTGCTTTCCTGTAGTGAAACAGATTTCCATGATCTGTATTTCACATGCATCTTTACTGCAAAGGGTTGAAGCAGATTCTAAGGCATTCTAGACTTACTCACTTTTTGTGCTTTTTAAAGTGTACTGTTTGATGTTTGTTTTAATATGTTTATACATGTGCACACCCACGTATATAATTGGAATTATTAAATGAGGTGTTGTAATATAGGTGTTCTATTCTACTTTTAGGAAAATACAGAAGTGTTATTTGTAATGAGGGGTAGTGTTTTTATCAGACCTAATATAACAGTGAGCAGTCATTTAAGAAGTAGGTTTGAGACAAGGAACAGTAAAGCTATTGCTTTGGCAACCAGAGTTATGTTCTTTAGAGCTGTGTAAGCTACTAAGGACTAATAAGAGTGTGTGTCATTCAAAAAGAAATTTATCCAGGCTTTCTAGTATATAATAAAACTTTGTTCTCACAAATTGTTAATGCTAGTCTTATGCACTTTTCTATATACATTGTATGTGCTTTCTTTTATAGATTATTACAGTGGATTATTTGTTTGGTAGATTATGCCTGTGACTTAACTCAGCGAAAGTTCTCAGACATTACTATATATGATTAATTTTTGTAAAAAAAAATCACTAAGGTGTGGCTTATCCCCTTGTCTTTTGTCTCATGGTAGATAAACAATGTGTTTTGGAAAGGGAAAAAATGGGGCAAGCACTTTGAGTCATTCCCAGCCTCTTAAGTGTTTGTGGCTTATTGACTTCCTGAGGTCCTGTCTTTGTGGTTAACTTCTTCTGTGAATGTAGCCAGTTGTTTGGTTTTGGTGTTTTTTAATCCAGTACTTATTTGCTCTTGTGCTTTTTGAGGTTTTTCTGAGTAGAAGTAACAGAACCATTCCAGCAAACCATTTCCTGTAGTATTAGCTGGTGTCTCCCCACAGATCACTTTTCTTGCCCAGTGTTATTAAAAAGTACTGACAGAACCAAAGGAATCACTAGAGGTGTTTTTTTTCCTTGCTACATTAAAGTTAAGGAATATTAAATAACAAACATAAGCTTGGCACCTGTCAAGCAGGGCACCTAAACAGGTTTAAAAGTGCACTCAATTCTGAAGTTTATTGCACCACCACAGTGATTTTCTCTAAAAAGGCAGTGATATGATCATTTGAGGTAGTTGCATTGATATTGATGTTAACCTTTAGCATAGCTGATAAACTGGCTTTCTTTTGGCAGGCATCATTAATGGGAGGCTCTGTGCTGTCCTGAGTAATTTTCCTCACAATTAGCAGCATTGATCGGGTAGGTGCAGCAGCAGCTGAACTTCCTTGAGGCAGTCACTGAGGGGAAACTCACACTGAACCAGGAGTCAGTTGTTCCCATTTGGCCATTACAGCAGTTCCTTTTTTCCTAGTCCTTGTTTGTTGATTCCTAAAAGCAGTTTATTCCTCATGCTTAGATATATTGCTCACACTTCCAAGGCAGACAATGAAAGGTAAGGCTCACCAAGCTGTTCTATGTAAGATCATCTCTACTTTGTAAGTCATGTGAAGATAACCTGTAAATTACTTTTTACAGAGACACAATGTCCTTGTATCTCAAATATAATGAAAGCTGTGGTGGGATTTTGTTGTTGTTGTTGGGGGGGGGTGTAGAATAGGGGGGGAAAGTTGAAATAATTTCTAGCTGAAAAGCTGCCTTGGTCTAATTTTAAATTAATATTGATTAATACTAATGGAGTGGGCTCCAGTAGAAGCTTTACTGCCTCTTCTGTCTGCTAACAAAGTCTCATCTCAGATGCACAAAGTCTCTTAAGGACATGGGTCATTTTTATGGAGGTTAGAAAAATCTCCCTGTGCTTTTTAGTGGGGACATCTCACCTACTGAACAGGCTTCAAGGCAAAAGCTTGATAGTGATGGGGGGAATAGACTGGAAGCTGCAGAGAAGAGAGTGCTGTGTGAGAGACCATTTTGTGTTAAATGCACATCTTGGTTTGTGTCTTTTGCCATTACCTTTATTATCTAGTGTAGGAACTGGTGATAGTTCATTCTTACAAAAATCTAGTCTTGAGTTTTGGTGGAGAACATAATCTTACAATCATTTGAACTTGTATCCAGCTTTCTGTTGGCTGTAACATTCTCTCAAATTAGTTCCTTCATTGCACTATTAAGAGGGGATTCATCAGGTGGGCGTTGCTGTTCTTAAACTTCCAGGGGGTATGGTAGAACAACATGGAAGTCTTAAAAGAAGGGATAAGAACAGACCAAAAGTGCACAGGTGGGTTACAGTCCCTGAGTGCCTGGGAGACTGTGCCAGGACTTGCACTCCAGCTCTCCTCCTCTGTTATGAGGAGAAGAGCTGGAGGAAGCAGTGATGAGGGCAGCAGTCTTTCAGTGCACAGCATTTGCTGGGCCCTATTTGTCTTTAAGGGGTCATCTCAGATGACTGCAGACTCTATTTATTGTTTTGTAATCAACTTGTTTAATGTCAAGGATGCTTGAAATGTAACTGGATGATCATTTTTGTTTTTTGTTTGAGAAACAGCATGCAGGCAGCAAAGCATCATTTGACTTTTCTGATAAAGGTGACAGGAACACAAAGTGTAGTCCTGTAAGTAAATATAAATTACAGAGTCCCCATAAATACTCCATTATTGATGGTGCTATTGGTCTTTCTAGTGGCTCCCACATTCTGAGATGTGGTGAGAGGCACTGCACTTGTGTTTACAACACACAGCAAAGGCCTTGTCTGAAGTTAAGCCTTCTCTGACAAAGGGTGGGGAGCATCTTAGATTGGTGATTTTTAACCAAGCAGAGTGAAGTGACACTGTTTGGTTATCCACTCCTGTTGAAGTCAGTTGTGAAACTTAAAAATTGATTCTAGTATAAGAAAAGAGCAATTATTCCTAGAGTATCAGTAAATAAAATAACTGATGATCCTGTCAGTGTCTTGCTTATTCTGTGTGATAAAAATTGTTATGTTATCCTATAGATTGTGAGAATTATAAACCTATAACACAGAGATCCTGACTGAATGCTAACTTGATTTGGGGTATAAACCCTGCTCTGAAGGATCATGGACCTTAATTTTTGAATCAGCCTACATGTCTTTATCAGTATTCTCAATGTTCTCCCAGAATTATCACGTAATTATTACTTTAAAGCAAATAAACTGTTTGCTTTTGGCATTTTAGGAAACAAAGTCTTGCATGTCCAGTGATGGAATTATGTGTCTGTATACATATATGTGCATATATAATGTAAAAAATAAAGATCATGAATAGATATGGACATTAAATGGGCATTTTGCATCTCCAGAGTTATAAATTAGTTAAGGTATTGCAGTATTAAAACCTGGTACTCTGGGGATTTCCATGTGATGCATGCAAAATCAGTTTGAAATCATGAAACAGTTTGTGACTAAAGTAAGATCAGAAAAATCAGTTTGGCAAAGTAAAATTGCCACTCAGTGGCTCTGGAAACATGGAGCTTCCAGGCATTCCAGGAGGACAGAGAGTAAAACTCCAACAGAGCAGATCAAGAGCTGGCAGGTAAATCTTGCCTATGAGTGTGCAGTGGCATAGCAGGAGGACAGTGACACCAGTCACCCATTGTTGTAAGCCATCTGTGCATGCAGGGTACAGGTCAGGAAGACACCTTGGTAAGCTGACAGTGCTATTTGTTACATGGGACTTCAGTCAGTGGATCTCAAAATGTTTCACAAAGGAGCTGTGCCAACATCTGTATTTTAAAAGTAGAAAAGTTCTGGTAAAGGGTGAGTGAAATACCTACCCTGTATCATAATGATGGTAGAGTCTGGAGTTGAACTTATGTCTCGTGTGCCCAGGAGTATATGTGAGTGCTGGAGTGGCATCTGTACCCTTAAAATGAATTTGGCTTGGAAAGAATTTATTAGCATGGAATCCAAGCAAATAAGTGTGTTGGCATCCACAGGGAAAAGAAAGAGAAGACAGAAATAATAGAGAATGCTGTTGTGTAGCTCCCACTGTGTTTAGCTGTCCTAATGTATGATATCCTGTCTCAAAGTGACAGAACTTCTTGTTCCTCTGATCCACAGGATACCAAATCTGTGTGTATGGTTCTATATAACAAATAGCAGCATTTGGTTTTATTCTAACTCAACATTCTTTCTGTGAGGAAGTGTCCAGCTTACTTGAACACAAGTAAGATTAATGGAAACAGTTATTTAATGCCAGATTAAGTTTGAAAATACTTCCCAGGGAGAACTTGCAAGGAAAATAACATATATGATGTTCAAGGAAGTTATACTTTCTGTGACAGCACAAAAATGAAGATCCAGTTCATGTTGCTCAGTAAATGCTGTTTGCTTTATTTGTTTGTTTGTTTTTTATTAGAGGAAGAATCATATGGTTCAATTTTAGGGCACAATTTAGCTTGTTTTATTACATTTTAATGTAGCCTTTGAAAATCCACCAGAGTTATCAGCTTTGCTTTGAAACAGCACGTTCTGCAGACTGTGATAATACCCCTTCCTTTAGGGAGCAGCAGGAGGAAGAAGCAAAGACTATATATATGTGTGAATTTAGTCCAGATGAAAATGGTCTTGGTAAAGATAATCTTAAATGGACAATTTTACACTAAAATAGGCAAAAAAATTATGATTTGGGCTTTCAGATCTGAAGTTAGCGAAGCTACACAGTTACCGATACAAAGAGACCTCAGGAAGTTTGCAATGTGGTTAAGAAAGAAAATGGGTTGCAATCCAGAAGAAATCAATAATCAAATCATATGCATCAAGGGATAAGATTGCCAGAGACCTCTAAGAGGCATTTTTGTGCTCACAGTGTACCCTGCATGTGTTTAGGATTCATGTGTCTAGTGAGCCACTGAGGATACACAACATGAGAGATGAGTGGTGTGGCCTAGCAGAGCATTTTTGGGAATGGCAAGGCATTACATCAGCTTTGCAAGAGAGTGAAGCTGAAATTGCATTGGAATGTAAATTTTGTGCCAGCTTTCTGCAGATGGGGGCATTTAGCTTTTTAACTTGCAGTTCTAGGTCTCATGATTTAAAACCATGTCAGCAAAGTAGAGACAACTCGCAGGCGATGACAAGAGATTAGTGAGAACTTGGAAGAAGTTTTATGAGCAACTGAAAGGGCGGGTATGCCAGAGGAGAGGGGGAAAAAAAGAATCAGGAGAACTGTTGTGAATGTTTTGTCCCTCATCTTTTACGTGTTTCTTCCTCTTCCCAGTCAAAATACTTCAGATTTTAGAGGTATAATCTAAAGTATGTCTGTAGCTTACAAAAATAACAATGTAGCATTGCAACCAGTGTAACCCAACCTTGAAAATAAAATTGGAAGTAACATAGTAAGGCATGGAAATGTGTGGGTAAATGTTCAAGTGGGCAGTTGGCAGGGTTACAAGTCTTTGAGAAGTGTAACAGAATGTGGCTCAACTGGATGTGATGCACTGGCATTAATGCACGTGACATTTTATTTGATGTGGAACCTTCTTTCTGGTACAAGAATGGGAATTGCCATTAAAGTAATTTAAAGGTTGACTGAATAAAGCTAGAGATCACTCTGCAGCTAATAGATAAAGATGCTTAATAGATAGTAAAACATGCAGATTTCCATATTCATCCTCAATTGTTTATGTGCAGACAAATCCAATGTATCTTGAAACATTAGTTTAGGACTGGTGTTTTACATATTTAATACTCAGAGCAATGTTGTGTTGCCATGTGGTGATTGTAGACTCTGAGGAAGATGGAGATTATGAAAAGGCCATGAAGACGCAGGAAGAGGTTTGTCCTGATTATTTTGAGAGAGAAGGAAGGGAGTGGGTTTATTTTGTTTGGGTTTTTCCCCTCCCCTCTCCATGCTCTAATTAAGAGTAGATGAATTCCTAACCATGAAGGCCCATCTGTAGCAACGAACAAAATGTGAAGTACAGACTTTGACAAAGCTTTTCAAGGTGTAACCTGGTCACCTGCAGCTGTTCTTGAGGGAACTGTTTGGCCCATGTGAAGCTTTGTACAACTGCAGCAAGTTGGTGGTTTCCCACTCTAAGCATGATAATGAAGTTGATGATGTATTTTGGGTTTGATGTAGCAGTACAAGTTTTAGAGGGCTAAAATTTTGAAATTATCTGACTCCATTAAGTAGCTCTATATGATGTACTAATTAATGTGCCACTCACTATGGGGAAAACCAGCCTTTGCATATGATTGGTTTTATAACTATAGTGGAAAAGCGAAATCTAGTAGTTCATACTGTATGGAGGAAGAAGTTGGGAGGAGGGCAAAGAAAGGGAAGAGTTGGGGAGAAATACTTTAAGAATCAATTTTATTAAAAAATTGCAAGTGATTATAAAACAACTGCATTAAGATATTTTTATATTACTGGTACACAATGATTTCTATTTTTACTTTATAAGACTAATTATAAAACCTAAATGTTGTACTTCTTTAAGTTTCTATCACCATTTTTTTAATGCTAGGTAACTGGAGTGATGATTTTTTTTTTTAGCCATTAATTTGTGTAATACAAGAGATGACTTGAAATTAAACTCAGTGTGAGATAATTTGAGATAATAGTGCAGAGTGGCATTGCAACACTGAAAAACTGTGAGGTGACAATACTTAGGTGATGCCCTTCCAATAGAGACCATTTTCCCCAAAAGAATTGAAACCTAATTAAACAGATTTCTTTACTCCACGTGAAAAATAAAAAAAAAAATAGTAATTAAAAAAAAAAATTCAGAACACACATGCAGGCAAGGGAGGACCGAGGGAGCTGCGTGGTTAATGTGAAGTAAGAGTAAAGCAGTCTTTCATTATTCATCGGTTAATGACAGTTAGGAACAAGCTGCAATGTTTTGATAAATGAGAGATGTAAAATGCTGGTGTGAAGCAGTCAAAGTAGAACACAGGACTCAACCAAGCTCCTCAATGAAAATGCTAATTCCACGTGATTAATCCTTTCTTTTTTTTCCCTGTCAATATGAATATTAAGTAACTTCCTTTCCAGGGTCACTGGGAAGTTGTAGCTGTTTTACTTCAGGTTCCCCTACCCTGAAACACTGAGCCTGACCTTAGCTCTCAGAATGACCCTTATTTTTTGTTTCTGCCCCTTTGAACTATAGCTCTTATTCCTCTCACTCTGGAGGAGGAAGGCAAATGTTGGGACAAGCAGTCAGAGGCAATCACTGATACACCAGGAATAGGTTTTTGTCAACTGCTTTGTAAGCGGCAAAGGGGCTCAGCTTGGGAGGGGCTCCCTATTGCAGGTGTGAACCTGGGCTCGCCTTCCTTTAAGCAAGGCATTACCTTAAGCTGGTTTTCTCTGTCGTTTCACAAGATTGGCTTAGAGTCTTGCATTAGTCACATTGGAGTGATTCACAGTGAATAGTTATTCTTGGAACTTGCCTTTAGAGGCCTGATACTGTATCATATATGATAAGTATTGTACTATCCAGTGTGATGCAACCACTTCCATGTGGAACTTCTCTCTCTGTTCCATTTCACCTTTATTCATATGATAATAAAGGTTTAAAGGTAAGAAACACAATATGCTAGTTGTTATGTACACAGAGGCTTATTAATCACCTTGATTTAAAAGCTGAATTTCTTTTTTATGGTATTTGTGCTATTTTACACAAAGACTTGTCGATGAAAGACTTGGTGATGTTTGGATGACAGGTTTTTTGCCATTTCATGGGAAACAAGGCTAATAAAGCATTAAAAATAGAGATTGAAGGCTTTCAAGGTAGGACCTACTCCCTTTACCTTTGTAAGGAAAAGAAATAAGCCCTGGTTTCACAACTCAGTCCTTGATGTAGTTCTTCACGGTGTGCTGAGTAAATCTGTAGCATAAAGATATTACTAAATCAATACAAGCATGGCTATTATAAAAACTGATTTAAAAGATGGCTGTGCCCTGTGGATGCATTCCAGATAATAACTTGACCCTCTCTTTCCTCTCTACTGTCCCTCAGTGACCTCTGCCACCTGCATACACTTTTGTTGCATTCCTCTCAGCTCTTAATCGTGCATTAGCACCAACCGTTTCTTTGGTGTAGAGGAGGCAGCAGATGTGGCACTGAGGCTTCATGGGATTTTTTTGACTCCTGTTAATGGTTAGACACACTGCCCCTCTTCTTTTCTTGTGGATATCTACAATATCTCCATACTGAGCCGGCTTAGAGTGCAGCAGTGTCTGCTCTGGAGCGTGGAAGTCTCTCAGGGTATGGCATGGCTCACTGGTGTCTGGTGTTTGTCCTGTTTACTGTAAACCACAGGCTGTTTAAAAACACGATAAATTTCACTTGGCAGGAGATACATATTCTTGTTTTAGTTTTCAAAGAAATCATACACCCCTGAGCTCTGAAAATAAGTGTCAGTTTGCCTTGTTTGAGTAATCCCAGAGAGAATAAAAATTTCTGCTCATGCCTCACCCACTGTAGAGTGGATTTGATCCCCCTGAGACAGGCCATGTAAAATCAGGTGTCTAATCCAAGGCTGTCAGTTAGTTTCCTTCTGTAGACATGGGAGAGACTTGTGCTCATGGTTCCTCCTATTCCTACTGACCCTAAACCTGTGTTAGGATTGCACAAGTCTCTGGAGCAGAATTGTTTCTACAATTACGCTCAAACAGGCCTACTATATGTAAGTCAAACAGCTGAACTTAAGACCTCATTCCAGAAGAAAGGGTTGTTAGGAAAAGAAGGTTCAGGAGAAGGAAACAAAAACCCAAAACCTCCTTGTACCAAATCTTGAATCGTGTTAGAAATAAACTCAATCATGTGCTTAGTTATTTACTGATAGTGCAAGTCTAGAGCGTAAATACAATCTCTTGTGCTTTCCAACTGGGGAAAGAAAAAAAAAAAAGCTACTGTTTTGTTCAGCCAAGAGTTTACTTTTATTATGAAATTGAACTTTGGTTTTTAAAATCTGGATGGAAGTTTTATAATTTTGCAGATAAGCAACAGTATTTACCACCTGCAAGCAAACTGCCTCAAGAATTATATTAGCATGCAGAAATTAGTTTCAGTATTTTTTGAAGTGTTCTCGTAGTGCTATATATTCTTCCCTCTTCTAGGTTTCTGTTTACTACTATATTGCTTGATATATGGCTTTCAAGTAAATTCTGTTCCTATGGATATGTTTATAAGAGCACATAGTGTGTCTGGTACCCATGGCAGGGTATGAAGGAGCTGCTGAAGAGTGTAAGGAGGTGTTTCTGCTCAGTAAGAGGAGGTTGGATACCTCTGCCTGAGGGTTTCAGTTCAGTCAGAGTGGAAGGACCAGAGCTCTCCTGTTCGCTGTTTGAAATGGGGAGAGGGAGGCTCTAGTGTGTCATTTTATTTTACTGGAACTGCTCTGAGGCAAATTTCTGTGACTACTCAGCAGTTTTCTAAGGAAAGAATTACAGAATCTTGGAATGGTTTGGGCGGGAACATTTTTCACTAGACCAAGTTCCTCAGAGCCCCATGCAGTCTGGCTTTGAACATTTCCAAGGATGGGGCATCCAAAACTTCACTGGGCAACAAGGATTACAAAAAAATAAATATTCCATAAATAAGCTCAGAGGAAGCTTTTATTACTTTGATATATGTGGCCATGTGTTTTAACAAGAATTTGCAGTTGGCTTTGGACATTCAAATGCTCACTCATTTATTTATTTTATATACATTATGTTTGCAAAGGGAAGAAAACTCTGCTTAATGTTTTCAGCTACAATTGGATTTAGTTTATGAACAAAGCTGTGTTCTGCATTACACATACATATAAATATATTTATGTCTGTGTGGAAATACAGTGATAAGTTCCATAAAATTTTCTCAAATTATAATTCTTCAGTGTATGGAGGGTTCTCTTATGCCATTTGTGTTTGCCTTTTTCCCCAAGTGTGATCTTCTTTATGGGTGAAAATCCATTAAATTTATTTTAGTTTCAAAACCTAAATATCAATACACAGACACTACACTGTAGTTGTGCTTAGCTGATGAGCAAAACTGTAATGCCCTTGTTGAAGCTACCAACTCAGAGTAGTGCTCTTGCATTACTATAAAAATGCTCTTGCATTAAATAAAAATTAATTTTTTTTTTGCTTTACATATTCCTTGCATAGTTCTCACTGCTGCTAATCCCTCATTTCAAATCCAGTTGATAAAACTGTTAAATACAATAGATCTCTCTCAATCTAACTTTTTCTGGTGATTCTGCCTCTCTCTGCCAGATTTGTATGGACTGGTTTTAGATTACAATACTAGAAATAATCACAAATGGTGTGGATTTTTCCTGACCAGCATTTAGCAATGATTCTGTGCATCTTACTGAGAAGGGGCAGATGAAACAGGAGAAGCAAGGGGCTTCATATTTTGGTGTGATGAAGCAACGTGTAAAGTAGATCAGAACTAGGACTTTGGAAGTGGGGACACTTCAGTGTAATTTTACTGGTCCCAGTGTATCACAGCCTTTTAGCTATCACATAGATGAATCATTGTTTGACACCTGTAAATAAAGGGTTACAAGAGATAGCAATAAACTGATTTAAAGAAAGGCATCAATTGGTTTGCTACGGGGATCTTTTTATTTGGGTTGTGTCTTGTTTAACATCTTCGTTAATAATCTGAACGAGTGGGTAAACTGCATGCTAATTAAATTCACAGATGATACTAAACGGGGAGGTGTTGCAAACATAGGGTGGCCAGATTTTCTAAGTGAAAATCTGGACCACCTGTCATGGCAGGCAGAGAGAGGAAGGTTTTTAGCAGGGATGAGGGAGGGGGTGTGCACAGAAGGACTTGACAGCTTGTGGGAGGGGAAGAAAGACTGCCCACTCCACCCCCTCCTTAACCAAGTACACCCTCTCTTTCCTTCTCCAGCATCCTCTGGCTTGGATCCATTGTGTTTATACTGTTTACTCTCCTTAGGTTATAAAAAAATTCCTAGGTACCTATTAGCTGAAAAGTGAAACCTCTTATTCAGGTGTAGGTATGAAAGATTGAGGGGGGGGGGGGGGAGGAAGCAGTAGCAAACTCCAGCAAAGCATCCTGGTAAGCTTATCTTCCAGCTACTGAAAATTTGGATGACACAAGTATTTTGGGTGTTTTTTTAGGGTGAAAATTGGAGGCTGACCCTTGCATGTTAGTTGGATTTATATTGTTCTAAAAAACACAGAGCAACATGTTTTATATATAATGTTAGTGACAGAAGGGCCTTATGCCTCCTTCTGAATCTGAGGACTGTTGTTCAATGACTGGTCTTGCATAAGTGGTTGTGGGCCAACAAGAAGGTAGCTTATGATCCAAGGCACTGAGTGCCAAGTGGAAGTTTTCTTTCCTCATTTTTTTTCTGCTTATCTGTGACAGAGGCTACTCCACTGGCATGGCCTGTTCTTCTTGTGCTTTCCTCACTGTTTATTAAGTACCTGTTGTGTTTTCATCATTTCTCTCCCCTTAATATTGCTTGGGAAACATAAGCTGCACATTGAGCGTTTTCCTTTCTGTCCTCCCAGGATTCGGAACACCAGGTCTGAAAAAACTTTGTAGCTTTGGTAGTCAGTGATCACGTGAACACTTGAATAACAATATCCACTTTTTGCTGAACATACCTTCAGCTGTCTGGACATGTCATAGCATTGATCAGGGGGAGAGATCAATATTGTATTCTTAATGAGGCAAGCACTTCTAAAGCAGTGGCACTTCTCTTTCTGCCTTTTACTTTAGGCTCAGAATTCTAACTGTCCTTGGCTGAGAAGGTTAGCTTCCTAATTCTTTTCCTCATCCTACTTTTGCTGTATTGGATAGCCCATACTGTCATGGGTACAGTTTTGAGGAAAACCTTTTGGTAGTCAGAAAATCTAGGTTTATTTGCAGATGTAGCTGTAGCAGTGAAGAAGTTAATTTACTTAGGATTTGAAGTTTTGGACCCTGTCAAAACAACATGCTTTCTAATTTTCTCAGTGTCCTGCACTTTTCTTGGAGTTTTGTTTGGACAGCCCACTTGCTCTCTGGGAATTCAGTGGCAGCAATGCCCCCAAAAAATCCCACAGCCCAATATCGTATGTAGGTGTTTGTTATGTATTTAGCTGTAATGCAGTTCCGTGTTTGTTACCTTGAACAATAGGCGGTTCAAAGTGTAATGGCCATGTGACAAATGAGGAGCATGTCACTGCTGTCTTCTTGGAGCTTTCTGCTCTTGGCTTTTGTTTCCTAGGCATCTTTCCCTGGCAGTGTTATGCAAATTAACCAATTAATGACAGACAAAATGGCCTTCCTGCATCGCCATGCTTGTAATAAGAAGGGCAATGCTGTAAGTCACGTACCTATTCAGTGGGCTCCGTAGGCCACTGCGAGGGCATGATTAGCCTGACTGTGGAAGACAATTGCAGAGGCATCTGCTCAGTTAATTTTGAGAGAAAATTTACCAGATGGAGGCTGAAGATTTAAGTGATTAGAAGGTAGTAGATTGGAATACAAATTGGATTAAAAGAAATTAGATTGATATAAATCGAATTGAGTCACAACAGTTTGTGTTGTTTGTACCAAGGGGCAATGGATTATGGGAGAAGCAGATGCTCCAATGAGATAGGAATTAATGTGGCTTTGACGGTCCATCTGGGAAGGCCTGAATATCGAGTACTCCCCTAATCTCTCTCTCCATTTATCAATGCCATAATGTTAATTAGTACTTCATTCATTAAGTTACTTACAGAGGAAAAAATCTCACCCCTAGCCCCTCTCTGCTTGAGGAGTTGTTACTGTGCCAAGAAATGGAAATCTCTCTTTAGCCAAGCTGGTTACAGTTGACTGTTAACGCTAGACCTGTGTCATTTTCCTCAAGCTTGTTGCTGCTTTTGGCATAAATGAAATTTATTAGGCTTTGTTTTGCAATAAAATTGTCTTGATAAATCCAGCACCATAGTTATTGATGTCCTGTCTTGATCACTATAGCTAGCTACTACTAATAGGCCGCCTCCTCACAGTTTTAAAAAGGTGCTATATATTTTACTTTATGTAGTTGCATGGCATTGTGGTCAATGACCTAACTTTAGCTACGACATCAGCAGTGGAAAGCAGAACTTCTTTGGGGGAAAAAAACCCCAAGACAGTTTGCAAGTGTGTGCACACCTGTAAGATATCAGTTAGAAAAAGTTGTGTGGAATAAAAATGCTGTACTTTTAACACCTGATGTGGGGCTTGTCTTCAGATGTGCAAAACTGGCTGATGACAGAACTGTTGGCTTTTAAGTATATTTCTCTCATTCTAGAAGACACATGTTTTTGGGTTTTTTTAAACTTTGAAAGGTAACCCAAAATCATAACTTGAGGTTTTTTCCCTTAGATAGGGAAAATTTTAAAAAAGGAAAAAAGTGCCTGTAAAATGGTTAACAAATATACCAGGATTACATATTACAGCTGAGTAGGAATCACTCCATGTGATGGCATAGAGTTGAATTGTTTTTCTAGCCACAATCTTCTGGAAATAAACATGAGATAATGGATTAGAAATATGCTCAGTGAAAAGACAAAAGGGAGGACTGGTCTCTCTTTCCTCCCCAGGTGCACACACAGGCGTGATGCAGAAAGGTTGCATCGTGATATTCACATAGAGTGCAAACACTGACAAATGTCGGTCTCCACGTGAGCAGCACTGTAGTTGTGAACCTTAAACTTTTCCTTGTATTTTTCCATAAATATTTGATTTGTTATCCTAGATGGCAAGGAAGCATTGATTCCACTTCACATAGAAAGCCAACTGCAGCTGTGGTCCTTTAGTTATTAATGAGATGAGTATTAGGTATAAAAGCACGTTACTGCTCTATTGCTGGAACATGAAATGACGAAGATATCTACAAGAATGTCATGCATTATACTTGTGTTCTGGAGGAAGTAGATATACCACAAAATAGTTTTGCAGAATAAAGGTAATTTTACCATTTCTAAAGGGTTTTTTTAATCTGTTGTTTAAAAAAAAAAAAAAAGAAAAAAGAAAAAACCCCTGTCTCCTGAAAAAGTTATGGGTTTTAGCTCTAAGCAAAGAGTGAAGTAGGCATGGGTAGGCAAGAGGTTGGGAGGGAGCATAGCTGGGACAGCTGAATCAAGTTGATCAAAGGGATATTCTGTGCCATATGTCATCATATGCTTGGCAATAAAAACCCGTGGGAAGGAAGATAAAGGGGGGACATTTGTGGTTATGGCATTTGTGTACTCAAGCAACAGTTCTGCATGCTGAGGCCCTGCTTGCCAGGAAGTGGCTGGACATCTGTTTGCTGATGGGAAGTAGTGAATTAATTCCTCTTTTTTTGCTTTGCTTGTATGCACAGCTTTTTCCTTCCTTTTAGCTGCCGTTATCTCAATCCACAAGTCTCTTGCTTTTCTTCTACTTTCTCTCCGTCTCACGGGAGCGGGTGGTGAGTGAGCAGCTGGGTTTGGCTGTCAGCTGGGGTCAACCCACCACCGTTCAAAGACGCAGTTTTATTTCCTTCGTTTGCCTAGACAGCATTCATCATGTTTACTGAAGATGGCTATTTAAAAGTCAAAGGTTACAGCCTGGGAAGGTGGAATCTGCGTCCTCTATATTTTCTGTTTTCTTCCTCTACTGTTATTTTTGCAGATTTAGTTGCTTGCAGTAAACACTGAGAACTGCCTGGGAATGTTTGCTTGTTTCACCTACCGTGCTGCCAGACCCTCTTATTTCTGTGGTTTTTCATAGTGCTGTATGATCTAGCAAAATGTGGAGTAAATAAATCATATGGTGGAAAGAAGCCTTTAGAAGGTCACAGCAGCACCCTTGCCGTTCCACAGGTCTGAGAGGTGGTTGTTTATCAGTAATCCATGCTCCATTACTGGAATCAACCAAGATCTCTCTATAAAGATAGGGTAAACAACATAGGTTTGTGAGTTGGTGCCTTCAACTTCAGTGTTTCAGAAAATCTCCCTGTTTTTCATGTAGAAGGGGTAAAACATTGATGCAGAAATACACTGTAAAATGGGCATTCCTTGAAAGGCAAGATTCTTCCTAGCTGGGGCTGCCACTAGCAGCAGCAAGGGCCAAGAAAACCTCTCGCTACCTTCAGTCTGAAATACAAGAGACCTTCTTGCTGTGTGCCAGCTTTGGACATAAATACATGAAACAGAAAAGGTGAGAGAAAAATCAGTGAGGGCTGCTTAAAAAACAAAAAAGAAATCCAAGAATTTGCACAGTGACTGGGAGTGTTTGTGCTCTGTCACCAGGCCCAAGAACGTTCAATCCCGTTTTGGCTGCAGAAGTTGCAGAATTGTGTTTCATTATCTAATGGAACAGATAACTGAATGGCTTCTAAACAAGAGAATGAGAAAAGAAGAGGTTCACCTTGTAAATAGAGTCAATTAACTGTTTTGGATGAAGAAATGTCATTTTATTAGCTGCAGGTATAATGGTAGCAAGGTAGAAAGATGACAATGAAATACACACAGTGAGGCTTGTAAGGCATTTCTGAAACATGCATGGAGAGCAAAAAAAAAGGAGAGGCCACAAGGAAAGAAGTGAGTTTTTTAGGGTTTGGGATTTTTGAGGGGGAGGAACCAACACACACGTGAGAAAGGATGGTGGGGTAGGGGAACTTCAAATACTCTCTTAACAGAAGACCCACTCTCCCCTAAGAGATATATAAAAATGATATATAATTGTGCTAAAAGTGCATCAGGAGAAACTAGAGTTAAGACAGCAAGATATTTGTGCATAAATTTAAATTGTGTTAAATTTCCGATTATTAGTGGTGATATAAGCAATTTCTTATAAATACAAAGGGAGTCAATAATATGATCTCAGGTATCAGTGTGAAAAACTTGTGACATTTTGCTGATCAAACAAACAAACAAAAAGATGTGCAGTATTTGCAGTAAAATATTTATTTCAAAAACCTCAAAAAAACTTGTAAAGAACAACCAAACAAAAACCCCAAAGCCAACCCAAACACCAAACTTCTAAATAAATAAAAGACAAATTCATACCATAAAACACCAGTGGAAAAATCGTGATCATTTGTGTTTGGAATATATGAGGTGTTTATAAACATAAGAAATATGTTTATAAACAGAAATAACACATGACTGAATTTTCAGTAAAAGTTGTTTGTTCTCAGACATCAGGTGGCTGAATGAGTCTTTAAAATGCCAGCTAATAAAAGGTGAAATGAAAGGGGCATTTGCAAAACATCCTCCTAATTCTTGTATTACTTCTACTTATTCACCTGATTTTTCTACATTGACATATGGAAGAAGTTGATACTAATTCCAAAAGCCTTCCACTTTTGAACCTATGAAAGCGTATTTACTCAATATGGGGCTAGAAAAAGGAGGATTAGAAGCTTTCTTCGCAGAACTTGATCTATATTTTCATCCATGGCTATTTGGGAAAGGTTTCCTATAACCAGTTGAAGCTGCCAAAGAGGAAGGGTTTAACAAATGGCAAGGGTGTCATCTGTGGATTTCTAAACAAAAATATTACAACTAGATTTTGATGTTTGTCATATTAGTTAAAATTTTATTGTGAGCTTTGCTGCTGAGTTAGTATTGATTGGCTGATAGTTACTGATAGCACTTTACAAAAGCTTATTTTAGGATGTTTGGGTTGAGTTTTAATGAAGTGTTGATATTACCTAATTATAATTCCCTAGACATTCACAGCTGGTGTGGTTCAGAGGAACAGGGTGGGAGTCTGTGTGACCAATGTCAGCAGTGAATACGGTGGCTACAGGGTGAAATTTAGAACCCCAAATTTAAATTCCTGCTGTACATGCAGTAGGAATCCCCCCACCTTCTTCCAAATGTTATTTCAAGACTGCTCCAGATGGGTGAAATTATTAGTTACTGTCACTGTTGTCCAGTGTTCTTAATGCTTAAAATCACTGACCCACTTTCCATGCCATGGCAAATGTGTAATTGCTCACCTTTGCTCACCTGAGGTGGATTTTTGCAGGTTCCAGGTTGTGAGTATAAGTTTGTTGAAGTCTTCTGTTGTAGAAGAAACTGTGTTGCTTGTGATTTGAGAAGGTTCTGTTTCCTCAACTACCACGTCTAATTGTCACTTCAGGATTTTTGTCTAGTTGTGAGATATCAGACTTCTGATTTTCAGGTTTTAGGATACGGGATTGTTAGTGACACCAGAGAGGTTTTTCTGAGTGTGAAAAGAACATAAGTTTCCTTGGCTGAAGCAGCTCTCTATATAATTGACTGTAAAAGTTAGGGTGTCAGAACTATCAAATTTACCTAAAAATATGGTCAAAATGTATATTACAGTTGTGGAGTAAAGCTGAGTTATTAATCAAAACTAAAATGCAGACAAGATTCATAATTGTTTCTAATGGTGCAATATTATGTAAATTTTTACTTGTATATCAAAATCTTTATATGGAAGATAAAGGTCAGGTAGTTTTAAGATTACTTGAAGAGGCTTTTTGAAGATAGGCTGAAAGATCTTATTTGGGGAATCACTTTCTTTAATTTTGTAGAGTTTATTTATTTGCATAGTCTGATTTCACAGATTGTGGCAGTTTTTTTTCACTCTGAGAGCTGTTTGACTCCTGGCTCTTGAAGGGATCTGGACCGGATTGTCATTTGAAAGCTTTTTTTATAGCTGTTGTTTCAGTTTAATACTGTAAAAATACTGTAAAATTGATGTGTTTTCATGGTTACTCATTTTTAAAGCTTTTAGCTATGTATTTTTAATGATATCTTGGATGCTCATTATCATCTATCAGCAGAAAGTTTTAGACTTTGAAGAGCCTGTGGTTATCAGCATTTCTGTGTAAAAACAAAATTTACTTGCTCCTAATTAGCCACTGTTTTTTCCAGTGGTGTGTGGGAAGGTGCAAAGCTTCCCTTTGCCTGGCTCACAAGAAGCCATTGGTAGTTCCCCAGTGCTATGATGACAATATGCTCACTGTGTAATAAGTTACTGTGCTGTCTGTAAACAATGCCTGTTGTTTTACCTTCCATCCTTGACCCGAAAAAGAGCTGAGAGATGTTTGTTGGAGTCAGGCATACACTTGGGCTTTGCTTTGTTAAATTCCAGAGCGGTTTTAAAAGGCTCCCACGGGCAGAGCTCTCGTGCTCGAGTTCTGCTGGGTGAAAAGAGAGGGGGGAAAGATTCTTGCTCTTTGATGTCTTTGTTGCACGCTCTGTATATATCACAGAATAATTTGGATTAGAAGGGACCTCTGGAGGTCATCTGGTACATATAGGGGTGTGTGTGTACATTTTATATATAAATATAGATGTGGTGTGTATCTACACACAGCATATCAACACAAAGACATATGTACACATAAACCTTTTCTTTTCTGCTTTTCGTAGCTGGAAGTGTTCCTTTTCTCCCCCTATCATTTTCATTTCTTAAAAGTCATTTTTGTCATCTCATTATTTAGAGCCAGTGAACATTAATGAAACCCACACTTGATTTGGAACAGCTAGTTTAATTTCAAAAGCCAGAGGGGTTTTTTTGAGAAAGAACCTACAAGTAAGGCTTTGTTGGGGGGTTTGTGTGTGTGTGTATGGTTGATGTGTTATAAAGTATTGGTGTGTTATTAAGGAAATAGTTGTCTGTTATCTGCTTTCAGGGAACATAATTATGGTAGATATTTTAATCCTTGGCTTGATCTCTATACCCTTCTGCTTTGCAATAAACAAATCAGTGTAACTTCCTCTTTGAAGCAGTGACTTGCACTTATAACATCACTCTTCACCTGGAGAAAAAAACATAATCAATTGCCTGTGAATCTCTATTGCAGTTTTCAGGGCTATCATGCTGCTTCTCACTCCTCTCTTGCCTGCATCCCTAGCAGACTATGTTCCATCCGAGGCAGTGTGCTGGGATGCAACAATTTTAGAGGTCTGTTTAAGACTCTGCAAAAAAGTGAATTGGGACACTTGTATGTTTGTTTATAAGGAGAAAAAGATTGAAGAGAAGTGAATTAGAGTAAAATTCATTAATCTTTTATGTTGGTTTTGGAATGCTTATCCTGAAATAATTTTATACAAGGTATAGGGTGCTTATACTGTGGCACTGGATTTTTGTCCACATTTAAAAAAAGAAAAATATCAGAATTTTATGTTTTCTGTGTCTCTTTACTATTAAAGTTGATTACACCTCACTTAGCAAAGTCACAGTTTCATACAAGAGAAACTTAATAGAATCACCCTTCCAATAGGATTTGGTCAAATGTTTTTAATGGCAGTTATTGATCCCTCTTGTCAGCATTTCCTGCTATCCCTTCTTGGCAGGCATACACTATAGGAAAGGTGACTTATCTGCAGATGCATGTCCTGGGGAAGTTAGGATATGTTGCTTAATGGATTAATTTTGCTCAAGGAAAAGCTTTCTGAGGACCTTGTCAGAGCTGACACAGCTTTGAACAAAACCTTACCTTGGAAACAGTCATATCACTGGAGTCTGCTCTCCTCTGCCAAACCTCAGGGGAGAGGGAGAGACTGTCAAGTATAAATTTTCAGAATGTAGTCTTTACCATGTCTCTTTGCCTAGAGGAATGCATCTGGGATAATCAGCCCAATGCCAGTGCATCAGCCTGTACTCTGGCTGAGTTTTCTCATTATCTTGACTTTTTTGTGCATTATCTTTTGTTCAAACTAAGATGTGATTGATGGGACCTTGAGATCTCTGCTCTCTTTTAGTCAGTTCTGTGGTGAAAAGGGTAGTGAAGGCAACATGCTTATTCACTGTATTAAACAGATGTGTGTAATAAGTGGTTCTGATAAGCACTTCTCATGTGGAACGAGGCTTATGAAGAAGCAGGAAAATGAACAGTAGCTGGGAATGTCTTTGAGTAGATTTAACTAAGTAGCTGGGAGAGTGTCTTTGTAAAGTCTGCATAAGGCAAAAGAGAACTGGAGCCTGGACATGTGACAGATCCAACATAGCCAAAGAGATTCTGCAGAGACTTCTGTAGCTGTCCATCCCATCCTTAAAGCACATTATTCTTTGAAGTTCTTAATTCCACTTTTATTTTTCCTTAATTGATGCAGTGAAAATAACCCAAGATTGCAGCAAAACAGAAGGTTCTTTGGTATTGAAATGTATCTTTGGAATGTATCTTCGGACCTGTCCTCTATGTAGAATCAAAAATACCCAGGCCTTTTCCTTCCTCTATTACTTTCTGTTGCAGGAGATTTTTAATTTTTTTCCCTATTACAGTTTTGCTGTTTCTTTTCCTGATAAACAGGCCTTTTGCACAGTCTCAGGGAGAACATGTGTTGTTGGCAAAACTCTCGGAGGGAAAGATTCAAAATGCTATCAGAAGCACAGAACAGCTAGTATGTCATACCAGTCACTTGTCATAGAGGAGAGGCTGAGGGAGCTGGGGATTTTCAGCCTGGAGAAGAGGGGGTGCAGAGGTGACCTTAACGCTCCCTACAACTCCCTGAAAGGAGGTTGTAACCAGGTGGAGGTTGGTCTCTCCTCCCAGGCAACCAGTGCCTGACCAAGAGGAAGTGGCCTCAAGTTATGCTAGGGGAGGTTCAGGCTGGACATCAGGAGCAATTTCTTTACAGAAAGGGTTGTTGAAATAGGCTGCCCAGGGGGATGATGGAGTCCCCATCACTGGAGGTGTTCAAGAAATGACTGAAAGTGTACAACTTTGTGCCATGGTCTAGTTGACAAAGTTGGACTCAGTTATTCATTTAGGTTGGAGGACTTTTCCAACTTAAATGATTTTGTTATTCTGTGATGTATTATGTATTTGTCTGTCCTGTTCCGTTGTTGGAACAACTCCTGTTGTTCTTGTTGACATAACTCTTTCTTCTGAACTAAACATGCAACACACCTGTTAAGCACAACCTGTAGAGAACTATTGAACTGAAGATATTTCAAATGTATGATGAGATGGAATACATCAAATCACATTTTAAACTTCCCTTTCATAGCAATAGTATGAGAATGAAGGGAGATAAATGAGTAGGTGGCAACTCTGTAGTAGGGATGATCTCTGGTGGCCACAGTGTTAAATGACTCTTGGTCCTGTTATTGAAAATCTAGTCCCAGCTTTCTGGTTTTATCCAAGTATATTAAGGCTGTGCCTTTGGAATGTTAAATCAAAATGAGAGCCTTCAGAAAGGATATAAAAGTGGTCTTGGGAGTCAGCTCAGGAAGAGCTTTTTTTTGTATGTAGGAACTCGGGTAGGAAACAGCTGGAAAAGAAGTAGAGATGCTAATAAATGGTGTGTCAGATGGTGGCAAGTGGTAACAGGTGGGGACAAAGTGAGAAGAAAGTATTGAGGAGGTTCTTGAAGGCAATTCAGAGATCTGTATTATGAAATACCACAGAGTATTAACATTTAAAGTGATACAATATTGTTTTTACAATTGTATTGTGGTTACAATACAATTGTTAGTCTTTCTCTTAAGTACCACTAGCCCAGTAACCAGGAATGCCTTGTTAATTTGAGAAATTAGTGAAATGTCTATGAATTTAGTCCGTACTTTTGCTCATCTGGTATGACAGACCATTGGCTTTGTAACTGCTTATAGAGAGAATTAGAACTAGATGATCTATAAGCTCCTTTCTGATCCAAACTATTCTATGTTTCTATAATTAATGCTTAGTGAACATGCTTAATACAAGATTTCATGATCCATATTTTAGTTTTCACTAACTGTGATTTGTAATTTATATTTTACCACAGGAATTTCAGATACATCCTTTATGAAACATGGAAAAATCTCTATTTAATTAGGAGTACTGGTATCTACCAGTAGAAGCAAAAATGAAATAATAGTATTGTGAACTGTGAATTTTAACAACAGCAGACAGGGTGAAGGTGAACAACCTTAAAGAATTAGCAAGATCATCTTAGTTTTCTCTTTGTTTGGGAAGAAACCAGTGAAAATATTTTAATCTGTTAAGGTAAGGAATTAATATGTGGGATAAAGTGGTACATCAATACTCTTCCATCACTTGTCTCTTTCTACTGGGCTGTAGTTCTGATTTACCTGCTGAGGATTACCAAGCTGAGTACCTCAAGTAGCTAATGAAATATTGCCTGAGCATCTAGGCCAAATTAGGTTTTCAAGCTCTGGCAGCATCCACTGTCCTATGGTGTTAATACCAACTGACATCTGTCCCAAAGCCATATTTTCTGGAAGAATCTGAATTATTTCTACTTTTGGGTTCCTAATCAGTACATATCAGAAGCTGCCCTGCAGCTGCTGCTTCCCTCTGTCTTTGCCTTATTCCATAAAAAGCTGTTTGAAGGAAAGAACATTGAGCTATCTATGAAGTAATGCAAACTCATGTGCTGGTTTGGCTACAGCGTGGTCTGAGCCGAACTTGGCAAAAATCAGCATTAATGAAAAATGGCATTAAGACAGAATGATGTTATGTTTTTTTTTTTCCACCCTCATCCCCCAAGAGGATATTACTGAACTTGTGTTGAAATCCAAAGACTGGAAGTTTGTTTGTGCCTTCACCACATACTGAGAATCATCCTCATCCATCATTTCTTTCTCACTTAAAGAACTTTAGTGAGGTAGTGCTGGGCTGTGTGATCAACACTGTTCTGTAGGACACCGAGATCATGTTGAATGCTGTACTGACAGCCAAAAGGCAGCATTAATAATAATTTTGGAGAATAATTATACTGGATTGGTGCCTGATACATGCCCATCAGTGCCTGGCATGGCCACTGCGACTGGGACAGCTGTGACACTCACAACTATATTGGACTCAGGGGGTTCCTTACCATGGGCTGTGTTTGGGATTTCTCACCCCTCTCCAGCTGCACTGCCCGAGGAGAAACCTTGAGCCTTGAAACTGCTGATGGCAGTAAGGCAGAATGTCAGTGTATCCAATGCTGTGATAATGTCACCTGTGGGGTTTTCCCATGTTTTTTAGCAATGTAGTAGTGTCTTCTGCTGTGGCAGATGCTGGAAGTGCCATAGGATCACTGCTCTCTTTTTGGTTTTGCATGACACAATCCTTTTTACTGCTGAGTTATGTTCAGTAATGATTGTGAATTGCTAAGTCTGTGCCAGAAATAGCTGTAGAATGCAAAGTGAGGTTTTAAAGCTACACAAAGATAAAAGAATGGAGAGGTGGGTTAAACAGAGATGCCTGACATACTGACTTGTGATGGAATAATTATAGTGACTTCTCGGTAAATGCTGTGGTCATACTGAGAAAACATCAACATTAAAGGTAGGATACTGTAGTAGACTTGCACATTATCTTTTTTCATGTGTATTTTGGTGGGGTATTTTTTGGTGGTTTGTTTTTTTGAACAGTGGTTTTAATTACTCTGTGAAGTAATAAAGAAAACTGTGGCCTTTAAAACTTCCTTTGCGATTTAATTGATGAGGTGTGTACGAAACTACTCCTCTGGAGAGGTGTGATAACTGGGCATCTGCAGTAGCTCTGTGAACCTTAATGTGCAGTAACTCTTAGAGTGCTCTGCGTTTGTGTTCGAGTGAGGGTTAGTGCTCCCCTTTGCGCAGGTGCAGCTCCATGGCAGTTTTCAGTTAGCTGTGATACAATCACAGAATTATTTGGATTAGAAGGGACTTTAAAGATCATCTGGTTACAACCCTCCTGCCACGGGCAGGGCCACCTTCCACTGGAACAGGTTGCTCAGAGCCCCATCCAACTGGCCTGGAACACTTACAGTGATGGATGGAGCACCCACAGCTTCTCTGGGCAACCTGTTTCAGTGCTGGATAGCTGAAGGTACACCCAGCCATCACAGGAATGTGTGGTATGAGCACCCCTCAGAACACCTCCTTGCTGACTGGCAGGGCCTCTGCTGCTCACATCTCAGCCCTCTCTTGTGCACAAATGGCTTAAACAGGGTAGAGTGAGGTAAACATCAGGTTTGTGATAAACATCAGTACCGAAGAGGAAGAATTAGCCCTATTGTGACCTGAGGAGGAGTTTTGAACAAGGCTCTGTAAAAATAAAAGGTTTAACTTTTCAAGGGTGAAAGCCCTTTTGAAAAGTTTGAACATGGCCTTTGGTGAATGTAGTAGGAGTAGTTTCCAATGCTTTCAACAAACCTTTGTGTACAAGAAGACTAATAATTTGGATTTGCATTTTGGGTTTCCTGCTGCTCATTTCATTGCCCTCTGCTAACGATTTATTGAAATCCAGTCGTATCTATTCTCTTCTTTAACTTAAGTCTCTCTCATGTCTCAGAAAAACCTCAGCACTCCCTTTCTTCCTGGTACTGTTCGTAGGAACTTCTTAACACAGCCAGTGGGGTTTTGTTGAGTTTTTAAGAATAAGCAATGAATTAAATTGGTAAACTTGTGTGGGGAGTTTAAAAATATGTCTCTAGTCAATGTATTAAGCTAGCTTTTTAGTCCCATGTATTGTCAGACGTTCATCTTTAATTGTGATTTCAGTCTTTTTCAATGTTTTTCATGGTGTCATGGACTAGAGATACTCTTCATCTGAAAATTCTCCTCCTAGATTTAAATGTCTTTTTTTTTTTTTCTTGTCAATAGAAGAGAGAATAATATATATATATTTCATTTCTAAATGTGCCAAAAGTTAATCTGTGCTTAGGTATAGGTAGGGGTTTTTTTCATATACTGGCATTATAGATTATGGATTCCTTTGCTATCCTCGTAATAGACTCTGGAAGCCACTGAAAAAAAAGCATTTGTTGCTGCAGTGGTGTGACACTTAACTGCTGTGGCAAGCCTCGGTTTCATGACATCAGTGTTAGTAAAACGAAGTCCAAAGGTGGATTCACTCTGTAGAATGGATACTTATGCCTTTCCTCATAACTCCTGGAGTAAATGAGGCATTGACAATGTTTTAAAGTATGTAGTACCTAGAATATAATTAAGACACTGATGTTAAATGGCTTTTCCATGACTTGGCAAAATGTAAATTCTGGAGAGACTTCAACTGGAACTGGAAGAGAGACTCTACATATCAATAAACACTTTAACAATTTATAAGAAGTAGCAGGCAACAAATAATTACTAAAGTTTATAAAGAACTGTTAACCACTCGGTGGTAAGTTGCATTGGTTTTGGATATCCTTCTATTGAATCTGGCACATGAAAGGATGGGAGAGCAGCAGCCATGAACCTGAAAGCACACAGTGATCTAGAAATAAATGTAAATGGAAAGATTATTGGAAAAAATAAAAAGATTGTCATGCATTATGTGTAAGAGATCGTCCTTTAAGCCCAGTCTACAGCTGGTATGGATTTCGTAAATGCCTTAGAGCTGTATATCTGTAGTCCAGCTTGGGTTTTTAGGTTTGAAATGTCTGATAGTCTTTGATACCAGACAAAACAATATCAGGTCTGTACAGGTTTTCATATTTTATTGTCATTTTTTAAGGGGGGGAAATTTTATGGCATTAAAAGAGCAACTTGTGCCAACTCTGTGTGAAGCCTGATGTTAAAATAAGTTGTTCTTTCCTTCCTCTCTCCTTGTTCTCCAGGATCCCGTCTCCGCCAGGAGGACTTTCCGCCGCGGATCGTTGAGCATCCCTCAGATGTGATAGTGTCCAAAGGAGAGCCAACAACTCTGAACTGCAAAGCTGAAGGACGGCCGACTCCCACCATCGAGTGGTACAAGGATGGAGAGCGAGTGGAGACGGACAAGGACGATCCGCGCTCCCACCGCATGCTGCTGCCCAGCGGGTCTTTGTTTTTCTTGCGCATCGTGCATGGACGCAGGAGTAAACCTGACGAGGGAAGTTACGTCTGCGTAGCCAGGAACTACCTTGGAGAAGCTGTGAGCCGCAATGCATCTCTGGAAGTGGCATGTGAGTAGTTTCGTACAATTAGCACTGTGTAAGACTTCATAGTTGCTCTTGTTCCGTCGTGCAGCATTTGCGCTGAGTAAGCATCCTGGGAGATAACAAATGTGGATGAATCTGACATTTTGTGAGTAGCTGCAACTCTTAGTCAAGGCATTTTTCCATGTGTTTATTCAGGAGCAGTGACTGTACGGAAGAGGTGATTTGTACTGCAATGAGGTTCTAGCTGGTGTATAATCATGATTGGCACAAACATGGACAAAGGATAATTTTCTTCTGAAGAGTAATCTAATTTTTAAATTATGCCTAAAGTTGGTATACTGGAACTAATGTGGAAAAAATACCTATCATTTAATCTAAGGTGCACTGTCTGTTTCTCTTTATCTCATCATCTGTTACCTCAGCAGAAGCAGACAGCTTCTTGGTGACTCATGTTCTGTACTGCTGGAAACCTCAATATATGCTCCTCTATCGTGAACTTGATCCAGGCCTCATTCATTATGTTGATGGCAAGTGAAATTGTTGGCCATTTCTCATATCATCCAGAGCAGTCTTAGTCTTTATCGATTCTCTTTGTCTCAACAGAGAAGTCGACATGGCTCTTTCAGAGACCACCTGGCATGCATGCCCTGCTTCCAGTAGATTTAGCAGACACATTCATTATATTTACATAGAAAACAAGCTCAACATATGTAAAACAAGCTCAACAATGAGTTGCACATGTTTTTTTGCTGCTTAGTTATATGGGTTGAATAAATGCTGATCTTTTTACTCAGAACGTGCATCTTCACACAGAGGTGTATTTTAGTAGATTTATGAATGCTCTCTTCTTGGTGGACTTACTTTTTCTTTTCTCCCCCAGCTCTTCATCTGACAGTAGTTTCACTAAAATATGTTTGAAGTAGGGCTTGTTTTGCTTAGTTGATAAAGAATGGATTTAAGTACTCACTAGATGGTATGTTGTTTAAAGGGGGAGGAAGCACAGAAGAAAAATCTTTATTCCTGATGACGTCTGCAGGCTTTTATAGCTAATGTGGCTTGATCTTGAGGCTTCAGTTTTCTTAGAAATTGCAGAAAATGCCATTTTTTAAATATTTAAATGGGGGAATAAGCCAAGTAGAACAGAGGTTTACACTGCTTTTCACCTGTTGTAGCCTAGATTCAGAACAGTGTCAAAAAATGAAAACAGATTTGGCACACCATCGAAGCACAATTAACTGTGGTTAACCGTTGATGCCAGTTAAAGGCATCACAGAACGTTATTCAGTTTTGTAGGTATTTAGGAACTGAGGAGAAGACCAGTTTAAGGAAGGCTGAAATCTGGGTAAGTATGACTAGATAAAATTACTGCATTATTTGTGTCTTTGTACATGAGTTTTAACTGTCTGTTGAGAAATCCTAGGAGAGAGACATAAACATTTGAAATCTTTATTGTAATCCTGTTGAGATTCAGAAACCTCCAGTTGAAGTTCAGAGGATTGTTCCACTTGTACTTTGAGTCATCAAATTAAAGCGCCTGATTATTTTGAAATTTAAATGTGCTCTATATCTTGTCAGTTTTCACTGATCCCTACTTCACTGCCTGCTGAGAGGCTCTTGTTACAACATCCCCGCTCGCTGCAGTTTGTTTAACAACTGTAGCTGGTGGCAGGTCATGCATGAACCGTGTGGGAGATGGTGGAAAACTTTAAATATAATAAAGCTATGCTTCGTTGTCAGGTATTTTAGGGCAGGATCAACGTGAAACCTGAGATGTGAAACTGTAGCTGAAGTTTTTGCAATAGCAACCTTTTTATTTTACTGTTTTCATGGGTTTGAAATTTAACTGGCTGAATCCCCCAATTAAATGGTTTAGCAGGCTCAAGTGGGCTCTCCTTTTTTACTTCAACAGTGCTTTATCTTTCCTTGGGACATACTGTGGCTGTGATTACAGGAGGGTTTTCATCGAAGAAAATAATGTAAATAATATATACATTGCTTGTTCACTTAATTTTAGAGATCCTGCTGTGGTTTTTGCTCACTGGCTTTAAAAGCATGTGGCAGTACTTGGCATGCATAGAAGGTGTCCTTTGGAGGTTGATAACAAAACTACCTCTTTTCTCTGGGTTTTCAGATGCTTTGTATACAATTTCGGTTGTAAAATCAGATTTTTAAATGACTTTCAGAGAGGAGTTATTTTAAGGCTCTTAGTTGTTTTTCTCTTGTCAGCATTTCTGGGCTGAAAAAGATGGGCAAGTCTGCAGTGGCCCATTTGCACGCTCAAGAAATGAGTTGGTGCTGACAGGCTGTTGTCAGCAGTGAGTCCCCGTTCACCTGTTCTCAGCTGCTGCTGCAAACTGTTGAGTTGCCTGGAGTCTGCAGCCCCGTCCATGGGAGGAGGATGGCTGCATGGGATGGCTCTGACTTGTGCTATCTGTCATGGTGTTGAAAACTGCTCTTTCCACACTAAGCCAGGCTGTTTTCATGGCCACCAAAGAAAAAAAAAAAAATAGACAGTGTCCTGTGCTGACAACAGGGTTCTGGATTGTTATCTGACTCTAGGTGGCCTGAAATTGTGCCATTAGAGACAAACTGCTGCTTTGTACAGGTTTAAAATACTTGAGTCTGCTGTTTTAGAGAACGAATCTGTAATTGTTTTACTTTGCTTATTAAATTGTCAGTTGCCAATAACAACTTCTGAATGATTCATGAAGAAATATTTATTGGGTTTACATATCTGTTAGATGTGTTCATGCTTATGGCATTAAGATGACAAACAGTGTTATTGTGGTTAATTTTCTTCTATTTCTTTTCTTTTTTTTTACCTCCTGTGTGGCACCTGCCACTAAAGCAGTAAGATTGAGAGTCTTCTGACATAGCCATACTTATTTGTAATACAGAAGTGAGATTCAGCTGGGACATACAGTGATTCAGACCAGAGTATGGCCCATGTTGAATGCAATAATTTTGCCAGTTGTTTTTTTGGAGTGAGTTTTTTCAAGTTGCTGAAATCCCTAAGCTCTTTTTGATTGAGTAGAAGTTAACACCTTTCCAAACACGATGAATTTAGGTACCAGCCTATCCAAGGCATGGCATAGACTTTTAAATCCCTTCCTGTTCAGAGCATGTTCATACAATCCAGGGCAGATATTTTTGTGCTGATGTATATCCTCAGAAGAATTTGTCTGTGCCAGTGAAACTGAAAAACAATTGTGTTTTGGAAAATGACTTTAAAAACTTCATTAATATATAGAAGGGGCTTTTAGAATCTTTTTGCCTTCAATTTGAGAAGTCCTTATTCCAGAAGACATTTAAGAAGAAATAGTTGGTATTTAGAAGAAAAAGTTGGTGTTTGAAGGCACAGTTTAGGATTGAGATGACTTATTCTATGCAATTCTTTGATATGACTTATTCTATTTAATTCTTTCAATGCATTAATTCATGGTGTGCTTTGAGCAGATTACTTTTTCAGTAGGAGCCTTCTCAAAAGGAAAAAAAAATAATGCTAATGCCAGCAGCAAACCCAGTCTTCTGATGTGCATGTGGCAAATTCTTATGTAGTATTTCTGTTTTATGGTTAAATCATCATAAGTGAATGTTCTAGTCCTAAAGCATCCACAAATAATTGTATTCAGAAGAGTAAAACATCTTTTTTTGGTCTATTAGAGTTATTTAATTGAAATTGAAAAGGGTAATTATTCCCAATAATTCCCAAACATTATTAGGAATATATTGATGTTCAGATTTTCTTGGGAGGTTTTCAGAAAGGGAAGGAGACTTGAAATAGTTTAAACTTCCATGCAACTGCTTTCACGTTTGAATGCAAGAAGTTTTAAGATGAAAGCACAGCTTCTCACAATGTACAAACTGACACAACCGAACCTACGTGGTGGAGCTTCCCAGTGGGAATATTGGGAAACAGACTGACAGGAGTGGACAGTAGGTAGGATTTGGGTTGCAAGCACTGGGGCATCACCAGCGAGCGAGAGGAGGAGCGAGAGGGTCCCCGCTCTGACTCAGGGCTGCCTCTGATCCAGGCTGAGTCAGCGGCAGCCCCCAGGGAGAGCAGCTGGAGCCCCAGGTGTTAAAGATGTGACAGCAGCTTGATCTATCGACCACTGTTAGAAGGGGCTTTGGCCTAAATGAAAATTCATGAAAAATTGATGAAGTCCCCAGATTATTTTTTTCCCTTTTCCTTTTGCGGTGCTGTGCCAATGCAGCGAGGAGAGATTAAATGAGGTGTTGAACGCTTTAGTGGCAAGGAGGTTGGGGTTCAGAGGTCAGTGGGGGAGGGGGAGAAGACAGGTTTTCTACCTTACTTCCCTTTAAAAGAAAACATGAGGCTTTTCAGATTATCTGGGATTTGCTGTCATTTCAATATAATAATAAAACTCGGGAATATTCACAAATAGAATTCTTTTCTGCACGGGTTGGTGAAGGCGAGGAGCATGTGGGTTGGTGTGCAGAAAGCAGTGAAAGGCTCTGAGTCATAATTCAATTGGAGAACCAGAAATAGATTGAATTTTGTAATGGCAGTATAAATTTGGGCTTCCATCTTTCTGAGCCTGTGCTTGAACTGAAGTCATTTGGAGAAAGAAGAGGTCTTGCATTATTTATATGCCAAAGATTGCTTGAATAGCAGGCTTTGGAACCCTCTCCAAACATAATGATCCTGCTTATGTTAGATTCAAAACTGAATTATGTTTTTATCTGTAACAAGAGAGGTTATAGTGGTACATAGAGTTTAGTGTGAAGGGTCATAGGTGTATTGCAAAGCAAGCATAAGCCAGATCTTAAACATGGGAGGCAGTAATTTCTGCAAATAAACAAGATATGTTTTAATGTTCAGTGAATGAAGGCTGAGAGGTATAAAATATATGGTCTGCAATCACATCTGTATCATAATGCTAATGACTATTTGCTGCACCATGTGCAAAATGCTGCAGTATGTTCATAATAATGGAGTTATTTAATTTGAGATAGTGAAAAAAGAGCACTGTGTATGTGATTAAAATGGGTGGGCAATTTTTTTTGTCTATCTTCTGTTCAATGTATGACTTCAGTACTAAAATTGTTATTAATTCTGTTGCTGGTAGTTTCAAAGTCTGATTTGCCTTGGAGTTACTCTCACACATGAAAAGCATGTCCTGTTCCTTTACTTACACCTCTCTTGCTCTTATCCTAAACAGAGTGTGAAGGGCTTTCTGTCTGAGCTGACACTCCTTTGCTCTCATCAAGACAGAAGTGATTATTGTAGAAATTGAAATGCTGGAGACTGTGGTCTGATCTATGAGCAATATCGGGACACTGAAAAGATCACACTTTTTCTTACTCTGCATTTCTCTTAGTAGAAATGTAACAAACCATGGCTATTATCACAGCACACTTAATGAAAATGAAATTCGCCTCTTAGAAGAAAACAAATAAAATTGTGTCTGATTAGATAGCATGGGCAAAGACAGATTTCATAAGATGGTGGGAACACTTGAAAATTTCTCTGTACTTTTGAATCTTGCAATAAGCATTTTCTGTGGGTTTTTCTGTGGATTAGAATGAAGCCATTCGGAATTCTTCTGCCCAGAATCTACCCTTTTCCCCCACCTAAAAGAGAAATTTGTGTTACATTTTTAGAGGCTTTTTGCAGTGTGCTTGATCTGATCCTGCTTCTAGTAATTTCTTGTGCATTTCCTCGTTTGATTTGTATCAGCTTCTTTCTTCCCCTTTCCTTTGATTTGATTTTATATTTTTAAAATCTAATCCTGCTGTTTATATAACTTTGAGTGCTCTACCTGATGAAATGTTGACAACCAAGGAACTACTGGTGACTTCACAGAAACCTTTAAAGAAATCAGCTCCTGGCTGATCTGTTGTTGTGCACATCAGCAGGTACTGATTTGGTTTTTGGTTGACATTTTTCTGATTTTTTGATTCCTATGGGAAATGAAAGGGAACAAGATAACACTACATTTTTACAATTCTGTTCCCTTTGCTCAGGAGCCTGTAAGCACTCTTTGAATGTTAAATGAAACATCAGCTGTTGGCATATGCTTCATTCATGTTGTACTATTCTGCAGTGTCAGATAGGCTTAAAAAAAGTACTCATTTTAAGCCATGCTTCAGACCATTCCTTTGCAAATTTTGCGTGATCTCAATTCTAACAAAGTTCATTAGCATGGTAATTAAAAGTAATTATTATGGTGAGATTGGTGGGTGTTTTACTTACACACACACACACACATATATATATATATATATACACATTGATACAGACTTTTTTATTCTGATAATAATTATATTTATTTGAAGGCACCAAAACCTCATCCTTTTTCATTTTTTTCCCCTTTCTTTGTTCAGATATGCACTTCCCTCCTTCCTATTCTTAGAGGATTAAAATTTAATGGGGGCTTTGGTGATCGTTCCACTTCAAATGCTCCCATAGATGTTACACTTTGAATAAGTCTGTGATGTGTGAAGTTTAGGTGGGAAAAGAAGCGGTGGTTTTGTTCCAGTCCTCTTGCTTGAATTTCTCAAGTGGCTGTGATATGAATGTTCGCTGATACTTGGGAAATTGCTTCCTTGTGATAGAGAAGGGAGGCGTGCACAGTCACTTTCTGCTGTCTCATGGATCTGTTTGCCACTGTACAAAGGGACACAGTGATGGAAAGAACTGGGAGTCCTGGATCACTGGGTTCCCGTATTCGACACAGCTGTATTTTGTAATGCCATTCAGAAGCATTTCAAGCTGCACTTTGAAAGGCAGTTTGATTGCCTTCCCCTTCATCCTCAAGCTCACTCCGTTATTCCCTGTTCCTGTTGAAAGCCTGTCTTGGAACTTACATATTCCAATGGTGAGAAAAATAATTTTCATGTATCCCAGTGTAAACATAAACATGCTTGATTGATGCTAGTTCTTGTGATTTTGGATCACCTCTCCTATCAGGAAAGGCTGAGAGAATTGGGATTATTCAGCCTGGAGAGGAGATGTCTCTGGGGAGATCTTACAGTGACCTTTCAGTACTTGAAGGTGACTTGTAAAGAAGATGGGGACAAAATTTTTAGCAGGGCCTGCTGTGAAAGGACAAAGGGTAATGGTTTTAAACTGGAGGAGGGTCACTTAAGAGCAGATATAAGGAAGGTTTTTAACGATGAGAATGGTGAAACACTGGAACAGGCTGCTCAGAGAGGCAGTGGACGCCCCATCCCTGGAAACATTCAAGATCAGGTTGGATGGGGCTCTGAGCAACGTGGTCCAGGTGAAGATGTCCCTGCTTATTGCAGGAGGGTTGGACTCAGTGACCTTCAAAAAGTCCCTTCCAACTCAAACTATTTGATGATTCTATGATCTGTTTTTAATTTAGTTGTCTTCTCTCCTTTGTATTCACAGACTACAGTGGTGTCACTTCTTATCTCTGCATACATTTTTTGAGACATGAGTGGGTAGATTGGATGTAGTATTTCAGGACTTGTATGCTGTGCATTATGAGCTAATGTTAATAACTACCTTCACTGTTCCCTTATCTGTCAGTCAGGTGATCATATTTACTTTTGGTAAGCATTTGGTAGCTCACGGTCATTCTGGAGTGACTGGATGCAGATCTTTCTCTTTCTCTGTGGCTTGTAACAGATGAGCTTTACTTTGCAGTAAACTTTCCTGTGATCAGTTTGAAAGCAAGTGACCTTGCACTTTCTGTTCCACTTCAACGAATGCCTCCTGTGCTACCCTTCAGCATCATTCCGTACTTCATGTTTAATGTGATCCTTGTCCAGCTGGGCTTGTTGCCTAATCTTGGCATGCCCAAAGGAGATGGTGGCCTTGGCTTTCAAAATTGGTAATTTTTTACCCCCCCCTGCATCTTGCTGGAGGACTTTGTTTCTACTAACTGGTCTCAAACCTGCCTACTTCTCATCTGTTGTGCAAAATCATTTGATGAAATAAATGGGAAGGAAACAGGTTTCTGTTGGCCCATGAGGAAAATACCAACTCAGCAAAGCTAAGCCATAGGAATATTGCCTGTGGGAAGGAAATAGTTTCTTTCTGTTATAATCTCAAAATACCAGTCCAGACATAAGAACCTGAGGAAGAATATCCCCAGTTTAAGCAGATAAGGTGAGTAACAATCCTGCAAAGCAAATTATATTGGCTAATTTTTGGCATTATTTTTCAGGTCATAATGTAAAAAAAGGTATAAAGGTATAAATGTTTTCAGGTACAAAAAGTTCCCCATCTGCTGACTGCTTATAAACCCTTAAAGCTGACAGATAATAGGATGAACACTTTGTGGTTTAGCAGTGATAAATGTAAAATGGAATTTTAGGTGTGGTTAGAATGAAAGAATTCCTGTGTTTTCTCCTGAGCAGCACATTTGAGGTAGTTTTATATATCATGTCTTTTATTTTACATCTAAGGCAGTGGAATAATGGCCCACTGGGTCTCACCAGTTGGTCCATCTTGTGCAATGGTCCACCTTGGACAGTAACAAAGGCAGACACTGGTTAAGAGAACCAGGAGCACAGTCTGGGTGTAAATTAAAGGCTGCTGAGGCAAACTGGCAAATTTAACTTTTTCAAAGTATGCCAGGATGGCTTTTTCTTTTAGCCAAGTATCTTTGTTACGAAAGAGTAAATGGCAAAAAAAATTAACTTGAAATTACTTTTGGAAAGTACTTGCTTTTGTGTGCCACCTACATTGTTTCTAACTCTGTCTTCTGGCTTTTATATATTTCTTTTATGTTTCAAATTTAGAATCAGGAACTAGAAATCATGTCTTCCTCAAGTAGTTTAATTCCCTTAGCATATATACAATTCTTATTCTACTGCACAAGCAGCTTAATTATCTGCTTTCAAACCTGTAAATTCCTCTGCTAGAGATGCATG
Organism: Lophotriccus pileatus; assembly: GCA_035583135.1. Lineage (NCBI taxonomy): Eukaryota > Metazoa > Chordata > Aves > Passeriformes > Tyrannidae > Lophotriccus > Lophotriccus pileatus. The sequence goes on along the minus strand of JAWWES010000001.1, from coordinate 10,270,990 downwards.
TCTGACAGCCAGTGGTGGCAATACAGAACATCAGTTATGTTTTCTTTGAGCTTCAGAGCCATCTGTTCAAAGCCATGTATCATGCTGATTGCAGAACCACAGGCAAAAGCCAAATATTTTGATCTGTAGTATGATATCTTAAAAATCTGAGGGATATTCTTCATTTTATTTGCCTCCCTCTTCCTACTGTAAAAAGACAGGTGACTTTCTTCATGCTTTTATTGTGTTCCTATTTGAGCAGCATCTGATTCTGAACGTATTAGTTACTGCAAATTTTGGACTTTTTAATGGATTTTATATGTGTTATGTAAACTTTGATTCTATCAGTCTTATTGAAGGTGTGGAGACCCCACCCCCCACTCCCACCCTCCCCCTGGGTGCACTTAAATATACTTTTCGGAAAATGGGCCATAGGGAAAGATATTGCAGCAATCCAAACAAAAAGAAAACCAACCACCTGAAAAAAAATGAAACCTCAAAATGACACCACTATCCCCTCCATTTCCCCCACCCTCCAGAAAACCCCACAAAACCCAGAGCATTAAAATTTGATCTGCAAATTGTTGTAGGATTTCCCATATTTCCCCAGCAGTCATTAGTCTGAATGACACCTCCACTGAAGCCCAAGCTTTTATGTTTGTTGTGGAAATGGAAATGTGGAGTTTGGGACAGAGCCCTGGATTTTTTTTTTTTTTTATTCTGGATTTTCTTATCAAATAACTTGCTCAGATTGTAAGGACTTATTTTCTCTTGCTAGAGTAAAAGCTTGTCTTTGACTGTTTATACAATTCACTTGCTAATTTTTCTATTCATCAATATATTTTGACTGGTTATCATAAATATACTGTGCACATGTGCAGATCTAAGTTTATATTTCACTTTTCTCATTATACACTTGCCTACTGAACAAATAAGAACTTGGTTTCTGTTGGATCAGACCCCTTCCAATTTTATTCCAGTGCTCCAGATTTGTTTAAAAGTAGTTTAATAGTACTAATTTCCATCTCTCTTGGAAATAATTGCACTTTTGCAGAATGGTTTATTATGAGGAGTAGATATAAAAAGTAGAAGTTGAGTATAATAAGAAAGGAACAGTTTTATTTCAGCATGTCACCAAGTTCCTGTCGGTGACATACAGAACAGGTTAACAAACAGGATAAAGTGTGCAATATAGTTATTAACAACAAAATTGCTTGCTCTCAAATTATAATGAAGTATTGGCAATATTATTTAGGACCTGTACAGTATACAGCTATTTAACTACTATATATATTTATTTATAATTATATATATAAAAACATATATATTTTTATACAAATGTATAAATTATACATTTTTATATATACATAAACATATGCATATATATGCATGAAATATATATATGAAATGCATATGTACTCTAAACATAAGATCAAAAAAATTAGGATTTATCATTGATGCATGTTAAAATCCCTAAGTAGGGGACAGTGTAGAAGTTTGTGTCATCTGTGCTGTGTGTGTTTCAAAGAAGCTTCTTTGTCAGGTGCACAGCATGCACAACAGGATGAACTGCATTTCCATCCACTGTCATTGTTTACTGGAACCAGTCTATGACATCGTGAACTCTTTTTGCTCCTTTCCCTTAGTCCAACATGTATGTTAATAGTTACAGAAGAAATACTAAACTGCTGTTATTTGTCTGATTTTTAGTGGTACTCTCTTCAGCCTTCGTGCTGCTTCTTGATACCTACCAGATATTTGTAAAAAAATCTTTTTTCTTTTGTTCTTTTTCTAACCGAGTAGACTGAAACCCACTCAAGGCGCAGTGTAAGTAAGGATTTGTTCTTGTTTCCATAATTCCAGTTAATTCCAGCATTAACTGCAGGGAATATGTGTACAGTTGTGCCAGCTGTTTTCCCACTACCTATCCCAAGCTCCTCAGTTGAGGTGACCTCTGAAGTGGCTGCTGCAGTGAGTGATGGAGTTATTGAGATTCAGCGACACGCTGACCCTGACCCCCTTGTGGCCTTGGTTTCACTCATCCATCTTCCAAGCCCCACAGGCTGTGATGTGCTGTGTGGAGACAGGATTAAACAAGTGTGAATAAACAAGTTCAAAGCTTTCTGTCATGGCTGCCAACACAGAACATCAGGAAAATGAGACATTAATAACCTGGTGCTGGGGAGACGTTGGTTTGCCATGGGAACACCTGGGGAAAACACCTTCTAGGCAGTCAGGGTTTCGTGTGCCAGGAAAAGTTTGCTTAAGACCTCTGTGAAGGGTGCAGGATTTGGCCTACCATTCTTCTTAGTCATGAAGCTGGCAGGAGTCAGACCAGAGGTTGAATACATCATCCAGAAAGGTGCTGAAAAACCTTTTCTGAAAGCTGCATCCTTTGCTTGAATCATGTGCTATTTGGGCTGTGATTCACCAGAAGTGATCAGGGAGGGTTCTCTGTGGTTTTGACCTAATCTGTTTACAAGAAAAAACAATCTGAGATGTGTTGCTAGAGTTATTTTCTTAAGGGTAATCTTACAAGAAGAGTTTTGTGTTTTGTCATAAACAAAACTTTTTTTCTACAGTATGATTTTAGTTTGAATCCCTCTCTGTGGGTAAGAGGCTGAGATAAGATACACTTGTTGTGACAGTGGTTTTAGGTAGTGCCTGTCTTCTCTTCATCAAGACACTCACTTCACCCTGTGGCACTTTCTGATCAGTTGACTAGTCAGTGATTAAATACATTTATTTAGTTCAGTGGGTCAGAGATGTTGTAGTGGTTAGAAAATTACTGATGGATTATCAGTTTCATCACCTCTGACATCCAGCCTTGGCATAGTTCATCATCTGAGAATTCATAATGCATTTGCCTGAGCAGTAACATGCTCAGCTACCTGTGTGATCATGGATCTGGGTACTGGGAATGTTGTGCTCAGGATTGATAGGACAAGTGTCACAGAAATTAAAGGGCATCATCTCTTTTGGTGATAAACACACTTATTAGTACCAACTAGTAAAGAGTGTTCTAGGGTCAGGAGCAAGCTTAATAACTTACAAAGCTGTAATTCACTGATACTTGTCTTTTCCTGGAGTGTTTCAAGAAATAAAAGTGCTTTTCAGAATGGAGGAAGCTTTGGCTTTAGAACAATGGGACAGTTTTGAGGCAAAAAACATTCAATGATTTTTGAAGTCTGAAACTGGTAAATTCATATTGTAACAGGTATCTCTTTAGAGACCTATTAATTTCATCCCTGGCACACAGTAAATCTTGTCATTGCTGTCTGATGGCCTATCTAAGATCAGGGATTTTTTGCAGTTCAATTCTAGAGCAAGCCCAGTTGGGAATGCTGTACTAGGTAATAATACATTTATTTACAGATTGATGAGTTGTTGATGCTTCTGTGGTGAGGTTTTTATTTTCACAAATTTGTGTGTACCTGCAAAGAAAAATCTCGGTGTCAGAAAGTGACATGCAAAGCCTAGTCCTTCCAGCAGATGAAGCAGTGAAAATATGCAGGTGACTTCAATCTAATGTCAGTAAAAACATTATTAAAGAAAATAAAATCATTGTTGATAAATATTAGAAATAACACCGGCTTCTTAGCTCAAGTATGAAATATACATCACGTGCTATGAAAGAAGCATAAAGGGAATAATGGACATGGTTGCTTCAGAGACAAGTCAAACAAATGTTGCTTCCAAATGGCTGTATATGCAGGAAAATAATGAAAATTAACAGGAAAAAAATGTCCCAAGATAATTTATTAAACACACTTTATGAGGTTTGGTTTTGGTTTTATTTTTCCTTTCTTATGGTACTTCTAATAGGATTAGAAATTGAGAGTGTTGAGAATGACTTGTGAAGCAAATTTATCCAGTACTCTTTTGGGCTGCTGACCTCAAAGCTGAAGCTGAGAATAATGCTGAATGCAGTAGTGAAATGATATCCATCATAGTGAAGAAGTTTTGAGTTTATTTATTGTCATTATTCTTCATCTTGCAAAGTGGTCCAGACAACAGAGCCAGAATGGGGTTTCATTGTATATAGATTTGAGCAAATATGACTTTTAATCCATAACCTGTTGGACTTCATAAAAGTTGATAAGAGGGAGTTTTTAGGGAAGTGTTGCTTTCAGCATTTAAAGTCTAATAACTCTCCTGTGTTGGCATTATACCAGCTATTAACAAATGTCTTTATGAAAGTAAATTGTTAATGTTTTGCTTCTGTAGTGGTCTTAATGTTTATGGTTCAAGGAGTCGTAATCATTAATTCTTACAATTCTTAATTTAGTGGGTTGTATTTCTGGAAGATCTAAGTCTGTTTCTTTTCTTTTTTACATTTTTCAAGTACCTAATTCCTATTCTTCTTTTAAATCATAAACAGTTTTAGGTTCCAATCAATATAGCAGTTCCATAGAACCATCTTTTAATTTCAAACAGTTTACAAGTATGACATTTGAGACCTTTAATGTCATGTGCTGCCAAAGGGGAAAGATGTTTTCAGAGGAGGTAAAGTGATTGATTTTTCTTTTCCTTTTTCCAGTGATTAAACCACATTTTTATTAAGAGTAATAAAATAAGTCAGACCCAAACCTTACATTCAGTGCTTGTATCAGTTACCCAATTAAGGGATCTTGTTTAAACTCTTGAGTTCTTTCATGGGTTAAACGTGGTGTCCCTATGAATAGAAATCTGAGTTAAAGCTTTGTGGGAACAGGCTGCAGAAACAATTTTTTTTCTTTTAATTCAGTATGTAATGTCCACTGTATGAAGCACTTACTAATATAGATTTTGATTTCCCCCTTTTAGCTACTATTCCTTCCAGATTTTGTTTAGAATGAGAGTGCTGGGGTTTCAGTTCTTTCTTCTGTTACAGGTTTCTAGTTATTACCACCCCTATTTCACAAACTGCTGGGCACCACCTTTCACCTCCAAAGAGTTTGTGTGGCTGAGGGTGCTGCTGATGGGAAATGGCACAATAATGCTGGTATGGCAGGTAGCTGTGGGACATTCTGCTTCTGTTGATACAAGAGCACTGTTTGCCCACTGGATCTGATCAGTGTTTATCCACACGCACAGCTTTGTACACAAGGTGTTCTTTCAGCCCACAGAGACTTCACGTGCTCTGGCTGCTTATTTCCTTACTGCAAAAGTACCCCAGTTTTTACTGCCTCCTTGATTTTAATTTTGGGAAGTGTTCTGAATATACTGAGAGGGAAAAAGTGATCAGCATGCATTAATCTAGAGGGGATTATCCCAAAGTGTGGGAGAACATATGCAGTACTTGAAATGACTTTTAACCCAAGTTTGACATTTGACTTGCTTTAGTCTTGATAATAGCCTTTTGAGATCCCTGACTTATAATCAACCTCATTAATTCTTGTGACTTCTCTTGTTTCTTTTTATTGACACATAAGATGTGTTATTTTAGAAAATGAATTCCAGTTCTTTGTCACAATTCCCTGTTATAAAAAATGAAGTAAGGTTAAACTACACATGCTCAGAAGATGACAATAGTTCTGCTCTTTCACTGGGGGAAGCATGCAGGAATTATCAAGTTAGACCCTAGAATTTGCATCAATTGTTGTGATGTCAAAGCTGCCATATTAATATTCTCAGTTTTCCATTTCAATGGTTAAGTATAATACAGATCAATCTGATGAGGTTTTAGGTACACTAAGTACTTCTTACTTTTGCAGCTGTATGGTCTTGAGTTAAAAATAAGCTTTTCAAAACATATAGTCATAACTGATAAAAAACTTTTAGATTTAAATGAAAGGGAATTTAATCAGGAAGGAAATTAAGTACGTAAGTTTTGTCTGTTTTTTCTTAAAACTGATCATGTTATCTTTGTATTGAGAAATAGTGTTTAAATCTTTATAAATTTATAGAGCTTCTTTTGACCAAGTTTTTAGGTGGGCCTAAGAATGAAAGCTGCTTTACAGAAGTGAGCTATCTGTAACAGTTTTTAGAGCAATGAGCATCATCCATCCTAATATCTAGATGTATTAATGTATTTTCCTAACTAAATACTGAGAGGAAAAATCAGGAATCTTCTAAAAAATGAATGCAGTGCTTACATTGTTAAATTCAGAGCTGCAAACACAACGATTTCTCAAATTCATGCCAGCAGTGTGAAAACTTTTTATAATCTAACTCAAGCCTTTGTTCAGTACACCATGGTTTGCTGATATTACAAGCCTTAAAAGAGATTAAAAATAAACTGTTATGATCTCTTATCCTGACAGCACATTGGTCTGATGAAATAATGTCACAAGCCATGTCTGATGGATTTAAAGTCAAATATGGGTGGCCTGTATTTCCTTTTTCCTAATTCTGCACCCCGTTACTGACTGTCAGACTGGGGTGAGCCTAAAAAAGCGCTGCTTTCATTCTCTACATTCAACAAAGACACATGTGGACACTTTGGTGGTGGCCAGCCAGGAGCCACAAAATTGTGGACTCAGAAATGGTGGGACTTTGAATGTACATAGATCTCAGGAGGAATCAGGAACAGAGAATCCAGCCATTTCTCCTACATGTAAATTATGTGAAGTTTGATGAATAAACTGGCCCATCATTCTGTCTTTTTTTAAGAAATGTAACCACTCTATTTTCCTCATGATTCCCTGTGGAAATGCTTTTGAACAGAAAAAGTTGTAGTTTTTTAAACAATACATGAGCATTCATATTTTTTAATATATTTTCTTGTTTTCCTTTGAGATTTAAAAGGGTTCTAGTGTAGAAGATAATTAGTTTGCTGCTGCACAATTTTGTTAGGGAGTAAGTTACTACTGCTTTCTCTTTTTTTCTTTTTTTTTTTTTTTTTTTAAGCTATTTAACATTTTTAAAGGCTATTTCCTAAACTTCTTATCAGTAAGGCCAAGGTGTGTAAAGATAATCCAGAAGTTACTTTGGCTCCTTGTGGCATGTCCGTTTGAAAACTGATGCAGTGTGATTTCTAACAACTGACACTTCTTTCTATAGCATCTTGGAAATGAACTAGTTCAAGATTCCTGGGCTGTCTTGAACAAATTTTCTTTTGTGTGAAGGGTCAGGTAAAGGTTAGAAGTGTGAGGAAGCAGGAGGGAGTGTGATTTGTGCTTCTGATTTTCTATTTCTGGCTCTTTGTGCCTTCTGGCTGCCATGTATGTTTGAGAGGCACTCAGGGCTCCTGTTGTGCCAGATAGAGGTTGCTCATAGAAATATCAAATCTTAATTTGTTTTTTTAAGGATACCTGAGTATGTTTGGGTTTCAAATCTAAGGTTGCCCCATTTGAATGGTCTAGGTTAGCAGAAGCTAAAGCAGGGCAGGTTCATTTCTTATGTTACAGTGTGGATCTGTTCTTAGTTTGGGTCTGGCAGCACCAAGTACCAAATAAACCAGTTCCTTTCTATAATAATTTATTTATCAAGGTCTCTCTTTTTAGAGCATATTTTTCTGTGTTTGTAAGAAAGAAACAAAATCTAAACTGATGACTCCTCAGCTTTCCAGCAAGAAGCCTAATGAATTCTTTTTTTTCTATGACACCTAACTATAAGGTGAAGTATTTTGTTAGACCCTGGTCTCCCTGTACATGCACTTTTCACCTGTTTGGCATTTTTCACCCATTTTGCACCTTTCACCCTTGTCTCGAACTAAAAACAGTAGTGAACTACCTGTTATTTATATCTGCATTTGCAGTTTCACACAGACAGCTGATAAGTTATCCATAGATCTCACCAGAGAATCTGACACGTGTTAACAGCCTTGCAGAACTTTGGGAGCTCCCATCTGATAATAAGGAAAACACAAAGGAATGCATGGCTATTGCTGAGCCTTCATCTTCTGAAGGTTGCCTTTTCCACTTGAATTCCTGATGTTTTCAGTCTTCAGGTAGGAAAGTGACTTTAGCTTCAGTCACTGCTAAAATTGTTGTTGGTATTGAATTGTAATGTTAACATTCCCCCCAGATTTCAAATTTTATCTGTTATAACGAAAATTTGCAAGAGTTAGTCCCTTAAAACAAAGATGATACTTAAACTGTGCCTTGATTCTGAGGGTGTTAGTGCATGTGGGCCTGTGTATTTGACATAAATTCATTTGTGTTTGTTTTCCAGTGTAGTTAAGTTAAAATGCTTAAGTATATTCATCTAAATCATCTGCTCAGGTTATTTCCCCTACTTTACCATAATAGAATTGTACAGAATTGTTATAAGTCAGCAAAGAAAATACAGAGTACTTATATAATAATGAAATAAATACGTAAAAAATTTTAGTGAATTAGTGGTATTTGCTCTTTTACTCTCTACCTCAAGGAAGAGATGTATCAAGCCACATTTTTTAAGGTCTGTGAATATCACTTGATCCTCATCTCCTGTCTTAGGAGAGAGATTTGATCCTTGGCATGGATTTCAGCAGCTCTAAAGCAAAACAAAGACTTAAACCCCTTTTAAAACTTATCCAGTGGCAAACTGCTCTTTGATGAAGAGTGTGCCATGGAGGAGCTTGGTCACATTTAGCCAAGTGATGTACCACTGTTCAACCTCAGCACAGCAAGCAAACTGTTCCTTGAAAAATTTGGCTACATTCTCTGGAGAAGGGAAATTCCAGAGACCACCATGAAGTTGAAGCAAGGCTTCCTATTGTGTATGCAGCTCCCAGCCTTTGTACACGTTTGACCCCCAAATGACAAAATAAATGAAAGCTGCTCTTCAAAGTAATGCAATCAGTTCAAAAATATTGTGCTAATAAAGTTATAAATTCTAATTGAAAGATTTATGGCGATCCATTTAGTTGTTACTAGGTTATTTGTGACAGACAGATGCAGACTAACCTGATTAGAGTCAGCATTGTGATGACTTGTAGCTGCAGAGGGGAATAAAGCTTTAAACCATTGTCATGGCCCATTCTCTGAGATGCATTTGGAAGCTGATTTGAAAGAAAATATATGGCCCTTAAGTGTAGGTTTGCAGCTGCCTCAGATGGGTTGGCTCAAAGAAAGTGCTAAAACGACTGGCAGGTCTTTCTTTACCTAAGTTTTAATTTGTAACTCAATTTTGCAGATGGATTTAGAAGAAATTCTATTGAAACACAAATTTCAATATAAAATTAATTTTCTACTCATTCTACATTTAATATCCCGTGTTAGGAAAAATTAGCCTTAATTCAGTTAATAACAGAAATGCTATTAAGGAGTTTATTCTTTAGGGTTTGATTATTTTTTTTTAAAGCTTTATGAAAATATGTGACCTATATGGACATACCCTTGAAAAATGTTAAAAGCAGTACTTTAATTAGCTTTACTGGAGCCAAATAATCATTTCACAGATACTACAAAGAGAAAAAAAGTTAGTTGCTGTCTGGTACACATTCCTAGATTTAATATCTAAAAAATGGACATGGGTTTCATACTTAATATATATATATAGTCATATAGTTACACCCTTCAGATTGTTCTACAAGTGAGAATTAATCCAGTTTTCCATTAGATTTGTTTGGCCCATTTATGATAAACAGGCTTAACTGGTAAAAAGGATATAGGTTTTTATAATCAGGAATAAGATGTGTCAAGTTTTTGAATAATGCTGTAATAATGTGTATTGCAAATCAGTTCTTGCTCCTAACTTCAGTGCACTTGCAGGCTTTGGCACAATAAAGCAATAAAATGATTCAAGTTCAGGCTTATTGGCAAGTGCTGGTCTTAGCCTTTCTGATTAATACAGGTCTTTTTCTGTAATATGTCAATTTATATTATAGTCAAAGTTATAATCAAAATAGAGGTAGTAGTCACAGCTGTCAAAGGGAACTATTTTGACAGAACTGCTTTTGTATTGAGAGTTAAATGATTCTTATGGCTCTAACCTTACAGAACAGCTTGCTTTTCTTGCTGGCATTCATTTGACAAACTTTTTCTGTAATGCTATAGGAGGAAATACCAACTTACCAGAACATATAAAACCAGAGAGTGAACTGTAGATCTGATCAGTGAATGGATTATCAAACTTTGTGTTTATGTAGAGTAGGGACATTTCTTTGTAAGTTTGCAAGACTGTTTCATTTTCTGATGATATTGACTAGTAAGTGTATTAAAATAATAGAAAGTAATACCAAGCAGGAAGAATTATAAAGTGTGTGTCTGTAGTGGTGTATTTTTTAAAATTTGTGTATGCTTGTGTGTTATATGTGTTTGTTACATTCCAGATAATGAGTATTGCCATCTTTAGGTTGTCTGCTCTTTTATTCCAAGAGAAGACTGGTTTCTGTTGTCTGTCACCTTTCCTAGTTGTGATCATTTCAAGAAGCCGAGCTTGGCTCTGCTTTCAGGATGGTTTCTTGTGAGTGCTGTGATGGGGAAAGCAAAGGAAAGAAACAGGTTATAAACTTTACCTCTTTCTAAACATGAGTTTTTCATGAGCCAAGGTCCTCTGAATAGCTCTTGAGAGTGTTCTTCCTAAACTCTGGAAGGGTTTTGGAGCAGGTTCCAGTTCCTAGATACTTAGGACCGGAGACCTGTATACACAAAACTAACTTTGCCATCAAAACCCACTGAAGAAATCACCATTCGCAGGTGTGAACTACCAGCTTCTGAGACCCTAAGCAGCTATGTACCCTGAACATTTCCTGAGTATTATGTGTGTTCAAGCCCAGGTGAGCAAGCAATTGCCAGCAGTTGTGGGGGAATTCTTTCTAATGGTGTTCATTTGAAGCTTGGAGACCGGGAATGGTTGAATAATTCCCAAAGTGATGGATTAGCATGCAGAGAGCAGTTGGAGTGGTCAAAGGTGCATGATAAATGTAATTTATCCCATGGATATTACTGCTGTGTTTCTGGGGTTCCTGGGGGACAAGCATAGGCACATTTTGGAAACTGGCAGATTAAAAAAAGAAATGCTGCAAGTCCTTATTTTAAAATATCTGTTAAGAAGGCTGTTGACAGAACCTTAAGATTAGTGAAGGAGATCATCAGCTGATGTGCCTGGACTCTTTATCACCTACTTCCCTTAGATGTTGCCCCAGGCATGCACCTCTGATGGCCTGGCCTACTGTTGCTAATAAAGGCTATGGTACCTTTTACTGCATCTGTAGAAGTCAAGGTGATCCTGGAAGGTTCTTGCACACAACTTTCATTAATTCCAGAGATTCTCGCTTTGAAAGGTCAAATGAAGCATCATTTCCATGCGTATGTTCCCTCAGTTTCAACACACACCCCCCCTAGTCCCAGGTTTCCTATTAGGATTGGTTAAATCTTCTGAATCTAATACTTAACAGCCACCATGAAATTCTCTAAATGCGGGATAACCATGTTCTATTTTAACTATGTTTTATGTTTAACTATTTTAACTATGTTTAACTATGGCTATGTTTTGCCACTTCTCATCTTGAGTGTTTATTCTCCATCTCTACCTTTACATCTTTGCTTCTTAATCTCCTAAGTAGTGTTTATAAAGACTTACAGTTGGTTCACTGACACTGCTTGTTCTAAAACCTGGAAAACATTTCCTAAATGAAGAAAAATTTGTTGCAAACTGCATTTTGGGTCTGTTTTAATCTGAAGTTGCAATGTGTCACAACATAAGTAATTCCTTATCAATCTGCAAGGTGGCTGAGGTAGCACTGAACTGAAGGTTGTTGTTCTGGGATGTCTCAGGTGTTTGTCTCAGGTACCATCGCTCTGTTGTTTGAATCAACAGTCAGAAATGCTGCGATAGGCACATTTTGTTTGCTCACAGCACTGTCTGTCAACACTTCAGGAACTGTTTCAGTACCCTTTTTCCTGCTGCTTTCCCTGATCAGAACATGACTTGCTTACTAAGATTCTCATAAGATAATCATTTAATGGCAACTGTGAGCCAGGAGACAAAAGGAAAGGGAGTTCAAGAGCTCATTGCTAATTTCTCTCCCAGCATAATCCGATCAGTACAGCTCTCCAGCCAGGACTTATAACCCTTAATAAGTCACTCTATTCGATTAAGAGGAATTGATTTTCTTCTACTGTGGATCATAGTGATTATGATGAATATGGTATCTGCTGCTCACTTCCTTATCTTCCCTGCTAGTGTCCATTTGTTTGCAGGGTGGGCAGGTAAATGAGCCAGAGAGATGACACGGTGTCATTAACTGCAGTTGGTGTCAGCACTCTGACAGCTGTGGAATTGAGGTGTCCGTAGATTAGAGTAGGAACCAGTTGTGAGGATCCCACACATCAACCCTGTACTTTTGACAACTGTACTGACAGTCTGAAATGCAAGAAATGATGGGACAGTAATTTGAAATTGCAGCAAGGAGAGCAACTTGTGATCGGTGGTGGGGTGGTGGCAGCATGTGGGCCACAGTCTAGATCTAGTCTGCCAACTCTAAAGCAGGTGGAGAGGGGGGAAAGAAGAGCTGCCAAGCTTACATGTTTCAAAAGGAAAGCTATATTGACCTTCTCTTCAATCAGAGGATACCAGTGGAAATATTCCTTGACAAGGTTACCTATTTGTTCACCTTCCCCAACTTACTGGCAGTAGAACATTTAATTGACTTCAAAGGATTTAATTTTCTGGGGAGGCAGAGTAGGGGTAGAGAGGGGAATTAGCTGAGTGTCAGTGCTGTTCAGGATAGTTTTGGGAATGGTCACTGAAAGGCACATAAATGTTTGTTTATACATGTTTAAATCATTGGACTATCACGAGTGCAGTCAAACAGCAAAACAGGACATTATAACTGTATGAGAATTTTTCTGTCTGTATCATGGGAATAGCAGCCTACACCTGGACAGCTTTTCTGCTGAGTGCCCTCAAGCTTTAGACAACAGAAAAGGTGCAGGAGAGCTTTGGGAAGAAATGAGCCAATCACACGATTCAGCTCTTTTCCATTTATATTCACCTGTTTAAATTGCAGTAAAAGTTACATTAAAACATACCAGACTTTATAATTATTATTTTCCAGAACTGTTGCCTAAATCAGAGGTGGGCATCTGCTTAAGAAGCTTTATTTTCAAAACTATTTAATTACTTTAATTAATCACATCCCTTCTAAACTGTTTTAACATTGAGATGGCCCAAATGTAAAACCTGCTACTTCACAAATTTTAGTTGTACTGTTCTGCTTAGGCTTCAGATCAGGTTTCTTTTTAAACTGTACAAACTGAATATTCTGCAGAGAAGAAAGTTTTGGTGCCCACACCACATGGTATTCCTGAGCAGTCATCTTTCTTAAATACTGCAGCTCTTTCAGGCACTTGACATTTACTTTCCCTGCGTAGCTCTGTGGAATGGTGGTAAAATGGGATTCACATCCCAGGTGCTGTCTCATAAGTACAACTTTCAAGCACTGATTAGATGGCAGTCTGATGGTTTTGGAGTGCCTGAAATCTACAGCCTTTGGCTCCAGTATCAGTTTTGAGGGAAGCAAGACAGAGCAGTTAAGTTTTTTCATGTTTCAGAATATTTTGAGAAATGTGCTTCATTAACACCAAAAGAACCCCAACTTCCCATCCCAAACCTTCAATCCAGTTACTTCAATTTCAGTAATTTATTCCCTCTGTTAGCTTTACTTGTAATTTGAATTTTTCTAGTCCTGACTTCCAGCTATGAAATACTGAAATCCTCTACTGGGAATGTCACCCTGAGGAAAAAGATTTGAAAAAATGCAACTTGCATAAATATTTATTACCTATGCCTTTTCTTATATAGTTCTAGAAGGTTCAATTTTTTTAAGTATCAAATTCTGGATTGTGATTTTCCAACTTCACAGAAGGTATATAGGGATAATTTGAAAACTGTTGGGTTTTTTAGTGTACTTTAAAAGTGTAGAAAGTGATATTAGGCAAAATATCCCAAGAATATTAGGTTTACCAATTACCCAGTTACTCACTGGGTAAACATCTTTGCTGCTATTTTCCTATATCCAGATATCATTTCAGTAATTTTTAGGTGCTTTGTCAAGTCAGGAGCTTGTGTTTCTGTGGTTATTTCCCTTTTCCTTTAGGAAATATAATCTTCCATTCTGCTATTGTGAGGGCTTTTTTGTTTGTTTTGAAATATGATCTTCCTATAAATCCTGAGCTGTGCCCAGTTTATCAAGCCATGCTTATTTGTATAGATTGCTTGCCACTTCATTATCCAGTAATGTGTGTTGTCTGAAAATTGGATTAGTAGTGACCTTATATTTTCTTCTCGATTACTGGCAGAGATTGAATTGTTTTGAGGGTGTGAACCAATGCCATCGTGGCTCCACTAGGAATCTGCTTTTCCATTGGTGATTCCCCAGTGATATCTCTTTTTCTGGTTTTATCAATTGCGAGTTTCAAATCCACTTAGTACGTGCCAAGTTTAATTTGTAGCACGTTAATTTTCTAACGCAAATATTACGTGGTCAGATGCTCCACTGCGTATCTAACACTTTTTCTGTGAGAATGTGTTGATCATAATAGAGTGAGATGTGATATAGTCATCAGCCTCCCTTCTGAACAGCAGGTTCAGAATTTTTATTCTGGATTACTGGAATATTTGGTTTCTTTTTTGTAAAAGCAGTGCTTGGCTGTGTAGTGCAACTTTGGCTTGAAGGGTGTTCCCTGTTGGTGCTGCTTTTGAGCTTATGCTGTGAGAGACACAAGGCAGCCTGCTGAACTGTGCCAGTGCTGTTTGTGATGAAGCTGGGTTAAATGCATAGAAAACCTGGTATTGTGGACTAGAAAGTGGAATAATCAGCTATGACAGTAAAGTGTTGCCCAATCTTCATCATCTTTCTTTCTTGCGGCTTTATCAGTTTGTATTTATGTTGTCAATTTAATAGCAAAGGCTGCTGGAAATCAAGACTCGATATTTAAATCATTATTTTGACCCTAAAATAATCTATTTAAATAAAACAGTTCCTTTCTCTTTAAGGCTTATAAAGTGTTCTTGTCCAGGTCCTCTGGACATTGTTTTGGCTCCTGCAATTTGGAGACATTGGAATGTAGTTTGGACCCCAGGGAACCCAAGGTTAGAGTAACACAGAGTGGGCTCTTGTTCTGTCCTTGGTTGAATATCTCTCTCTGAACGGTACTTAAGAGAATACAGAATGACCCCGGGCCAAACTGTTTTCCATCTAGGAAATCTGCATGACCTCAGTTGTCACCTACTTTTTATATATTACAATCTTCATGTTTAGCATATTCCTTCTCTTCTTATTCTCTCTTAAACCCTAAAGTTTTCTGACAGAAAGAGAATTTAAATATATTTTACTTGCTAGAATTTTTGTAATGATGAATGGTTAAGAGCACTTGATAATACAGACATGATTTTATTACCAATACCTTGCTTAAATAAACTATTTTTTTCCTGGAAATATTAGCTAAAACATAAGCCTTCTCTCAGAGTGAAAGTTCCAGTGCATATTGGTAAAATTGTTTCCAGTTACTCTCTTTTGAGTGCTGGTCTTGTAGAGTCTAGTAGTTCACTGATAATTTTTCCCACTTTACCCCGAAATTCAGTAGGAAGCTAGAACAAGTATCCACAGTTAACAGTCTTCCTTCTCTCTCTAGAATTTCTAGTAGGAAAACAACTCTGCCCTTAAGGATCACAGGAGGCAGCTAGAAGGCACTGATTTTGCTTTTAGAGAGAGAATGCTCTAATCCCCTGGAGCTCTGGGATAAGCTAAAGAATAATGAATGCCTCCTTTTTTTTTGTACCCCTGAAAATCTTCTCTTGTAAAAAGTTGTTATCTATGTGCAGGAAACAATTTCCAACATATGAGTGCTAAAATTTATAATCAGTATAGATTAGAAAAGCGTTAACTCTAGAATATCCTTGACTTTTGGGCAGTTTTATGGTTTGTTGATTTTTTGTTGTTTGGTTTTGGGTGGTTGTTTTTGTTTTGGTTTTGTGTTTGTTTTTTTTTTAAACCTTGAGTCTGATTTGAATTGAGGTTGAGAATTTCTTTACTACCTGATGGTCCTTAGCTAAGCACTGTGGTCGAGTTACGAGCTCTTGAAAAATGAGTTCAGAGTGGTAATGCACTCTTCAGTATAATGTAAAAATTACTGCCATTAAAATTAGTCATGGGCTTAACAGAATCACAAAGGAGTTCAAGGAATGGATGGGGAACATAATTAGGTGGTGGAAATAAACAAAGCTCCTTTTGGACTTCGCTGTGTTTGCTGGCTGCTTTCTATGAGCTCATCTGATACTGTAAGTCAAGCACAGAAGTCTCAGTGGGCATTTGATGATTGCTCATCATACTTGCTACATCATTAGAATTTTGAATAGAAACAGTTGAAGGTATAATTAATTAAGTTATGTTGGTAAAGTGCTCTGTAAATACTAGCTATTATAAAATAAACTGACAGTATATTCTGGAAAAATGGTACACCCATCCTTATTACTGTAAATCATTATGTTTGCTAACAGAGTTCTGCTTATTATTAAGGAGAATTTATAACTGATGAAGGGTTCAAAAGTGACCCGGAGCCTTGAGTCCTTAATTTATCACAGGAGCAGGATGTTGTTGACAGACAAAAATAAATGCTGTGGTGCTTCCAGTACAGCCTAACCTTGACCCAGAGGAGACATCTCCGGGTAGGATTGGGTAATTCTTGCTCTGTGCCTTGTAATTCGTGACCTTTCTGTTACGATTCCCAGCAAGGAGATCTGTTACTCTCTGCTGAAAGTTGGATTTTATTAGTATTAACTGCAATTTATAGCACATTGAGGCCTAGAGAAATGGCTTCCCAATATTGAAAACAATGTAAAGGTGCAACCAAAAGACCATCTCTGTCCCAGAGAACTTACATTTGAACTCTTGTCCTGGCACTTTTACAGGTGACTGTCAATCAGACTTCCTTGTGAGGCACTCAGGTTTTTCTGTGTTGAATTGTCTGTTCATAACACTTGGGTGCTATGTTTAGTGTGGTTTTTATGATTTCTTTTTTTCCTTTTTTTAAAGCAGGTTTTACTGGTATTTCAGTTTAAAATATTGCTGCACAGCAAGTCACTAATATAATGTAAATACAGAAATCTGTAGCTGAATAGTTTCCATGTGCAACCACAGGGCAAAGTGTTGTTAAGTATTCCTCTTGCTCTGGTGAGTTTCAAAATCTTTGCACTTTTCTTACTTTATCATAAAGTTTTATAGCAGCAGCCTTTTTCAAATAATTTTTTAACCTGTTTTTTATAATTGTGAACAAAGTTCAACTACTTTCCAATCAAGGCAGACTCTAACAGCCTCTTATGTGAGTGAATAAAGCTACAGGTGTTTTCCTTATCAACATTTAATGATAATAATAAAAGAATGTAGGGTATATCTTCTCTTCATCATGGCCAGATGGAAGTCCAAACCAAACAGAAAACAACTGTGAAGGGAGGAGTGATTCAAATACATTGGCTTGGTCTGCAACATATATGTTATGTTGTGAAATATTTCTCAATTTCAGTTCCAGGAATGAACGGTAATATCCAGGCTATTAAACATGTACTTTCAGTGCATTTTACTTTCTCTGAGAGTGCAAATACCCCAGTTAAAACAAGTCCTTGTAGAGGTCTTTACTTGAATGCTGCTAAATAAAGTGCATAACTAATTCAGAAGCTTGTTCTAATGAAAAAAAAAATCACAGAAAAAATATGGAAGATGTAGAAAAAAAAATCATTAGGAATAGCCTGCATCTTAGTTTCCATTCTAAGTGAAGAGTAAGTGCCATTGTGTTGTTGCTGCATAAACATTACAATATCAGACCTGAAAACTTGCAGCATTTATGATGAGAAAAGCTGAGAGACAAGGGCTTTCATGCCAAAGTGTGCTGGTTTGCTGTTAAATATCATGTCTACTTTTCTTTATGAGCTACTGAGATGCAGCTTTAGCCAGCAGTAAATCCACCTGCAGGAATATATTCAGGTTTGTTATGTGATGCACCATAGTGCAGAAATATCCCTGTTGTCTTCTGCATGGGCTTGCTCAGTACCTGTAGGCAGTATGTATTCCTAGTTAATAAATAGTATTAATCAGAGTAGGTGTGGAAAGTTGATTATGGCTGATATTGATTTTGGAATACAAGGGATGTTGTCATATTGGAAAAGCAGTTTGTTTAGACTAGGTCTGTCGGTGTATCTCCAGCCTTGCTCTGGAGGATTATCTCCAGAGTCACTGGTTAATGCACACTTTATTATCATTGATATGTTGATTGGAGCATCTGGAATCCTGAATAGTTGTACAGTAATTTCAGGAAAAAAAAGCTATTTCAATCAAATGAAGGAGACAAGGAATGAACTGATGGGTGATGGAAAAAAGTGTGTTTTCACTCATGTTTTGATGTTGAAGCTCTATTACAGATACCCTGGAACAGTATCAAAGCAGTAAGGCTTTGTATTGCTTTGAGGAGACTTCAGCTTAGCTCTGTATTCCTCTTCTCATACTTGGACCCTTCCCAGATATTGACCAACAAAGTTGGCAGTGTGCTGGGAGAGAGAGTGGATGGTTCCTACAGGAGTTCTTAAACCTACTCAGTTCTCTCATCTGCTTATCCTCTGGAGAGCGTGGCTTTGATCCTGTTTGTAAATCACTGTAATCCTTGTAAACAACTGTTGAGGGACTTGAAATGCTGTGTGTTTCCAGGTGATTATTTAAGATGTGAAGACTTTAGTAGCAAAGATGTGCTGCTTTCTGCTTCTGGAATGGACAGTGCTGAAAATGCACTTTGTCAAAACAGGAAACTGAATGAAATTTTGGAAGCACAAGCGATGTAAAAATCTGGTCTGTGTTTAGTGCCTTTCGATCTTAATGTTCCTAGGCTATATTTACTAAATCATTACCTCTTCAACTGGTTTGTGTACTACAGTATTTCTCAAGTTATTGGTGACATATGGAAAAAACTTCTTCTCCCATGTCAGTATTAGAAATATATGGATGTCTGTATGGGTTATATTAATGATGTACCTGAATCAGAAGACTGAAAGCAAATCCCTCTTTCTAGTTCCGAGCTTGATTAAATTAATTGATAAAAGACTACATGTGTGATTCTTAATAAGTTTCAAAGACACTGAGATAGAAGAAAAGGCAATAGATGTTGGTATATTAATTATATCAGTCCTCACAAATCATCTTGAAAACACATTTGGAGACTTAAGGAGAAAGAGCAGGGAAGTCTCTGTAGAAATGTATACAATGTCAGGTTTCGTTTAAAATTCAAGATGTTACTGAATTGGATGGTCTTTGATTTCCATCATTCCTGTAATTATAAATAACTCTTACACTCATTCACCTGCTGTGGACTATGGAGAAATGCAGTCAGACACTTGCCTGGCAATACACAGGTAATTTTTGACACTTTTTTTTCCGTGTGAGTTATTCATTATGGTAATGGTACGATGTGATGTGCAATTTCTGGATTTATGACCCGTTCTCGATAAGCGTGAATCCAGCCTGCATGTGCATCTTTGATAAGGTTCTAATTGGATAGCAGTGACCTTTCTGAATGTAATTCTAGGAGGAAGATTAAAAAGCAGTCCAGAAAGTGACAGGTTTGGGACAATAACATATGAATTCAGCTCTGCTGGCAGGCATGAGATGTAAGCCATGATAAATTAGAGGCAGGCCAAGCAGACTTGCTGAGTGATTGCTCATTTCTGATGCATCCTTGGGTAAAATCCCATGAGTAGCACCAATGGTGCCATATTTTCCTTGTTTTCCAAATTCAGTGTTTACTGATTATGCATACTGTGAAATAATATAGCTGGTGAAGTTGCAGAAGACACCAAGGAGAGCCTGCTGAGCATTGCATATCTGAGTGATACTGTCCCTTCATATGTTAGGGGAGTCATATATTTGTTGTTCCCATTAAACTACTTGGTAATAGCCTCCTTCTGCTTGCTGCTCCTGATGGCTTTCTGCTCTAATTAAACTACTTTTACAAAAGTGATCAGCTTCATCTACTGTATAATTAAATAGATTGCAAATTGAAACTAAAATTAATCAACTTGACTCTACACGCCTCTTTTTTTTTTTTTGAGAATAAGACAATTATGAATTTGAGTTACAGGACTTGTTCTAAATATGTGCCTAGAGACCCAAGACAATGTAGGAGTGCCCTGGAAATGAACATTTAAAAAAAAAGTTGTGAATTGAAGTTCACTTCAATACAAGTTTTATAATTTGGTTAACTTGCCAATTATTCGGAATCACCAGATGCTTCTTGTACTGAAAGACACCTTTTATTTCTGGATTAAATTTTTGGTGTATCTTAGATGTCTTTTTATAGCTGCATTATTATTTCTACATCATTTGTGGACAGTGCCTGACAATAAAAAAGCAACTATCAGTTTGATTCAGGTCTTACACACACACAGCTGAAGGGCTGTTTCTACTATTGCTCTTAGTACAGTTTTTGCATTGTGACAAAAACATTGAGTTTCAAGTAATTTTTTACCATGGGTGAAATGCTCTGCTGTATGAAATCTGAGATCACCAAACTGAAGGGGGAAATATTTGTCACTGCAGTAAAGCTAACTATGAATAGCCTGGTTTTGAAGCTTTGTAAGCCATTGCTCTTCAACCTTTAAAGTGCATAGTGGATAATTCAAATGGTCAATAGCTTTAGCTTTTGAAGCAAAATGGAGGTGAAGGCAGAAAGATGTTATGAATATGAATAGAGTTCTGGAGTATCAGAGAGGTTACTGGAGTTGTAAAGAGGGATTTTCAGTTTTATTTAAGTTTATAAGTTTAGCCATATGGGAAATATAAAGTGATTTTGTATTTTGATGCTTAATCTTATGACAAACATATTTAAATCAAATCCCCTGGTACTACTGATATTTGTGAGAGAGGGATGAAATTATTTATTAATGCCTTGGTTTATTGGAGCATGCTGATAAAATGAGCTGTTCTTACCTCCTGATAGTTTGTTTTGTTTTACCTTAATCTGTCTTGAAACATTTAGGAAATACATCATGGTAAGAAAATGTCAGAGCTTACAGGGCATAGATGTCATTTAAATCTTAATGGTCTGCCTAATGAAGATATTTAAACGCAGGTAGAAAACTGAATTTTCTTTGCTGTAACAATTTGACATTTGGAATTTGCCGGAGAAGTTTTTCAAGTGAAAGACCACATTTTGGTTGATGTAGCAGAAGTGTTTTAGAGAAAGGTTGAAAAAGGGAGGAGTTTCCATTGTTTGTGTACCTTGCCAGCACAAATGCCAATTAATCAGTCTGAATTTGACTGCCCTCACTTAAGAACTCAACTGAGAGAATCATGTGAGAGACACAGGGCTAAAAACGGTCCTCGAATCAGCAGCAGCCCACGAGGTGTGTGTTTTAATAGTGTTTCCCTGCCATTTCAGCCCATATTGCAGGGCTTGTGTTACAGGTGAGGTGAGAATTGTTCATTGTCCAACATGCGTGTTATGCCTTGGAAAAGCAGAATTGTCAAATAAGATTGCTCAAAGTCAAATAAGGTTCAGCACATGAATACCAGGATCTTATCTAATTAATTTTCACAGCTTCTTTGCTACTGCTAAATTTACTGTCCCATTTCTGAACGTGGAGTGATCTGGATGCTTTTGCATCATCGTACCTACCCAACATTTGCGATTTGTGTCACATGAGGTATTTTAAAATTCTGAATATTTTAATTAAATGTTTCTGAGAATGGACAGTTTGAACTAATTGAGTGCAGTAGTTAAGGAATGTCCTGCTACCCAGGTAATTCAACTCTGCATCTCTACTGCTCTTTTTAAAGCAGTATTGTAAAATATAAGTGGAATATGTGGTATGACACTATGTAAACTTTGGTAACTATGTCCTAGTAGTTCAGAGCAATGAGTTCAAAGTGGCTGTTACTTTCTGAACATGTGGCTAAAAAATAGATTATATGAAAAACAGGCAGATGTGCAAAACAAAAGGCAGTACTTAGTGCTTCTCACTAATGTTGGAAATTGGTGCTGTAGCACTTCAGCTGGTGAGCTTGGGGCAGTTTCTGTCGTGGCTTTAATTCAGGCATTTCAGCTGTTTTTCCTTGTTATCGTATTGAACCAATTGTCTTGTTTGCTTGGTTCTTTTGGTCTTCAAATCCTAATGAACTTGTCATCTTGCTACATAAAAAACTCTGAAAGTGGGCATGTGCTTTGAGATGGAGAGAATGTTGACTCACGACCAACAGCATTGAGACATAATCAATACTTCTGAGACAGCAGACTTGACTGTTTGTTGAAGTGTTTTGAAATGTCTTAACTCCTAGTCTAGTAGGATAAAAAAAAGGAAAAAGAAAAAAACCCAAACCACTAAAAGGGGTAACAGCACACGTTGATGAGGTCACATTGCACTTAAAATCTCCTTCTGGTGGGAAATAGTCTCAATTTGTACATTTTGGTTACTGGAGCATCCCTCATTTTATATGGGAAACTCAGGCACAGAGCTATTTGTTTTATTGCAAAGTTTTCACAGTTAATCACCTCCTCACAAGCAGACAGGGCTTGTGGGTGAATACATCTTGATTCGCATTTTCCTGGTAAGAAAGGCAGTCCGCGTTCCGGGTGCTTGTTGGCTTTATAGCCCCAGTGCTTTAGTGTTTCTCACGGAGAGAGGCAGCATTCTCATCCCCCACAGGCAAACTCCCATGCTGCTGTTGTGTGGAGAGCCAGGGAAATCAAAGAGCCACCTACTGACCCCCCCTATTGTCTGGCCTTGTCGCCTTCTATCAGCAGCATGCCACAATCAGCGAGATACATGTGTACCTCGTGCTTGCTTGGGGTTTGCCAGCCCCGTCCCTTGCACCTGTTTGCTTATGCATGAGCTGGGCACGTTTGAATCCAAAGAGCTGACGGAGAAGGAAGGCAAAGGGGGAGGAGGGAGCGAGGGAGGGAAGTCCCCGCCGGGCGCTTTTCATCAGGCTGCTTGGAGGAGCCAAGGCACAAGGACGCTGTGGAGGCAAAGGGAGCACTGACAGAGCCCACCGGTGTGCTATAAGACTGGGAATTTTAACAGATGTGGACAGTTGATCGTGGCACATGAAAGGCATCTGATTTTTCTACTTATTTTAATTCTCGGCTTTGATCTCCGGTGCATAAAGATTGCACACTTTGTGAGCGATGGGGGAATCCGGACTTTGCTTGAACAGAACCTTACTTAGAATAAAAGCTGATAAAAGTGCTGTTCAGCATGAGTAAGGATGACAGAATCCAGCCTGTTATCTGCTAACAAATCTAATCTATCCAGTCTTCTGGGTCTTGCTGGCATATGTTTACAGTTGTTACAGAGGAAGGGCCTCTGATTTTTCCCTACTATGCATAGGAGTCGCATTAAACCTTGGTCACCAAATGCTTTTTAATTTTTTTTTTGTTAGGTATTTCTCATACTGAATCTCCAATACGAGTGTGTGGGAGCAGAGGCATAAGAAAATAGATTCCACATCCTACTGTGCATTTCTTGTCTTTTCAGTGTTTTGAGTAAAGAAAGGAAAAGCTTATTCCAGGTCAGCTCATTTAAAGTAGGTGCAGGGCCAAGCTTTTGCTTTCTCATTTGTACCCACCCAGAGAATTCTCTCTGGACTGTGATCCCCTAAACACAGAGATTAAATACCTTCTCTCAGGTCCAACTTTCCTGGTTCTTCCATGCATTTCTTTCCTTCTTGCTTTGGGCTGTACTTTAAGAATCATGTTTTGTGTCAAAGCATTGTATATAGATAATGTCTAATTTGGCTGCTCTTACTCCTGGTGTAGCTTTGCTGAGGTGAGGGTGATTCTCTGCAAGAGATGGGAACATAACCCCTCTTCTAGAGTTAAATAACTAAGTACTATCGAATTAGACTTTAATAACTAGATATTAGCTGTATTAACTAATGTCTAACATTGTACTGTGTGGATATGTGAAATAATCTTTGCCATAATTCAGAAAATGCCTGGAAAATTTTTGTTCCCAAGTGATGCATTTTCTATTCACATATAGGCTTTCTTAATGCCAGCTGGCCTTAAATTCCTAAAGTTTGGATCTTTTACGTGTAATTCCTCAGAGGGAGATAAAGAGAGATAAACATCTAAATAGCTTTGAGAACATGGACCCAGTGTGATTGTTGCCTTTGAGAGTGGGTTTTGGGATCCAAAATACTCTTGCAGTATTGCTTTTTCTCTTGCATAGAACTGCAGGAGAGCAAATGGAATTGTAAGTTGCCAAACTTTGTGAACTTAGAGCTACTATGAATCTTACTTGCCTTGTCAATGGATTTTTTTTGCCAAATAAATACTTAATTGCAAGCATTATACTGATCATTCCTTTCTCCCTCTCCTTTTTTTTAATGCTATCTTTATATACTGATAAGAACCAACACAAATTTAAGATGGTGGAAGGTTTTATATTCCTATGAAATAGGAAAATTGGCCTGTTTTATATGGAAAAGGGTCTTAAATGTGATTTCCAAAATGAACTCCTGTTATTAAATTTATATTGTTATTTCAAGTATTCCTGTCAAATCTTTTCATAAGGTAAAATTTTCATGATATAAATGTAACCACAAGTTAGTATTTTAGAATATTATACTGGATATATTTTATATGATTCATTAATGCATCAGGGAGTTTCCTGCATTTTTTTTTTCTATTGAGAATGAGCCAGTGTTTCTAATAAGCTTTTCCCAATGTTTCAACTCTAACCCATTGTCTGATACAGCTGTTATCTGACAAAAGGGGAAATAAAAAGAACAGGACACATTCCTGGGGTCTATTTTGCACATTCAGCTATGGCAGAAAAAAAATGTGGTCAGTCCTGTAGTAAGTGGAGTAGCATTTGCAATTGAATATGTGTAATGAATTCTGGGCAGACTCCACTTCTTGTGTTGCACAACAAAGTCTTGGAGCTGTTACCTCTCTGTGCCCCACACAGTGTGACCAAATGAACACTTTCGGACTTTGCATACAGAGTTTTGGTGACTGGGCAGAAGGTTGTACATCTGCAGGCTCTTGCATGACTAATTTCATGTCAGCAGTGCCTTTTACTGTCGTTTAAGTAAGAATTTATAATAATAGTTGTAAAGTTGCCAGATGGTTAGGCTGGTAAACTGTAAGGCCACCAAGCTTAAAAATACTTAGATTTTTTTTTTATTTTATTTATTTAATTTGCCTGTCTTCCTTGAGCACAAACACATTTAGATGTTGTTGGGGTTTGGTTCTTTTTTTTTATCAGTATTTGCTAGAAATATTTTTTTGGTTCCTCATTTTCTGTAACACAGCTGCCTTTCAGTAGATTTTTTTTTTTTTCTTTACCAGCTGTTTTGATCAGATTGACTAGTATACCTAAGGAACAGCAACACAATAACTCAAAGCTGTGGGTATAGAAGTCCTTTTGAATTCAGTGGCAATAATGGGAATTTCCCCATCTCGTGACCCCAGTGGAATCACTGCATACAAAACCGGTTACTTCTGTTTGGGAGTTCATGGTGTATTTAAACTTGCCATCTTTTCTGCTTTAATGCCCTTAGGCAGCACATCTCAGAGGGCCACCTGTTTGTGGCACCCTTGCCAGTGCTGTGGGCTGTGGGACGTGTTGCAGATAGTTTAACTGTACAAATATCCGTGAGTCTAAACAGAGTTGAAGTTCAATAAGCTTCAGAGTTGCAGAGCAGTCACTGTGTCCCTGTACTATCTGTTCCACTGCTTTAGGCATAAAATTTCAAAGGAAGTTTCAAATTCAAAGGATCTGGCAGTTACAGATTGAAATTTCAAGTTGATTGCTGAAATCACTCCCTTTGGACTCTTCTACAGGACTGGACTAAAGTGTTTTTTTTTTCTGTATGTTTTTGGGGTTTTCCTTCAAGGTTTGGAAATGCTGAGAGTAAACTCATTTTCTCTCTCTCACACTGAAACTTTGTGTGTCCATTTGATTTTCAAAACTTCTTTAAGCAGTCACGTCTGTATTTTTTAGATGAATTTCACCTGCTCAGCTACAATGTGTCTGTGGGCTTGTTATCTCAAGCACATAGGATCATAAAGTAACCGAGCATGCAAACGAAGTGTTTGGAAACCCTGTGAATTTTACAGATCCTGTGAAGATTTTTGAGTAGGCAGTAGTATTTGTTACACGTTTGCTGTTGTGTTGTGGTGGATTACTTTACTTTTCCTGTGAGCTTTTTGGTGTTTATTAAAATGCACGGAACACAGAGAAATGCATTGATGATCCCCAACATACGACAGACTATTTATCAAGAGTCCAGCACTAGTCATGGGGTATATATTTCCACAGGTCACTGTTGTTTTCTGTATCTTTCAGTAAATTTAGATCCTTTACTACCATTGCTCAGTCTCTAACATCCCTTCCATCCAGTTCTCAGCTTGAACTTCCTTACCTATTAATATGTGTCCTTGCTACCTAAAAAACATGCTGTTGAAGGAGTGCTTTAAGAAGAATGGACTATTGGCTTGGTCTACATTCAGCTTTGTCCCAGACATGATCTGTATAAAATATTTTGATGACACAATCTTTAATTTCTAGTTTATCTCTTCCATTCCCTTGTTTTGACTGTCAATTAGTGTTCTCTTTTCTCATTTTTTTTTCTTTACATTCTGCGTATTTTCTTTTTAGCTTAATCACATCTAACGGTGGTTATAGATAATTTGTGAAATAACAGGGAACCACATGAAAAGCAGAAAAGCAAGGGGAAAATGCTTTTTCAGGAAAATGTCAAAATTGGATAATTTCTCTCTCTCGTCTGTCTGCTTTTTTTTTTTTTTTATTCCCCCCCTTCACTGGATGTATAATTACCTCATTGTTTCAGTAATGTGAAACAAAAATTAGATGCAAGAGACAAATCTAAATAGAAGGACTCTAAATGCTTTTTTTCAAAATGAAGAATTTAACTAAACCACTCTAAAGTCCCCTGCTGGGCTCAGGCAAGCTGAAATTAATTCAAGAAGGCAGATAAAAATTTTAACCAGCCCGAGTGGAGATGACGGATGTGACAGCTCTCAGTTAAAATGTCTTTTAGTGGCAAATGCATGCATATTAGTCAAGTGATGTGACATAACTGTCCTGGGTGAAAGAAGATGAACCAATGACCATTTGCATTGAGAACAAAAGAAAATTTAGAAGATTGGAATGTGGATAAGAATGGGGAAAAAAAGTTAACGTCTTTTTTCCATATGTAAATCTGTACATATGTGTATATATACAAGTGTGTGTATGAAAGAGGTAGCTTAAAAGATCTTGGGGGTGATGGGAAGTAACTTGTAATTAGTATTTTTGAGTTTTCTTTTTACAGAAGAATTGCAAAACAACTGTCGTCTAGTTTGAAAGTGATCCATGAAAACTAGTGTTTTTTCCTCTTTCTGTGCATTATTGACAATGAAAAAACGTCTGAGGTGTGTGTTGTTAAGGTATAGACACTATATTTTAGAAGTCTTTCCCTTTTGAAAGATGTTTTGACTCCTTCAGTGTCTTCTCAGATTGACCAGATGTACAGATTGAATGTGAGCAGAATTTATTCAAGGACCATCCAGAGATGCAGTCCCTTGTGAAACACTACAACAGAAGTAAATAACATCAGGAATAGACCTCTAAGAAAAGAAATTACCTGCAAAGAAAATACTTTAAGAAATATTGGTCAGTTTACCACTTGTATTTATTTATTTATTTTGAAAGTTGTGATTTATGAGCATGTGCTACCAAGTCACGGTAGCTCCCAGTTAGAGCTGCCCAGGTAATTGTATTTCAGTATTATTCTTATTTTCTCCCACTATAATCAGATTGTATTGTCATAATTTTGTTATTCAGATGCACCTCTCACTGGGTACCTCAATAACATTCAAGGCCACATCTGGAACTTACTGTTCTTAAATGCTGTGGGGAGAGTAGAATAGGAGCACAGGAATACCTTTCTAATAACACTTGGTAGCGAAATAAGACACACTTCCAACCTCTGTTATAGAGGGAATTCAACCAAAAGGTTAATGGTTGAAATCTCAAAACTAATTGGGCATTTGGGATGGCTACTTTTGGTATCTTTCTGTGTGAGAATGTGCATAAATTGATCCTTTACATCCTAATTTTAGTACCCAGTCTAAAAAAAATGTTTGTTTTGTTTCCAGTGGTGACATTTTTAAATGTGTCCTTGTGCAGCACTCTCCATGATACCATTCCACTTGAAAGGAGCAGTATTCATTAAGAGACTTTTAACTGTTGAACAAAGTACTCTAAAACAGGGTCAGAGGGGTAGGGATTGTAAAGTGCTGACCTGTTCAGAAATAAACTGCAATTCAGCAAGCCTATGGCAAGCTACTCATTAACATTTTAACAAGGGGAACTAATAGCACAACAACCTGATTACAGCAATGTGTCTGTATACATTTGCTCTGCAGATTTTTTTTCTTTAATACCTCTTCGTTGTTACTTTGAAAATAATTTTTATAATATTAAAAAGTTGATCTGAGCTATTAGAAGCTATTTGCTGGAGAAACTAAGTCAAAAGAGGAATATTTGCTTCATTTATTTTAATTAGAAACATGCAAACAAATGTGGTTATGGTTTTTTCTTTCCTCTGATACCCAGTGCAAACATGTGCATTGAGAAGATCAGGGTGTAGATCAAATCCTTCTCCAAGTTTGAAAATTTTCATGTTTTCTTCGTGAAGGTCTGTCTCGTCAGTGTGTCCAGATCCTCGTCTGAAAGGGCCATAATTCCAGTTCCCTGCTCTGTCAGCTCTCCCTCTGACCTTGAGCAAGGCTTCTGTAGCCTTTTTGTGCCCCAGTAACTAATCTGTGAGATGAAGACATTAACTCGTCCCAGCATCACACGGACACTAAATATTAACTGCTTTTTTGAGTGGTAGTGTGCATGCAGTTAATGTACACCTGTACAGACAGTGTCCAGCCTTTCTGGGGAAAGGGGCCCAGGTAATTTCTATAGGCTCATGCCTGCAACCTCAGGGGTTTGTTGTGTGCTGGGAGATCACAATATTGCTTAGGCTGGAAAAAGACCTTTAAGTTCATCCATGACTGATGGGTCTGGAATCCAGGAAAAACCTCTGAAAAATCTCCCAGCTTCATGTTCCTGTCTCGTTCAGTAAACTAAATAGAAAAGAATGAGCATAAAATAAAATACGTGGAGTAAATTACACCAGACTAAACCCTGTATGTATAAAAATATCTCTATTTAAATGTTTGATTGCTTCATTAAGTAAAGTCACTCTTGCTTAGTGTGCTCAACATGTTACCTACCAGGGTTTTGCCTGCCTGTTGTTTCAGTAGGGAATGGATTCGTACTTCAGGAGAAGGGATGTTGACCACAGAGGAGGTACTTGTTTGGCTGGCTTTCCAAATTATGTCTAGTTGAGATGTATCCAGGTTACTTCTCTCTCTCTTTCTCCAGTGTAGGGTTATTTAAAACACTAAAAAATATTTTATATTGTTATTTTGTATATATACAATCCAAATGGTAATTTTAAGTAAATCTTTATTGATAATAAAATTATAACTTTAAAATGTTTAAATCCTTAAAAGACAACAATGCTGCTTCAAGTGTTATATCTGCTGGTACTTGGTGGGTTCTGCCTTCAGAATAATGCTTGCCGTGACACTGGTGGCTTTATGAAGGCTGAGGGCCTTATTGGAGTGTAGTAAAATTGCTGGTTAGGAACAGGTAATTGTTTTGGATGCTGAATGCTTTCCACTTGTTCTTGTGGGACAAGACATAAGTAAGTCTAATAAATTTGTAATAAGTTAAGATATTGAAAAGAAAAGAACCTGCAATGCTCCAAGAACTCGTGGCTAGGAAAAGATAAAGTACGTAAAGATGAGCCAACTTCTCAGGAAATTAGTATGAAAACAGTGTCAATGCTCTATCAGGCCAAGTTAGGGTTTTTGGCTATTCTGGTGTCAGTTAGTGATTAGTTGTTGGAGTCACAACGGGCTAACACCAGACAGGCATTCAATCTATTTTTCTTTATACTCGTACCTTAATTACTGAAATGACTTATCTTTAGGGATCTCATTTGCGGTGTTATGGAGATCCATTTACACATGGCTTCAAATGTAAAGTACATATTAATATAATGTAGAAAAAATAGTACAGCTAAACTCATCTTATGCAAGGGGAAGGTGATATTTATTTATCAAATGTGTAAGCAAGTTGTTTGTATGCACTCAGACTTCAAAGCTCTGTGCTCAGATGACCCAAGAAGTTTGTGTCTGCGTAGTCTGATCACCATCACCTGTGTGTGACACACGAGGCAAGGGATGTCAGTTCCTCTTGACTGACAGCAACAAACTGGTCTGTGGGCAGATCATTGGTCTTAACATAAACATCACATTCCTCAACCTTATTCCTGGGAATAACATCCTTCACTATCAATATAGCCCGTTCTTTTAAATCTTTGTTCTGGTGCTAACACACACAGATTTTAATTTATGTTTTATCCTTATCAGTCTTATTTTTATTTTTTTTCTCTCCCCCCCCCCCCGATACAAATCTGTAAAAAAACTATTAGGAAGGGCACATACCATTCTCCCCACAGTAACTTTGATTTTAACTTCTTGGAGACGATAGGAAACATTATCTTCTGTAATATTGGGCTACATACATGTCTCAGCTAGAAATATATTGACGTTATCATCATAAGTGGAAGACATTTAACTGAAACAATTAAATGGCTGCTATACAATGTTCTTTTATCAGAATGAGACATTTCAGGTAGGAAGAATTTCTCAGAATTTTTAGCAGTTTCCTTGAGTAGTGTGAATTTGCTGTTTGGCTTGGTAATAATAACAGGCAAAATATTAAACATCCTTCTGCTCCTAATGCTTTTAGTTCTAATTTGTTGTGATATAGGTTACTTAGTTGCAAGTGTCATGCTGCTCTTGTCTCCTTTTTCACTGGATTAGTCTTATAAAAAAATCGGAAGGTTCATGAAGAGATGGATGTTTTAAATCACTCTTCTAGTTACTCAGTTTTGGGCCTGACTGAGACTAAGTTAAGTTAATGCATTTTAATTTTTGTCTTAATGACAGGAGGCGAAACTTTTAATTATTTAGCAACTCTGTTTTGCAACATAGGCTATTTCTAAGTTATTTTTTTGTATTACTGTGGACATACAAGCTTTTTAATCCAGATGCTGTTATTTATCCACTCCCTGTGAAAGTGTGAGATGAGAACTGTGAGAGCTGAGGGTTGTGTCGCAAGACCTCCTGGATAGAAACTATGGTTCTGTGACAGCTGCCCTTCACCAAAGACTTGTGCTTATCTAAACTAAACAACAGATCAAAAGACCCGCTGTTTAAGCTCTTCTCCTCCTTCCCCCCAGCTGGACTAAACGTTATGGTTGAAAGTGACCCATAGATTTGTCTCTTCTGTTTGTGAGGTACAGCACCTCTGATCCCAGTTGTGGTGACTGAAATGATTGTCACGTCACAGGGAGAGACTGTTGAAGCCTGGATGTCATTTTGGGCAAAATCTAGAGTGGCATTTCCTTTTATCTTGGCCAAAAGCATTACTTGTGAAGATGTTTGTGACAGACTGCAAACAAAACTCTGTACTCACTTGATGCAAAAGTAAAGTCATGAATGGAAGAGTTGCCAAGTTTATTCAAGCTTTTATTTTTGCGAAATAAAGTATTTTAACTGTAGTACAGAGGCACGGAAGGTTTTATCATCAATGAATGAGTTGTCAGGTATTCATTCTTCAGTACAAAAGGTTTAAAATTTTAATTACATTTTTTTTCTGTATTCCATTATTTCACTAGTCTCATATGGTGAAAAAATTGGCAAAGATAAACCTTGACTTTATGTTTCTTGGTTTTAGGGGAGGTCAAAATGATAGATTTCAGTTACAAAAAGAACCTTCAAACACTATCCTTATATCTCCTTATGATGAATAGAAATAAAATAGAAGGACAAAAAATGAGTTCTGAAGTTACATGTGACATTACTTATAAAGCTATAATTTTGTCAAGCATTGTTCATTCACAGAGTAATAACATTATTACAATCATGGGAGTAAATACACTATATTCACTCTCATTATTTCCTTTCTACATCTCCTCCTAAGTGAGACATTTGCATAAGCTTATTTTATAACGTTTGTTAATTTTTCAGTCTTCTGAGGGTACCTTGCAGTTCTGCTTTCCAGTTGTGCTCAATTTTACTAATAGGAAACTGAATTACAGGAACTTAATCCTCATCCAGCTGCTTACAAAATAAGAACAGAGGCAATATTAGTGAGTGGTGCAGCATGAAAGGTAGAGCTGATGGTTTTAAAAATCATATCTGTTATGCCTTTTGGGTTCTGACATTCAGCTCTTCATGTAATTTAAAACATTTGCTGGCTTTTTCATACTGTAAACTTGTTCATGCCTTAAACCTCATTGCCCATCTTGAATTGAATCTCATCTTCACAATTTAGGAGATAAGCAGTTTCTTCAGACCCTTGGTGTTATTTCACTGTTATCCTCTTAACCGAGGTGTGACCCCCCAGCAAAATATTTAAGCAGATGCCACTAATCTTTGATGTTGATTGTTGAATTATTAAAGATACAGATAAGAATTTGTAATTATTAGAATGTTCTGAATGGTGAAATGTTGGCAGTCATGAGGGAAAATGGTGCTTGTATTTAATGCTAAGAGTTTTTGTGCCATATGAAAATTTCTGCTTTTTGTGGTTGAGTTCTGAGTGCATTTATTTATATCACCTTCAGACAGCAGTAAGACACTGAGTGCTTATTTGCCCCTATCAGCAGTTACCACTTTATCAAAAAATAAATGCAGATGCCCTGATTCTGAGTTCCATGTTTACCAGGCTTGGAGGAGCTGGGCATGGAGCATGTACCCCACAGGTCTCAGCAGAGTTCTTAGTAAGGCAATTCTGTGATTAGTGAAACTTGTAGGCACATTTATTGAACCCATCCAGGCACTTGGAATAACTCTGCCATGTGTATTTTTTTTTATTCCACAATCTATTCTCCCTTCTCTTGCTCTAATTTGTTCCCCATGCTATACTGGGAGTTTCCATGCTGTATAGTGCTTTAAGGGAGGATGTTTTCATCTTCTCATGGAAAACTCTCCCAGACCTTTGAAGTATTTTCCAGAAGGATGATACACTAAGTGTATTATTCCCAAGTGCTTTTAGATGAGCTGCCTCAAGGCTATGGTTTAGCATTTATTATTACTGGATCTGTATTCAGAGTCTAAGATGAGCTCTATACTGTTTGGGGGAAGGCAGATGGTATCAATTTAATGAGTTGTTACTGGTTCAGCACTAATGTTGTGTGACTGGTGTCTATGTCTTGCTTCATGATTCTGTGCCCTCACACCAAATGTACTCCTATTATGGAACCACTTCTGGAATTTGCCTCAAAAATCTGAACATATGAAGATTATAATAACAAGTGAGATTGGTTCCCACAAGGAGGATTTACGGATTTTAGGAGAAAGGTGGAAGTTAAAGTCTTGTAGTCACTGGAGGGAATCACACTGGGGCAATCTGCATTAATTTTGTAACTCATATTGGTATGTAACTCTTTATGTTTTCTAAACTATTTTGGTGTACAGAGATTTAAGACTTATTTTTTCTGAAGTCTGTAAACCAGCAAAATTAGAGAAAGGTGTCTCAACCTGCCCCCTTCTAATTCCCTGTCAGGCCTCCCCAGACCTACAGTCATCCCTTCTAACATTAGAGAAACTTGTGTAGACAGACAGTTCCCCCAGATTGGAGATCTAATATAGGTTAAGAAAGTCCTCTGTAGTGGGTAAGTGCAAGTGTGTGTGTTTAGCCAAATTTAGAAGCTTTTCCAGATCCCTTTAAACTGGATTGCTTCCTGGGCTGGTTCTGAACAGGTACAGAGGTGCTTGTAGGGGTCCAAGAGAGGGGAGGATGTGGGGCTGAGAAACTGGAAAGTGCAGTTAGGAGGGAGGTGAGCAAGACCTGCATTTGGCAGTAATTTTACCATAGGTTTTGCTAAAAACCTGTGATTAGGCAGGACTGTGCAAAAAGGTGCTCAGCAGTTTCTTGGCATTTCAAAGTGTCCAGTTTGCCTGAGGAACAGAGGCACAAACAGTGCTGTAGTGCTACATGTGACTTATGCATTCAATAGGTTATTAAAAAAGATAAAGTAATAATGAGTATTTTATGCATGAGTTGTGTTTTAGTGAGGAGGGAAGAATGGCATTCTGAAATATGTTACAAATTATTTTTATATCTAATCAAAGGTTTAGAGCTGGTTCATCACCACTTTCCACCTGCTGCTTATTCACAGCTTACCTTTTGTTGAGTCCTATAAATGTCATGAATTCATCAACTTTCCTGTTAAGCCTTTCAAATGCCAGAGAATGGCAGCAGGTATTACTGTGAAGCCCTTTCTTCTCTCCTTCCGAGTTATCTTTGCATTTTCATTCCTCTCCTTGAATTTCCTTCTGCCTCCCAGTGCTTTTGCTATTAATCATTAGCGGTCGCTCTAACAACTGTGTTGTGGAAGTGCTGGTGAGCCCCATCCTTACCCAGCCTATTGGCAAAGGGGGGGAGCATTCCAGGAACTAACAACACTGAAGTCTCAGCCTGTCCACTGGTGATGGAATCAAGTCTTTGTTAGAAGAAATCTATAGATGTAATTGCTTAGGTACCAAAATAAGATGTCCTGATGTCAAGTGAAACCCTACAGAGTAATGATGCCAGTTTTTCTTGAGACTGCTGTTGGTAGTGGTTGCAGGAATGTACTGTGCCATGAAGTTGTTGGTGTTGATATGTCAGCAATAAATCAACATTTTCATGTTATTCTTAAGCTTCTTTGTTTATGTCGTGGCAATAACTCCAGGTGTGCTATACCTACAAGAGTTATAACCTGATGAAACACATAGCACCAATGAAAAATGTGCTCCCTGTTCCCTAATATTATTATATTCCTCACTTCCTTTGAATTATGTAGTAATTATTCCCTTCAAAAACCTCCACACTCATTTGTTGTATTGCAGGTGGTGTTTAGGTGGTATCATAAATATAAGTAATGCTTACCAAAACATTAAAAAGCTCATACAATATTGTTCATAATTGTTCATAAAATATTGCATTCTATTGTATATAATACAATATTATTTTACAGTGTTTATATAATTTAAAAAGCACCTTACAGACATCACTGGAGAGAGTCTAATGTGGAGCTAATGAGAGCAGTTGATTTTAAGGGAGAATTTGAATAAGAAAAAGTATGTGGTTGACAGAAATGAAGTAGGGGATGTATGGAGCTCTTTTTCTCTTAAGCTCTCAGGAGAAGCATTCTAAAAGACATATTTCAGGTAGTCATCTCTGAAAATGAAAGTTCCATTTCTGTGAAAAATCATTTAGAACCCATCTGTTTATATTTCACAGAAGCAGTGAGCTCAAGATGTATAAATGATTGAAGATTGTGTGACTTGCAAAGGGCAAAAGTGTGAATGAGACTGTCTGTTTTACTTCTTCTGGAAAGAGAGTTACATTTTACAACCCCATGCCTAAAACTCCTTCATTTGCTGCCAAAAAAAAATTAGAATTAACACACACCCAGCACTCATTCCAGAGGAGGGATTTTTAGAGCTCAGGGGAAAGAAATAGGGAGAATCTTCATTTCAAAATGGAAGCTGGGTTCTGAAGCCTTGGAGCTCTTAAAAGGATCTAGTTTAAATGCAGAGAGCTGAGGAATATTGTTTTCTTAGTGTGCCTCATATGGAAAGAAAGGGAACGTCAAAAGAAAAGGTGCTCTGTAATCCACTGTATGGGGACTGGGGAAGGAACAAGAACGTAGCTGTAAAACTGCCATGTCAGAATTGTTTGGCAGCAGAAAAAGGCTGTGTGTGGCCCCTTCCTTACCATACTACATTGCATCTAAAATACTCCTGTAGGCACTAAATCCTTTCTGTTTCATTAGAGCAAGTGGCCACAGAAACGAGGCTGCGTAAAGAAGCCACTGAACGACAGGACCTGATGGCTTGTGTAAATCTGGGCAGGTCCAGTGACTGTGCTGTGATTTGTGCTGGGTCTGTGGTGTTCTGGGGGGCTCTGGACACAGCACACAGCACAATATGGTGTGCTGGCAAACAACGCAAAGACATTGCTCTGAGAAATCAAGGGACGTGTCCAGCAGGTCTGAGAGGTATCACTCTGCAAAGGAGCATCCCCATACCTGTGGAAGGTTTTGCGTGTAGCTTAGCAACTCTTTACTCAGTATGTTTAGATATGTTTATGAGGGTAAGATGCTTATCCTCATGTATCAAAAGTCTACTTGAAGACTGCAGCAAAAAGCCTGTGCAGCGATTCCTTCCAGGCCTTTGTGTTCAGTCTTACAGTGAACTGATTTCTGTCCAGTGCCATCCAATAAGGAATGGATGCTAACTGGTCATTCCTGCTGTAGGAAAGAATGGTAGCAGGAGGGGGGATGCGGAGGGAGACTGGAGAATCTGGAGACCTCTGGAACCTCCTAGGATTGATTGCTTGGGAATTTTGTGGTTTTATTCTGATTCTGTTGGATGTCAAGCATCAATCCCACGAAGGAAAGAGCCCTTTTGCTTTTTTTCTTTTGAGTTACACACTTACATATAGATGTTTCTGAAAAAAAACGAAATTAAGTTAGTTTTAATGTACCTAAAGAATCATTTAAAAAAACCCACAGATAATACTGGAGTTTATCCAACTCTACTTCATTATCTTATATTCTGTTGGTTTTATAGACTCATTTTAATCCCTTTTAGGGGGAACAGTAAGTTTTTAACTTTCTCTTTAAAAAAGTCTCAAAAAGCCAACCAAACAAAACAACCTCAGAGTTGCACATAGTTAGATAACAATGTCCTGCTGAGTTCCCCAAAAACTGTCTGCTGTATTATTTTTGTTTGAATGTCTTAGCGGAAAAGTGCTTTAAAAGTGACCTTTTTCGTAGGTGCTGGTTTAAGTAGGAAGACATTGCTATAACCTATACATGTTAATGTTCCAATTCACTGCCTGCAATGAAAGGCTGATTCTGGCCATAATATCAGTGTTGCCTATCTTGGTTAAGAACTAATGAAGGAACAGGAATGTTTCCTGTGTGAAAATTTAACTTTTTCAAAAGTTGTTCATGGCTTAAAGGTCATGTGAACCTCAATGTCAAGGTTTTAGAAGAGTTTATAGACAAGCCAAGAGTGTTGTTAAGAGAGCAGATGTTGGAAACATGTGCCATATACTTGCATGTTTAGCAACACCTCTTCCAGAGCCTGGGCTCTCTACAGCACTGTATCATAAATAATGTGATGACTTGCTCTTAATTCTTTTCCAAACAGCAAACTGAAAGCCAGGCTGTGCTAGGATCCAGTAAAATGCATTATAGGTAAAAGTGGAGAAACTTGCATACCCCCTGAGAATTTCTGAAAATTCCATTCTTTCATGCTTTGGCTACAGGTTTGCTTCTGAAAGACTGCAGTGGAAGAGAGGAGGTGAACTTTTGATTTTTTTTTTCTAGGTTCAGTCTTTACCTCAATTTATTCCAAAGGAGTGTTACAGTGATTTAATACATAAAGTAGCTTTCTGATGAGTTCTTACTGCAGCTGACCAGGTGGAAACCTGAGTGAAATTCCCAGCAAATCTGTGGGACTTCCAGTAATGATGCTGATTGTCAGCTTTTTATTTCAGTTTAACCAAAAAAAAATCAAAGAGAGGCAGATTTGCTTATAGACAAACTGTTAATTCAACTATAGGAGGAGCATAAACCTTTTTAAGGATTAACTAACACTTGTAGGGAGCCCCCGGTGGCCTAGTGGTTAAGACGCAGGGCTGGTACCCTTGAGACCGCGGGTTCGATTCCTGGTCAGGGA
>JAWWES010000001.1:10194894-10233199 GCA_035583135.1 Lophotriccus pileatus | reverse complement strand
AGGCTCGAAGGCCTTATCTGCATATGCGGGTAAAGACCTTCCCCGGCTCTTCGTTCGCGAAGGCGGGCCATTATTATAACACTTGTAGAAAATTAAACTCAAAGTGCCTAAGAGGTTGACTTTCTTAACGGTGATTCCTCTTTGTTATGTCTTCATTCTTGCCTCTTTTTCCTGTTGGTTTAGATGGATTCGTACAGGCCTTATATATATCGGAAAGATTTATTAATTTAACTTAAAGCATTTTTAAAAGTAGTTTAAGCTAAATAGATACTCCTCTTTAAACTTAAGAACATTTTTATTTGGTCTGCCTTGATGCCTGATAGATTGAAAGCACAGTAAGCCCCTTTAACTGAAATGACAAATATATTCCCTCATGTATTCAGGTAATACAAAAAGAAAAAAAAAAGTATAAATCTTAACATTTATGCTAGTTTTGCTTGAGCTGAAGAGGATTATGTATTAATACATAAAACCAGCTCTAAACTAGGGATTTTTTTTTTAGCTCACATGCACGTACCTGGTCCAGTGGAAGATGTCCTTGCCCTAGATAATTGTTAAAGATCCTTTCCAACCCAAATCATTCTATAATTGTACAAAACAACAGTCCCAGTTTTGATGTTACAGATCCATAATGCTAAACACCCCAAAACTCCGTAGGAAAAGTAATTGTTCTCTCTACATCGAAATACTCTTAATTTGGAATTGACTTTTTCAGCCAGTCCTTTTTGAAGACTGCTTAGCCTAAGGGAATTGTCTGCTGTAGTAAGTAATAAACTTGTGTGCATAAGATGATGATTGGAAATGCTGCATAATGGGAGAGGGAAGTAGAAGAGCACAGTGGAAGTCCATATCTGTGAAAGTGTCAGCGAAGTCTATCAGTAGCCTCTCAGGGTAATCAACAGATTGTGTATGTGTTACCTCCCAAATGAAGGTAGAAAAGCCAATCAGCAGAAAGATAAAGACAGTTTCCAGAGCTTTCATCTTCCTGTCACCCTATTTGCATGGAAATACTGTTAACAGCAGACATCATGCGGCCCTGATGAGAGCAGGTGTGTTCCCTCATGGATCCAAGCCAGTTGTGGGTGGTAATGAAACCAATCTGTAAATGAGATTTTAAAGGGTGCAATACTTCATCACTGGCAATGTTGTCAACCTGCAGAAGGCCCTTTCCTCTATTTAGAGTGGGATGTGATTAGTTGCAGATTAAGAGTGATGACAGAACAGAGTTCAAA
The DNA here is from genome assembly GCA_035583135.1 of Lophotriccus pileatus. Taxonomy (NCBI): domain Eukaryota; kingdom Metazoa; phylum Chordata; class Aves; order Passeriformes; family Tyrannidae; genus Lophotriccus; species Lophotriccus pileatus. Next base: position 10,231,967 of record JAWWES010000001.1, on the reverse strand, counting down.
GCACACCCTCCATGGTGTCAACAGGCCTTAATGATAACATAGTGCCGCTTCCCTTAAAGAGTTTCATGTCTTATTCAATGTAAATGGTGAAAATGTGGCATTTTAGAACCAATGATGTGTTTTTCTATTGATGCTGTCATAGTACACAGCTGCTGAAAGAGTGACTGTTTGTCAGCTCTCATTTTCCTCAGTGATTCATCAAACAGTGGCAGTTCATGCATGCAGTATCACAATGGGAATAAATAACTTCCAGCAATGCATTGGACAGGGTAGTGTTTCATTCATCTCCCACCTACTTTGGTGCCACTTAAGGTGTCAGGAATTTTGGGTATGCTCATCCAAGAATGTGTTCAGTATTTTGTAGGAGCAGGACTTGAAGGAATATTAATGAGTTAATGGATTAAGGAAAGCAGTACTATGCATTCACAATCTTTCTAGTATAAAAGTTTTACACTCCTGGAAAGTGTCATTACTGCAGCCTTCTCTCTTACTCTTAAATTCTGTATTTTTATCAAACTACAGTCATTCTAAGAGGAAAGAAAAATTGATTTAATAAAATTCAAAAGTAATTAAAATCCAATTTACTCACAAAGCACTTGCTCTCACCTATAGCACACAAATGCATGATTTGACATAGTGGTAATAAAATAAATGTTTCTGGCTCAGAGGGATATTGGTACTTACAAACCATGAGTGCTGAAGAAGTTCTGTGCATTTCCAGTTGGCACAGTGTGACCTGGATGGAAATCCAGATATTGGATGTGTTTTAGCTGCCATCATTGGAGAGTGGTGTGTGGCTTTAATTTTTAAAACATCTGAGAAGGATTAGTTTTAAGTATTATGTGTTTATTTTTTAGGATCTGATTTTAAATTTTTGGAAAAGGGGGGATAGAGGGAAGAGAGGCATAAGGAAAAAAAGAGACACATCACAGACTTCTCTCTTGAAAAGTAGATTTTGACCAGTGTTATGGGAATTGGGCAGATTTCCTAATGGGATATACTGCAGAGGTTTCATACCATCTGACTTTGGGTGCCTAAATTAATAGGCTAATTTCTAGAGACCATATAATCAGTTTTAGTTCCCCTATCATGTCTGCCTAAAGAAGGGAGGGTGATATTGTAGTTTACATGCAAATTGTTCGCCCCAGACTTGCACTTGAGTTTTTGAATAAGAGAAAGTATCAAGCTCACTACTTGGTGTGTAGTTTAATTTTCTAGTAAAATCTGCTTTCATTCTTTGAGTTTTAAGAGATTCTGGCAAGTTCTTCAGTGTGAAATGTGTTCTTCTGAGTCTGCTGGAAGGAAAGGCAAAAATAAATTTCTTTTTTTTTGTATCTTTCTTTGTCCATAGTAGCTAACACCCAGAAGCTGTTCTAGGGAATAACCTTTAGTCTTAAAAGATAAAATTCTTCTGAAGTACCATTTAACAGTAATTTCATTGTCATACTGATAATAATTTGGAGTAGGCAAGTTTGTGATTATTTGTTTTGTTGCCTCATATCCCAGTCTTTCAACTTGACCGAAAGTTCAGTTGGATGACACAGTTTTCCACAATGTCCTGCTACTTTCTTCAGCCAAATCACAGGGGAAACATCAAAAAAATCTGCTCAGGATAGTCTGGAGGGCACAGTGATCAAACTCATCCTGTGACAAAGATGATAGTATCCAGCAGGATTTTTCTTTCTCTCTAGAGCTGTATATATTAGCATAGTATTAGTATAACCAACAGAAGACCATTATTAATTAGTTTTAAAAACAATTAGACACACATATGTGCATAATCATAATTTCCATGCATATTACATTTGTGTCTGTACCAACACGTGTAGATCCCCACACACAGAGTTTACATTACTCATGTAGAGTCACAGCAGGGTAAGTAATTTTTCATTGGTTAAATAATTTTTCATTGGTGTCTGGTGAAGTGTGGTTCAGGATTTTTTTCCCCATTCTTTTCCACCTAAGAGCTCATTTGCACATCAGTTAGAGAAACACAGGAAACTGTGATATTGTTTTCAGTGTGGTGTCAGTGACTGCTTTCATTGCCAACTTGCTGGTAGTTTTCTGCTACGTTTTGATCATAATCCCCAGCAGTGTTCTGCTCTGGAGCATCCTACTAACATGAGTAGTGGGCTGGAAAATGTCACTAGATTTAAGATAATGATTTATCAGTTCATGAACAGAATTAATGGATGTGTCTGTGAGCATGAGAAACCAAATTCCAGTGTACTTAAAGAGGGTTTATTCTTATGTTGTTGACTTCATTAGGCATCTTTTATCATTGCCTTTGGTAAAAAAAAAAAAGAAGGTCCAAGTAATGCATAAGCAATATATCCAATACTGAGAGAAATAGATAATACAGAGGAAGTTTGGTGCTCCTGTGTAAGTTTAGGGCAGGATGCAGATAAAGTGGCTTTCTGGTTAGAGTGGCAGATGTATATTGAAAATGAAACTTTGTCTTCCTAGCTACAACTCCTCTTTGTACGTGGTGCGTACTCTATCAACATAAATTCATGAGAATTTCAGTGTAAGACTCCTTCTTCCAGAGTAAATCTCCTGGTATTCCCATTCAAGGGGCATCAAGGGCAGAATTTCGAAGAAATGAATGTGTAGGGAAGAATAAATTTTCAGAAATGTGAAATGAATACTCCTGGCAGGTGTTTATCATGTGTTTGCAGAGGCAGTAGCACGTTAGCAATGGCTAACTAAAATATGTAAGCCAGACGTAACTCTCCTGTGGGCTGAAATTGATACAGTATACACTTTATTTTCTCAGCAAATGATGAAGTGTATGGATTTCTTAGTTTCATGAAGAATTGTGGCCATGTAAAATATTATTAAAGCATTTTATATGACTGAATGGTTAACTGATACACAAGTAAAAGAGTAGTCTGGACTGGGGAAGCCTGGCAATTACAAGTCTCTTTCACATAAGCATTGTAGCTTGTGGTCTGTGAAAGAGGCTGGCTTCAGAAAGCCAGGGAAGAAGGACTGTCTAGGACATGAAGGTCCCAGAGGCTTTGAGCTGTTTATTTAGGATTTGAGCGAAAAAACAAAAAAAACCCAAAAAACCAAAACCAAAACAAAAAGCCCCACACAACAAAGGCTTTGAGCTGTTTATTTAGGATTTGAGGAAAAAACAAGCTCACCAGTTGATGATAATAGTAATGGTAACAACAATAATAAGGCATTTTGAATAGGATTTTTGTATCTATATCACACAGTTGTTCTGTGCATGAACGTGCAAACCCAGCAGAATTTTATAACGCTTCATTTGCTAATGGACCAATGTAAACTAACTTAAATACAGACACACAGTCATTAGGAAATGCTATTACAGCTCATGAATGTTAAGTTTATGAATGCAGTCTTACACTGAAAATCCATAATTTACCTCCCCTTGATCTCAACAGACACAGCACAAGTACCTGATGATTTGAGGATGATTTGACAGTATTGTTCTCTTTTCTCCAGAACAAGCTCGGTGCATAAAAGATACCTGGGTTCTTGTCCAGTTCTGGCTCTGAACTCTATTTCAAAGGCTCAAGTGGGCCGGAAAAGCTGCCTGTGTGTTTTGCCCTGTAACTCAGATAAATTGCACGGCTCAGTATGCTGGCAGTGAAAAGAGGATCGTGCACTGTGCTGCTTTGGACCCACTTGTGGAGCAGGTTACGTGCTACTATCATTTTCCTCCATAATATTTCCAACTTAACTGATAATTATTAAAGAGATTTATTACCCAAGGCTCTGGCCTTTTCACTGGAAGCTAGAAGCAATAGTGCAAAAAGCCTGTGCAAATGTAAAAAGAAGTAGTCACAAGCAATTTAAAAGGAGTATTGTTTCTGGTTAGTGGTAGGGTTTTTATTTAAAAGAAAGAAATACAATGCCTTCAGAATAATGAAATATTTCTGAAAATGATCTTATATGTATCTTCATACAATATTTTGCTCATGTTTTTGTTGTAGATTTTTAGATTTGTTTTAGTGGATTCTAGATAGAAAACACAACAAACACCTATGGTTAGCTGCTAATAGTTTTTATTTGAGGTTTAAATCTTTTCTAAATCATGTTGAAGAAAATATTTGATATAAGTTATTTATCATTAAAGGTTTTCAGTGATTTATTTTGGTCAAACAAGTGCTTCATATGATGGTGTACCTGTAAGTATTTACATAACTGTGACTTTTTTAGTGAAGGTGATACTTTTTAGCGTATGTTTAATTGGAGGAGGATTCGGAAAGGCAGAGTGGAAATATTCTTTCTACTTCATTCTAGTTATAACTTTGATTTGAGGGTATGTCTGGTATTTTGTGTTTTTCCATTTGAAAAGTAAGGCAAAAGTAAAGCAGCCCTCCTTAAATTCATATTCATATTCATGGCTGTAACTCGGTAGGAGAACACTGGTAAGGTTGCAGGTAGGTAACTATTCAAACTTAGAGGGAATATCTTTTAATCCTTGGCTTCCCATTCCCTTTATTTTGTTATATGTGTTACCTTCATCTTAGTTGTTTTAAAAGCATCCAGAGGTTTTCTCTGTGTGCAAACTGACTCTCTGGGAATGAAGAACCTGCACAAAGGCCTGTAAATGTAACTCCCCATTAAAATCAAACCTCCATGAATATTATATGAGTGGGAATTGACTGTTCCCACTAGCTAGAAAATAGAATAAAACCAGCTGAGGTCTCAAGCAGAGGATTTCCATCACTTATTTATCCTCCAACTTAAAATAGACAAAGTGTAACAATGAAGTGACTTACACTGCAGTACAAGGCCCTATGTTCTGCATTTTATAATGCTGTTGATTTAAAAAAATCTGTAATCAGTTAGCAAAGGTCACTTATCTTTACTGAAATTCCGATTTTGAACAGTATGCAGTCCCATGTACATTAATTTCCACTGACATTTGTCTCTCCCTCTGTGTCTCCCCATTTGCCTCCATGCATCTGTGCTGAGGGAGCCAAAGTTTATTAGTCACAAGAGGAGATGATCTTAAATACCTCTTGCTTTGAATTTAAATGGGGTTGGTCTAGCTACTTTGAAATTAAAATTAAATTCAAAATTAGTACCCTTGATTATCAAAGAGAGTGTGAGAGAGCAGTCAAGTGTGGTTTTTCTGAGCAAATTATCCTTCCACGGTACTGCTATATATGGTATTTGGGAGCTACTCGCACTGGACTGGGTTATGACAGATCTTTTATACACATGGACATATGTGAAAAAGGAGCTATTTCCTATCAACCCTCAACATAATTCCTGAAATTCACTGTGCTTAGCCTCAGAAGAATGCACTTAGCAAATTCTCCATGGATCTTTGGGCATTGGGTTTTACTTTTGCTCTTTGGATGTCGGGGGCATCGAGAAGAGAGAGCCGCGAGTTTGATTGTAAGAGTATCCTTTTATTGCTTCAAAAATCCCAGTGCCCCGTGGCAGAAACATGCAGGTTAGTTATAAATTCACGCTGCTAATTCAGATTTCTCCCAACATTTTTGATAGCTAAACATGACAGCAGCAGGTTTTATGCCATATTGTCAGTCTTCCCACATGGCCAGCATAGACTTCCTAAGGTGTGCTGTAGCGGAGTTCTCAGCAGTCGGTGTGACTGTGCTGATCTGTGAACAGGAACATGCATCTGCTATTAGCAATTATGGAATCACAGCCTCACAGGCAGCACTGAAAGAGTTAGAGAATTATTGAGGTATTTGGGGAGATAACTGTTGCAGCTGCCTTTAGTTTAATGTAATTGAATGTCATCTTGTTATGGCGTGGCCGCAAAGAGGAAGGTGTGTGCTCACTGAAATGAGAAATGAATGTTGGAATTGAACAGCATTTTGTATTTGCTGCTTAGGAGGGAAAACCTCAAATACAAGAGTTACCTCCAATTTAAGTGCCTGGATGTCACTTATGTCATTATTTCTGACAAACTTGTAGTAGGAATGGAATATCTGTTCTTCTTTTAATAATGCCTGAATTCATAAATGGTTCTGTGCATGGGAGTTTGCCCAAGGTTATTTCTTGAGTATGCGAATTCAAGGTGAAAAACATCCAGGTTTGAATATTTTGACTCTTAACTGAAATATCTTTACACATCCTTGAAAGAATGTTTTAAAACTTCCTTGGAAGAATTGTGCTGTACCTTAGTGCATAATCCTATATTTTATCTGAACTGCTGAAGTTAGAAGGAAGTTTTGGTAAGATACAATTTCTCTTCCAAATCTTTATTAACTCTCCTAAGTACAGTATCATAAAATTCGAGAAGCGTTTCATTTAAACTTTAAACCTTTCTAAGAGGTTTTAATTAGCACTTTAATGATCAATGCAGAGGAGAATGGGACTGTGTTTTTCCATTAAATTAAAGGAAATTAAATAACACATTTTGGTTTTGTAGAGCGCGCTCTTATTGTGACAAGCGTGAAGATGTTTCTAAGAGGGTTGATTAGCCTTTTGGCCTCTGCTTAATATTTTTGTCATTCCTCTATGGAAGTTCCTATGTGCCTCCCATCAGGATTATTGGAATTTGGAACCTTGTCTATAATTGTCTACCAATAGGGGTGACATGGTGTCTCTTTGCTGCATTAACTTTATCGTTCCCTGTAAAACATTAACACAGCAAAAATCTGATCTTGTAAATGAGACCCGTGTCTTCATCTTGATCAGAGAAATGAAATTTGTAATTCAAATTAGAAAAGTTAATGAACTTAATGCACAGGCTGGAAAAAGTCTTGTAATGTGCCAATTTGGTCTGCCTATAGATGCTTCCAAACATTCCCATTAAGGTATTGATTGTGTCCATTTAGCAAAGTGAAGGGGACAGTGAACTCCCTAATGGTTTACACATAACACCAGTAGTGTCTAGACCCCCAAACAAAGGAAACCTATTGAGATAAGCCTTAAATTTCCTTAAAAAATAAATTCAAGAATGTAGCTATTAATGCTAGTATGCCTTTTTTTTGAAGACCAAAAGCTGTTGCAGGTAGAATAAGCAGCCTTTTGTGTTTATTTGATATCAGTGCAGAATTTAATACTCCCAAGTGTGGGAATGTAATGGTGGACAGTCTTAGCACTACAGATAACAATTAGTCTCCCATCACTGAAATGGTTGCTGTAGTGTTATAGTAGCATTTTATCTGGAGGCACAATGTTGCGATTGTGACTGTAGTTTAGAAATTCAAATTCTGCTCCTTGTACTTTCAGAAAATTTTATTTCTGCTCTGGCTACCAACAGTTGTGGTTTTATCTGCCACCAGTAGTTGTTTGTGCACAAAGGATGTTCAGGAACACTTATGAGCACAGAGCTTTAGTTGTGGAGTCTGGAGCTGATGGCATACAACTGCTTTAAAGTTATCTTGGGGGAAAATAAACAACAAAAACCAACAAACCAACAAAAAAATCCAACAAACTCAGGCTAAAAAAAAAAAGATGTCTTTGTAGTGACTACCTAGGAAAAGTAGTTAGGTATGTCCTTGGACAAGTGGCCTTTGTGATGCACCAGGTGGTCTCCCCAAGCAGTTTTCTCACTGGAATTATATTAGCACCAGCTCAAACTCCTGATTGGGTGTTCTTGCTTGTGGCAGTGGTGGGAGCATAGGAGGATCAGGTTGCAGGTCTTGCATGGTGGTTGCTGGCAAAGCTCTGTGGCTAAACTTCTCATGTGCAAAGATGACAGGAACCTGCCCACTGGATTTGGGACTCACCTCTGCTGCACCCTGTGTGGTGCTAAAGCTCTAAGCTAAAAGACACGAAGGGAACAGTGAAGATGTCTGGCCTGGACTTGGCAGGCTAAAAGCCAGGAGGTGAAGAGTGATTTAGGCATCTGGGCCAGTCACAAGAAACCTCTGTGACAGTGGTCTGAATCTGCCAGTGGGAGACTGTGAGGAGAAGAACACTTGGGATAGTAGGAAAAGCACTGCCACAGTATCCTTAGAGTGTGTGCTGATGAAAAGTCACAAGGTTACAAGAGGCAGTCAAAGCACAAAACTAGAAATGGAGGGCTTCGGGAATGTTGAGGCAGTGGGCAGCAGTCATGCCTCCTGTGGTCTGTGTGGGAGATTTGATACTGTAATAGCCCCAGCTGACTTCTAGATGACTTGTGTTTAGGAAGAGATGTTTATGAAGGGGACTAACAGCTGCTGACTTAGCACCTCATGATGAGTGATAGAGTGAAGCAATAATCCACAGCTGCAGTTGCGGATTCACAGTTTTTTCCAAGTTGGGAAGTGAGCTTCCCGATGGCTGTTTTCTTAGTCCCATATTCAGGACTTTTGTCTCTGAAGATTCATGTCCCAGGAATTGTGAATAACCAGTTTTCTTGTCTTGAAAGACTGTGTGTGCCAGCTTGTGATCATTATACTTTTTTATCAGGCTAATTGTCTAGTTTTTAGGTTACTGGGTGATGTATAAATGTCTGTGGACTTCGTGTCTAACAAACTGTTCTGATTGCCAGACAGCATTTTTAGTATGTAAACACATTGTAGATCGTTTTAAGTAAGGTCAGTTTTTAACACAATAAGCATAAATTTCCCCTAAAGCATGGTTATATATAAATGCAAGCCTGCAAGGGATAAGTAGGAAAGAAATGTAGTGATTTTGCATACCGTGACTTAATTTCACAGTTAAAGAAAAAAAAATTAATTGAGAAAATAAGTCTGCTAAGCCTCCTGTGAACTGGAGTAAATAAGTCGAATTGATGGGAGTAAGATATTTTGCATTAAAATAGAGGACTTTACAAAGAACCCAAAAGCTGCTTCCCCGCCTTTAAGTTTGAAAGACCTGGGAAGTATTTGAAAGGTGGCCTGTGCTAAATGGAGACCTTGAGCAGCAGCGCGCTTGAACGCAGAGCAAGTCAGCCTACTATTGATTGGAGTGCAGGGGGGATAAATGTGTGGCTTCTGCCCTTAATGGAAGCTGATTGTTCAGGGACGCACTGCCAAGGCTGGTCGATTCTTTAGCTGTTGTTTACTAGGGAGGACGATATCAATTTTCCAGAGGGATGATTGGTGGGATGTCAAGGCTGTCACCCTTTTCTTCTCGTCACTGGCAGACAGTTGAGTGACAATTACAGTGATGGGACATTGTCTGCATTGGCATATACACCAGAGGATAACTGGCAAACAAAAAAAGGCAGCAGCACTTTAAAAAAGATATAATCAGCAGTTGTCAGGACTAGTTACATATATGATGTCTGAATAACAAGGCCAGAGTGTCCCACCACAGACACTGACATAAACTCTACCGTGTATTCCTCAGCCCACATAAAAATTAGCCCTGGGAAAGTTATTGACTGTTGCTACAAGTCTCCGGTAATCTAATTGGGAATTAAGCATCAAGGGACTGTATTTTCATGTCATTTTCCCTGAAAATAAGTGAGATTTCCTGCAGAACTTCAAAACAGGGCACCTGAAGTGTATGCCAATTTTTTTCAGGAATCCTGTGTTGGAATTTCCTCTGACTACCCCGACAGCTGATCAGATAGAACTGTGAAGGTGTAATTAGCATTTTTGTTACATGTTTAACCTACCAATCCAGAACATACAAAGTAAACTAAACTTTACATCTTGAAAGCCTTATTTTACACTGCATAGGTCTATACTAGGTGTACATATGTACTTCTCCTCAATTAATATCTTGTAATAGCTACGGATCGTCATGCAAAAGACTTTGTCCTGCTCCTGTGAAATCACGGGTAAGATTTCAGTGGTGCATACTGAGGACTGATGACTCCAGTTGTGCATTATATTAACAGCTGTCACTTTCTCTTGCTTCTGGAAGCCGAGGAGAGAATGAGGCTATCAGGAAAAAAAGCACCAAGAAATGACTTAGATGTAGATGTAAGTGTTAGATTTACAGCACAGGGCACATCTGGTTTATCTGCAATCAGCAGTATTCTTCTCTTTACTGCCTTCCTTGCCACTCCTCCCAGAAGCTCTAGATTGAGTGAACCTTTTCAAAGAGTGTTTTAGAGGTACTCTCTTCAAACCTCAGCTATTGTTTTGACAGTACACTTACTTTTACTTCAAACTTTTGCCTGGAACGTACATCCTGCTGACACTTTTCTCTGGTCTGCTTCCCAAGATCTCCTGCAGCAAGTACGGGAGAGGGTAGGACACTCAGTTCCCTGCATGCCACTTACTCTGAAAAAAGGGGAGATAATGGAGGCAGTGGTGTTAGGGGTGAGCATGTTCTTTCCTACTGGCTTTGCTTATTATGGATTAAGAAAAAAATGAAGTAGTGGTCAGTAGTTCAACAAAGTTGCGTCTCTCCCAAGACAAATGTATGAATACAGGAACAGAATGTGAATGATGCCCCTCAGACCTACATATAATCATTGGAAAATATGGGGCAGAGAGCCTTTGCAATGAGGAAATGATGATCTGAATGCTTTTCAGGCTATCATTTATCAGGTACAGTCACTCAAAACCTGTTGCTGTGGTGTCTGCACCTACTGAAATTCAAAGTGCTGGTTATTTTCTCTACCTGTATAATACACATTTACACACTTGTAGGTAGTATATGGTATGAAGGTCACACATGTTAATTGTCCTCAGTTTAGGTCACTTTTTCTCCTGTTTTCACTTTTTGATATCTTTTCATGTGGTAACTAACTTAGTTTGATATATTGGTTCCTTTCTGTTTTCTTTTCCTTTTTTTTTTTCCTACACATTTTCTATACATTCACGTTCTTTGTAGTTTTTGCTGTGCAGTGAAAATTAGAGATTTTATGTATACTTCTGATTTCATTGTACAATTAGATCTCTCAAACAACAGAGTCCAAACTGATTTTGCTCATCCTTTCAGGCATGTTTCGTCTCTTTGAGTTCTAGGTCCCTGGTGGCAGCAGGCCAAGTAAGATTTAAGAGATGCTGGTATGAATTTGGAGTCTTTCCTGAAGTCTTTCTGGATGCAGCTGGACCCGTTCCTGTGTAACCTGCTCTAGGTGACCCTGCCCTGGCAGGGGGGTTGGACTAGTTGATCTCCAGAGGTCCCTTCCAACCCTAACAATTCTATGATCCTGTTGTACATTCTGGATCTCAGTGGAGCAATTCCTGACAGAGGAATTTCTTCTCTGCTGCTGGCAGCTCATGATGGAGACTGTTGAGCCACTGGGACTGCCACAGTAAGATTTTAAAACTGCCCTCCAGTGATAGCACCTGATAGTGGCAAGGCTGTTTGTGAAGGCAAATAATCAATCCAGCAGAACTGTCATGCATATTAAAAGATGTAGTTTTCATCTTTTGAGAGAATGAGTCTATATTGAACTTAAATTACTTGGCTTGCTACCTGAGTTTTTTTTACCTATTGCCAGTACTTTACCATTATCTGATGACACTACTCTTTGTGGAAATTCAACTTTCTTTTGTTTTCTTGATTCTTGAATATCTAGTGTTTCTCACCACCAAGACAAGGTTACATTGGTGAGCTTAGAAAAATCTTCACAAGTGGAGGTCATGATTTGAGATCTATTACTTTCCAGGTACAAGGAAAATTTCCGAACAAATTGCACTTGGGAAAGAATTGCCTGCTGCACTAGAGATATAATATGACATATGAAGTTGGCTGTCACCCAACTGAATGGCATTAGAGAATTACATCAGACATTTATCTTCTCTTTTTCTGTTCTTTCTGAAATTGTATTTTCCTTGATTACCTTTTTTTTTTTTTTTTTTTTTTGGCTATGCTATGATGTTTTTCAAGTTGGTGCTGTGAAAGCCTATGAAATGGCAATATAGGGATTTTTTGTTGTTGTATTTTTATTTTAAAGAAATGGCTCATCAGCCTGCAGAAAAATACCAACGCATGTGACTAATACAGAAGGTTATTTTTGCTGGGTCTCATGAAAATGCCAAATAAATATGATTATTAATTTCTTTTTTCTAAGCCACCACCTAATTGATTTTGCACTGTGCTCATTAAAAATAGATACTTTGCCTTTCAGAGGGCTGTCTGGGAAACCTAAGGCAGGGCACGATTCCTCTGGGACGCCATCAACTGACCATTCCATCAGGCAGGGAGAGAGTGGTCATGGTGCTTGTCAGAGCTGAAGTATATTTACCTCATCTCCCAGCAGATAAACATTTGCAAGGCAAATAATAAATTAGCCATTAATCAGGAGAGTGGCTGTGTTTGATGAACCCTGAATAGAGTGGAGATGTCAGGTAACGAGACAGAGTAAACTGACATTGTATACTGAGCCATGTGGAAATGGCTGTGAGCAGCTTTTGTGCTTCGCTTTCAAGAGACTTTCAAGGTTAAAATAGAAAAAGACCAAAGACATGAGGCAAACAGCAGTTACTACTTTTCAAAATGGTAGCATTGTGCAGTCCTTCACCTCAGTTAGATCTGCAGCACTATTGCAGTGCAGGGCTAGATGTGATACAGAAAAAAAAAGACAATTTTACGTGGTACAGAGTGCCCTGTTATTACCAAATTATTCAAGGCATGCTTTTGTTCAGACTTAATGATCTCAATACATCTTCAGGTGAAAGTTCGGATTTCTGATTGACAGAGTTTCTTAAATATTAATTTCTATTACATTAAGTAGACTTTTTGTCTTTCTTTTTTTTTTTTTTTTTTTTTGAACAGCATTTGCAGCATTTGCAGTGTAAATAAGTGTTTTTCTCAAAATAGAGGGGAAATTCTACACTGTTATTATCCAGGCAATTTTACTGAAGATTGGGCCTGCTCTAATGGCCATACTTGTAAACACAACTGAAAATAATGGCAGAGTTTCATAATTGCCATTTGTGGCTGTTTAATTTGAGCATCATTCTAGAATTACTAAATAGTCCAGAGAAACCTTCCATGGTCAAACTGCTGAAAATTGGACAATTGGTGTCTCAAAAGGATTAGTCCAAATGAGGTTTTCTTCATGTGGTCTAAGTGGAGCTTATAAATAATTTGAAAAGTAAAATATGTAGGGATTCTGTAAGATTTCCCAAGCTGAAATAGGGCCTGTAATATTTTTCTACTTAACTGACAGGCAAAATTGCTCTCCTTACAAATTGTACATCAATTGTTTAGTCAATCTCTACAATCTCTATGTTAGACATGCTCTCACCCTTCGGGTGTCACAAAACACAGTCTGAGACGCAGATCTGCTCCTTTTTTCTCGAATGCTTTTTTTCCTGAGATAGATGACATTTACAGTTGCAAGTTTTTAAGGTAACCAGAACGTTTGAGACCTTTCATTTTCATCTTCACTCATTCAGTGCAGTATAGCTCCTAGAAATGAATTTGCAGGCTCTCAAAGGAACACCTTTGGTTTCTAAGATCATCTGTGTTATTGTTCATGTCAGTGCTTCCCTTGGCTCTTGAAATCCTTTAGATCATTAATTTTGAATTAACACTTGTTCAGTTCATTAGCAGGACTTGAGGCAATGCTTCAAGAAAAAAAGGTAAGCTATTCTGTGGGACTAGTTGCTTTCTCACCAAAGTAATAGATTTCAAAGGAAAAGATGACTGATTACTTGTTTATTGCCCATTCATTGCAAATGCCTGTTACCTGTAGAGGCTTTGGTTAAAAAGTGCACCTCCCTGTCCTTTCATCTGTTTGAGACAGGAGGATTTATATTCTTTGCAGTTATGTAGCTGACTTCAGAAACATCTGCATGATTTTCCTTATTTGTTTTGTTTTGGTTTGTTTTTTTAAAGAACCTTCCTCCATTGTGTTAACAGCCAGAAATCATCTCTGTATCTAAAGGGTTTATACTGTAACCCATCCTATGGATTAGGAAGCATCATTTTCCTACTGCTAGAAATTCTGCTGCACGTGAATGTGTCAGCAGGAGGAAGCTTTTCTTCCTTCTGTTCCAATTCTCTTGAAAATTGAAAATAGAGGCTTTATGAGAAGGAAATCTCTGAGCAAGAAAGGTTTCTAACCTATGCATATATAGTAAGAGCAAAAATGGAGGCTTTAGATATCAAGGAAAAACAAGGGAACAAAAATTCAATAACAATATTTTTCCATCCACATCATCTGGGATAGCTACTGAAAGGCACCTTTTCTTTTATTTTAAGTTAACTGTTGTTTAATAATAGACTTGCCTTAAGTTCTCTCATCAGTTTTTGTAGGTCACAGAAGAGTTTTCTCTTTTTTAATCTGCCTGTATATAGAATAGAAAACCCACAGAGAGAGAAAGCGAGAGGAATTATTCTCAAATCTAGATGCTTCCTCTTATCTCTTGTGATCACAGCAAATCTCAGCAGTCATTTATAATATAATAACATACTGTTCATTTTTAGTCAGCAGTATGATTCCAAAATTAATGGTGACCCTTCAGATTTCTATTTTCTGTGGGCTAGCCAGGTTCTTAAGCCTCAGAATGTGAAGCCAACCTTTAATACCTGTCTTCAAATACAGGGTACTAGTGAGTAAAAGAAGGATGCACATGTAATGAGGAAGCGTGGCTTGGGAGTGAAATGGTGCCTCCAATATTTTTCATACCTCCGTTTTGATATAAAGTATATTTTTTTCACAGTGTGTGGTAGCAAATAAATCTGTAATTTGGGCAGAAATAGCTGAGGCCCCAAAATGTGTATAGGAAGTTCTTTATCAGATAACTGTCAGAAAACTGTCCTTGAAAAAAATAAGTGTGCAGATGAGTGGCTGGAACACTCATGACTGAGGTGTTTTGGGCTCTCTGACATTTTGTCTTTGGGAAGGATTTGAGTTTTGCCATATCCAGACAAGGGAGATAAAACATTATGTATTGTAGCACAGTGTTATTGCACACTGATATCAAAAGAAGAGAATCACGTTTGTTTTTTCCTTTTTTTTTTTTTAAGCACCAGATTATTTTTCATAAAAAGCTTCAACTAAAATAATTACAAGATCTAGTATTTATTAATCTCTTTTATTAAAAATATGGTGTCTGATGCTTATGTTGAGGCAGAAGCAGACCTCGCTAGACAGAAAAAAAGATTGGGTTTGCATGTGTAGTTTTTAAGTATTTGGATATAACATTTTCCTGCCTGTTGTTGTTTATTTAATTAATTACTTGGTAATGGTTTAGGCACTAAATGGAATGGATGTTTTTAGCTGAATTTCAAAATCCTTCTTAAATTTGCCACAGCAGCCTTGTGCTTAGCTTTCTACAACCCCCTATCCTCAGCAGAACAGTGAAGTGTATTCATATGTAGATAATGTGCCATGTATTTGTGACTGACTTGGTTAGGTTTCTGAAAATGGCCTTTAGGTTTTTGCTATTGTTCAGTTGATTAGTGAAGTTTAATAGAGGTTTATGTCAGAGAGGTCTCAATGCCCACAGTCTTTTCCTTTACAGAAAGATCTTTTAATGCTTTGCAGACTAGAAATTTGTCACTAAATGGAGAAGCAAGGTTTTTAATATTATAACAGCATGACAAAAACAGTCCGTGCATTATGCAGCAAAACAGGATTAACCTCAGTGTATCTGCACTAAGTCTGACGGAGGAAGGGTTTTGCTGAGCTACCCAAGATTACGTGTCTGTCTTTTTCTCAAGATACTTTTCACTGGTATTCCTGTCTCAGGATCATAAGCTTGTAAACACCAGGTAACAGGGTAGTTTGAACTGAGTTCCTTAATTTCTTTCAGACCTTTTCATAATTCTCAGGCTTTGACTAAGTCACTCTTGTATTCTGATTCCATAATGGTAAAATTGAGATTGTAGTTTTTCGCTGTCTAATGAGTAGAGGACAGGGACTATATTAGCCTGCATGGTGCAGAAGGCATCTCTTTCATCTTTTGTCAGCAGTTTTGTGGGTAAATAAGAGAGAATTATGATAATGAAAAACATCCCTTTTTAAATCGTGGTTATCCAAGTAACAGGGAAACTGGTCTAAGTGAAGTCCTAGCTATTGAAGTAGAAAACTGTAGTATAAACATAGACAGGTGAATTACACAGTTACTTTGTTATCAGTGTCACAAAATACTTAATACCACAGTATTAACTGGTGGTTTTCTATAGAGATCTCAGTGTGAAACTGACTGAGCACGTCATAAACTCTGCTCAATCTACTGGTGGCTGTATCACAGTTATGGAAGCTTGGGCTCCATACCTGCTCTTGCCATCTATGATTTCCCTTTGCTCTTTTCTTGGCACTGATCCTTTGTAAATAAACGTCCTGGTGAGTTGAAAGTTGCTAAGTTTATCTTCCTTTTTTCTTATTCATGTTGCAAGTGTAGTGGCAGAGGATGCACCCTTAAGGGAATGTAATGTTACCTGAAAAGCTAATCTGACAGCACACAAACATTGGGAAAATGCAGAATTCAAGGCTACTGAAGGTGCTTTCTGAATTAGTAAATCAAAGTCTGTTCTTCTGCCTTTGTTTCTGGTCAGCTTTAGGAGAAGGGAGGCCACTGTACCTTTGCCCTGAATTTGCAGAAATCATAATTCAGCAAATGAACTCCACTTCCCTGGTTCACTGAGTTTATTAGGAAGTCTCCACAGCTAATGCTGCTTTCTTTCTTCGTTAAAATACTGGCTCATAATATTTAGGCAGTCACTTCTACTTAGACTTTTCACTGACTAATCTCTTAAGTTTCAGCACTGTTTAAAAAGGCAGACAAAGACAGTATGGAACTTTCCAAATTAATTCAGTTGTCTTTTTAAAATTCATTTTTGTTTTGTTTGTTTTTTTCCCTGATGAGCCAGTAGCATGGTATAATTACCCATATTGCAAACAAGGGCTCTGTACAACGAACTCAGTAGGTTTGATTCTCTGATGATTCACCATGATTTTACTTTCTCAGCAGTGAGTTTTCATAAGCCCCAGAAGGATTAGTGGAAAGAATTCATATCAGCTGTAAGACATTCATCATATTTTTTCTTCTCTTGTTTTATCCCTGTTGTGTGTTCTTCTTCACTAGTGTTCTCTAATACCAGCACTTTCCTTTGTACCTGTCACCATTACATGTAGAAAAAGATCAGTAAAACTTCTTAGTCGCTGAATAACATTTTCCTTCTCAAAGTCATCTAATTCCATATTTCAGTTAAAACTTTCCAGGTGCCTTTAGCACTTTGGAAATGTGTAGCTGTTTGACCAGCTTTGGCTTTCCTACAAAAGAGCTTCATCACTAGTTTTTGGTCATTTCCCTGTACATTAAGGACTCTTGAATCATCCACGTCTTGAGAGGAAAAATAAGGATCTAGAATTGTATTGGGTTTGTGTGGCAAGGATTTGGTAGTTGAGAGGCTACAGCAAAAGTAGAGAAAATTGGGATCGAAGATGAGCCTGGGAAGAAGGAATGAGTGGGTGGGGGGAAAGTGTTTCATGACTTAATTTTTAGTTCTCATTACCCTACTCTGATTATATTAGTTTCCCCATGTTGAGTCTGTTTTGTCAGTGACAGTAACTGGTGAGTGATCCTCCCCTTGCCTTTATCTCGATCCAAGAGCCTTTCATTGTATTTTCTCTCCCCTGTCCAGCTGAGGAGGGCAGTGAGAGAGCAGCTCTGGTGGGCACCTGGCATTCAGCTGGGATCAACCCCCCACAACCCTGTTCTAGTTGAAGGTCTGACCCAGCTATGGGGACTTAGGCAAGTCCCTAAATCCTTCCTGCAGCTCAGCTGCAGGTCTGAAATATCTCCTCAGGGGCACTGGAAACAGAGGACTCTTTTCTCCCACTCTTCTCTCCAACCACTGAGCTCTCTTGGCTTAAGCTGGGTTTAAGTTACTCATCTCACTTCTGTAAACACCTTTACTTCTCTTTCTGTTTTGAAAGGGAATTTGCAACTCCTGTTTATTTGTTGAAAGACAAGACCCAAGTGCCTGTCTCTGTGAGGGAGTTCTGTGTGGTACCTTCTGAGTGGAGGGAATTGGATTCCAATAGTGGTAAAACAAAAAGAAAATGGAAAAAAAAAAGCCTTGTGGAGAGTGAACAACTGGCATTCCAAGCAAAGGTAAGCTCTGTGACTGTAGAGTCTTTCTCCCATCCGCTCTGACTCCTGTTCTCCTTTACTTAGGTTAAGGGCACACCTACCCCTAAAGCAACAGTTTCTACTTGTGGGGGATATCAAACATCCGTCAAAGAAATGCTCAGCACTGTGATACATTTTGCCACCTTTGAATCTCAGCCTTATCCGAGACCAGATGTAGCCTGTACAATTTGAGACATGTTTCCTTGGCTGGGAGACAGCTGAAAGTGTGGCATTTTGTATACAACAAATCTGTGTGTTGGCTTTACCCATACCACAGAGCAGTTATAAAAGCAGGTGAAAATGTATACCTCGTTAGTTTGCTGTATTTCAGCTTCTGTGAAGCGCATCAGTATCTGCTTTGTTTATAACTTGTATGAACTGTCCTTCTGTAGGATGTTTCCAGAGGTTCTGAAACTGTTACTTCCCCTTGCTGTTCTCAAGTGGTGGTTTTGAATAACTGCATATTTTGCACAAAAATAGTTCGCCGAAAGAGTGATAGAAGGGAACTGGAGAGGAAGCAGGCCCTGAACAGCAGCATGTGTAGGTCAGTCTGTGCTGGAAAGTTGCAGCTGAGTGGGACTGTGCTGGGGAGATAGAGTTGCTCTAACTGCAGTCCATCTGTAATGAGATAAGGGATAGTGACAGGAACAGTGAGTTAGTGGCTCCCCTCCAAGGAGAGCTATTGACCGAACATTAGGTTTTGCATGAGATGGTGATGCAGTCGATAAAAGCATCAGGCCTTGTTTGGAGTAACACCACAGATTACTCTCTAATTTGCTGCCTGGAAGTGAGCCACGGACATTTCAGCCTTGTGTTTTGTGTTGATGAGATCTAGAGCGAACATTTAATCTTATGTTTACTAGCAAACCACTTGTTAGGAGGATGCAGCACCACAAAAGGGTAACTCTCTGATGGCTTTCCAGCAGTTAAAGCTTTTCTTTAGCAGCAACTTGATAAGGATAGTTTGTTTTTTTTTTTAAGCTGTAGCTCAAGGCAATTTGTTAAAGCTTTGATGGGCGACTTTTTTTTAAAGGTATGTATGATATTTACCCAGTGACTAAATCACAGTCTTAATTTTCCAAGTCACAGAAAAGTCTCAATTCTTCTTTGTGTCCTACATGGAAAGGAATATCTACTCACTGGTGTAGTCTCATAGCTGGGAGTCCACGTTGCTACAGTTGCCATGGGCAAGCAGTTTGCAGGGCCATAGCCAGCCTATTCCTCTTTGCTTTGACAGATTTCTTACTGATAGTGCTTTATCGACGCTGTTAGATTTTTGGATTCATTCATGCAGTGAATTAATTTAGATTCCCTTTTTTTTTTTTTTTTTTTTTTTTTTTTTACTCTAGAAAGTTGCTGAGCACGTTCACAGGGATATATGGTTTGCAGCTTCAAGTGTAAGCCAGCAAATAGGAAAGAAAAAAAA
Organism: Lophotriccus pileatus; assembly: GCA_035583135.1. Taxonomy (NCBI): domain Eukaryota; kingdom Metazoa; phylum Chordata; class Aves; order Passeriformes; family Tyrannidae; genus Lophotriccus; species Lophotriccus pileatus. Next base: position 10,212,650 of record JAWWES010000001.1, on the reverse strand, counting down.
ATACAGGAGAGGAGCAGAACTGTAACTGAAGTAATTTTAAAAAATCTTTCAGGACTGCATTTGAGCAACTTCAGTATGATTCTGTTTCCAAGAAATTGGTTAGTTCAGGTGCCTGTGAGAGAAATCTCATCTTATTCTATGGCCACTGGTTCAAAATAAAGAGAAGAGATTTTGTACAAAATTTGAGTTGGTTTAGGAGATAAGGGGTATGAGGTTTTTCACTTCCTGGCTTTTCATGCATTCACACCATGTGTTTTTCATATCCAGTGATGACTTGAATCTTCTGTGCAATGAAATATCCAAATTGTAAATAATTACAGCAGGAAAGAGTCACACCATGGACAAAGCAAACAGTTCCCCAAATCATCACTAACCCGAAGTGCGGTTTAAATCTTTCAGAGGAGGTCAAGTGGCATCTGTTGAGGAACCTGACTAGTTTCATTATAGTTGGTCAGTCTCTCTAAAGATGTCCTCCTTTAGCATTAGTCATGTGCGGAGGTGCTTTTTCTGATATTGTAATTCCTGTTGCACGAGAATTAATTGAGTTTCTACTGCTGTTCCATGGGAAAGTTGAGGAATCTCTGTGTAACCTCTGAATTCAGACTAACTGTACAGATTGGTGAGCACTGGGGGATTTGTGTTTGATACTGCTCTATCTAAGGGCAGTCTGGATTTGAAAATACTTGTAAAATTATGTAGCTGCTCCAGGGGTTCTATTGAGGCTTAAACTACCCTGACCACTCAGGGAGGTTGTTCATGAGGAGGTCAGTTCTGTCAGCCCTCCTGTAAGTCTGCTGATAGCCTCTGTCTGCCTTTAGAAATGCTCAAGCCCTTTCAGCATGGGAAAACAGTAACCCTCTGTCTAGTTTATTGGCGTAACTCTTAAATGACGTTTCCTGTATTTATCTAAAACTTGAAAAAAGAAAAGAGGTTTGTGCAGCATGTAAGCTTTTGGTCTGTCACTTTTGTGTACTTTGAAACCATTCAAATGCAGAAACAGTCATGTTTCATGGAGGATGATGCTTATTTTCATATTTGGTGTGAATTGTGACTAATATGAGCTTTTCAGAGTTACTTTAGAAGAGATGTAAAATCCAGGAGAGGCTCCCAGAAGCTCTGGGTGGGGCAGAAGAGCAAAGTGATATGAATTCAGAGTAGATGGCTTGTTGAACACTCATTGGAGGTGGAGAATGGAAAGGACAGATTTTAAAGTCCACAAACTTGAGAACAAAAGTCCTGAACCATTTTAGAAGTGCTGATGTAGGAAAAGGAATGTGTAGGGGAAACAAGAAAGGAAACTAATTTAAGGAAATGTACACCAGTGTTATTTTGTCTGTTCCTGGGAGTATTTCCTGATGTGAAGGCAAGAACTATAGGTGTGTGGGTGTGTGTGTGTAATTACCTGTATCTCTGTGTCCATGTGCATAATGTAGTACAAACTACAACCTGGTCCTGACAAAGCCCATCCAGAGACGTGACTCCTGGGAGAAAATGCACTGAATTTCCCCCATTTACTGTAGAGGTTCATCTGAGCCTGGATATCGCACTAATGTTCCCGGTAGCAGGGTGGGTGGGTTGTATGAGCTTATTTCTGCTGACAGGTAGGTCTAATGAAGAGAGGGCTTATGCACAGTGGAGCCACGGACTAAGGCAGTACCACCATGCTGCTGCTGAGATGGAGTGATACTGTTCTTCATTTTGCTGGAGGGCAATGTTTTCCTCAAAACAGAATATCCCTGAGCTAGTGTAAGGGATATTAAAATCATGCAGATGTATTCAGGCTCTTATAGCTGCTCAGTGTAATGATTTAATTAAATTAATTAAGCCAGAACAGCACTTGAGCACTGAATAATTTATCAAAATAGATGTAAGGGGGAGAATCAAAGCAGTGTGTCTCCCCAGATTTTGTCTGGCATATGAGAAGCTGTCGTGCTGTGATCATCTTCCATAAAAAATGTGGACAGAAGTCCTTAAAGCAGTTGAGGTGGGCTTCATGGAAATCTCTGCTCAGTGCACATAACATGGGACAAAATTTAGAGGCTTCTAGGACAAGACTGCTGTAATGAATGTGTAACCAGGGCGTACGTGAAGAGATGTGGGTGGAAAGTTAAACGAGTAAATGGTACACAAAGTCGTATTCAGAAGCCTCTGTGATCTGGGGGAAACTAAGAGAACGTTTGCTGTAGTACACTGAGAGGATTGGCAACATCACAAGTGCCACTGAGGGTGGGCAGCAGTGACTGGTCTCTGTTAACCTTTTCTGGCCACTGCCAGCATGAGTGACGTGTGATGGATCGTTACATTTTCTCCAGGCTCAAAAATCACAGGCTCAAACATCACTTTAGATGAAGAGATTTCTTCCAACTTGCTGGACTTTGCTGGTGTATTTTACCAAATGGGTCATTCTGTGTACTTTATGACAGTTGATGCTTGTAATAAGACTTAATTGAGTGGCTGAGCATTAATTATATGCACAGTTGATGAACTGTGTCTTGGTAGGGCCTATAGGAAAGAGGAGTAGAGCTGAAGTACTGCAGGAGACCTTCATATTTTACTTGTAATGGATTTGAGCTCAGTTTTTGTCACAAACATTTTAAACTTAGTGTACTTATGCTGCTTTTGACATTTTCTGCTTTTGGTTTTGTTGTCATACTGTGCTCTGGTCAGAATCCTGCTTTTTTCTGGAAGAAACTTCAGTTGTGTTTCACAATGAAGTTGTAGGTCTGCTTGTGTTTCAACAAATAATATGCTAAACCACTAAAAACCTGCTTAACCAAACCTGCTAATTCATCTGAAGGTCTGGTGGGTAAATAGTGACATATACCTGGCAAGAAATGTATAACTATACAGCTTTATTATTAGAAAATGCAAGGGGGGGTCTTTTTCTGGTTGGTGTTTTTTTTTGTTTTGTTGTTGTGTTTTGTTGTTGTTGTTGTTGCTGTTTTCTTTCTTTTTTTTTTTTACATTTTCCACAAGGTTTACTTTATGAAATACTCGTACCAGTCACTGAAATTCACTTGTCAACAACATAACAGCTGAATTCAAAGTGAAGTGCATGTGTACAGGAAGTGTGTATGTGTACTTAATAAATTGAACCTATAGGAGGTTCTCTTTTAGGTAGGCAGGTTGTAAATTGGGATTTGGCCTGGATCCTGAGAATTGATGCTACAAGATGTTGAAGAGGACTTTACCAAAACCCTCAGGGCTTGTGGCAGTGCTGCCTCACTGCAGCCCTGAGGTGTAGACTGAATTCCACATTGACTCTGGTTCAGACTCTGTTGAAGTTCACAGGGAAACGAAATCCCCTGTTTTTCACGGGCTTTGGCTCTGTCCCTGGGAGGGAATTGTGTCAGCTTTGAATCGTGAAACCACTTCCTGGTACCACCTGTGTTTTCCTTGGAGGACTCCCATGCAGACAGGGTGACATGGTCTTGCTCAAACCTGTGAGATCCGAGATGAAAGCCCAGGGCAGAACAGCTCTAATGGCAGGAGCTGCACAGGAGCAGTCACAGTGCAGTGGGGCTTCCGTGGGAAAACTCCAGAGGTGACAGCCATGAGGAAAAACACAGCCAAGGAAAGAACTGCAGCGATACTGGGCTGGATGCAGCTGTGCTGTGGTTGGGGAAAGGATGCACGTCTGTGTTTGTGCCCCTCGGGGTGCAACACTAGGAGCTTGCAGGCTGGGCTGGATTGACAGTGGTACCAGAAAGTTGTACCAGACTTTGCACTTTCCTCCCTTTCCCCTCTCCCTCTGCACCTCTGAAGCACCAAGAGAGTGGGTTTTTTGTGGTGTCTCATGTAAATAAAGATCAGTTGGATTAATTATCTTCTACATGTAATTGCAGGGTAAAAACCTTGCTAAAATTTCCAATTCATATAAAACAAACATTGAAATGCAGCAACCATGAAGACAGCTACTCGATCTCTAGTGAAGGTGCTGTCAATTTTCTTTTAATCCTTTCTGGCAGTGGCTTAACTCATGACATAAAGAAAACTGCTCTTCTACAAGGCTACTTTTTGCGAACTCACCATAGTGAACTGTATTAAATCTGTCTAAACAACCCTGTGCCCAAATGCCTATTGGTAATTAGGATCCTGCTTGTTAAGACTGGTGTAAAGAATAATTACTCCAGAGGCATCCATATCAGTGGGCAACACACCTGCATCTCAAGAGACAATGGCATTAATTGTAAAGTGTGTATTTTTTTTCCTCCCTGCACAGATTACATCAGCCTGCTTTGCAAAATCCAAAATCAGCAAGTAATTTAGCTTTCTTTCAGTGCTTGGTAGACTGGAAACTGTGAGGATTTTAATTTCCTTAAAGGGCAAAAAACCCCCCCCCCACAAACCCACAATCAAAAAGGAGTCATCAATGAGCACTCTAAAGCTGGTGAAGTGTGGAAGCAGTGTGTTCACTGAGGATACTGGTTTCTTGTCTTGTATCTGTAGCATTTCTTGGTGATGACTTTGCATTATTCATACTGATGGCATATTTGCTTCTCTGTCCATCAGATTGATAGTGTAGTAGCTTGAAATATTTTTGTCAGTAAATATTGAACTGTTGCATTTTGTTCACCAACAAAATTCTGCATCAGCCTTTTGACTCAGAGGGGGAAAAATGACCTGTGTCATTGTCATCTCCACTATGGAAGTACTGTGGGAATTTTCATGTGAGAGAGCATAAAAATGCTATCGGAGATGCTTGTAATGCTGGTTACAGTACTAAATCATAGGACTGAAATGTGTGGTTGTACAGTGTTTCTAAGAGTTCTTAAACCCTCCAGGGCCCTGCTTTAATAAAGAGGTTTATGTAATGATTTGTTTTGTTTACAGTACACAAAGGTAGTATCTCATATTATTCTGATGAGTACCAAGTTAGAAGCACATTAACTGCTTAAAATCTGCTTGAGAAAATGATGAACAAATGAAGTTTTCCCATTTGGTGCCATCTGATTTTTAAGTCCCTATACTGCAGACATTCTTTTTTTTTTAAGTGAGCCTGCAAATGGGAGTGAGTTTGTATTTATGGCTTTAATAGGGTTTACTTCAATTAAAAGTTAGGTAGATAGTTCAAATAGTAAAGCCTCTGGCATGATAATTGCTTCTAGCTGTAATGAGTGTAAAAAGGACTAAGAGGGAAACTGGATTATAACTGTATTCTTTTATAATTTACCTGGAAGGCCAAAAGCCAACTGAAGATTGAAGAAACATAATTCTGACTTGCCTGGATCAATAATACGTGATAGAAGTTTCTTTTATGCACACAGTGGCATGTTGGAATTACAGAACGTTTTCTGAATTGTCCCTTTGTGTGAACATGCCCTGTGTCCCCCCCCAGCAAATGTGAGGCAATATAGTGATGAAGATGGAACTGCATCATTAACTTGGTTTGCCTGAAAGAGAAAAAAGCTGCTCCATGCCATTGTAGTACACTGTTGCAGAATTAATTCTTATATAGAAGTCTTTAAGATTTCATTAAACAGCAGGTTTGTAGAATTTCAAGTAGTAACAAAGCAGCTTTTAATGAAAAACAATGAATAACAATACTGTAGGTTGTCAATGACCTTAATGAGGCCATAATGAAAATAGTAGTATATTTAGAATACGAGGGTTTGTCTAGTAAAATTGTGAGCTGGCTTGCTTGTCATAACTATAATAAAACATTGTAGCTATTTTAAAGACTTTTCAGTATAAGAAATCAGACCATATAAAGTTAAAACCATGTAAATGACTTCACTGTTGCCAAAGTTTAAAACCATACTTGAAGCCGTAAGAACTAAAGTAGTCTAACATATATTTTCCTCACAAATTCTTGTGTGTCCAAGCAATTACTTTGTTTACCCATAAATTTTTTCAGTTACTTTAATTCTAACTGGTGCATCTCAGTGTGGATCCTCTGGAGGCACAGTTCTTGTGTAGATTTAGGTTAATTTCTGTGTAATCACTTCTGTCAAGTCCAAATAAACTTTGTTCAAACTGATTTAAATGTGTCCACGGGAGCTTTCTAACTCTTTTAACTGAGCCTAATTATCATACCTTTGGATATTTCAGTTGAAAAGCAAAAGAAAAAGAAGAGAAAAAGGTATAGCTTAGCTGTCTGGATATTCAAGATGTCAGATTAGGTAGCAGTGCCAAATATTTCGTGCTTTGTAATCTGTGAATATTGTTGGTTGTTTTTATTATCTCTGATCATAAAAAGTGAATAATGTTTATTTTTAACATTAGTAATAGTATTAGGAGTATTACTTTTAATAATTTTTGTCTCTGGGCAAAATCCTGTGCCCCCTGAAGTATACAGAGTTTGTTGCCAGTGATTTCAGTGGAGCTTGGATTTCACATTCAGTCCTTGTGGGTCTGATGTGGTTGTACCTGATGTGATTTAAAGCTTCCTCCTTTGGCGAAAAAGATCTGTCACATTTTCCTATCCAGGAAACTTAGTCTTCCCAAAAGACAACTTAGTCATCAAGGTTTTGCTGTGTTGTAAAAATTGTCTGATCTGGTGACAAATCCAGTGAAAGTTGGACTTCAGTTTTATAAGCCCTCTTGGTGTTGTAAGAAAAAACAAATAACAGTTGCAGGCAGTGCTTCTTCAAAGCCATGGCAAACACAGGGTTCCATTGCAAGATGGCTTTTCATATAATTGATCTTATCAAAAATATATTAAAAAAAATATTAAGAACCCTGCCCACAAAATTAATGTTATTAGCTTTTTAAGCAGGCATGGAAGGGGAGGCATGACTGTATTGCAAGCCTTGAGCTTTGCATTTTCTACTTCCTTTGTTTTGAGAAATCCACCTTAGCTATAGGCATTTTCTCCATTTTTTTTTTTTTGCTTTCTTTGTCATAACAAAAAAAATTTTTAGATCCCACAGACCAGCAGCAAAAAGAGGTACCAGTATTACTGTTGCTGCAAGTAATTCCATGATCTTTGCTATTAGATCAGCAGGTGACCTTATACACAGGAAAAGATTGCTCACAGGCTGTTTGCTTCTCCTACCACAAAGCTTCAGGGCTGCTTGTCAGTATTATTTCTTCCTGGATGTGCAAATTGTTTCAGAAAGGCAATAACTGTCATAAAAAAAATGCAGAGTTCTTCTGTGCTGGGTGAATTTTTCAGGGGTTTGCTTCTCTATTTCTTGGTTAACTTGCTTATTTGTAACAAAATAGCTAAAATTAAAGGTTTAAGTATATTTTTTTCAAGCAAGTACGACATGTTTTCAAGGACTGGCGACTCCCAGTATTCTGAATATAAGAAGATGTGGATGAACTTATAATTGGTTTGACCATTTTGCCAATTGTTCCTCACAATCTTTTCAAAATAGTTTAGTAACTAAATCAGGCCAGGCAGTACAAAGCATAAAGGAGGTCCAAGCCGTTATCTTTCATTTATATTATGGGAAACACTTTACACATTTCTGAAGTAGAGGTATAAATGCGAAAGTGTAGTAATTGAACACAAATGCACTTTTATGATAAACTGAAAATGGAGTGAAGTATCCTAGAAATTGGAGAATTGTGTCATTGTGCAGCTTTGAAAGCTACTTTATGTTTCATTTGCAGCAGGTGAAGTTACACGTTAAAGGAGTGTGACTACCCAGCCATACAATGCTTCACTTAGAGCTGTGATTTGTAGCTTATTCAACCAGAAACTTCTTAAGACAAGGATAATCATTCTGAAAGCAAAGTACACAAAACCTGACCTAGTAGCCTCTTTCTTTTTTTCCTTTAAGCTTTTATCTCACGATTCATCTGGGGGAGTGGGAGGGGGAGAATTGTATCTACTCCTCAGACAGACTGTCATCATTTCTGCTCAGAGTGCAGCAGGTATCCACTGCCACGTTTGCTGTAGCACACAAGGCCATCCTCAGGGGGCACAAATCTGAGCAGAGAGAGAGTGTTATTGCCAGATGTGCCTTTAGTCTCTGACCTGCCTGAAACCTATCAGAAGGCATCACGGGAAAGGGAGGCAGAAGAGACAACTGCTGCTTCTCTCCAGGAATGGTCATGGCCATTTCTAGCAGCGATGTGGACACTGTGCTGCAGGGATGAGTTGAGGAGAGGTAACAGAGCACTGACAAAAAGCAAAATAGTTTTATTTTGCCACCCTTTCCACCCTCCTGAAAAGTGTCAGACAGCAATAAGGTTGTCCTGCCCACCTCCTGCCTGGAGTTGGGGGGTTATTTATTGTAAAAACACTTGTGCTTCATTCCTCAGGTATATTGATCTCCTGGAAAGATGGGTCTCATTGTGAATGAGGACAGCTCCTCCTTGTCTGCTCTGGGGTAAAGTTAATTACAGAAATGTTTGAATCCCTTTGTGAAGGGCAGTAAAGAAAAAATAAAATGGAACTCTGAATAAAGATTCAGTTTTAAGCTGAAAGCTAAGGAGGTATTCTTTATAGAGCCATGTAAATACTGTGCTTATCCCTTACCTCCTTGGTAGGTGTGAGTGAGAGGAATAAATTGCATTTTTATGCGTGTAACATGGATAGGTCAGGTGCAGAGTTAGAAGCCGTAGTTGACCTTCAGCGTTCCTTTATAGGAAGCAAAGTGTTCTTTTTTTGTGCATGTCAACTTGACACTGTTCATAACATTGTAAGCTTAATAATTAGAATATGTATGAAGAAAAGAAAGAATTAGAACAAAAGCAGTACTGGGGGACATATCTGGATTCACAGTCCCATGTGCTAAACCAGGTAAGATTCTTTTTTTAAGTATCAGAGAAAACATTATCTTTCATCCTTGAAAAAGCGTAGGCTTTCCCTCACTGCTCTGCTGTTCTCTCAGCATTTCTTGTCTAGTTCTGTGGCCACAACTCATTTTCAGGTCCTTTGACAGAACTGACTTGCTCAGATTCTGCCCCTTCTGGGAGATGTGAATTGTTTAGTTGGCTGATTCTGGTCATGTCCCAGGCTGAGGCTCTGTTGGAGTGTTAGGAGGTCTTTGCTGTTTGTGAAGAGAAACTACTTAAGCAGGTTTGTAATAAAACAATAACCCAAACTGATTACCATTTCACCATTTTACAAGTGCTGACAAAAGCTTTCTTTTGCTGGAAAGAAAAGTAAGAAAATTTACGGTGGAATAAACCTAATTGATGTAAATTGTAATAGTTAAAAAAAAAAAAACCAAACCAGATTTTGATCTGACCCATTGGACTTTGCCATAAAGCTCAATTGTACCTTTCATTTGCAGGTGCCTTGTCTTCAGCTTTGGGCGTGGCACTTTACATTTTGCTATCTAAGCAAATCCATTATTTTTCTTTTCTGTAAAGCATCCAGTGAATGAAGATGCTACTTTTACTCATTTCAGTAGTGCCAGAATTTCAGCCAACAGTACTTGGGGGAAAAAACAAAAATGAGTTCAAGAAAATGAGAACTTTTGCAATGCAATTTTACCAGATGGATTTCTGGATAAGGAGTAGAGTTGGAATATAATTTCACACCTTTGGCAGAGGTGCTTTTTCTTTTGAGAAGGGGTATTAGTTCCTTCTTTCCTTACGCACGTGTTTAGCAAACACAGATAATTTATATTATGGAAAAACACATAAACTACTCCAAAATGCCTCAGCTCATGAACCTTAAACCCTGACTTGTAAACTCACATGTTTCATTCCTAGACCTCAACTCCAGTGGAAATTGTTAATTGTATAGTTGGTTCCTGATGCAGCTAAATGTCCACCAGGGATTGGGGCGAGATCACAGATCTCTGAACTCCTGACCTCAGATAGACATGAACGTTGGCCTCCAGAGAGGAAAGGCTGACACACGGTCCCACCACTGCCATCTCCTCGTCGTGACCTTGTCCTGGGTACAGTCAAGGATTATCAAGGCTTTGTGGGTTTTAATATTAGATAGGTGTGAGTAGAAAGTAACTACACGGCAAAGAAAAATTAGAAGATGTGTACAAAAAAAAAAATGAAATAGGGAATAAGGCGAATTTATAAAGCTCAGTTATGGAAACAGATGACACTTGCATATTTCTGATGATTCCATGTACTCAGAAGAATCTCAGGAGGTCCAGACAATGACCAGTTCCTTTTAAGGTTAATAAACAGAAAGAAAAGACCGAGCAAACCCCACAAGTATGTCTGTGAGGCTTTTTAACTAAGCTTTAGAAAAAAACAGAAAATGTTTTTTTTAAGGATCCTTGTTCCTGTTAATAAGAATCACAGTGGATCTTTAAGTTTCTTCCAGTGTGATATCAATAAAGGTGACAGGTCAAATGGGCTAACCAAAGACAGTAAAAGTTATAAATGAGATTTTCCTTTTTGAAAGATGATGACCTGATGATTCAAGGCACAGCTGGGGAAATGACTAAGATCTTTGCTTAAGTGGAGATGATGCTAATGTCCTTAGTGATGAGTTGAACAAAAGTTTTGGGAATTTTTGGAGATGACATAAATTTAGACAAGTTAGTGAAGTGTCGTGTATAAGACTTACCTGAGAAGAAAATCTGTAGTATGCAATGAATACTGAATTCAACTGGAAATGGACAGAGGTGAGAAAATTTTAGATCATTCACTTAATTTTGCGGCAAATTTATTGTTTCCCTTTTTTATGAAATAATTTCAGAAGATGACATGTTACATGCAGAACTGATGGCTGCACTAAGATGACGATTCTTAATTTTCAAATCAGCCAAACAGAAAGGGCCATTTATTAGGACTGCTGGATTGGAGATGACGTAGCACTTTGTAAGGAATGATATTCCACTACATTGAATCTACCAAAGGCTTTTCAGGCCACGTGTGTTTTCCATGGTGGGACGGTGTCCTACAAGACCCATCCTGTATTTGCACGCCAACGTGTGGCTGTCCTGGAAGGGGAGACCCACAGAGAGCCCATTCTGACCCCTGGTCTGTTCCCATGGCAGTGTGGTGGGATGTTGCTTCGTGTTTGGCACGAGGTAAGGCCGCAGTTTAAACCAAAACAATGGGCATGCCTGCCTCGTTTTTGCATTTAGAATGGCTGTCATGAGGAGGGCTGCTGTGAATGGCGGAAGAGGTCTAAGGTAGTTATTAAAGATTTTGACATGGTTAGGTTGAACGAGCTCTTTTGTAATTTAATAATGTTACTAATCTTGCAAGTATTTTTTTTTTTTAAGTAAGCATGATTAGCAATTTGAACCTTAATTTATGATTCAGGAGTTTGCTGTATCTCTTATAGTAGCAGAGAAAATAACTTCATTAAATATGAAGAGATCTTCTTGAAATGTTCAAAACATAATGACTGTTTTTCTAGGGTCTTTAGGACATTTGCCAAACCAAAGCACTTCATCAGATCTGATTGCCATGGAAAGCAAGATTACAGACATTTCATATTTAATGTGCAGGCTTTTGTATGATTTTTAAACATACTTGTTTTTTAATGAAAAAGTCAGTTGAGATAATAATTTGCTTTCTTATCAAGCACTGAAAACTGTCTGAATGGATGATAAATTCTTTATATTGAAATCTTGCTCTGTTTTTCCAAGGCTGTCTTTCCTTTAAAGTTAGGAATTTTCAAAAAATCCAGTATGATTTGCACTTACAGTTTATAAATGGAGGACAAAGCCATCATTCTCAAAATGAGATGAGCCTTGTTAGTTGTGGTAGCAAGTCCATTTTGTTAATTCTTTTTTCTTGACAGAACATCCTTTGATTGTGAAAATGAATCGATGCAGAACAAATAGAGAGGTATCAGGCCTCAAGAGAAAAGCATTTAACCACATGATGAAGTATTTTTTTACATGCTAGAACGTCTCTCATCTACCCCGTTCTTAATTTCAGGCCTATGGTTTAATTTTTTAAAATTCAGCATAAGGTCATTGTTCCTAACTGGGTTTCTAGGAGAAACTCCCAATCATATATATTTTGGCAGTGTTTCATTTTCCCTACAATGCTCTTTCTGAAAATGCACGTTTTTCCAGCACCTCTGCAGTTTCTGCCCACTCTGTTCACAAATCTAACCTCCCTGTGGTGTCCTTTCAGACACCTGAGAGGATAATTTTGAAGCAGCACTCACGTAGGGGCTGGTGCATCTCTGTTTTGGTGTGTTACTGGAGACATTCCTTCATAATATCGGAAGTTTAGAGGAAGATGTCTACAACGTATGATGCAGATTCCCTTACTTGAGATACTACTCCTCTGCTATGTAAAACTGAGGTGAATATTTATGAGCCAGACACAAAATCTACTTGCCCACCTTTCATTATGTTGCTGAAATTGTAATGAGGTTTCACTCGCCTGTCAGAAAGTTGCTTCCCTTGGATGAACTGGCCAAGAGGAGTTTTTCAGTACAGGTTTGCACACAGATCACTGTCTGAGTTTTCTACCCGAACAACTAACTCTCTGCTTTGCAGCTGCGACTTTACACTGTGTTTGGGAAGATTCGCTGTAGTTGCTGTGCTCTGTCTGCCAGAGAGGGGATGAAGGAGGGCACTGCGGACCGTGTTTAGCGGCAGGATGGAAATGCCCTAAGCCGTGGTGCTCCTCCTCTTCTCTCACCCGGGGCTCATTAAGCCGGATCAGAGCGCCAGCGCCCGCTCTTTAAGGCAGGGTGGGTGTCACCCTGATGAGTCAGGGGGCAGCCCACCGCTTGGCAGACCCAGTGGGTGATAAATGTCCAAAGCCCTCCAGGCTGACGACACATTTTTCATCATTAATCCGGCCTATTGTGAGCTGGTCACTCACATTGATTCCAACTAGAGGGCATCATCTGCCGTTAAGAGGGTGATGACTCGCTAAAAATGAAGGCCCGAAACTAATCAAATATAGTTAGAGCCTTTGCTGGCAGCTTGCTTGGATTGCTCTAGGGCACTAATAGGGAAGCTGCAGACATGTGGGCAGATCCCTTCAGGCACTTGCGTGGCTTTGTATAGGAATGTGATGGTTTCCTTTGACAGCATGTCGTGTTATCGTAGCTATTACTGTGTCAAACACTGTTACGAGAAATTCTTCTGTGTCTTTTTGCATTTTTTTCCTTGTTGTTTTGCTACGGAAAAAAAAAAAAAAAAAAAAAAAAGGACCAAAAGAGGGGTGAATTTGGAACAGTAATGTAACACCCGCCCTGGCAAGTCAAGATCAGACTAAATCATCGAAAAGAATTCCCTCTGCAGCGATCTTTGTTTGCCTATCAGAATCATCTGCCTGTCTTTTCTTCTATTTAGTTTATCTATTTATCTAAGGGCTTTATTTCTTTTGTTTAAAAGTAACGCATATGCCTGGCTTGATGCCTTATTCAGTGTTTAAATAGTTGTAATTTGTTTGTGTAGAATGAGTCCAGCTGAGAAGTAAAGGCTGAAGATCTGTGTAAATCACAACCTCAAGTGAAATTACAGATTTTACAGAAATTATAGAAATTACTGAGTTAATGTGTTTGTAAGCAAATTGTCCCCTGTGGTTTTCCCTCTTCACCTCACAGAGCGGGTCCCTCTTCTGAAAGTTCACGTCACTAAAGGTTCCCCTTGGAGGAATTTAACAACTGCTGGAAGAGAGCCTTTTTCAAGAATGTATCCATTGTTGGCAGGAGGCTTTCCGAGAATCTGAACTGCTGGGGGCCCCCCACCCCTCCTGTGATTGTTTTCTGGGGTTCTCCTACTGAGAGTGCATGTTGGAGAAAGCCAGAATGTTTTACTGGTAGCTCATAAAGCTCCCTCAGTGCTAAATGTCTAAAAGGTTCGTAAATACATCACACAGCCATCTACTTTGTTTTTCTTACAAGATGTGCAAATGATGCCTGGCGGCAACTTTTCAGAATGTGAAGCTGTTGCTCTTTTTGAGCATTGATTTAGTCCTCTTGTAAGCAAGTTCAACTTCCAGGTCATGTTTCCTTAGAAAGCTGTTTATACTACAGGAGTAACCACTTTATGTTGGGAAGAATTGCTGAGAGTGCCAGTCTTGGCCATTCATTTAGGCATAATGCATTGATGAAGTGGTCTACTGAAAAAGAGAAAACCCAAACAACAAAAAACCCAGCCCCCCTCCCTCCACCACCACCAAAAAACTCAACTCAAAACAAAACCCAGGGCTGGTTTCCTCAAAAAACGGGACAGCTGTTGTTTGGAATTGAGGGGTGAGAGGAAATTCCCTGCTGCAGACTTTCTTAGCCTCAAACAATCCCATTGAAAGCAAGCTAATTGAGGAGCTCCAAACCGGCTTTGTGAGTCGAATCGGTGCACGCTGGGGAGGAGCCGGCAGGGAATTTGCTTCACAAATGCTCTCCTGCTCTAAAGGAAAGCATGAATATAGATGCAGCCTAAAGGGTCACAGTTTTGTAAGGATAAGATGGACTTGGATAACCAGTTCCCACTGAAGTCATCTATGCTGCAAACTTCTCCTGCTAACCCTTAAGTTTCAGTGCCTGTAGTTGTGCTGCTGCTGTGGCAACTCTTCACAGGTCTCTTTGTTGGGTGAAAATGCCCTCTGTGAAGGCTTTACCACCGTTGTGGGTTTTACCCAGGAAATGCAACATAATTCAGTTACTTGTGGGACTATTCACGTTTTTAAAAGTAGTAGCACGTTCTTCTGTACTCCTCTGGATTGTTCAGTTTTGTGTTGTGGCCATTCAAGGGACCCAACATTTGTATAAAGGTAAAAATACTTGCCTGTTAGATCTCAATTTCAGTAATACGTTTTCTTTTGGAGTCTCAGGCGTACCTTTTATGCAAATATTTGTTGTTTGTATAACAGGCACCCTGATAAGCTATATAAAGACTTTCCCAGGTTTCCCAGGATTTTATTTAATATTCCTCTGGCAAATCCAGACCTTGTTAGTCCAGAACAAATAATATTCCTGTTCTGCACTATTGGGTTCCTTAAACCACTCTCCTAGGGTTTGCTTCTTGTTTGTGTTGTTCTAGCATTGTAGATGCCAGAGTATTTTTTAACATAATTTATGACATCTTGGTAATTTGATTCAGAGATTGTTATATGTATTTCTTGTCTATTCAGCATCTTCAATAAAGGGAACTATTTTAATTTCTCCTACCCACAAGTAAATGAATGAATTATTACTTTGCTCACACATTCAGAGGCCAAGGAAAGATTTTACAAATAATGTCAAAGAGGAGAGAAATCAGCCAACTGTGAAATTACTGATCATCTGGATTTTACCTCCAGTTTTGACTGCATATAGTGAACTGGAATAAATGTGTTTTCTGCAGTATACAGCACTTCTATTTTATAGTAGTTTATACCAATTTGCTTCTGTTGATTACATGTCCATCTTACCAGAGCAGAAGTAGTGTACTGGATGTTTTGTAGCTTATTTTCTTGTGAACCTGCAGGAGAGGTTATATGGGGCAGGAGAGGGGAAAAGTCTTATTAATGTGTATTTGCCCTTAATGTCCTTAAGAAAAATACTCCGAGGAGAGATTTCCCTTCTAAAAATGGAAATAGCCTTTCTTCATAGTGTTTCAATACAAATAGACACTACAAAATAACTGATGCATAATAATCCTTTCTTACAGTAGTGTGTAATGAAATGATCTTGTGTTGAGTGTTCAGGAGTCCATTGCACGCATTAAACCTTAACTTCAGTTGCTGGCTGGGAAGGAAGGAGCTCAGCCCTCTAACAAAGTCTGTAGTCTTGCTCCTTGATCAGATAAGCAGAACTAAGCCTTCTTTAAAGGAGTCGAGCTTTAGGAAGTTATAAATAAGGGAGCCTCAGGACTGATCTGTCATCATACTTGCAGGGGTTTTGGCTGACCTGCATTACATATGCAAAGGGTGATTGACTATGTATATAATGCAAGGGAAGTTTATCAAAATATCAGTGACCCTGTGACAACAAATACTTCAAGACTAATTTTGGAGTGAGAGTGGCATGTTTACAATAAAATGGGTGAGGTATTGTGCTGTGATCTCCGTTAGCAGGGCCCTTAAGAAAAAAAAACAAACCACAAAACGCTTCCCTTAGGAGGACGGTTACCGCTCTGTTGGTGGGACTCTGCATTCGCTGGATGTGGAGACTGCTCTGCGTCCTCAGTGGTAAACCTGCTTCAACAACCCCCTGTTGCTGAGGGCTAAAAGAGCACAATGTGGGGGCTGTTTGTTTGGTTGATGACTTTGCTGCTGGACTATTTCAGCAGTTCAGGGCACAGCTCCATAATGTCCCCAAACACTTCCACTGGCAAAAGTGGGAAAGCCAGAAAACTGCAGCATGGGTGACAGGAGGGATTGCTGGGAGAAGGTGTAATGGGAACTTTGGAAACTGGCACTGTGGGCAGAGAAAAAAATACAAGGTCAAATTACACTTCGAGATAAGTCTGTGCTCAAATATTTTGCCATTCTGGAACCTGTATTTAGTCACTTTGTGCGTGTTGCTGCTTGGGACATTAAAGAACTGATGACTGCAGTGGCACAGCTCTTTAGTTCTCAATGCTGTGCTTGTTTTGGAGCACGTGTAGATGAAATCTGTAAGTTGAATTGGGTTAAGTGTTGTTTGATTTAATGTATTATAACTTCCTTAAGGAAGCCTCATCTTTCTGTGCCTCCTTTCCAGTTCTGTGAGTCACAGCAGCTTCTCCCCGGGCCCTCTGCAGCTTTTTGAGCTTGTTATTTTGCAAGATAAAGGGAGGTTGTACAAACACCAAGGATATTCTCATATGTGTACGTAAAGCAACTGTGTCTGCTCTGTGGTGCTGATGGAACATTCTTTTGTTAAAGAGTGAGGTGTGATTTCACAAATCCACAGGGACAAGGCTGTGGCAGGGTCTGAGGGCTTTCCACACCCATTCTTTCTTGCCCACTCAGGTTGCCCAAACTGCTTCATGGTATCTCCCCATCGTTCCACTAGCTTGGATCTCCTGGTGCTGCTGATTCTGTAACTATTTCTAAGGTTAGATGAGCTGCCTTAGATTTTAGGTCTTTGATAGGGTGACTCAGTTTGACTGAAATCTCTCAGAGAACTGTAACAGTCAGTGCCTCTAGAATGAGGAACATTTGAGCTGTATATCAAGGTACAAACTGGTTTCAATTCTGCCTTTTGGCCCATGGAGCTCTTGGCTGGAAAAAAATGCAAGGACAGCCACTGAAGTCATCCTTAAACACTATTCAGTGCAGCAGAAGTGCTGCATGTGTGCATTAGGGAGAACTTCTGCATTCTTTTCTTGTAAATCATCAGTGTTTTTTGGTGAAGAAAATAAACTTTTTTCTTCTAATAGATTGAGGGTGTAGCTTTTGTCTTGTTTTTTAGTTTGTTTGTTGGTTTGGTTTGGTTTTCTGGAGTTCTTTGGTTGGTTGGTTGGTTGGTTTGTTTGTTTGTTTGTTTTTTCTGCCCTGTGGGAACCACAGCTTTCATTCCTTTGCATAAGCAGAAATTAAGCTGCATTGCAAGTGTTACAAAGTATTGAGGACACATCGGCCACAATGTCCAAGTGAAGCTACCTTTTCAGAAGAGGAAATGGTGGCCTAATTAGTCAAATCAGTGGACATGAAGGTGAGGATGTGCCAGGACCTCTTGCCAACAGTTATTGCCTCATGTGGTCTTAAACCTGCTTCATAATCTGCATGATTAGAGTAAGTATTTCTCCTGCCTGTGGGGTATAGACAGAAAGGTGCTCTGTGGCTGAATTAGAGACAGTGACTCTAGAGGAAATGGAAGATTTACTCCTGGCTGTATACATACATAATATTCTATGATATTGGAACAGATGGATCTGCTAAGAAAGTTGCTTTTCAGGGACCTAGACAAATTTAGCACTGAAGAAATGGGGGGGGGGGGGGGGGAGGAAGTCTTATCTTTTGTCATGGTAAAATTAACAGGATGATGCTTGGAT
>JAWWES010000001.1:10148394-10194794 GCA_035583135.1 Lophotriccus pileatus | reverse complement strand
CCCCCCCCCCCCCCCCCCCCCCCCCCCCCCCCCCCCCCCCCCCCCCCCCCCCCCCCCCCCCCCCCCCCCCCACGGAAGTCTTATCTTTTGTCCTGGTATCATTAACATGCTGATGCTTGGATTTAAGAAATCCCATTTGTGCATAACATGTTAATATGCCATGCAAATCTGTTGTGTTTTAATGTATTCTGGTGTGTTTCCAGTAGAACATCAAAATCTGGTAATGGACTGCAGTGGTTCCAAGCACAGTGAGTGATAGGGTGTCATAATTTTCCATTGTGTCAGCAAACATTGTGTCACAACAGGTGTTTTAATTATGTTTTCAGATGTTCAGTAGGTAGAGATTGGTTGTATTAAAACTGTTATCTTTCAAGTTGTGTCTCTATGACCACAGCACTCAGTAGCTGGATGCAGGCCCAAGGCCATACATCTTGTAAAGCTTATGTGGCTGTGAAGCAGGGAAGGCCAATACACACTTGCAGCTCTTCAGTGTTCATATAGTGTGGCTGCTGGGGCCGAAACATCAGTGCTAAAGAGGATGTTTTGTTGAGATAGTCATGATGAGAAGGATAATATGGGGGTAGTGTGCATTTTGCAGGTGTACATGCAAAGTGCTGTCATCTTTGGCACCCCAATCTCTGAGGTGGAAGAGTAGTGCAAGCTTCCCACCACCTTCTTAAAGCATTCCCCACACTGTCTGGCCTATTTTCCTATGGAGCAGGAACACACCAGGACTGTGCAAAGCTGTGTGCCATAAAACTTTCCTTTTTTGAGTGTTCTGAGATCATGTCTTGTGACCATACTTACTTAGAAGCTCCAAGCAAACAGCCTCAGCATCCTGCGAGATCTACACACTTAATCTTTGTGTTGCTTACTGCCATGCCCCCTCCCCCCCTTCCCTGCTAGAGATTGGATTTTCAAAACTTTTATGTCTCTTTGCATTATTCAGTTGACTCAAATGTACGATATTCCAGGGGGGAGAACTCAATTTGTGCACATAAGCCTGAGGACCAACACCTGCACCTTCACGTCCTTCCTGCTCTTGATCTGTGCCAAGCACTGATGGGTAACTGGAAGGCAGGCACGTCATGTTGCAGGGTGAAAGGTACAATTTAGTCAGTTGCACATAGGCAGTAATCAAATAAAATGTTACTTTCAGAATTAATGCATTATGAAAAAAATCTGCTTGGAGCAAAATCATGCATGTAAAATTCTCAGAATTGTCTGGAGTATTTTTGTTGTTTGTTTGGGTTTTTTGAGGAACCCTTGATTTCTTTCATGTCTGAATTGAGGCATCTCTAAAACCTTTGTTTTACAACAGGAGATGATCAGTACTTCTGGAAAATTAAGCCACTTGAGAAAAAGGGGGGAATAGCTGGTGGGGGATCCCAAAGTAAAAACAATCAAAATCACAGGTAAATTAAAAATAATAAAGATTCCCAATATGAGCCATATTTTTACAGATTAAATCTTATTATTCTTGCCAACGGTTGAAACTGATCCCTCTGTAAAGAGCCCACCCTTGGCCTCTGCTGTACTTTCCTTCCACTTGAATGCTGTTTTGAGATTTCAAGTGGAACTTAAGTGGTGGGGTTGCGATGGGCAGCCCTTCTGCACAGTTTTGATTTAATAGTAGCAACAGGAAGAGTTTTGTAACATATCACAAAGATAGAAATTTAGCCCATGGAAGGAGCCTGTGTTGACTTTTTGAGCACTACAAATAAGAATGGGAATATAAATGGAGAGTGCTTTTCTATATACTGTTGTATTCAGACCCATTCAGATTTCCTGTGAAGAAAATGATTGAATGAGAGGTTTAAATTCTCTGCACTTACAAGGATAAAATAGAAAAAATATTTTTAATGCACAACATTGTTGCACAATATTGTCAAGATATTGGTTGCAAATAAGGTCCACATACTCTTTGTGTGACTGCTCTTTACATTTCTAGTGAAAGATATGTGTTTTTATTCATCAGAATGTGTTCCTTTGCAATTAGAAAAACTTTGAACTTGATCTTTGTGCAATAAGTGATCTCCTTAACTGGATACATGTCCAGGCGGCGAGCTGTACTGCCCAGGGAACACCTAATGTGGTAACAAATGACAGGCCAAGCAATGAATGAATCCATGTGAAAAGTGAGCTATGAGTGTCCTTCCTTTCTATAAGGGAGCCCTTTGCAGAAGGAACTGGAGTGTTCTGCCTGCAGGGATGTGAGAGGCCACACCAGTGGATGCTTCTCAGTTCCTCCTGCCACGAAACCTCTGCCCTGATGCTCTCAGATACACTGAAGCTGTCCCCGGGCTGGAATTTGAAGCATTGTTATTAAAACTAATTGATTTAAAATAGAATTTTGGTGTTTCACATATTATTTGAGGAGGTAAACAGTCTGACCAGTTTTTAGCAATCTGACTTTGGGTGAGGTGCACTCTACAGTGGTAGAGACATGTGCCATGTGCCTGCAAACTTCATTATGCAGTAAATTGTTTACCACCTTTTCATTGCCTCTGACCTGCTAAACAGCCCACTCATGAGAGCCTATTAGTCTTGACCTAATTAATATTAATGTGCCGAAGCTACTTATAATTTGGGTTTAAATGGGCCATCAATCTTAGGTTTGCTGGTGAGTGGCACAGATCTCACTGCTTTGTTCCTTGTCCTATGTCAGTATCTTCAGTCTCCTGGAATTACTGTAATATTTAAAAATAAACACCTGCCATGTTTACCAGTATGTAATTTTAGCACTGTAGAGAATTTTGAAACAACATTGGTAAATGTTGTTTTACAGGGTAAAAAAAGCCAAATCAATTTCTCCAGTTCTGACTGCTTTGAGTTCATGATGTCATCTTGCAGCAGTTGTCTTCACCTTTTGATTTGGGACAGTCACTTGAGTCTTCCTCATCACACTTGGAAGGTTTGTGGTTAGTGCCCAATAGAGTAAATAAGTAATCTAATATTTATTTTTCAATAAGAACTGGACATCTGAGAAGCTGTGCAGTAGCAAGTCAAGAAAAGAAATAAATTAGGCTATTTTATCATTCTGGCCCATGTTGCACAACCAATTCCTAAATGATAACAATTGTGTGAGAAAACCTGACGTGAATGTTGTTGCCTTCTGACACTTATTTTTGCATTTCATGTGAAGAACAGAAGTTGAAATTTCTTCAGCTCCAAAATACTAATGGAGGCTGACTCTCCACCACCTGCATTTCCTGTCACCATGATCTCTTTGCAATTCAGGCACAAGAGGACATGAACTGCTGTTCAATCTCATACAGCCTGAATAGAGGGAAAGAATGAATATTATTTAGTGGCCATAAAATCCTCAATTTTTGTTACTGTAGAATAATTATTTTATTCTATATTATTTTACTATGTAGAAAAATAGAATTTGTTCAATTGGTTGTGCTTAGGTTGTTTGATAATAGGGTACTTTAAACATTCTTTTCTTAAACTTTTCAAAATTTTGCAGTGTTTTTTTTTTTCCCAGGAAGTGCTTATAGTTCTGATAAGGGATTAAAATATTCATTCTCTTCCCTTCAGACATCACAGTGAAAGCTGAATCAGTAGAAAAAATAGTAGTAAACAAAAATAAAATGATAGTTTAGAGATGTTTTTAGCATAATCATTACTTAAATGGGATAGTATTTTAATGTACTATAGAGAATACCCTAACCTTATGGGGGTTTTGTTTTTCTTTATCTATATTATGTTTTAAAAGCATCTCACTCCATCATCATGTTCTTTTAAATATAATTTAGTTCCTGTATAATGCATTGTATCATCAGATATTCTGCATGGTATTCTGGAGAGCATGCTATTTATATACTGCAACCATTTAGTCATGTAAGAGATGCATTAGAATAATTTTCCTGAATACAATGCATGATTAAAGGACAATGTCAAAGTAATTTTTCAAATTATTTTCCCCTTTCTCTGTTGTTTATAATGGCTTTTTGAAAGAGCAATACTTCAGGCATATTCATCTGAAATCAAGTTATGTCTCAGAACAGTTTCTAACTTGCCTTGGTTAATTTTGGTGAGCTAATGAAGAGAGATTAATATCTGTTTCACTATTAAGACATTAATGAATTTTAAGTCCTGGGCACCCAACTTAGCCATTCATCTTTCCTAAGAGACAAATTATTGCCTAACTTTCAATAGTGCTTCAGAGTTTTATTACATCTGTGATGAGAATACTTGTTTGAACAGCAGCATTTTTATTCTAAATGGCTAAGGGGCATAATCCGGTTGAAGTATAAATAACTCTGCAACTTGAGCAATGAGGAAGTTCTTAACATATTTTGATTAATAAATGTCTCAAGTCACACTCAGAGCAGCAGCTTGCCCCTGCTTCTGGCTTGCTAGAAAGGGAGCAAGGACAAACACTTTTTAAGTTGCACTTTGAGTTGTGTTCACATTCTGTGGTTTTTATCTGTTTTTAGATCTACTGCCACCCTGGTATAAAACAGCTGAACTGCTGTACCCAAAATGAAAGGTGTGTTTGTCAAAGGCTTCTTCACTCAGGACTCCTGATCCTTTTGCTATCTGTGGCTTCTGATCATATCAGCATTTTGCTACCAGGGGTGGTATTGAGGGGTTACACTGTTCAGAGGTGTCATAGCTGAGTAAATGTAAAGAGATTGGAGTGAGAGCGAGCTTTATATGTTATGCATGTGTGTAGTCTCCTGCATGAGGGATTTTGATCCTTGATGGATGCCTCCAAGCTGTTGCCACAGTAGTAGGAAGTTGTTCCTGCAGATTCCGTAGAAACAGTCACTGCATTTCGCTGTGAGCTGGGGAAAACTATCAGAGCCCACTTGGGTCTGCTTCTCTCTTCTAACGTCCTCTGTGACAAGGAGGGTGGGGAGGTTACACAGGTTATTCCATTAGGTGTGGAGGGATCATTGTGGCTAGGATGTTAGTGTCTGATTTTGCCCCTTTTGCTGAGATCCTTGGTCTCAGGCTGTTCTTCACACCAGCTGTATGTGACTCAGGGTTTGTTCAAGTGGTTTAGAGAAATTTGGGTTTTTTTTAAAGAAAAACCCAATGTGGATCATTCATCTATTTGCATAATGTGGTTCATCAGCATTATTTTGCTGTTGTAACTGGTGTTCCTCTTGTTTAATTTTCTTTCCTTTTCATTCTTTATCTGACTGGATGTTGCACAACTCAAGCGTACTATGATCAAAGATTAATCTGTTGTAGAATTGACACTGATCTCAGTGATAAGACAGTTGAGTCCCAATTTATTTTCTTTTTCTGAATATGAAGGTCTATTGCACTGCAGACATCTGGTGTTTTGGGCACCTAAAGCTGCAGATCCCTGACAACTCTGTTATTTCTGTTTAAATATGCATGAACTGTTGTTTAGGTAATCCACCCTGTCAAAATAGCATTAAGTGTAATATATTGCTGACCTTCTCTTTTGCATATTGGAGAGGACTGGAGAAGTCTACTTAGTCTTGCAAGTACATTGGCTGTGTTGCACTTTTTATATATTCAGGTCTTTGGAAATGTGAAGATTATAGAGGATGTAGTATTTGTAATAGGTAGCTTCATTTATTCATACATTTTATTTATTTAGCCCTTAGCAGGATATGACATTCATCTTTTAAAACTCAATCTTGATTTTAGGGATAAGAGAATTTAATGAGGTAACCTGCCAAGCTGCAGACCCTACTGTGCAGCTTGTGCAAAGGACTCTGAAGGCAGGACCTGTCCCCCTTCCTGACCTTCAGTTTGAAATCTCTGTAGTTGTAACTCAGCTTCTGGTGTTGGAGGAAGCCATCTTGGCATCACCATGCCTTCAGAGGCCCCTGGAAGTCATTTCGACAGTGATGGTCAGAGCAGCACTTCACTCACATCCTTCCTGCCCAGCCAAGAGGGCAAGCACAGGAGAGTGGCTGGCACTGCCAGCTGTGCCATGCTCAGGGATAATCCTCAATCAGCCAGCTAAAGGAGTTTAGTGATTGAATTGCTTCTGGAATCCCGTGGAGCCTTTTGGGGTGGCATTTCATGCAATTTGTATTGCAAGGAAAACAGGCTTTGGGTTTATAGTCAAGTCATGGCAATTTGCCTGCCATGTTAACATACACCTTTCAGTGAAAATTACAGCCTGTGTCAAATAATATGAATAATGTCCTTTGATTTGACCCATTCTTTTTTCTTGTGGGAAAGATAAAATGGACGGTGGTTTCCACTTTAGAGTCTTATGAAATCAGTTATTTGCCATCTCTACAAGTATTTGAGTCATCAGAATGGGCCTTGACTAGTCTTGGTATGTTTATGGATTTCTCTGCAGCAATTATGGAAGGGAGACCCCTTGCAGAATCTGTAAAAATCAGAATTTTGTATAAGCTTTTTTTTTTTTTTTGTATTTCTAAGGCTGAAATAAGATTGACTGTAGTTGTTCTCTTGTTTTTTGTTTGTTCTTAACTTTACAGCATAAAGTATTGCAGTAATGATAGGTGTGATTTAAAAGGTACAGGCTTCTCCTGCTGCAGATGAATGTATTTTTTTAATAGGCACTTAATCCTTGTGAAAGGTGTTGGGTTGTGACAGTACTTGAAGATGAATTCCTGTGTTTTTCCATAGAAGTTGTACAGCAGGAGACAATGGCGAGGCATGCTTCTCTCACAAATATGTCTGAACCCCGACCTAGACAGATCACCTTTAGAGATGAGTCTCTGTGCCCATTCAATCCTTGACCTCCCTGCCAAGACTCTATCAGTGTTGCCAATTTATGATGTGGACCTTGGATGAGAGTACCAGCTCATTTCAAGTTGAGTACCAGACCAGCTGTGAATGATGGCAACTTGATAATGACCTGGAGGTGGTTTCAAGCCAGTGGTCACTGGGGAAATGCTCCCATCCTATTACACATCTTTTGAGCCATGTAGCTTGCAGGGTAGGTGCTTTTCATTGTCAGAAGGTCCTTTCTTTTGTCTGTATTCCATGGTCATTTTTGTAAGGTCTTCAGTGCATTGTTTTTACATATCTGAAAAAAAAAAAAATTGTAAGGAATTGCTTTTACATCAGGAATTTGCAAATTTAGCATTTGTGTGCAAAAATCATGGGAAGAGAACTGTATTTAGCTCTGGCAGCTGCACCAGCCTGCTTTTCTTTCTTTGCTGAACCCTGCATGTGAACAGTGAGCTTCCACAAGGATGAGGGAAGTGCACAAATGGATGTGGCAGTGATGGCAGTGGTATCTCCCCCTTAGCAGTAGCAGGCTGTGCACCAACTGAATGATGCCCAAGTAGATGCTCCTCCAAGGAAAAGGTTGGAGATCTTCATTTTCTTAAAACTAGGCAAAATAATATATGTGTATTAATATTCAACTATATGTATGTGTGTGCATGTATATTCTAAATATGGACATGTGTTTACTCATCTGGAGTTAAAATATCATGCAAATAATTTCTGAAATGCTCACTATAGAATAGTAGGCCCTATTCTGAATCTTTGCTGTGCTTTATCCTACATGTACTGGGTAACAAGAAAACTATCGTAGCATTAATTCAGTGCCTAGTCCTTGTTAGTATTTTCATAAGTTTTGTAGGCACACAGAAAAAAGAGAACTGTGGAATGATAATTAGGCCTGTATTTCTTGGGGTTTTTATTATTATTATCATAATCCTTTGCATTAGGAGGAATAAGAGCCAACCAATGCATTTTATGAGATTTTTTTTCTCTCCCTTATCTTGCCTTTAGTAATTGACTCAAACCCAGCTTTTTTTTTTTTCTTTTTTCTCCAAACCATAATGGTGTCAGAGCCCTTTTCCTCTTTCCCCTTCTGAAACATTTGAATAACATTGCTCATTTGGAACCTGCCTTAACCTCAGCAATATGCTTAGGCCATTTGTATTCTCGTTCTCTTTTTCCTCTTTGTTATTCGCTCTACAATTTGTTTAATGCTGCTGTAGCCATGCATTACTAGTCAACCTTATATATAAATTCCATAATAAATTAAATAAAGCTCTGTATGGGTCAGCTTAGACTAGCCCGATTAAAAAGTGATTTACTAAAGAGATAGAGGTAGCAGGATGGTAGAACGTGCTTCTAAATCAATTATGAGTCCATTCACTGTCGGCCTATTGTGTGTAATAGTGTATTAAAATGCATTCTGTATTGTTAAAAAAAATTGACTCTTTCATTGAAACTGAATTAACATTTGCAAGCACATAATAGTGTTTGGAAAGCTATAAACATTTAAATTCAATCCCTCATTGCAGGCTAAGTGTATACAGATAGAATTGTAATATCCAGATAAGTCTTTATGCTGCGCTTGTTTCGTTGTTACAGCAAGATGTTCACCATACTAAAGGCAACTTTGGGTGAGCCCCTGTATTTATAAGCACATAATTACAAGGAGAAATCAGCACCACTGGACTGTAGAAGTGAAGTTCATTTTGAACTGAAAAGTGGTGTCTGTATATACGTGTATTTGTGCATGTTTGCACACATGTAAAAAACATATAATATCCATTGCTAAATCTGGAATGGGATAGACCTGTGGTCAGAGAGCCACTTCCTTCCTTTCCCCCAGGTATTGCAGGTCTCAGTTCTCACCAGGGACTGCCTGCAAAGATTTACCGTGGCAGAAGGTGGCCTGGGTGCATCTCTGCACTGAATTCTTCTGCTGCAGACTTGCCTCTTGCTACTCCCATGGTAGCACTAAGACAAGGGATGCCGTGGAGTTCTCTGCCTCTGGAGCATTTCTCTGCTGGGACTAACACTGTCTTTAGTGGGATTTGCTTACTTCAAATTCAGCTAATTAATTTTTATGGGAGAAATTCAAAAGGAGATGAAACTACAGCTCTCATTTCAGTTTTACTTACATTTGTACTTGCTTCTGTGTTTCCAGTCTCCTGAAATGAAATGAGAAGTTCTACGGGAAACAGACCAAGCAATGCAGTCTGCAGAGTTTGAGAGTTTTAAATAAGTTATAATCTGTTTTCTTTCATAGAATAGAACTACTGGTGCTAGTGTTGAGTCCTGTTGTCATTTTTATAAACCATATTTGCTTCTACTGTGTATTAACCTGGTTCTCTAGTGAACACCTCCCTGCAGACATATGTGCATGTACACACCAAAGTGTTTAAATCCAGAACAAGCTGTTCATACCCAAAGCAGATCAGCCTAAAGCAGTGCTGCTCTTTTTGTCAGCACTGATCTGTGGTGGCTCCCAGTGCAGGCACTGAGCTTGTATGGCTATGAAACATTAGGTGAAGAGGCACAAGCAGTAGATGATGATATTTTGTGACTTGGAAAGAAGGTAGTGAGCATCTTTTGTAAAGTTCTACCGTGTCCAGTGTTCATACCGGGGCTTCCAGAAGTGCACAAACAATTCTTTCAGAGTCTGATTAATTTGTTGCTCTGAAAGTGTGTGTGTAATCCAGGTTAACATGAAGGATGTTTGCAGAAACCTCTGAGAATTACCGAAGCATTTTTGTTACAGCTCTGAGGGACCCAGACCTGAGCTAGCATGAAGACCAATTTATTTCCCATTTCTGAAGAAATTTAGTCTTTCAGTTCTCCGAAGCAAACAGTTAAAGCATAAATTCACTGGTGTGTTATTTCTAAACCAGAAAAACACATATGGTTTTAGATGTTGGGCTTTTCCAGAAAAATACGGTTCTATATTCTTTACAGGTACCATTATAGCTGGACTTCTATTTTAAATACAAGTAAACATTGGCTGTGCATCTACATGCAAATAGTTTTTGATATATCTTCCTAAGGTTGGCACAAGTTTATGCAAAGAGGAATATAACAGTCTGCCATACCGTAGAAAAGTATGTTAGGGTTTCAGGTTGATTTTCTGTCTCTTTATGGTAAGCATGATATGGTTTGATTTTTTTTTTTTTTTAAAATGTTCAGGACAATTTAAAAATAATTTGCATTTCCTGTATTCATGCATTGCTTTTTTTCTTATAAGAAAAAATAAATTTACGACAGATTTCGTAGGTTACTTGCTACCTGCTACTCAAAAAAATATGTGAATGTTTAACCTCACTTCAGCCTCGAGGTTCATAGTGCAGTGCAGGGACTATCCAAATGAAATAATTGCTTTGTCTGGCAAATAGATTGTCTCATAAGAGGACTGAACTGTATTAAGTGATTTTCCCCTGGTGATTGGAAGTATCTCTCTCCACTGGTTCAGGTAATTCTAAGGTTGTGCCTTCACTCTTTCATGCTAGACTGCTTTTCCAATAAAATAAAAAATGTAGAACCTGCTACACAAATGTAATATTAACCTAGATTTCTCTGAGGACAAAGGTGAATGCTATAGGGCTTGCTGAAGGCAGAGAAGGAAATGATATTAAAAGGATAGTAGAGATAGAATTGGATGCATAGTACTGTACAAAGCTGAAAGGTGCAGGTTGGGGTGTGTGAATTTTATATTAGTTTATGTTTCTCTGAGACTCCTTAAGGCAAATCCTAACAGACTTTTTAAATACTTGAATACGACTTCTTTTCCCCACCAACTCATATTCATGTGTTTCTGGGGTAGAAAAATAACCATATGTGGAAGAGGAAGAGCTACTGGGAAAAGAGGAGCTTAAAGATCGTCACAGAACACACTTACACGTCTCTGTGTATTGTTACAGGTCAGTACTTGAGGCTCTGGCTGGCCCAACTCTGCAGGTCCAGTGAACAGAATGAAAAGAGGCAGGAGTTTTGGTGCAGTGGAAAACTCCCTTGGTAGTTTAAATCCCCATATGAACTCTCAGGACCTGCAGTTTGTGATGTGGAACAACTAGGAATGGCCAGAGGCACAGTTGGATTTTTCCACAGCACTGTACATATGTTGGAATTACGTGTGTAACTGTTAAAATGCACTTTATGCATTGCAAACCATCTTATTCAGCAGAGAAGCTGCTTTCATTGCAGCTAAATGGGGTGCAATCTGGAGGTATATTTGCTGCTGTAGTGGAATAAATGTACACATCTGGAGAGATGTTAGGATAGAGTACTGGTGGGAAGGAGGGAGTGCATCAGTACGTGTTTTATGAGCATCTTATTCATGTGCAATTATGCAGCTTGTGCTCAGTTGCATTGGAGCTTGCACATGGTCTGGTACTGTGGGTACTTAGGGCTTCATTTTACTTCCAGGGGCTTTGAGTGCCATAGAACTGTGGAGTCCATGTCACACAAAAGTGCCCAAAAATCTATAGCCCATTACATCATGCATGAGTACTTTAAAAAAAAAATTAAAAGTTTGTCTGAATAGCAAATATGTTTAAAAGCATGTACTTTGAAACAAAAATGGAAAATGTTTTGAAAGAGAAGAATAATTACTTCTGCAGTATACTATAGAAATAGATCCTCTCTCTAAATTTTGATATTTTACTTGAGTTCAAAGATAACAGTTAAAGAAGAATTTAATAATGAAAATTATTCAGGATTTCTGGGACCCCTGTTCATTTTGTTTTGTTCTAAATAAGAGGAAATCATACACTGATGTGACTGTGTGGGAGCCAGTGAAGCTTCTGTAGGCCTAATGATTGAAAGTCAGAGGTGAGCGATGACAAAAGGGCCGTTCAGATGATACTACTGCTTTACAGATGACAAAGCCAGATCTAGCAATGGCAGTTGAAATTGGGCTTTTAGGAAATAATTAGGCTTGGGGGAAATAATTTTCGCCTTGATGGTTTCTCTTTGTCAGAAGAGCTGACCTGGTTCCTCTGCTGATCAGCTGGTGACCCATAAGACAGGTTGGATATGGAGAGAAGCTGTCTCTCTCCCTGTCTCCCTCTCCGATCCATGCATCCACTCAGCAAGTGAGAGAGGGAGCCTGACTACTCAGAGCTCCCCTCCAGGGTGCATTGATCCAGGCACATGGAAGAAGACACAACCACTCACCCCTCATGTGACACCAAATATCTAAGTCCTGTTTGCCTGAGTTACTGTTGGTGTCAAGAAAGGTCTGTTGCGGGTAGTAGGTAAACTGAAATAATAGTTTCCCAGATCCCAGTATGGAGAACATTTTAAATGTTTCAGCAAGGAAAACATCATGGGAATTCCAGAGCAATTCCTGAATACAAAACACTGCAGAGTTTTTCATCTGCTGGTTTTCAGCTGGTGCCATGGCCCGTGTTGAATGCAGAGTAATTCTGAACATTGCTTGGTGGGAGCAGCCTGCAGCACAAGGAATAAATGGTGAAAATTATTTTCCTTTATTGCCAAACTCCTTTTTATTTGGCAGCTACTGTATGTGGTGAAGAGCAGGCTAGTTGCATTGCATTTTGCCCATTATCTTGCAAGCCAGTCACATTCAGAAACTATATCATCCTATTAGCAGTGCAATCAGTTTCCACTCTACCAGGCAGCTGTTGCCCCAGGATGATTTAAAACAAATGCCTGTAAATTCCAGTTGTTCCCATCATGCAGCCCTTCCCCTCGTTTCCAGTGGCCAGGCAAGCAGGATGAGCGCACGGGTCATTGGCACATGGGTTTCCTGAAGGAGATGGGGGTGGATGATGTCCTGTCCTCAGGCCTGCTAAGAAGGAGAATTAATGGGATTTGGAGAAATACCCATCTGGACTCTGGCAGTGAGGAGTATGATCACAGGAACAAAGCCTTCAAGGAAGAAATGGAGAGGGAGTTAGAAAAGGCCTAAAAAAGTCACAAATTCACAGAATATTCAGATTTGGAAGAGACCCACTAGGATCAAATCTGCAACCTTGGCATTACTAGTAGCTGTGTGTCTTTTCTGCGTATGTGCCAAAGGGTCTGCAGTCATCTTAATATTTATGCTTCAGTATTTCTTCTTGTGATGCAAATGATGACCAGGCACTGATGTTATGGGCCAGCTGTAACATTGTCTTTGTTGTTATAACACATAGATGTGCTGTTCTAGCTATGATACTGTAGAATAAAAGAAAGTTTTGCAGAGTGGCAGTAGATTTTAGGAGAATGTCTAATATGAGTAGGACGAACATATAAGCTTTATAGCCATAAAATAAGCAAATACTGTCAGCTCCCTGAACCAGGAACACGAGCATTTTGATTCTCTCTAAACAAGTTTTGGTATTTCAGTGCACAGAGCCGTAAGTTTCTATTTATCCACCTGATGTGGGAGGGAAGACTTCATGGCTTCAGGTTGTGGTTGAGCATCACAGATGATGCTGTTGCTCAGCAGCCATTAATATAGTTTTATCTGTAATTAGAGAAGGTCTAACACCTTTCTGGCCATATGGAAAATAAGTTAGCTTCTGTCATGACAGGAAAATAATTATTGGATGAAGTATATATATCAAAACATGATAAATAATGGTTACCTCAGGAATCCTCAGCTGGATAAAAGTAGCATCTGCCTTCACTTTCTGAATATCACACATGATTAATCCGGAGACAGCAAGGCACTTTCTCAGCTGTGCTGTCTCCACTGGGCAAATCAAAAGATTTCATCCATATGTTTTTAAGGAGAAGTGGTAAATAAGGATGGGGTGAGGTGAAAAGGCAGCACTGGCTGAAAGCATTTAGGTTGCTGTTAGAGTTTTGTTTGCGGAAAGTGCGTCTAAACAAAGCTATGTTTTATTCTTAGAATTTCTACCCTACTTTTTATGGGAGAGTTTCTACCACCCCCCTTGTGTCACAGAGCTTGCCTCTCATTCACTATCAGGTCACTCATACAGACACTCTGAGCCTCCAGTTCCATTCAGCGATGTGACCTGACAAAACTGTTCCAATCTGAGTTGAAATTCTGAAGCTGATGGGTGGGTGTTGGGCACTGCACAAAGCACATCACACGTTTCTGTTGAACCAAAGCCATGATGGATGATGGTGGTGTTGCTGTATCAGCAACAGCCCCCAAAACATTTGCCTTTATGCTATTTATTTGATAACAAAAAGGAGAAAATAAAGACATTTCTCTCTGGGTACGCACATATTAAACAGGAGAAAATAGGGGAATTGCCATCAGTCCTGAAGGAAATTCACTGTCAGAGAACTTAAGTTCTCCTTTCACTGTTCATGTGGAAGCTTTTGAATAAAACTGTCTCTGACTTTCTTAAAATTGTAAAGTATATGCAAAATCTTTACTCTTATTTGAAATGAATGGCAATGCCATAATGCTCCAGAGTGTGCTGAAGTTATTCCTGTAGGCTTAGTGCAAACTCTTAATCCACCCTGATTTGAGAGACAAGACGAGGATTTTGTCAGGGTAGAATTAGGACTGATTGTCATTGTTCTTAATTTGGTATAATCTCAAGTATCTGTACACAAATATCATCTCTTAGTAAAGTATCTTTCCCCTTTCCCCAGTAAAACTTTTGGTTTTCTGTAGATTCTGCATGGGTATTTACTACTTCAAATCAGCTTATGTAGCTTGAGGTCCATTAGCTTCCGAGAGCTTTGGGACTTCACCCTTTGCCTCTGGAAATTAAATATTTAATATTGCTTTGTCTGTGCTTACTTTTAAAAGCATTCAACCTTCATTTGGGTACCATGTCAGAATTCATTGGGAAGCGAGCAGCTAATGCTTCCAGCTGAAATCAAACCTGACCCTCTCCTTCTCTCTCTGCCCTCAGGGGCTGTGGTAGCATTAGCATCTCAGGAAACCCTGGGGCTGCTCATGATAAAATGAAGTGAAATTAGGACCTTGGTAGAAAGCAGTCTGATATCCCAAACAGTAATGTAGGACAGGACTCCTTGGATTAGTTTGCTGGCAGTGAGATCTTTCTTGCTGGAACAGATACTGCAGGATAACATAGTGTGTGTATGACTAAAATCCATATAGTATATGAATCAGTTGAGCTGAATATATAGGAAGCATTTTTCTTAAGAGTTTTATGCTTGAAATGAACAATTCACACACACAGACTTTATCTTTCTCAGTTAAAAACATGTTTCGTCCAAGAACAATACATGACGTGGACACAGACAGTGTAAGTGTGATTTTAATGCTGTGTTTTAAATTATATTTTTTGCTATCTTTTTGGTCTTTCAATCTCTGTCTAGTTTTTATGGTGTCCTACCTGAGTGCTCTGGCCACGCAATATCCTTCCTGGGGGGTTAAACACAGTGAATTTATTTTAAAAGATGCATAGTCAGCGGGCAACGTGCACAAAATACAGTAAATGTCAGTTTGTGTGAACACTGAGCGTACCTTTCATGTAAACTGGAGTGCTGTAAATTGGAAGCAGTTTGAACAGGCTATCCAAATGTTTAGTTGTGCTATCAGCATTGGTATAAACACAGTCATCCCAGTTTTTATGTGTTTCATCTTGTCCAAATCTTGTTCAGAGATCTTAACAATACAGGGTACATGTCTCTGTAGACAGATGCTTATATTTCAGGAGACCTTGTTGTAAGTTATTAAATAAAATACTATTGTGTTTTGTTGGTTTTTTTTTTTCTTGCTCTGGTAGTTGAAAAATGCCATTGTATCCATTCATTACATATGTGCAGGTTTGTTTTAGAATTGAAGAAAAAAATAGCAACAGAGTAGAACACTTCTTACAATTTTGTTCTATAAGAATTACGTTATTGATTGATCAAATTTATTGGTGGAACCAAGATTGGTTAAGACATGAACTTCAGTATTTCATAAAACAGATATGAAGGAACATTTTTTCCCGTAACACTGAAGGAGTGCACACTGATGTAATACTAATATTTTCTCTAACCTCATAATGAGGCTTTAAAAGGTATTTTATATGAAATAAGGCACTCATGGAAGACAAAGGAAGTACTGCTATGTGATTACAGGTGGGCACTGCACTTCTGTGGTTTCAAAGTAATTCAGGTGCACTCAAGCACTAAAGTTATTTAAGAGAGTAGGAATGTTTTTAAGTTGTTAGGTTGGTTGCTTGTTTTTAAGTTCACTGGAACGTATGTTTCATGTAAAAATTTGTCAATATTTAATAGCAGAAGAACAATATTTCTTTTAAATTATTTGCCCTGTTCCTTACTGGAAATAAAAGAGGAAGAGCTATATCGTGTCCTTACCCAAGGCTGGAAAGAGTAGCTGAAAGGTGAAAGGAGATTTCTTACCCTTAGTATTTTCAGTCCAGTGGAAAGCTTTGCCTGACAGTGGGGGTAACTCTGGGAATGACCAGGGAGCAGCCTAGGGCCTTTCTGACTTCTGTGTTCAGCAGCAAAAACTGGAGAATGGAAGCATAGGTTACAACTTTTATTAGTCTCACAGGTTCTTCAGCTTGTGTCCCTACAGCATTTTGACCATTTCAGGGAAAAGCCCCCGTGGTAACTCACTTGTGCATCATTCCTCTACTCTTGTGGTCCCACCTTTTGTGTCTCAGGCAAGGTGTAATGTGTTGTTTGAAGATTTAGGCTTCTTAAACATACATGATTTTTCCATGGTTGAAAATTTTATCTGTTTTGTATAATGCGCCTTTAACAACAAAATGAAGAAGTTAATTGATTCAGAAGCACCCACAGCACTCGCTCTTGAAGGTAAATTCTTCGTTTTTTCCTCAAGTGAAAATGAAAGTATTTCATGATATGCTAAAACTTAGTGTTGCTACTGCAAGCTGCTTAGTTACCTAAATTCTGCTCTTGAAAGATAGCATTTGTAATAATTTTAGCATAGCTGTTGTTTTCAAGTAACTTTTTGTAACTATAACACCTTCAATAAGCGGTGATTACCATCGGTCAGTTGATACGGGGTGATACATTCAGTGGAAACATGTCCAGGGTCCAAGATCTCTTGGGTGAAGAGCCTTCTGTAAGGGCACAAAGTTTCCTCAGGGACCCAGAAATCTTGGAAGATGACAGCAGAGGTTTGGAAGGGATGTTCCCAGTGATGTTCTGAACCCACCAGAACAGTTTTTCTGGAGGTTAAGGTGCCCCTCACCTTTACTCCTGGACACTCTGTGGGCACAGCTGGTCTTACCAGCTGTTGGACTTTCACTGAGCAGCTGTCAGGTTTTTTTATTCAAATGCCTGGTTTTCCATGTGATGGTGGCTCTCCAGTATGCCCTTCTGCTTAATTTATGATTACCTATTCATATTTGCTTTTGATGTGCAGTTGAAATATCAGTGCCCCCATCTTAAGCAAGCTTGTAGTTAATTACATGTAACCCTCGTGAGTTACGAAACTGAACTGCAGTATTAACCTCTGTTGACATTGGAGATTACAAATTGGAATAAGAAATAGGTATGATAAGGTTGTCTTAGTAGTAGTGGTTTTGGTCTGGTGGATTAGTGTAGTAAATGCTACTCAAAGTATCAAAATTAGTAACTGAGCAAGAATACCCTATTTTCTTCTCAAAACATCTTCAATATAAATTTGGGGAAAATGAGATCATGACTTTAAGCAGCATAATGTTTCTATTTTATTAATGTGCCAAGTAACATGTCAAAACAAGAAATCAAATGCAATTTGCCAATTTCTTCCTACAAAAACCCAAATACAGTGCTCCACACAATGTAGTAGGAATTTTAATTTGATCTTGTCCCTCCAGATTGAAGTCAGCCATCAAGTTTCCAAATAAATTTAATACCTTATAAATGTGATTGATTGCTGATGTGGTAATCCTGTTAGCTGCTGGAAGGTTTAATAGCTGGAAAATCCATTTAGAGAAGAATAAGGATCTTCAGGTTAGGATACTGGAGTATTTTCAAGAGGTCTAATTTCTGTTCTTATCTTTGACATGAATTTGGCATAAATCCCCTTCTCTGTGCCTGTCTTTATGAAATGGGCATTTCTGTCTCCTCCTCCACCTGGTGGACATGAACGTGGCTATAGACAAAATGCTCCCATCTACATGGATACAGACATCAGATTCTACTACAGGAATTTCCTATATTTTAGGAAGGTCAAGCAGGCAAATGTAACATGTGTCTTGTGTGTTATATTAAAATATTTTAACCCATTGAGGAGAAAAAGGAACTCAGAAACTCTTCCTGAGCTGATCTCTCATCTCACACACCTGTCTGTTCAGGATGATGGTAATTGTAGTTTTGAGCCCCGTCAGAGCTTTAACAGCTTTTGGTACCACCAGTTTCATGCTGGAGTTACAGCATCTCATTAGTGTGTCACTCCCTCAGTAGCAACATATCTTTATGTTTAAAATGTTCTTTTGCTCGTACTCACACATACAGGAGACTCAATGATTTTAGCTTTTGTCCTTTTCCTCTGAAAAGGGTGAATGTCAAAGGATTTTTTTTTTTGGTGACAGTTTATGTCAGACTTGTGCCTTTCTTTTTTTCCCATTAGGCAAATCCATCCTACTTATCGTTATCTGTGTTAAAAAAAAATACAAATCATATGGAGTGTGATGTGGGTGCATAAAAGCACGCCAAGACAATGCTGGTGTGACAGCTAATTAAAACCAGGTGCTTTAATGCTGAGAAACAAACAAAAATCTTTAATGTTTCTGAAAACCAAAGCGTTGTGAAGGCAAAATAGAACTGCAGAAGGCTTGTTCAACAGACAGCTCAAAAGATTTATGGAGTACAAAGGAATATGAATGATTTCCTGGAGGAAAGCTGTGTTATTATAGCTCCCAAATGACAAGCCATTGTTGTCTTGGTATTGGGAGACTTGCTATGGTTGCAAAGCAAATGTAGGTGAATTTTCAGCTTACTGTACTAGATACCAAAAAAAAAAAAAAAAAAAAGAGTATTTTAGATCAGTCAGGTTTCCCCCAAATTCTTTTACAGATGATCCTTCAACCTGATCCATTGGGTAAATCCTCCAAACTCCCTTTTAGCCTTATCAGACAACTGAGGCATCGTTCATGTTTTCATATGGAACAAATGAAATGTCTAGCTTTTATCTAGGGGTTCTTTTGGCCCTAAAACAAATGTTAACAGCTATGCAAAAGTAGCATTGGGAAGAGATTGTGCATTTAAAATGCTTATTTGTTCTGCTCCGAGTGCAGGTTGTAACCGTGTTTCTAAGTACAGATGCATTAATCTAAAGCCTTCACATACCACTAGGCTGCCTTCCTTTATTATCAGGAGATTTTATGATAAACACAGATATTTTACAAAGCCCTGTCATACACTGGTGAGTAATTTGTAGAGTTTTTTAACATAATATTTAGAACATAAGGCAGTCCCACTCTTTTCTGAGATGTGCAGCAAAAGGGCTGGAGGCAATGGCCACAGGTTGCAGCAAGGAATGTTTCAGCTAGATAAGGGAAAAAAATCCTCCACAGTGAGAGGTTTGATTTGTGGCATGGGTATTGATGCCCAGGGGGGTGGTGGAATCACCATTCCTGAGTTAGCCAAAACCCATCTGGAAAAGATTGTGAGCAAAATTACTCCTAACTTCAAAGTTATCCCTGCTTTGAGAAAAGGATCTCACCAGGTCACCTCCAGAAGGCCTTGCAACAGAAATTTTTGTGTGATTTATGAGTTGTGTGTGTATATATATATATATATATATATATGGAAAAGTGATGGACAGTGTATTGCCACATGGTTTGCTGTTGCCAGAGCCTCTCAAGGTGTTAAACACACAGGTTAAGTAGAATTTGGAAGAAGTGGCATTTGCTTCAGGAAAAAATAAAAGTAACATCATGCAAGGGACTGAGAAATGCTTTGAAGTGGCAGCAAGATATCATGTATTTGGCAGTTAGAGATAACAACATTTAGGCCTTGTGGGAATAGATTCCCTTTCCCCCTCCTCCTGCTCTGTTTTGCTTCTAGAGCCTGCTTTTGGCAATAGAAAATGTCATTCTGTGCATCATGTAACACTTTGGTTACGTTTCCTAAAATAGGATTCAGATGAGTGTGCAGCCAGCATTTGAAACCAACTACTGTATATGGAGAGCAGACATAAAAGACTTGTGCTGCAAAAGAAGAACCCATTGCTGTTTCATTTCCAGAGCGTGTTGGCAAGAGTTGCAGTCGCTGACATTTTGGGGGCAGTTCCTGGGAAGTGCAGCCCTCAGTTGTCTTGCTCTGTTATTGCCACATCAACATTGACACAGTTTGTTTGTGCAAATGTGTTGTCAAAATGAAAGCATTTGTTTTAAATCATCCCCGTTTTATTTCAAAAGCCAAAGAAGGCTTTTGGCATGCGTTTTGCAAAGCCATGGGAGTTAATGTCTAGGAGGCAAAGCAGCAGGAAAAAAGGGGGGTATAGTGTGTGTCACAGACATGAAGAAGCTGTTTGTACAGTGCATACAAAAGCCTGGGAATGAATAGAGAGTCTCTTGTCAGTAAGTTCACGGCCATCTAAACCTCACTTGACTTTAAAAACCAAGCGTGGCACAACCTAGAACAGAAGCTGTGTTCATGACAGGCATCCACGTGTCCAGAGTTTTGAAGAAGGGAGCAAGATGTGACTTTGGCATGAATATCATGTCTTTTCCTGTGTGTGTTTGAAGGATGTGGAGTATTGAGATACAGAAAACAACAGTGCAGGAGCTTTAGGTAGTCTCTCATGGAATTTCAAAGCAACCTCTGTGATTACGGGTCTGAATTTTAGTGAGGATCAGTGGAAACGGCCCAAATATGCCTTGTTAATAACACTAACTCATATCCTAGTCATTATTTATTATGGTGTGTGGTTAAACTTGAAAGAGAAATATTAAAAGCTGTGTTTACTTGTCACTGCTTTGACTGTGCTTGCTGTCTTTCCATTCAGCTTAGAGGGTTTTTAAGTTAGGTGAGGTTGCTTTGCTGTTTGACACAGTTGGAGAACACGACATGTATAAGCCAGTGTTGTACAGATGTGCTTATACAAAAGTTTTCCTGACTTAGTGATGCTCCTGTATAACAGTATAGTTGGCTTCCATGCCTCCTGTAGTCTGGGATTGATAATGATGCAACAAAAGCACTGAACATAGAACAGTGAATAGAAACCCCAGCTTTTATTTTCATAAAAATAACCAAAATAGCACTGCAGTGCCTATAAAGGCTTTTAATGACTTTGAAGTATAAAGCATGACATGTTGTTTTAATTTATATACAACAAACAGCATGTTTCTGAAGTTGCTGTTTGGGTTTTTTAAGAGATGAAACTGATGATAGCTGAAATGAAATGAAGTAAGTTTTATGCATGTTGCATTTTAACAAGTCTGCTCTCTCATTGGAATGCACTGCCTTCTTGTGCTACATTTTATTTTTGGAATTTAATAAGGCGCCTGTCATATCTGCCTCAAGGCTAAAGAATATCATGAGGGAGAAATCCAAAGTACTGTCATGTTTGACTGACAGGGGGCCAATTTTAATTTTTTTATGGGAGGTGGCTGATATTAACAGGCTGTAGTGCTGAAGATGCACTGCTCCACCATCTGCTTTAAACACCCTGTGTTGATGAGCCAGTAATGACGTTGCTCAGTGACATTTATCAGGTGAATTTGGCTCTGACACTCAGTAGAGGATTTTCATTAAAAAATTAATTCTGTGCATTTTACAGTGAAGCCCATTGTGATGATAGATTCTGGTACAGTGCCATGTATCTCCAGAAGCTGTTCTAATTACCTGAGAAACTTGGGAAAGCAATAAACTACTGCTTTCCATTTCTTGTGTGCGCTCCCTTAGCATATAATTAACACACTGACTCACTTAGCTCGAGTCTCTGAAGATCTATGTCTATGTGATGATTACTTGCTCTTCAAAGTAATAAGCAAATGCACCTCAGTGGCTCAGTGCTTGGATGGCAGCAGGCTCAGCAGCCTTTGTGCAGTCTGGCATTGGCATGCCCTAAATGTTCACCAGGATAGTGAGCAAGACACATTAATAGTGGAAATGCAACAACTTAGGCAAACATTTAAAACAAACCCAACTCCCAAAGGGATATCTAATCAAATATTCCATCACTGTCTTCATTCCAGTGGGAGAAAAAAGGTTTCCATTCACTGAGTCAGAATTTTGAGGCCTGGGCATTTCCTGAACTGGAGACGATGGATGTCTGACATTGATATAAATTATAAATTCTTTTTCAATATTTGTTGTAACATTCTTTCATTTTGGTAACTTTATCTCTCATTTGCTAACCATTAGGGGGAAAAAAAAAAAAAAGAATGTTGTCGAAATTAACTCAAATTCCTTAGAAAGCAGAATCCCTTAATAACTTTTGGCATTTAATCTAGCATCTTTTCCTCTTCTTAGATGTGTCAGATCTGAATGTAACCTTCTCCACTTCAGAATGACTTTCAGGTGACCTGGGAGGAAAAAGTAGTCTTATCTCAGATTTTCAAACCCCTTCAAGTGCGCCCTGGCAGGGGGTGGCACTTCGACTGACAAACTTGGTAGAAAGGAAAGACTTAATTAAACATAGTAAGAGGGGTTATGGCTCAGTTGTAATTAATACTCATCTCTGTTAAGGCAGATTATTTTGTGGTGCTTATTTGCTTTGAATCAAGGTTGAGAATAAATTCTACTGCATTTATTGTAGCATAAGGGTTTTGTGCCAGGTTTATGCAGCTAACTGGAAGTGATGCTCCTTCCAGCCCATGGTTAAAGTGCCATATACAGAGCACTGCAGATGCAGCACGAAGCCTTCTAAAGCCACATTTGCTATATCATGGCATATGATATCACCTCAAACCATTGGGGATGTGATACCTAAGCAGAGCAGCTGAAGGAACAAGGGCATTAAGAAACCACATCAGGCAGATTGCCTGGCATTATGCTGCTGATCATCAGTGTGCTTAAGAACAGCTTAATGCAAACCAGGTGAGTTACCCATTAATGTCTCTGGAGATGATTTGATTAGCCATTTCATCTAGTCAGATAATTTTAGATTACAAACATTCTGTGTAAAGTATTATGAATATTTTTTTAAGTAACCTCTTGGGTTTTGTTGTGATTGGAGAGGTTTATTATTTAAAAACAGGCTATAAAAGTTCTTATCAGCATTTTTACAGAAAATTCAAACCGAGTGTTCAGACTGTTTTGTTGGACTTTTGGAGGGCACAAGTGGATTAATTCTCTGACATTCTGGAGTGTTTCTCCTTCTTTCTGTTACACAGGAATGTTTCTTCATTGGGTGATTAAGTAACATAGGTACTTAAAGTGGCTCAGCAAATCATTTGTATAGAACTGATGATAACCTACTTGGGAGTCATATGCTGGTGAGAGATGGATAAAAACCAATATTCACTTAATAGGAGTCATGAAAGAAGTAATTTTGTGACCTTTTGAGAAAGAACTGTTTGGGGAGCATTTTCACAGCAGGCAAGTGCCCTTTGCATTTACCCCCTTCCTGCATACCTGCCTGCTGACCCATCCTACAGAGGTCACCCTGGGGCAGGCCTTCAGGCAGCTTTTCTAACCAGGGACCCCTGGTAAGCATCCACTTGCTCTGCTGTAGGATGTCCCTTTCTCCTCTGTGGCATGGCACCCTCTCTCCCTGAAGCCAGGCAAAGGAAAAAAGGCTGGGTAGCTGGGAGAACGGGGTAAGGCAGGAGGGGCTTGCTCAAAGGCAGTCTGCTCCTTCAGAGATATTTAGTTTCTGAACCTTCCTTTCCCTGCCCTTCTCAAGTGGCAATGTTTCCAGCTGACTGCCCTGTCCAGGTGTTGGTGCTCCTGTCACCTCTGAACCTTTGTGGTGTGCTGGACCTCCCGCTGGCGGTCAAGGCAGAGCTAAATGACCGGATGGCTCCTGCTGCTGGGCTCAGATAGCCTCCCTCACAGCCTGAGCAGATGGCTGCGCTGCTCAGCCTTGAGAGACGGCCCCTTTCTCTCCTAAGAGCAAATTAGCCCATGGCTGGAGCCTTGTGGAAGTGTTTTTTTGTTGCTTGCATTTTTTGTTTCTTGTCTTCCCACATAAAAGTCTGTGGGACTCCTATACAGGAGTTTGTCAGCAGGAAAACCAGCAAACTAGTAGATGACTGTCACAACAGGAACCATAATTTAAATATTAGTATAAATCCTAAGCAAACCTGAGATTTCTTAGGTTTGTTGTTCATTTTCAGCTATTGCACGTTCTTTTACTCCCTCACCTCTCAAGGCTCTGATTGTTTCAGGTTTGCAGCACATCGGGGCGAATGTTGTTGTTCTTTACAGGGAAAAATTTTTAAAACCATAAGGATTTTTAATCCCTCACTGCTGTTCATGAGTGACAAACCACTACACAGAATGTGTCTTGTTTGCCTGGGTCCTTTGTTTAAAGGGAAGGTGAAAAAAAATCCCACCTGTGCTGGTGGAATGATTTCTAGGGATCTTTCCTCCTACCTTTTGAAAGAAGTAGTCGGTTCTGGACATCCTAAAGCTTTTTGATAAAATCAAAATTCATCACTGTTCATTTCAGCGACACTTCTGTAATCATTTTATACTTTCAGAAACAGAAAGGTAGATTAAGTGCATCCCTAGAGTTCTGCAATTGGAACTAGGAGCAAGAGAAAATTACTTTCCTGAAGGAAAAAAGTGTAAAGTAGGTGCCTTCCTCTCCCTCATTTTCCTCTCCTGCTTATTTTCTCTGTTGAGTATACAGCACCAGCAGCTGGTTGAGGCCAGATCTTCAAAGGAACAGGGATTCTGAGGAGAAGAAAGGGCCAGAGAAATAGAATTGGGAATACCTTTTCCTTTGATCGGAAGAGAGCATGTCTGAATTAGCAAAAGTCCTTCTATGGATATCAGCAAGTTAATGCAAGAACTAAGGATTTTATGATATTAGTTGAAGTAGTGGTGTTGCAATCATATAAAATATTAGAAGGATTTTAAATTATTTCCATCAGGCCAGGACTCTGTGTTTGCCCATGTCTATTTTCCCAGCATTTTCAGCTGTTGAAGTAAAGGATGTTTCCTTCCCTTTCCAACCGTGTTTCTTTTATGATCTTGAACTTTGAAAAAAATCTTGAGAGTAACTTAAAACCTAGTGTTTCTGCAACACAAAATCAACAAACCATTAGCTCTGCTGCTCAAGTTTTGTATCCCTCACCTGGCAGGCCATTATAATGGTATCACAGGGTACAAATACATATGAAGGGAGGCAGAAGAAAGTCCTGCTTTACTCCCAAGATAAATGTGCCACTGTAAAGGGAATACAGCAGAAGGGGAAGAGGGCCCTCACATGCTCATGGAGCAGCAGGTTCCAGAAGAATTCTCTGTGCAGCTGTCGGCTGCATACTGGAAAAAACTTGCGTGATGTAGAGGAATTGCACAAGAAAAAAAGATTTTATAAGCGTGGCAAGGAAATGATGGAGGCTTTAAGGCTTGGCATGATTGCTCCTACAATTTGTGGGATGAAACATCCAGACCATTTGGAGTTGGAAGCATCTAGATGAATGTTTGGACAGAAAGAAACATCTTGTGTGCACTGACTGATTCAAAAAGCAGCAGTGTTTGGCTTCAGTGAGTAAGTTCTTTCTGAGTCCCTACTTTTTCCCTTTGGATGCAACAGGACAGATATTTATTAGCAGAGATTACTAAGCTACATAGTAGTACTGGAAAGAGTGTAGTGAATAAATAGGGACTGGTTTAGATGCTAAGAAGGCTGTGTAAAAATTTGTTATTTTCTCATTGAAATGAGCTGTCTCTCTAGGTGAACGAGATGCACTTATCAGACACATCTGCCCAACAGTTTGCTTGTTTTCTCTAAGTACTGAAAATTGTAATTCTTTAGGCATAACAGTTCTAGCGACATGTATCCTTTTCTCCTTTTCTCTTTTTTCTGCCCCCCTGCTCCCCCATTCCATTTGTTTCTTAATTCCAGTTGTGTAACTTTATTGATCTACAAATCAAACCACGTTTCTCTTTCAATAAATGGATGGGAAATAAACAGAAAGGCTCTGAACAGACAAATATTTGACAAGATAAACCAATTGGCATTTACACTAGAGAAGCTGAAGTTGCTCTGGTGCAGCATTCACTTCTCTGCACAGGAAATCTTTCCAGATTACACTCCATGGACTAAGAGATCTGACTGGTATAAGGCATAGCACCTCTAATGTGTTCATGACCTTTTTTAACATGAACAAGTGTCACTCTGACAATTTTTTGTGAGTGTTTTCTACATTAGAACTAAAGTTAGGGGATAAAAATATTACACAAAGGTTTCCATAACACCTCAAATGTTGATGTCCTTCACGTTAAATTCCTAATGCTGTCAGGAAGAAGAGCAGTGTTACTATTTTAGTAATGCAAGCCTGGCATTATACCCTTAAAATGCATCAGGGTGAAGACCTCATAGATATGAGACAGGTATAGAATGTGGTAAAAGCCTTGTCTCTTTTATGCTCTGTGCCATGTGAAATCACCGTCCTGTGAAGTTCTTCTGCATAGTTATTGATTCAGATGTTCCTGAGTGGAATTCAAAAACTAGTCTGCCCTTTTTGAGCTGCCATTTTCTGCAGCTCCTAACAAAGAACTGTTTCATATCTTCAGCCAGTTTTTCTGGCATGAAAATCATTTACATGTAAATAAAAAAGCCTCAAAAAGTTTAATATATTTAATGTGAGGGCGCTTATTCAATAGTATA
Organism: Lophotriccus pileatus; assembly: GCA_035583135.1. Classification (NCBI taxonomy): domain Eukaryota; kingdom Metazoa; phylum Chordata; class Aves; order Passeriformes; family Tyrannidae; genus Lophotriccus; species Lophotriccus pileatus. The sequence continues at coordinate 10,168,441 of JAWWES010000001.1, read as the reverse complement.
CTGATGTTACTTAAATTGATGAGCAGCTACTAAATATAACAAATAACCTGACATAAAAGGTAAGAGGTCTTCTCATCCGTATAGGAAAGTTTACTTGTCTCCCTCATTTGCCCAGTATAAGAACCCAAACCTGTGTTGAGCTTCTGATTCTTCTCCTCCTTAAAGGTCACACTGGATTTTCCATTTATGCCATAATAGCCCAGAGCTGGAGAGTAATGCACATATTGCAAGAAGGAATAAATATAGGCAACTGGGAAGATAGGATCCACTAAAGTATGCATCCAATTTCCTGAGCACTGGATAAGTGATTGTACTGGAATGAGAGGATCTGCTGGAAGCTGCAGATATTTCAGTCTGCACAACAGGACACCACTAGCCTTTTGAAGTCTATCAGCTGACTTCAGTTGACATGGTCTTCAAATTTGGGGTTTTTTTCGGTTTGATGTTTTCAAATGGGTTGTGGTTTCAGTAGACATAGCTTCAATCACCAAAAAAATAAAAAAGGAGTATCATACTGAAAGTAGGCTGCAATCTCCAGGAACCTGAATTTTCCCATTAACAGCTGTGGCCACTGCTAAATTTTTAATTTCTATTGTGTGATTATTATTTTTTTTTCCTTAGGTAAAATTCCTCTGAAGCAGCACTATAGTAGTGCAAATTATCAAATTGGAGCTAAATTCAATTTACAGTAGTTTCCTCTTGCAGTGGTAGTATAATTTCAGATATAAAACATGATCTAATGATTGATTCAGCATTTTTCTATACAGAATTTTGAAGCTGCCATTTGTAATTATAAACATCTGTGTATTTTTCTTCAGTTTTCTGTTGCCTCATTTGGTCCACTTTTAATACATTAGGAAAGATGACTGTAGATATATCTGGGATATATCTGGAATATATCTCAGAGGCAAATGGGAAGTGGTGAAAAAATCTGCAAATATTCTCAACTTGAGGTCAGTGTTGAGGGTGATCCAGTATTTCACATCTTTAAAAAGAATGAGCTTCATTTACAGCTTTTAAGGTCTGTGGGTTCTTTGATAAATTTACTGTTATCTGTCATGCACAGCAGGAAGAAATGTACACCCAGACATGTGTGTTTTTACCCGTGAGAACCCGTGATGTTTGATCGTGCCAGAAAGGTCTCTGCTTTGCTCCCCTTTGGCTTTGTCTACCAGAGTTGTGCTGTTGAGCAGCACTCAGGTGTGGCTGTCACTTGTTCAGTCATGTCTTGTGTGATCTTTTCTCTCTTCCATAAGTTTTCCTTTGTGGCTTAGATGAAAGTCATAAGACTTGGAATGAAGTGTATTTTTCACATTGAGAAGGGATCAGTAGCCTATTTGCTCACAGATGCCTGGGTTTTGGCAGGCAAAGCCAGGACAATATTGCCATTTCTTAAAGAATGTAGAGGATGTAACTTCCTGCTTTGAAACCACATACAAAACCATAACTTTAATTTGTTGGTTGGTTGGTTGGTTATTTTTTTTTTCCCCTCCCCAATGGTAGTTGTTCTTAGAAGGGAAGAGTCTGACTCTGCAAAGAGAGGATCTTGGGTTTGAAAGCAAGTAGGTGAATGTATGTATCCAGTGTTAATGGATTGAACAACATTCTCTTCATGTAAATGTTACTTCATGCTTAGCTTTGGCATCACTCTTTTGAGTGCTAAAGACACTTTCATTTGACCTCTGCTTCCAACCGTTCCAGAGCCAGCCCTTCCAGCCACATGTGGAGCAACAGCTGGTGGCTGAATAATCCAGGTGCAGGTGTCAGGAATATATTTGTACAGCTGTGCCATCCGGGGCTTTGGACGTTTTCTTTTATTGTGTCTTAGTTATCTTCACTTCTGGCTTTGGTGGTCGACGGAACAGCCCATGGGATGTTTGCTGGGTCAAACCATTTAGGACAGCGCCTTGTCACCCTTGATGTTCTTTGCATTGAATCACTCTTAAGTGAGAGCAATTTAACTCCATTTATGCATCATTTAAAAAAAAAGAGCAGTTGGCCTTGAAATTTGGGAAGGCCACTTGGTTTATGTTAAATATTACATGAACATAGTCTGCTGTCGATTTTTTTGCTCTGAAGATCATTTATAGGTCAGAAATAAAATCACCATTCTCTTGTCTCAAAGCAGTTCACATATAATTGTATTATTTTATCTCTCTATGATTTGATAGTATCTTTGAGGCTTTTCCCAGAGCAGGTGGAAGTGTTTCCTTAGCACCAAGTGTTTGATCAGAATGAAGGTCTACTGGATTGTTAATGAAAAGGAAAAATATTGTATATAAAAATTCTTCTAATATAATAATTAAAAAAGCTTCTCAGTTTGTTCATTGATAAGGTTCTAAAAAAAGTTTTAAAAAACCCAAACAAAATGAAAAACTAAGGAAAGGTAAAGTAGGATTTTCTGTAGTTTTACTTGCTTTCTGTTTTCTCCTATTGTGTTGGGGAATGTAGTTGTAATGTAAATAAATTATTTCAAAATGAAAAAGGCTTCTATGCCATGGAATTGTAAGATGTCCAAAAATTCAGTGTTATAGTGCAAGTGTTCTCTGTCAAGAAAATACATTATTGGGAGAGTTGGACCAATTTGACAATTAGAAGCGATGAGGACTTTTCTCAGAGGAGAGATCTCTTTTAAAGCACTGGAAAGCTGCCTGTGTAATTTGAGTTAATACAAAGTTATGTACTGGTGAGCTCTCCAGATCAAGGCCCTCTTGTAAACTTTATGCTGCACTATAAAAAAATAGCCAAAACTGGCAGCGAGAGGCAGCCTGGGTCACACTTGGCCCCTGCCCTGAACCCCAGTGAGAGGAAGGCAGAAGCCACCCCTCTCTTGGAGATGAGAACGGAGGCAACTGCGCTTTGTAATGACAGGGAGCAGCTGAGCAAGCGTGCCCACACCCTGCTCTCACCCTGACCTGCAGGACGCTTCCCGGGGGTGAGGAGGAGGTCAGTTCGTTTTGCAAACTCGGCAAGCCGTTCAACCCCCAAGTTGTGTGCTGTGGCTGCCGAGGGTGCCAATTAGCAGCAGCTGGAGTGGTGGGGTTTGGGATGTGGACAGCTGGCTGCTGGGAGCTGAACCCAGACAACCCTCCTTCCACACGGAAACAGAGAGTTGCAAAAGAGTACAGCAACATGCTTTGTTCTTTCTGGGGTGATTAATTTGCTTTGATTTTCTCTCGTGCCTTTTGTCTGGTTTTGGGTATTTTTTACGTTTCTCTGTTTGTTTCCATTATATCTGCGTTACATTCCTTTCCACAGTGTTGGTTGTGATACATCAGCATGGCATCCAAGATAACCTTGTCTAGCCAGGGCTTGCTCATTATCTAAGATGATGTGAAAATAGGCTTGACTGAGGAAGCAACTGGAATTCCTGTATGAGCCACCGTGTAAAGCATCAGGAAGTACTTCAGTTACAAACTTTGAACATATTTTTTGAAGTGTGAGCTGAGCCAATAATTCAGTTCAAATCCTGTGTGTCAGACCAAAAGTACAGTTAAAATATCGAAACTATCCTTATGCTCAGAAAAGAGGGCAAAGACTGTAAGTTGAACTACTCTCCTGTCCTTAGACAAAGTCTGTCCCAGTAATGTTTTAGGAGGCTACTCTGGAGAGACTTCTCTTACTGTCTCCCTTCTCTAAGTCAGAATTATTTCATCATTTCCTGTGCTGACAGCTGGGAAGTCGGATGCATAAAAAGTTCCTTGAGTCCTAATGACAAAGATTTTTCCTGAAATCTTTGCATTTCAAATTTCAAAAGATTTTTTCAAATCTTTGAAACACTCTGAGGATGTTCTTTTTTCAAAAGGATCCTTGACAGAAGAAAGAAGAGCAGCATCAAAAAGCTGTCTGTTTTCTCGAATATTGAGTAAAGGGAACTGAATTATCAGGCTTGATTTAGTCTCTACAGCAGCACAGCTTAAGTAGAAACCTTGAAAATACTTCTTTTTGGAACTTGGCAACCACACAGACACACACAAAAGTAATAAGTAAAAGTACATATTACCTCATCTATAGGAAACCCTATAAAGTGCAGCAGCTCCTTTAGGTTGTTCTGATGCCAAAGAACACATTTCAGACTTCATCTTGTGTATGAGTAAGATTTGCAGAGAGTTACTGGTATTCAGTCAAATACCATTTGTCTGACTGGATTCATCTCAGCCCTACTGAAACATAATGCCTCGAGGCTGCCTACATGGTAATTTTCACTGCTTCAGTTTTGTACAGGCTGTCTTTAGCTGAGAAAAAAATATATCTCGTTGGAAACCTGTTACAGTTGCATTCACCTACTTTTTCAATGTTTACAGCAGCTCTCTCGTGGAAACAAATGTTGCAACAATAAGAGTGACAACAAACACATGACCTTTTCACTGCTGCTTCAGCCTTCCATAGTGCCTGTGTTCGGGACTCCCAGGGAAGACCCTATGGAGGATGTAGAAAGGTTGCATGTATGTGTCTCCATCTCTATATAGAAGTACTAAGAAATCAGGATTTATGTCCATAATACTAACAAAAAGAGACTGACAGACCTGGGTGCTTCAGGTGCTCATTCATCACCTCACTTCTCCCTTATAGTACTTTCTCCATACTGTCGATAATTCGAAGTCGTTGGCCTGAGTTGGGTTTAGGACTGGACCTTGCAAGACATCATTAGCAACTCTTTCATCATGGGAAGTGTCCCACTAAGAAAAATGAGCCTGACATCTGGGAGCTTGAAGGCAATAATAGCCAAAAAGTTCTTCATAGCAGCAGTTTCTAACTGGTGTTCATGTGGCTATTTTAAGGAAGCCAGAAAAGTTAAATCTGTTGTCAGTTGGTGTCTGTTCACTAAGGAGAAGGCTACAAGACCATTTCAAAGAGAAAAGTTGGGTGTCAGTAAATTAAGAATGCTGAAAACCCCTGTGTGAGGGTGGTGCTCCTACTTTTCTATTGGCTTCTGCATCCAAGACAGGAACTGCATCAGAGAGGACATAAAAAAATGGTTGCAGCAAGAGAATTTTTGAAAGCACAGCCTTCTAGTTGGTGTATTATGAGGTGTTTGTTTTTCTGGCTTATTTGGTTAATGGTTGAAGTAATTACATTTTCTTTTTAATCAAGCAGTTACTGGAAAAAGTATTTTGCTGATTCTTGGTGTTGGTTTAGTATAGTCAGACTGCCCACAGAAGTTGTTTTCTGGGTTTGTTTAATCTTTACCATTCTTCTTGGTAGTGTAGTGATTAATACCAGGTATCATGGAGAATGTTTTGTCCTGTAGAAAACTGCTTATGAGAATCTGACTGAAAATAGAAATTTCATATAGTTGACCAAGCAGGGGGTTATTAAAAGCTCTGTTTATCTAATGTGGTTAGATAAAAGATGTAACAGTTGATACTTCTCTTTCAGTGATGCAATCCATCCCTCTTTGTACTAATAGGAAATAAAATTATCTGAAAATATAAAAATGCAAATGCGTGCTAAATTTTGATCCAATAAGAGTCATGAAAGCTGAAACAAATTAGTGAATCTGAAGAGGTACATTTATTTTAAACATTATCTATAGTCTGGCTTAAGAGTAATAGGTACACAATGCCTGTTAGATAGTTGCTCTTAATTAACTTCAGTCTGTAGGTAGTTGATAAAGTGGCATAGCAGCAGCAAGGAAATAATTTTGATGATTCAGAATAAGATCTTTTGTACAGTTGATGCCACAGGAAGGTCTAAAAATGTACGTGTTGTCATCCAACATATACAAAGTTGGGCTGGGAAAGTTAGAATTGTCAAGCACCTTCTCCAGGCAGCAATTTCATCATCATTAGCTGACAACATAGGACTGTGGACTGGGCATCTGTAAAAATGTACACATGGAAAAATAAGACTATTGAATCCTGCTTCTGAAAGTCAGATATTTTCAATTTAGGACTTGATACATCTCATCCATGGGATCTGGAAGGAGTTTGTATTTGCTTGGGAAGGAATTAAGGCAGGCAGAACAAGCTGAGATGTGTGTGTTTGTTAGTGCATCTGTCTGCAACAAAATCCCATTGTAGACAGGACTAGGTCAGGGTGCATGGAAGAAGTGAACAACAACAATAGTAATAATAATAACAATAATAATAGTAATAATGATAATAAAGAAGCAGTTTCTTTGTAAGTGGGGTGGTCCCTTCAGCTCATGCATTAGTGCTGGTGCCACAGAAGACTAGTAATTTATTGATGCAGATGGCTATGTAAAGTGCATGCAATTTGTGAGGGGGCTTGACCCTTGACTGATGGGCCATATGTTGCAAAGCCCCAGAGGCATCATTTGACTGAGTTCTCTTCCTCTCTCTGTCTTTGCACCTATGGTCCTTGTTCAATCACCACATATTGAACTATAGACTTCCAAACTCCCACAATAAATCTCCAACTAATGGCTCACAAAGGCTATAACTTAACCTTTTACATACAAAAGAGCACATCGTTTTGCATTGAATTTTTCACACTCATTGATATAAATATTACATGACCGAGTTAGTTATCAAGGACCAAGATGTCGTAAAATAGGACCACCTGCAGGCTTGCCATTGTCTGCATAAACCGAATTCACTCGGAGCAGTCTCAAACTCTGATGTGTGTGTGACATTACTGGGAGCTGTGCCCTAAATGCACACTTGGGTTGTATGTTGCATTTCTCAAATACCGCTGGTGAAAGACAGTAGAGTACCTCGTGTTCCTAATTTACTGTCTTATCTTGTCTGCTACTCTTTTTATATTCTAATAGGGTTAACAGCAAGTTCTTCGTGACCCAGGCATATGTCTTCAGTTGCACAGAGGTTTGACAGGGAGTTATCCCAGTAGACAATCTTTCCATAATCCAATAAAGTGGATCAACATTTTTTCTCTAATAGAAACCCCTGTATGTATTTATTAATGTATTCGTGTGCAGTAAATGCATTCAAAGCAGCCCTGTAAGGAAGCTGTTTATTGCCATTCAACTACTTTTATATAAGAAGCTGAACAAGCTACAAAAACAAGAAACAGTGGTAAAATCTGTGTAAGATTAATACTGATATAACTCTTTTAAATATTCAGAAGTAACCCCATACACCTAGCTAATGTAGTCGCAGGGATTCAGCTTTAAAATGCTGACTTGAAATTGGACAGGCTGGAATTTTTCAGTAATTTCCTAAAGCAAAGTAAGAAAACTGTTCTAGGTAGACAATGTCTATTCCTCTTTCTCCAAAAAGTAGTGCAAGGTGATGGTTTAGCTGGGAGGAAGTTTTAGCATTGGCTGCAAGGTCCTGACTTTGCTAGAGAGAGATGAGGCATTTGACAGGTTTGGTTTTTTTTTACAATTGTATAGTTCTGTGTAGCAGTTTCATGTAAGAAGCTTCTTGTGATTCTCCCAAGTTTGTTCTGGCAAAACTTACTGATAATGGGGCTTTGTGTGAATGAGAACTGTGACAGTGCTCAGTTATTATAAGTACTTTTATACTTAGAAAGGGTACGAAAACTTTCATGTCACTTAGGTAGTCATTGCTCTGTAGTTTCAAGTCTGTGTACAGGTGATGCTTTTGTGCATGATTCTTTAGAGGAAGAAAATAAAATCACAATCAGAGCAATTGGGAGTTCATCAGTGAATCTGAACTAGTTATTACAGTGTGGAAAAAAAAAGAAAAAAAGAAAGCTTGTTGTAAATGAACAAATTTGTAACTTCCTCTCTTAAAACTGATTCCTTAGCAGGTTTGGTGCAGTCAGAAAGGTTATTTCAGCACAAATCCCGCGCATTAATCATGCTCAGTGTTGTTTTCAATCGTGTGTGTTAAGGCCTGTAGGCTTGCTGATTTTATTCATATGGATCCTGCTTCTGTACTGGAGGCTCTGCACCTTTATTTTGTTACAAGTCCCCAGGTTTGAAGTATTCCATGTAACCAGAAGCCACTGATAAGCATTCCCTCCTGAGATTATTATTTCACAATTAAAGGGATGACTTTGAAAACATCGATGGCGGTGGGATTTACAAGGGCAGAGGTCTTTACCATTGCCTAGAACACCAGAAGCAGCTGAAAACATCAGTTTTGAAAATTTCCTGTGTGCATTAGTCCCCATGGAAGAGCTGTGTATGGGTTTCAGTATATTTTCTGAGGTGGACTAGCTTATAATTTAATGTCCATTTTATATAGCTTCAGTCAGAATTCCATCTGCATTTCAGCTCTGTTATCCCAGGTGTGACTGTATCCTGCACCCAGCTGTGTTTCTGTAGTGACCACTTGTGTTCACATCGAGTGGGCTTTGTTTCCTTAGCGTGCCCACTCAGACCTCTCAGAGTCCAGTTGAAAAGACAGAAGCAGGGCAGAACAATATAAAGAACTTATTTAGTGTTTTCCAGCTCAAATAGACTGGGCAAAACTGCAGGAAAGTGTCCTGGTATCATGCAGATGGATTGTCTATCACATTACAGTGGTATTTCTGAAAAATGTGAGTGTCAACAGGAGTCTGGAACTGGCTGGTGTGAAATATTAGAAGGTAGAGAAAGACATTTGTTCCCACTGATCATAAAAGAAGCTGTGGAGAGCTGCCTGGAAGAAATTGTGTTAGTGAGCAGGCACACTGCTGAAAGTCATTACCCTCGTGAGTTCCAGGTGTCAGTTCGTATATTATCACTGCCGTGCTGCATGTGGTGAAATGTGCTGTCCTTGATGAGTTTGGGGTTTTGAGAGGCAATAACAGACTATCTTTTCTGTCATCCACAGTTCTATCAACTGCTCATTTTTCTGAGCCTCTGGTCGGGCATTAGAGATACTCGTTGAAAATTATTAAATTTTTTTTTTACTTTTAATAGTTTTATTTGGAATAGGTATGTTTGGGGTATTTTTGCATGCTCTTCCCAGATGAATGGAAATTAAGAGAACAAAAAGGATGAAACAAATCCCAGTTCAAAATGGGGCTGTTTTCAGAAGCTAATTCCCAGCTTTTTGGGGTGTCATAAGCAGCACTTGAATTTGACACACAGCAGTGGTTTGGACAACAGTCTAGGATTGTGCCACTTGTACTGATCTGAGAAGGATTAAAAAAAAGAAGATTAAAAATTGAGGTTTGCACCAAAGTGGGCACTCTGCATTCTGAATTCACTTTTTACTTATGCCACAGTGTGCTGTGTAATCCTAAGCAATTTGCTGCTCTTGGGAATGCCTCAGCTTTTAATGTGAAATAGTTTTACTGTCTTGATGGTTGAAGTCTTATTACCTACCTCCCACCTCCTAACCAGACATAGAATTGAACAAAAAAATCCCTATGTAATTCCAACGTGGTAAAGTGCAGGTCTAGACGTTAAGCTTGTAGCTAGGAATATCTTGAAACATGGTTTGATAGAAGTAAAAGTTTATTGTTACCTGATAGAATAAAGCTTCACTTAAAAGTTGTATGCTGTGTTGGTTTTGGTTTTGTTTTGTTTGGTTTTCTTTTGTCTTTATGAAGGTAAAGGAGAATAGGTCAACCTGCTCTGTCCTGCAGCTTGAATCACTTTTACAATCAGATCAGCTGATTAATTGGGAAAAAATATCCTCTAGTCAAATAAGGGAATTGTCAGTTATGCCATTTGACATTTAGGGTAATTTAATTGATGTCATCATCAATGTCTAAATCATACTGTCCAAAGCCTTATGTAGCTATTATCAAATTTTATGAGTTTTAAGGGAAAGGGTCTATGTGATCAGATTTTGGAGCTTTAGAAGACAGATCATAAAATCAAAGGCTGTACCAGCCCCCCTTTGTTTTAAGGGACTTTTTCTGTCAGAATAGAAATGTGTTGTATGAAACTGATTTTTAGTAAAAATGGTAAACCAAGAAAAGTAGAAAGATCTCAGTCGTAGAACTATGATTTTTTTTGTTGTTGTTTTTCTTCACCTCCCGTAATGGTTTATTTGTGTTAAGCTTTTATCCTGTAGAAACAGTAATTGAATTGGTGTTGAGGAGAAAGTTGACACACATAAATAAAAAAAAAGGGACATCTTATGTCTCTATATATTTCAGACACATTTTCATTGTCACCGAGGGCTCTAAAGACACTTATAGTAAATTTCAGCTACTTCCTTCAAGATTAATTTATTATTCCATAACCTCTGTTTATGATACAGGCTGAATAGCCAAGTAATACCAAATAAATCAGAGTATTTTATCGTTACAACATGAAACACTTTATTGTATCACATTTTCTCTCCCTCCATGAAATTTTAGGCCCACAATTTAGTACACTTGAGTTACACATAATGAAAATAGGCCTTCTGCACTGGTAATGAAAGCTAAGAAAACCAAGTATTTACTTCCTTTACTGAGGAATGGTAAGGACTGTTTGGGGCTATTCTAACTGCACTAATGATATCCCATGATTTCTTCCTGAAAAAGGGCATCTTCCTCTGTGTAGACAAACTACCAGTGCCATCATCTTTGTTGTATTTGCTGTCTCCTGAGCTGTTCAGTGCACTTAATGGGGTGGATGTTGGGGAGATAGCAGTAGGAGCACTGCTGGGGCACTAACTGTGGGGTTGGCTTTGATAATCCTTTTGTGTATAAGCTTTATTTTATTTCAGTACACCCAGCCTCATCCGGCTTGCCACATATTTCAAGAAGAGTATGACTGAGACCTGTCATCATCCCTTTCTCTGATTTCATACTCCTCTTTTTACTGATTAGTGCCAAGATTTTAATCTGCAGTTCTATTTACAACAGCCAGATCAGTCTCAGTGGAATAAAGGAAGCTCAAGGGGACTGAGCAGGTTCTTCAAAATTGTTGTTTGTTGCTGTATATACTTCAACCTGAGCTACAGCTCTCTCTCTGGTTAAAATAGTAAAAGCACATAACCCATCTACTGCTGTACTCATCAGTGCTGTGCTGCTTGTGACAATGTAAATATGGAGACGTTTGTTTCCTTCATTGTGAAGTCACCTCCCAGTGTATTTTTCTTGGGTGAAATATAAAAGAAAGGTCTTCTGTGTATTTGTTTGTGTGCCAGTTTCAAAACAGAGCCTTATCCCTGGGTAGAAATTAATGTGCCAGGCATTACCCAGAAGAGTGTTTATAAGAAGCAGCTGAAGAATTAAGGGAACAGCAGAGTTGTGTAAAGCAAACAAAGGAACACTCTATGATTAAATCACTGCTTGGTGGGCTATTCTTAGACAGTTTGTTCACCACAGAAATCCACCCATTATCTTCCTATTTTTTGTTGGTCTGGTTTTAGTGTTCCTGTGAAAAGCTGATGACTTTAATAAATAGTGGAAACAAGCACAATAGGAAGGCAGAATAGAGAATTCATTATCTGTATGTCAAAAGGTATTTCATGGATGTGGGTAGTTTCTATATCAACCATGGAAGCTCAGACATAGGATAATGTCACAGCAAAAATGTGGTTTTCCCCATCATTTTCCCAGTACAATTTCTCATTGTTTTTTCATAGAATGAATATATTCATGCAATTTTCTCCCCAGGTTGGGGAGGGGGTGGGGGGGAGTTGACCTGTTTTGCCTTCTCAAGGCCTTTATTAGCTAATGTAAGGCAATGCTGCAGTATTATGTTCTATGATCTTTCTTAGTCTGTGGTTCTGGCCTTAAGAGGAAAAAAATAAAGAACTAATTTAATAAACTCATGCATTTCCCTGCAGATAGCTTAAGGGAGCATTTAATTTTGAGCGTTTATTTGGTTAATAATAGCACTGGTACAGGAGAAGGAGTAGGTGACTATGATGTCACTCTGAGTGAAAATGTTCCATTGCTGCAAACTGTTCTACATTAACAAGTGATGCTGTCTTCTAATAACTTTTAGATTTCTTATAAGGATGGGGGGAAGAAAGAAAAGACAACTGTTGATAAGAAGTTGTTTGCTTGGGTTTTTTTTTTCTCCAGAACATTATGAATTTTTCTTCATAGGAAAAAAGTGTTACAATAGCAAGGGACAAGATGTGTTGTCTTTCCTAACGCATGGAAATGGTGAAAGGAAAAGTAGGAAAAGTGCTTAATGTTTCTGTTGGGTTGGTATCCACATGATCTGTGCTTTGGGAAAAGATAGGAAGGTTTCAGTTGTGGTTCTGCAATTATTTTTATTTTGCCGTCTTTTCAAGACCTCAAAAGAATGACCTGTAAAGTGATTTGAAAGTCATAGCTCGAGGCAACAACCTCACAATAAAGTGAAACAGAACATTCCCTTGCCAGTGTTGTTGTTTACCTTATGACTTGCCTGATAGAAGATGGAGCCATTCTGGATATTGTGCTTTAAGTGACCTCGAGGAAGTTACAAAAGTTAAGCTCTGAGGTGCTGAAATGATATTGAGTTTGTGTGTGTTCTCTCTCTTGGAATGAACAAAGGAGTGCGTTTCCAGGTTTGTTATGAATTCCCTTTCTATATCTGGGTAAAGAGAGGCACGAAGAAATTCACCTGCCAGTTTTTCAAGTGTGGGGGAAAAAAAGCCTCATAAAAGAATTAGGAATAGAGAACCTTGCCCCTGTCTTTTTTCATTGATACTAGTGCGGTACAAATGGTTTTATTGACCAACAGGATTACTAGTGAAAGCCAAAAATTGGCCCTCCTCAACAAAAAACAAAGAGTATTCAGCAGAAAGCAATCCCTGCCAAATTGCACCTCAAAATTGAGCACCTCAATCTCATGCCTCATTTGTGGTTCAGGAGGTGATCCTTCAGTGTTGTGCTCAAGTTTCCACGTGCTATTGATGCTGCAAACACCTGACTGCCACTTGACATTTAAAACTTTATACTTCATAATGAACCAAAAAGTGTGAATTATATAAATGGTTTATTTCTGGGAGTCTGTTATTTTTGTAACTCGGCCATCTAATTAATCTTTAGTGAACAGAGAAAGCAGTGGCACAATGTCTGAAACTGTACTGAACTGGGGAAATGAGATACACTCATTAGTGCTCATGATAGCATCTCAGAGAAAGCTAAAACAGCTTGATGGAGGAGAAAGACAGTGAAAAGCAGCCACTTTTAGATGGTGGCTCATCTGAGAAAGCAGCATCAGAAAATGGCAATTGATTCACTAACTGTCACAGCATCAGTCCATTCAAGAGGCTTGTGGAGATCCCATTGCAGGTCTGGATCAAAGGAGCTAAATTAAAGCAGGCTTCCTGGAAAGGAGTGAAAGAGACAAGTAGCATTAAGGAAAGCAGGAGGGCATCTGAGTCTGAGGAGAATTGATTTTGAATTTTTCATCAGTCACGTGAATTTAAAATCAAATAACGGACCTATTGTGGCATTGTAATTCTACATATTCCTTTGTGATTCTTCTTCCAAGTTAAAACATTCTCTTGCTGAATGTGCTCTTTAATAACAGGTTCCTAATGCCATGCACCCAATTGATCATTTTGCCTCTGAAAATTGCAAGTAGTTCCTTATTCTAAGTAAAGCAGTGTACAGTGGTTGCTCTTGAGTAACAATACTGCCCAATTGCATCAAATTTATCATCTGCTATCCTAAGAAAAGAGAAGGATCATGGCATCCTGAATATCAGTTATGCTATAATACTTGGAAAATGGCAAATTTTTAATGAGAGTCACATCATGCCTTAATGTGAGCCAATTTTACAGTGCATATAACTGTAAAATCTATCCCCTCTTTCCAAATAAATTGTCTCTTCTCTTTCATGAGTACCAGTGTGATAATAACTCTTGCAGTGAAGATGGCAAAAGTGCAGTTTCATATTGAATAAATGTATGTCTTAGGATACTTTGAAAAGCTACATTTTACTTTTTCTCCCCTGAAATTATATTTTTGCCAGTGAAACATTTTATTTTGGAGACAATAATTACTTTCATAGCATCTGTCTGCATTTCCCCAGACTTTAGCTTATGCATATTAAAAAAGCCTTTATAATGAAGAGATAAAAAACATTTTTATGCTAAGCTATACAGTTATTCTATGAATAATGTAAACTTAGTAAAGGCTACATAATTCTCTTGCTCACCTTATTAACTGATTGAACTTTGTGTTTGAAAAGACATCTTCGAGGCCATAGAATAAGAATATATTTTAAACTTCATTAAAAGGTAGTAAGGAATAGCTGGCAAGGTGCCTTACCTGATTAAATTGCAAGATTTCAGTGAAAACTTCCCTGAAGATTTCAGTGAAGCTGACCAGTGGTCAAAAGAAATTTAATACCACCCCACTTTTTCTCTTTTTGGACACACATTCAACAGTCTTTAAAAAAAAGGATTATGTGCTTTATCACTGTCATGTGATTTGTCACTGTTTTGTTGGTTTTTTTTTTGAGAAAAACCTAGCTGATGGATGGGAGAGCTCCTGATAGGAAGCCATGGCCATAGAGGGATTGTGGCTGTCTTGAGGCTGGATCAGGCAATGTGTTTCATGGCCTCTGAGAAGATGAATTTTTAGGTTGAAGGACCTAGTGCAAGTCTGGAAATAAATGCAAGTATTTGGGAAAGAAGGTCAAACAGGGTGCAACACCTACTTCCTGGTGCTCCTGAAAATGTTTCTGTGCAGTTGTGGTGGAGCATGTTCATTTTGGACTTTCAGGAAGAAATGCACCTCTTTTTGGGTCTGTTGGTGGTTTTTTTTGGTGGGGGGGATGTATGCAGACTGCCTGAGCCAAAGCCATCACGGTTGTGGTGCTGTTTCTGGTTGCAGAGGTGTGTTGACCTGTAGCCTGTGAAGGTCTGACAGTTCCTGCTGCAGATGTGTGATCAGTTCCTAATCCTGAACATGCCAGTGTGCAAGGGGAGCAGTTGGAGCGCATGACAAAGGGCTGAAACATAGACCTACATTTTTCTGCATCAGTTTTCTTAAAAAAAAAGTCACACACATCCCCTACGACCTCCTAGCAGCAGGTGAATGCACAGCTGGATCTCCTGACTTTCAGGTCAGTCTTTTGTTACCAAAGTAACACATACAAATCAGCCAAAGAAGAGAGAAGCATCACAACTGTCTTTAGAAACATTTGGAGTCATTGATGGTTGAGATTCTTGTTTTCTTTGGTTTAAGAAGTTGATCAGTGTTAGTAGTAGGTAGAAGAACTAAGGAACTAAAGTCCAAGTGTTCGGTTTGAAATGGATTGTCACTGCCTTAGGAAGTCTTCTGTGGTTTGATGCATAAAAACTCAACATGCTCCTCCATTTCTAATATAATTGATCAGGTGAAACCTGCTGTTAAATTCAGAGTTGAGGCCTTGTGTACTGCACAAAATTTACATTATACCAAAATATAACCAAAACTAAATGAAAAAAAAAAGTTAAATTCAGATTTCATCCACTTTCGGCATCTTATCAAGTACTTTCTTCTTTAAAAGAAAAGACATAATTTTTTTTTTTTCACTGTAAGTTCTAGCTGATACCAAAGTTTCCAGTTCTGCCCAGGTCTAGTAAATTCTGTCATGTTGGATTGTTTAGAGATTATGTATAAAACCCAAAGATCAAACCACAGATCTTACTTGTGTGTAGATGAATTACTGAGGTATTGTATTTCAACGATGACAACAAAAGAAAGCTTGGTAATATTTTTTCATCTTAGTTTCAGAGAAATAAGGGTTTACTTCCTCTTCCTGTTTTGAGTTTTAACATTCAGAGAAAATACTGTTCTGGAATTTTACAGTAAATGTTTTAATTTACATTGGTTAAAAAAAAAAACCAAACAGAAACCCCAACCAACCAAACAAGCAAAAAACAAAGGAAAAACTCAGCAATGTTAGTCAAAATGTAGCAAAAATTAATTGGATCCCTTTTCCAGGTGGTGAGACTCTGGCACAGGTTGCCCAGAGAAGTTGTGGATGTCCCATGCCCGAAAGTGTTCAAGGCCAGGTTGGGTGGAGCTCTGAGGAACCTGGTCTAGTGGAAGGTGTCCCTGCCCATGGCAGGGAGTTGGAATCCACTTTCTTAGCAAAATGAGGGACTGATTCAGTTTTTCTTCCAGGAATGTATGAAACGTGTAATGGGATGAAAGAATATTCAAAGCCCTCTCAGAACAAATAATACCAAATTTTCTTATTTCTGTGGTTTTTATTGGTCATTTGTATTATGCCAATTTGGATTGAGGACGTTATTTAGACAGTGTACTTCTGTGCATGGAAGCTCTCTTCTGTATTCTGAAAAAACAATAGAGGTTAAGGAAAACACAAGAACCAAAAGACTAAAGCAGTGAAAGAAAATTTGAAAATTGAAAAGGCAATGAGGCAACCATGAACAGCAGATTTATTCCTTGTAATTTGAAGACTTTAAGTCCATCTGTCTAGAATTCAGTTTGCACAATTGTCACGTTAAAGAGCATGTTCCCATTTGCTTGCTTTGCTCCAGACCACCCAGGGATTTCCAGTTATTTTTAAAGAGGAGCTGCTGCGGAATTGACAGTGGGAAGAATGCAGGGATGCTGTTCTTTTTATCCCTTTCACCCTTCACCTCCCCACCACCAAATCAAAGACAATAGTTTCGCCGTGGACCACTCATTGAATTGTCTTAAATCTGCACAGAGCACAAATGCAGGCATTCAGAAGCTTCTAAAACCTTTCAGTTATTCTCAGCCTCTCTTTTGAGTTATAAAATGTACTTTTGATTGTGACAAGATACTCCAGTATATATTTAAAAACCCCAAACCTGGTGGTCAAATAATGCCAGGATGAGTTTTGAATTTTAGAATTGCTCGTGCAATATATGCACAGCCACAAATGTTTCACAGCTTTTTGGGATGCCATCTTGGAGGAATATCACTTTGTCAGAGCTCTGAACTTGCTTTTGAAGAAATATCTGTCATTTGGGCTGTTGGAGAATCCTTATTAGTTGCAAAAAGCTTGCAAGAAAGAGTTAGGCAGGTCTAATTCCAGCAAGGAGTGGAGTCAACCACACATCCAATAGGTTATAGAACAGTGTGAAACATAAGGATTCTTTCTGGAACTTAGCAGGTTTTGTACTTTGTTACATAGTAAGGGTCATTTTTTTTTCTTTTTTCTTTTTTTTTTTTCGTTTTCTTTTTTTTTTGTTGGTGTTTTTTTTTTTTTTTTTTTTCTTTAGTTTCTGGAACAAAACAGCATCTACATTTTAATTCTTTATTTTTATTTTCATTATAAGATGCAATTGCCATTACCTTCAGTAGCTCTGTATTAAAATATTTGATGCACGTATGTATTAAAAGACATATGAAAACATATGAAAATATCTAACTGTGAATACTGTTTGGATGGAAAATTAAAGATGATAACCCTTTTTTAACCATTCAAAAGGGCGTGAAAGAGCAAGAGACATTCAAAAACTTCATTAATTGCTGTAGCATGACGTTACAAGCCACCTGCACTTCAAAGAATCTACAGCGAAGCAGATGGATTGATGAATATGCCATCAAAGATTTTGAGAATGTTTGTTTTAAAAATAAACTGCTTTCCAAGCCACTGACAATCAGAGCATACAATGTACAAAAATGTCACTGCTCTTTTTTTTTTTTTCTTGCATCCCTCGTACTTTTGAAAATGAATCCTTGTCTTTGGGAGCAGGATTCAGAGGCATGATGTGTTTCAGAGGTATGATGTGTTTCGTGAGCACTGGATTTGAAACAGTCTTCATGTCAGGAGGTTTGTAACCCCCATCATTTCTTGCATATCTGATAACTGAGGGCACTAACCATGTCAGTGGCTTTTAAATTTGGCTCTGTGGGTCTGGGACTCATGGAGGTGCAGAATTAGTCTCTTGAGTAGACTGACTAGCCTGACTAGCATAGTGTATGAGCACAGCTAACACAATCACAATGTCAATTTTACAAAAAAACCTTCGTTTTTGATTCACTTTTCAAGAGAAAAAATGGAACTTTGTCCCACATTAAGTGGATTTATGACAAGCACAGTCTTACTCGTCAGAGGGCCCAGGAAACAGAAGTGTTGAACTGAAGTAATAGTACTGCAGAGTTTTACTTCCCAAGTCCAGTTATTCCAACAACAAAAATGCTACTATTTGTACGAGGTGGGGAGATATTATTGTTCAGAACTAAACATCAGATATTGGGGATGTAGGAAAGCAGAAATAGTAAAATGTTTACCAGTTTGAGTGCTGACATTGCTATGTGTTTTGTTTCTTCTGGAATAAATTGACTCATCAGCACTTCTTTCCATGGTTAAACATGGAAAAAATATATCAAAAACTTACTGTTAAGTTGCTTTTGGACTAACTTTTAATGTAACTTTAATATTCGTAATCTTCATTTCCTAAAATGATTATAAACAGCAAAATCTGCTGATTTTTACATCTATTTTAGTATCTTCTTGTACTGCCTGCTAGATGAGCTCCTCTTAGAGAAGAACTGAGATGCACATCCTTACTTTCAAAAAAATAATTTCTAATTCTGCATCTTGATTAGATGTTGATTGCTTCAGCAAGTCCTTTCCTTGTAGAGGGAGGGTGAATGAATGTCTCAACTTCAGCTAAAGCAGAAGTAAGTTTATTTCTTCATTGTGAAAAACAGTAGAAATCATCTGAACCTGCTAAAAATAACAAAAATTGAAAAGGAAATCACAGAAAACCTAATAATAATATTTAACATGTAATATAATATATAAAAGCTTTTCTGTGCAGATGCTTGGAACATTTGAAAATGGACGTCAAGGGAAGAGAAAAATGTGGAGAAGGGACATTAAAACCCCAGCATTTAAATTTGAATCTCTTATATTTAGTGTGGGATGTTTTAAGACCATCAATCAGTCTTTCTTTTCCTTTTTTTTGCAATCAGACAGTGGTATGCTCGTCTAGATCTCCACTTTGGTAAGGAACATTCAGATGTGAAAGGATTGATGTGTCTGTGCATAACAGGGCAATTTAGTCTATGGGCTGAGTGACTTACTTGCTTTAGAAAGGAAGAGAAAAATGAAAGACAAAGATTCAAAGATGAGCAAAATGGAAATACAGCCGTGCTGTGTCAGAGTTGAGTTCTCCAAAGTTTAAAATGTGTGATTTCACTGTGTCCTTCCAAGTGGTTTCATTTGACCTTCGTACATGGAACACTAAGCATAATAGACTAAATATTTACTGAAGTCTTCAGTGATGAGTATTTGAACAATGCTGCTTTTTTTTTCCCTTGCAATACCAAAAAATAGGAATACCAAAGAAGATGAAATAATGTGTTAAATACTGACAGTGTATATGAAATACTTAAAAGTGTAGGAAGTGTCAGAGAAAATGTACTTTTTGTTTTTTGTTTAAGGTTTATTCATTGTGCATTTTATCACTCTGGCTGGAAAGTGAGAAGGGAAAATGAAATAAGGAAGAAAAACTGGATACTTTAAAGGGACCTTGAAATGCAGGG
Organism: Lophotriccus pileatus; assembly: GCA_035583135.1. Lineage (NCBI taxonomy): Eukaryota > Metazoa > Chordata > Aves > Passeriformes > Tyrannidae > Lophotriccus > Lophotriccus pileatus. The sequence goes on along the minus strand of JAWWES010000001.1, from coordinate 10,149,190 downwards.
TTAAAAAAGCAAGTTAGTTTCATTAGGTTAATCTTTCCTAATCAAGGATTCGCACTTTCTCTAGAAAAGAAAATTAAGGTATCTACAAATTAAAAAGAAAGATTGAAAATAATTCCTTTCATTAAATACAGAACTGTTTGTAGGACATCACTGTTCAGAGTCCTTGTCCTGGACAGGCTGGTGAGACTGTTGGACTGCAGATTGACAACAAAGTGTTTGTGCCTGGTGTTTGGCCACACCCTGCTCCCATCAGCCCCTGACATACCTGTACCCTCAGACATCATTGCTTTTTTAGCATGAACTGTTCAGCCTCCTAGGACACTAGTGAAACACTAACTGTAGTAAAATATTGTATTTCTACTCTAAAGGGAAATATTTGCCAACTGCCCTCTATAAGCTACAATCTCTCTTACCCTTTTTATCTCCTCCTCTTACGGGCAAGAAGGTAAAAAAAAACTTTGGTGAAGTATTACTGCCTTTCCATCTTCCTTCAGTTGAGAAGTGATTTGAGATGTAATCACTGGGTAGAGTATTGTTTTTGTACAGTGTAAAATTTGTCATTTGCATTTTAGTCTCGTTAGTATTATTCAGTGCAGGTTATACTGTATTATTCATATTATTTGTATTATCCATATATTATTTATATACTATATTATTCAGTGTAGATGTTAAGATGATGTATGTCTTTTAAATACCTAAGCTAGACAGAATTTGGTGAAATAGAATCATAGAATCATAGAATTAACTGGGTTGGAAGAGACCTCTGAGATCATCAAGTCCAACCCTTGATCCAACC
>JAWWES010000001.1:10114560-10145963 GCA_035583135.1 Lophotriccus pileatus | reverse complement strand
TGTATTTTGGTAAACATTTTCCTTTTTTTTTTCCCCCCCCCCCCGCCTACAGTTCAGTGGAATGACATGTTTGCTGAGTCCAGAACCCAGGGAAGGGACAGGTGGTGTGACTCAGCCATGATCGAGTCAGATGGTGGACAATTACCTCTTTGTGCTGAAATTGAGGGGCAGAAGCTCTCACTTGTGTGAGGCATTTTCTGAGCAGGGTAATGTGCTGCCTGTTGGTCATGACAGATAGTTTGGCAGTTTTATGGCCAGTATCAAATTGAATACGTTAGGTCTTGAAAACACATTTTCATTCCAGTTCCTGCGAAGGCGAAAGATAATGGATGGTTCTGACAGAGAACAAAAGACCCGTTATATTAGGATCTTATTTGCCTCATATATTGCCTTTCTTCATTATTCATGTTTGCATTAGAGACAAATACATCAAGGTGGAAGTTACCTGTCCTTATTTCAGTTTTTGTTGTGTTGCTAAGTGCCAGGTCTCTGGCAGAGGACAGGATTGTGAATAATGCATGAGAAACAACATGAGTATGAGGATGTTTATCCTTAGAAACACCTGTAGTAGGAAGGAGCCTGGATCACTCAGGGCACAATATCTTTAACATAAGAAACTCCAGGTAGTTTATTGTGCATGTAATTAGTGAGGGGAAGAAATTATTTAATGCATCTGCTATCCTGGAAAAGTCATGGAGAAAGTGGGCACTATGTAGAATGCAAGTGATAACAACTTCCTTTCCTCTTCCACCTTCCCTCTGACTTCTCTCCTAAAACTGGAAGTAGAGTTAGTTAGGAATATTCTGGCAGAACAGTTTTTCTTCAGGAGACTCAGAAGCACCGTGATGTCAAGAAACTTTCAGTGCAGCATAAGTGAGACTCTGTCCTAGTTTTCTGCCATTTTGCCTGGGGGCAGCTGGGGAGCCTGACTGCCTGTACCTGTGGCCCTGAGGTACCTAGCAGTGCTAGCTTGCATATCAGGGATTAGCAGCTTCCGTGAAGGGAAAAAAAAGTAGGAGCCTGGAAGCCTGGAGGGTCTCCTGACAGATGCTCACAGTTTGCAGCAGAGAGCTCATATATGTTTCAAAATCCAGGCTCAGACTGGGGCAGTCTGTGTTTTTGGAGACTTGACTTGATGTTTGGAGGCAGACAGCAATGACAGTGTGTTCCCTGAGTCTCTGGGAGCAGAAACATCAGCAACTTTCTTTTGGGAAAATGAAATATTTTGATTTAGTGCTAGTAGTAACTTCAAACTTCTAGGAAAAGAAGATGAGCTTTGCATTGCATCACATGGTTGTACTCTTCTAGCTGTGTTATCAGAGCTTGTGGTCCTCTCATGAGCCTTGAAGTGCTTTGAGAAATATCATTTATGTTTTTGGATGACCTTTCCAGGCTCTCCAGAAATTCTGGGGGGAATAAATCTGAGCAATGACAGGTATCTATTAGTTGTTTCCCTATCCTGAATGAGTCACCATCCAACTCCTTTTTTTTCCCTAGGAAACTGATATTAGGTGCTTTGTATGAAAAATGACCAGCATCAGATAATTTTGGAATTACAGAAACTATCTGCAGAGGAAATAAAAATGTAAGAAATTAAAAAAAAACACAGAATGTTTGAGAGAAAACAACACAGGAACAACAGAGAGAAGATTTAAAGTCAAGAAATGGATGGGCAGCCACAATGGTGCAGGGAATGCAGGAATATGCACAGGAGACAGCAGAGAAAAGAGGGAGTAAGCATAGAAATAAAGGAGACTGCAAGGGAGAAGACAGAGACCAAGGTAAGGATAAGCATGGAAAAGCAGAGAGCAAGGGGAAAAGAGCAGTAGAGAGCTAAATGTAGGGTGGGAGGGAATGCAAACAGGGAGAAAATGAAACAAAAGGCAAGAGGGGAATATTAAAAAGGGAGATGACAAGCATAGTACCAAGAAACATATTCCTTCTGCCTTCAGTGAGTAGTTAAAACCTCCTTTTTCTTTTGGTCTGTGACTGCAGAGAGGGAAGGTTTCCACCTTTGGTGAATCAGGATGCAGGGGGATGTGTGTGGGTTCTGGGAGGAGGGGGCTCACCAGAGGTCTTGGGAACCAGGTCATTCCCACATCCAACTGAGCAGAACTGGAGCAGGACCTCAGCACTGAGCAGCTGCAATTTAAAAAAAAACCCTGAAACAGTTCTGGGAGGGAAACAGTAGTTTAAACTTGCTGGAGATTGGAGTTCATGGTGCTTTCAGAACATAAGTGTGTTTTGATACTGTGTTGTGAACCAGATAAAAAGGAGTAGCTTCAGAAATGTCATTTTAGCTCTTAAAATACATGAAATATTTTAGGAATAAATGTGGATGATCAAGAGCATTCAGGTATGCTTTTCACTCAAACATCTGTAAAGTGTAGGACTGGCATTAGGAAATGTTCAATCAGTTGTAACAACTGTATATAGAAAATAGATTTTCATAAAATCATAGGATATCCTGATATTGGCATATACAAAAAGGAGATGTTGATGGTCTGAAATAAATTACTTTTGGATATCAAAAGACCAAATCTGAAAGATATCACATGTTATCAGCAGAACACATGAGTCAGGCAGGACTGTGTTTAACTCTTGCCCCAAATGAAGAAAATCTTATTTGAATTGAATTGAAATGCTGTCTAGGTAGGTAATAATAAAACCATCTAACTTTGAGTACATCACAGATTTTGTGGCAGTATATCTTACAGCCTTCTTGTGATGACATTCAGTGTGGAACATCAAGCTTAACTTTAAAAAAATAAAGAGCTTCCATAGTTCACAGCACAGAACAATAAATAAATGTATGAAATGGCCAACTACGTAAGGTAGTTGGGTCACTGCCAAGAAAATGTTTAGGTAAATCTGCTTTAATCTCCTTAGATAATTCCAGTATATATGTATGAATTAAATGAGATTTTACAATAAGTTTGGTCTTGCTTATAATACAATATCCAGGTGAATTATTGCTGAAAGAGGGAAGGGGTGGGAAATATGCCCTCCCACTCCTTCCTTATCCAAGTTTAAATAACGTTTCTCCAGTTAGACCCGTAAATTGTGTACCTCATTAAGCACAGGAACCAACAATGCACATATGCCACTAGTGTCCACTTTCCTTCAGAGATTTAGAGTGATGAAAAGATAAAAGGTCTGCCTACCAGATGGAGCTTGTCAGATTAGCAATTGGAGCAGTGTAAAGAGCACTGTCATATTGGTTTTTTTTTTCTTTTCCTTTCCCTTTTTTTTTTTCTCGAGTCACAAAGCCTTTATAACACATGTGCATATTTTATGGTTGGATTTTTTTTGTGTGTGTGTGGTTTTTTTTTTTTTTAGGAAGGGGAGGGGAAAAGACCTCAGCAGAAGGTTGCTGGTGGTTGTTCTGTTAGCAGAGTAGCCCTTGCCTTTGGGCACTTCCCTGCTTTCTTGGTAATAAGGAACATTAGCAACCAGTGGCTCAGGAAAGGCAGAGTCAAATAAGTCTCTTGAGGACAAGTAGGCCACATGAAGTGAGAACCATTAGACAAAGCAATGAGATTACTGCTCCAGAAAGGGTTTACTACATGTATTACCACATAGATTTTACAGGGCTGCCAGCTCGCTCAGCTTACAAATGTCAAATGTGATTTAAAAGGTTATTATACTATCAAGAGAGAAAGAGGATGATTTTCTATCACTGAAATTTCTATTTCATTCTGTTGCACCTACTGCATCTCACAGAGTCCAATATAGCCAAACAACCTGTTTTTATCTGTAATAAGTGTTTTATGGCCCTCAGATGGGGGGGGGGGGGGGACACGGACCTGTTTTCACTTTATTTGTATTAGAAAATTTATCTCCTCTCATCACATAACATGGTGATAAATATTGCCTGTGAATCAGATATTGGGAATTTGAAGCCTTGTCTTTTTGGACTGACAGCATTTGTGTTGAACAGGGCACATGTCTTTAATTGCCGTGAAATTGGAGTGGTGTGTTTTAAGAGCAATATGTGCTTTCCCAGTGCACTCTAAAGCAGTGGGGCTCTTCAAATACAGAAACTTAGATAGATACACTTGTCTCCAGTTCGGTAAATTATGTGAAGGTTTCATTGTAACTGATTTTTAAAACAAAACTGAGAGGGGGAAAAAAGTTTTTTCATTTTATACTCCTGGGTATTTTTTTGTAGGGGACTTCTGCGGGGGTGCGCATTTAATTGTATTTTACAGCTGGACATAATTTTAAGCAGTTGTTGCAGTATTAGCTACCCTAATTATTAGGTATCATATTTTGCTTCCCAATTAGAATTAAAATTGAACTTTATTAAGTACTGGCTGTTTTGTGCCTAGTTACTTTATGGCTTCCAGCAGAGCTCCTAAATTACACAATGTAATGCATTCTTGCTTCAATTTTTTACCCACCTAGAATCCGTCTCAATATGGAGCAGAAGCTGTTTTGTGCGATCTGAATATTTTAAAGGAAACCTTTCCTTTTTCTCCGTTCTTATTCTGGAGCATCATGATTTTTCCAGACTCGCTTTCCACTTGTACAAATCACCCCCGTTCCCACAGTGAATATAATTTGCATTTATTCTGTACAACCTCATATTGCTATCTTCTAATTTTTGACTGATTCCAATTACAGTGGTACACTGGAGCTTGCAAAGAATGATGGCATTGACTGGAGTTTGGGGTAGTAGGTTTTAATCTTTGATGTTCAGCTAATACAGATCTTTTTTTTTTCTTTTGTCTTAGTCCTAAAGCATTAAAATTAATACTCTGAATTCACACAGGTAGGATGTGTGTGTGTATATCAAGATTAAATTAAAACATTTGGGAAAAGCTTATTGCTGACTCTCTGCAGGAAGAGCAGGGCTGAATTGTTCCAAAAATCAGTTTGTCTGTTGTCTTCATCTGTCACTGGAAATTTGAGAATTTTCATGTTCCAGTGGGCAAAGTGCCTAAATTAGAAAGGAAGCAGTCTTGAAAGAAGTAAGAAAAATCACCAAATTGCCCACAGAAGTAGCTTAAGAAAGAGTCACAACTGATCTTTGCCATCACCATTTTTCTACAAAATTACTAAAAATAGGTTTCAGACTTTTAAAATATGACTTCAGACCTCTGGAGAGAAATATATTTTCTTTGTGAACAAAATGTTTTACATTTTACAGTGTCAGTCAGATGGATAAATCCATGTTAGAACTTGATATGAAAACAAAAACCAGCAAGGTGAAAATCAGTTAAGACCGCAGGAATGAGCTGAGTGCTCTATTTTACCCTGCTCCTTTGATGTCTAATTCTAGTGATATAAACATGGAAACTTAATTAAAATAAGATCATCACCACATGAACTTTTTCAGCTTGTAAATAAGATCCCAGCTCTACAAACTGTGACAGCAAGACAAAGCAGGAAAGTGCCGATTGTGTTTTGCAGCAGAGCTTGAGAAGGAGCCCGGGAATCCTGATCCTCAGCATCCTGCTGGACCACTAGAAATCATTCAGGTTATAACTGTCTTTAACCACACAGGACTCCCATGTGACTTCAAGAGAGGTATTATATTTGTAGCATAAAGGGAAATACTTTTCAGAAGGATGGACTTTTAGCATTGTTTGGATTTACCAACTTATAAGTGAATGTATTTTTCAAGCTACATTGCTAAGTGTCTTGTTTCAAGGTAAAACACTGAATAATGATTTAAATATTCTCAGAAGGCCAGAAGGTTACTTAAGACTTTTTCTCTGGGAAAAGAACCCAGCAAAACCCCAAACCAGCTTATAAAGTTAGTTCATCGTGATTTTAAGTGAGGAAAGTTCTTTTTTTTTCTTTTTTTTTTTTTTTTTTTTTTTAGTAAAGGCAGCCATATTTAATGAAAGGTTGCTTAGTGATAGGAAAAAAAAGAAGTCATTTATGCAAACAGTATCTTGGGAAAAGAACTCCAACAAACCTTGATAATTTATGCTTCCTTTGTATTCCCAAATAAACTTGGGTGAAACACCAAATCATTCTCCCAGACTAAGGGAGAGAGCAACAGGGTTGCCTCAGTGCAGTTGATGCAGAGATTTTCTGAGTCCTCTTGGGGCTGTGTGTGCAATTCCACTGGAAGGAGAAATATCAAAATTAGGAGCAAGAACATGGCCTAAAAGATCCTGTTGCATTTTAGATAGTTTCACTGAATTGGAAACTGTCTGATATTTTTCTGCTACATATTTGGTTTTGAGGGGGGGGGGGAGGGAACCTCCTGAATTTTTCTCTGAGGTGCTGATAATCCAAAGAAAGGAAAGCAGAGCAGTAGTGAGACAGCAGCCAGGCTCAAGTGCTTGGGTATGGGAGAAGATGCATCTGAGTCTATTTATTACATTTTTTTAAAATAATATTTGTTTTCTGTAGTTTGTCCTTTTATAGGAACATCTTAACTGGCTTGTAAGCTGGTTGCTTGATGCTGGAGTCTGATCTCAGTTGAAACCCTTTGGTACCAATGCAACAGAAACAATAATGAGGAATTTGTTTGTCAGGTTTTCCTTTGTTTTTAATTGGATCTGTCAACCCCTTTTAGCTGGAATAGACTTCAGAAGTAGTGTAGTTAAGGAAACTCTGTATTCTAGGTTAGATTCTTCTATGAAGACTGCTAACATTCATTACTTGGAATTTTTGCTTAGCCCACACTTCTGCAAATTCAACTAAACTATACTGTTGGTGTGGTCTGGTTGTAGCAATTAATGTGTATGAAGCCAAGCTGCAGCATTATTTTTTTTTTTACATGAGTAACATGTGTTTAGTTCATTTAAAAAAAAAAAAACTACGGTCAGGCCCTGATTCTACTAAAAGAAAGCACAAAATTCCCAGCAGCTCCAGCTGAGCTTGGCATTTTAATCCTCATCATGAATCCTCATCATGCTTCTGTGGTGAGGATGGTTACTGAGATTTCTTGCCCCATCAGTTCAGGTTTCTGTAGCACCACAATGTTTGTTTAGTGGTCAGTGCAGTAAACCAGTTCTGTAAAATGATTTAATTTATAAATTACCTTTAAAGAAAGAAAGGGAGGGAGGGAGAGAGGGAGGGAAAGCAATTTCTGTGTCTCAAGAATCCCTATAAGCAATAAGACGGATGAGAATAGGTGGGTCTTTCAGAGTTTTTTTCAGATGTCCAACATCTCTGTGATTTGGCATCTAGGAGATGAATGTGTTCTGTGGCTGTACACATAGTGCTACATTATAGTGCATTTCTCCATCTCTAGAAAGGCAGGTAGGTGGTATTCAGTTGCCTGAACACAGGCACCTACTGGTACTTGAAATGGCCCAGGATGTTGTTCTCCAGTTGCCACTCCAGTGGCCCAAGTGTCTATTACAGATCCCCTTTTTTCAGCCCTGTCCTCTATAAGTGCTTCAGATAACCAGGGAGCTAAGTCCCATTATTGTTTTAGGATGAAGCTCTAGGTTTTGGACCTGTTCATTTCAGTATCTAACTGTAGGTGGCAGTGGGGCAGCTGATTGCCTACAGGCCCATTCTGAGCAAGGTAGACCTGGTCAACACAGTTCAAGGACCCAGTAAGCTCCGAGATCTGTCCTGTTGTTCTCCTGATGACAGAGATTTTATTGACCACCTTTCGCTGCCTTATAATTAGAGCATTGGCACCGACCTCACCTTATATTTAGGGGGCCATAATAGGAAGCTTAACACCATTAATTACTTTATTGTGGTCCCTTTGGGCTGAATGGAAATCACACAGCTCTAGAAAGGAGTCTCAAATGTTTTAGGAAAGCTCTTGCCATGAATGGTGAGATAAGAGAAGGAAAAATAAAAGAAGTACGACTTTCAGTGGAATTTGAAGAAATATTAATTAGCAGTCAATGTATTGTCTTCTGCACTGCCACAATCAGGTAGAGATGATGTGCATATCAACAGGAACTTCTGCTGGCATTTTTGTATGAAGTTTTTTGTTCAGCTTAGGTTGTAGAGTTATTTTGGAATTGTAAACACGAGAAAGGACTGCAGAGTATTCATGTTAATGTTAGTGTGTTAGTCTGATGGTTTTTTGGTTACAGGATGTACAGGAAACTTTTCACAGTAATACAGAGAAAATCTTTTGGCTTTACAGAGACTGTTGAGAGAAAAGTTTGTCTAATTCCAGAAGGTTGCTGACATTGGAAAGATTTCAGCTAAGAATATAAGAAATTAAAGGGCTAAAGGGTCTAATCGATTAAGAACAATTTTGTTAAATTTGCAAAGTTTGATGAAGTGATAACTAAGAGGGAACTGATAAATGCCTTTAACTATTAATAGTGTATTATTCCATAAAAAAGAGAGTAATTAGCCCAGAGGAATTGGAAGTAAAATACACCTACTAGAATAAAGAGAATAAATGGACAAGTCATACACTTCTCATGTCCTAATTGCTTATATTTTTCTCCCTGACATAAAGCTCATGTTTTCTCTCCCAGGCTCTCAGAAAAGATGACCACCATTTTCCCATGTTAACCTTCCTTTCCACTCCATTCGCTGACTATCACCCCTAATAAGAAACACTCCAATCTTCCCACTTTTTTCTTTCAGTGCCTGTGTTCTCTAGCCTAGATCCTGTCCTCTGGTTTGTAAAGCCCTTTTAGAAGGGAGACACAGGTGCCAAAGTAACGTAGAAAATGGTACCTTTAGCTTTCATACCCCTTCTTGCTTGTCTTTTCTTCCACTTTGTAAATGTCAATATTTCATTTGTTGCTTTTTCCTACTCTTGCCTCTGTACCTCTTTCCATGCTGCTTTCTATGTATCCAAATCAAATGAGAGGTTGCAAAAAAGGCTAGGAATGTTGTCAGAGATGAGAGGGCAACGTGTTTTCTGTTGTGTATGTGGCAGAATGACAAGGGACACAGTCAAAAATTGTCAGCAGATCAACCAGAAATCAAAACCAGATCAACAGTAATTTGTTAATTTGCTGTGATTCAAGTGTTACCAGCACTCAGCATCTCTCCCCAAATGCTTAACTCCAGCTTTCAGGGCTTCACAAACAAATTCAGAGAAATGCAGCAGTGATGGTGCTAATGGAGGCAGAGAGTGTGAAATACACCAAAATATGAAAAAATCATCAAAATCAGAATCAATGTGGTCCGTTTGAAGCGTTTAGTAATTTTATTTTTTTCTTAACAACTCAAAAATGTAAGATTCCAAGAACAGTTAACTTTTTCTGCATAGTAGTAAACTTCTCTCTGGAGCCAAGGAAATAAATAACAGTAGAATCTGAGTTTCACAGCTGCTGAGCCCATCAGATTTCAGTTGCCTTACATAGCTCCCCATGTGGTCTCTTTCTCTGCCTTAAATTTGCTAAGCACATGAAGGGGGGCTTCAAATCTTTTGGCAATCTTGGCTGCAGTTACTTTTGGAAAGTTCCAGTAAACTCTCATAATTACCTCGTTCCCTGTTTGTAGTCAATGCATTGATGTTATCACTTCATGTTTTCTAGCTAAAGAAATTAGGTCCCATGATGCAACCTAATGGAATTCATACATATATTAAATATATTTTAATACAACAGTACCGAAACCAGTAAATATAAAATATGCTCTAATTATAAATTATTCATGAGTGCACTTGAAAAATGTCAAACTGTTATGAAATAGTTTCTTTGAACTCTTTTCTCTTGTCAAGAGTAGGGCAAGATAGCAAAATATCAAATTTGTCTAATGGGCCCAAGGAAACCCTTTTATGAAGTACAGTATGTGCTTGAATTGATAAAGAAAATTGAAGAAAAAAATCCAATTTTTGGCACAGCCAAGTGACGGATTCTGTTACAGAGTTCTGTTCCTTCTGTTATATGCAACCAGGGGATTTTAAATAGGCCTTACTGGCAAAGAGAAACAGCAGGGTGAAAGAAAACTATAAAAAAACTCTGGAATCCTGTAGCTGAAAGATGATAAAGTTCATAGAAAGCTTAGCTGTAATATTTGACCACCTAAACTATATCTGGAAAGCGGGCATGGTTTCTCACTGTATGCACAGGTGGTGTGTATTATAAGGGCAGGATTAGGCAGTCTTACTGCATAAACTCTTTTAGATGAAAATTCAGCTTTAGAGAAAAATAAAACAGGTGCCTTTTTAGCTTTTACAAGCTTCTTTTGGATGCTGAACTTGAAAAATATGCCTTTAAACTCTATGCAGTGAGATAATGTCAACTGAGCTGCAGCTCACGAAACTTCATTAACCAGTTCTGACTTGTGTCAGCTGAGGGTGAAGAGTCAGGCAGCAAGAGAGTGGGGCTGCACAGCACTGCAGGCTGCTCTGTGTCCTCCTCCCAGCTTTGCTGCCTGCTGGATAGGAAAGCAGTAGTGAAATACTTCACTGTTTATAATGATGAAGTGCTTGTCCACGTCTCAGCAGGTTGCCAGAAAAAGCGCAGCAGCAGCAGAGCACAGGCCAGTTTGATAGGAGAGCTCATCCAAGCATTCCCAGCCAGAAATTCAGAAGTTATGATGTATGTGACATCTCTGAGGTGGTGCTGACAGATGAGCTTTAAAGGAAGAAGTACAATTGGTCATTAAGGTGCTAGGTAGTGGATCTAATGCAGCTTGAGCAGGAATAGAAGAGCTGCTTTTGTAAATAAATCACCATGTTCTTTTTAGACACCGTATTTTCTGTTATGGAGAATTGCATACTCCTTGAGTAAGCAATTACTGCTAGGCAATGGCAGTGGAAAGACCTGTAGATTTTAATTTCTTAGCAGGAAACAAAGAATAACAGCCAGTTGTATGTAAAATAATGATTTCCCTTGATAGAAAACCTTGCACATAAACATAAGTCTGTGTCGAAACAGACTTATTTGTAAGTATATCAGCCGGTATGGAAACTGTTTTTCTTGAACAGAAGGTATGTAAAATACTGTCCCCGAAGAAGGCGTTTGTTTGTGACTGATGGTTTGACACTCTTTCAAAGTAGCTGTAATATTTCTTCACAGGCAGTACATCCCATCATTTGCCCATCAAACAAACAGGAAAGAAATAACACTTCTTCTCTTTGGATGATAATCCTGTTTAGTGAGTCGGAAAACTTTTTAAGTTGAAAGAGTGACTAACGTAGGATCAAAATACCTGAACTCCACAACTGCTTATTACTGGACAAGAGCAGGTCTTCATTTCAGTCCACTGGGAAGCACTTTTCCATTTAAATGACTATCTACAATTTCTATGTATAGAGTTCAATGGAAGACTAGGAGGTTTCCTTAAATGGCACCATGAATTTTATATGTGCCTGCTGACCAAAGTGCTCACTGCGGTTCAAAAGAGAAGAAGGTTGTGTTAAGGAAGCAACAATTATGTGTTTTAAGCCACTTCTAAAGATAATGATGAAATAATATTTTCTAAGTTAAGGAAGGACAACACACTTGCCACGTGTGTTATGTCTCTTTTGTGAAGAAGAAAAAGAATCTGACTTTTAAGCAATATCAGGGTTCATATTTTTGTGATTTTTATTATACCTATATAGACATTTATTACTAAGGTAATGGTGTCATGGTATTATTACAATTATTAAATTATAAGGAGAAGCATTTTTTAAAAAAATTTAAATGTATAGGGTAGGTGTTGCTTCTGCTGAGATTCTTTTGGCACTTTGCATCGTGATAAAAGTCTGAGATGGCCAGTTTTATTTGGGTACTAAAATGTACTGACACAGCAATTGCTGTCTTGCCAAGTAAATTGCAGAGGCCAGGCATCATGTACTGAGTCATCGCAGAACTGCAAAAGTGTTCATGGAAAGAAACTGCACAGGCTTTTACAGCAAAATGGTCACATGGTAGGCAAGACTGCTGATTGAGTTTATTCCCTGGGGTGCATTCACTTTGTTGCCAAGGAATTTTTTAAGGGAATTTATCAAACTTTTATTGGACAACATGCAGATCTGATTCTACTTGAATGCTTATTTTACATATTGTATTTTGGAACCCAATGTTGAAGATATGTTGGATATAGACATTTATGTTTGTGTCTTTTTCAAGGAGCTGAGGCATGAGTTTGTCTGGCACTGCCTGTCTGCTTTGTAACTATGTCAGAACTTAATTCTGATTTTAAGTCTACATGTTTATCTGAGGTCTCTCCAGACATGTGAATCTGTCACAGGATATGGAGCATTTCATCTCACAATAGTCTTTAGGGTTATGACATTTAAGCAGTAAGCTTTTGGGGATAGAAAACTGGGACAGAGAGAAGGGAGAAACTGCTCTGTCTCTGTCTAAGCCATACCCTATGTTAAGATAAAATCAGTTTCTTCTTCAGGCATTAAAATGCACTTGAAAAATGTAAAGAATAGAAATGGAGTGGTTCTTTTTTTAAATGGATGTGTTTTACAAAATCTTCATCTAAGCAAAGGAGATATTACAGATTGCTTAGAGTAAAAGCTGAATTTAAAAAAAAAAATATGCAAGAAATTCTTTAAGGTCAATATATTGTATATATTGTATATATTGTGGGGAAAATTTTCCAGGTCCTTAAAATTCCATCAATATCTATTATAATGTCAATATTATTATTAATAATAACAACAATGTATGTTGTTTGGACAATGCTCTCAGGCACATGGTGTGATTCTTGGGGGTTCTGTATAGGGCCAGGAGTTGGACTCAGTGATCCTGATGGGCCCTTTCCAACTCAGAATATTCTATGATTCCATAATGCTATTAAACATAATAGTAGTATCAATATGTTTAGTAATAGTTTATTTAATAAACCACACCAGTATCTTAGTGACTTTTCATGTTCATTTGATTCCAGTGTAGAAGTCCCAAAGGTATCTTCTTGCGTCCAAAGACTTTCTCTGATTGGAATTCAGGGCTTTTCCTGTGGGATGATGTTTTGTTTTCAGACAGTTGCAGTGATGTTCTTGGAACTTTATTGACTCTGAGCTGTGGCAGCTTTTTGAGAGCCTCTCACTGGTAGGGTCTGAATGAGGTAAATTAATTTTTGCAGGAGTGTGTTGCAGTAATTTAATCTCAAAATTGTGGCCAAGCACACCAGGAAAACAAGTCTACATTTCAGTTTTTGAGATAAAAATTATCATTCACTTGAAGTTCCTTCTATCCCAGGCATCTAGGACAATAATACCATCATCCCTGAATGAGACAAAGTCAGCTCAGGTCCTTCTGTCACATTTAGTGGACTTTAGATCAGGTTTTCATAGTTAGAGATGTCCACCATCACAAAAAGCCATGCAGTTCCTGAAAGAAAAGAGAGAGGTCTCAGGCAAGATTCCTTTTTCATATTTACAGCTGAACCAAATATTGGTTCAATAGGTCTGTATTAAGATTCAAGCATCATGTTCTGTTTTGATTTTGATGCTGAATTCCATAACCTTTTGACAGTGGTCCTAAAACAGCATTTCATTTTTTCTTAATTGAATCTCAAAAAGAGAGCACACCAGTTACCTGACACTTGTTGTTTTTCCTCTTACAAGCAGTGGAAAAAAAAAATCTGTAAGTTTATATTCTGAGTCAGAAACGCTGAAATTTCTATTTAAAAAAGTCATCTTAAATTACTGCCTAGATAAAATATTATTGCAGGCAATAAAAATAATATTGCAGGCAATGATTTCTGTTGCTATCTTCTGTGTTTTGGTTGTTTGGTTTTTTGGTTTTTTTTTTCCAGTGCTACAGGGTCTAGCATACTTCATTCAGCAAAAAAACCCTAAAATATATTATAAAATAAAGAAATTTAAAAAAAGCAGAGCTAATCAAACCCCACAGTGTTGAGAGCCTTTCTCCTTAACTATGTGTGCATCTCTTAAGGATTCAGTATGAGCTCCAACAAGCTACCACTGGGACCAATGATGTTGGACCTTTGTCATGCTGTATTGAGGGTTTATTAAGAGCTTTGCCTGGTTTATTTGGCTTTTTGATGTTTATATGTAGCTTGATTCAGGATTCCACCTTTCTCTGGTGCTCATTAGTTGTAGTGGCCTTTCTAAACCAGGTCTTTTGGGACTGGCAGTGATTGTGACAGATGGTAGAGGAGCAGAATTGCTCTGGGACACTGCTTCTCACTCTGTCTCTGTCTTTCTCTTGCCTTCTTCCCCCTTATTTCAGTACTGATGTTGGATTCCCATGCATTTGCCCCTGGAGAGACACAAATTGCAGTAGTTACTTATGCAGCACTTGTAAAAATAAACTCTCACGCTCCCCTTTGTCAAATAGAAAGCAATTACAGGTTTATTTTTTATAATTGGATTTCTCTTTTTTTTCTTCTTGTAAAAGGTAAAGCATTGAGAGTATTGGAGCCTAAAGACACAGCTTTGTAGAAAAGTGTGTTACTGTTGAGCCAAAGCATTCTTCAGCTGCTTTTCTGGAGTTTTTGTAATTAGACATGCTCTGATGGAGAAAAGTGGTATTTTAATTCTGTCCTCTAAAGAGCCAAGATTACTTACAGCAATATTCTCCTAATTTGTACAATCAATGCATCCTCCATATTTGTCCAGGACAAACAGGAAAGGCATGTCACTGCCATTTAAGCTGTGAAAAAATAGTGTTTTGCTTGAGGAAGCAAAGCAAAACTCAGAGAAATTTTCAGCTGGGGAGAAAGGAAGAAAACAAGGAGAACAAAATTATCAAGATAGTGGGAAGCAAGGAAGAAATACAAGAAACATTAAATTTTATTATTTTAATGTCACTATTTTTTTTCCCTTCTGAACGGTAAGGTCCAGTTTCAGCTTTTTGAGTCACCCTTGATGTGTGAGATTGTAAAGAGCACAAAATCTTAAGATGTAGCATGAGAATGGCACCCACTAATATTTCTGTAAATTCTGATACATGTTGGAAAAAAACACTTGGACATATCAAGACTGTAATGTAGAAACATAATACAATGTCCCAAGTGTTTGTGCCATTTATAGTTTTAAACCTAATCCCATTTCTTTCTCTCTCTAGCCTGCCTAGTCTTTTCCTTTATTCAAAATAAAAACGTAATACAGGGAGTATTGTATTGTCTCCAGTCTCGCTGAGGTGACAGGCATCTCCCTCCTCTTCTCTGTGTCTTTGCAAAGATTAATTGCCTCTTCAAACCCCTGTGCATTTTGCCTTCAAAGCATTCTCCCTTTGATCCCTCTCCTCCTTAGCTGCCCATCATCACTGGACTCATACACGGGGAAACCTGAGCTGGATTTGCCTGTGTATTTAGGAAATTCACTGTTGAAAGGTGCAGCTTGCACGTTCTCTGTTGCCCATGGACCATTATTGGATTAGCTCTAATAGTGAGCTGCAGTGCATCCTGGAGGGGACCTTGGAAAAATGGGAATAGTCCTGTCATTTCAGGGTCAGCACTCTGGCCGTCTTGGTGTTCTCTTTTCTTAATTGGGAAATAAAAGCCTGATTTTGTGGTCTCTTCCCTTTTTAGGAGGTGATCTCCTGGACCCAAACTGTGTAAAGTACTATGGTAGATAGCCATAAACTCATTAGAGTGAATATTGCCTGTAAACAAACTATGTCAAAGAAGGTAAATTAATTACAAATACTAAATTCTACATATCTATTAGAAAATACAGTGCTCTCTATTTGTTGTCTTCTTGCTTTGTATAACCTTGGGACTTAATCTTGAAGTGTTACTGGCTGTATTTAAAATGAGGCTGCAATACGTATTTTCATGTACCTAACTGTGGAGAAAATCCTGCCTTCTGCTGCAGATATAGCCCTTTTTTCAAACTAAATAAAAAGAAACATATATTGTGCCTCTTGGAGTCTTAAGGTCGTGCTCCAGGTACTAAAAAATGAAAATTTTTCTCAGTATGACTGAACTTAAATCTGCCTCCTTTTTACCTTTGTTAGATTTTCTGATTTGTTTTGTATTGAGAGATGTTTCAGAAGTTATTCAAGTGAAAGCAGGCGTGTGCTGGGTACGCCACAGCATACAATTTTAATTTCATGGAGGGCAATGGGTTCTTTGTTCTTTGAACATGCTTTTATGAACATGCTGCTAGATCTCCTGTCTAATAGCACCTGCTGTGCTAGTGATGGGGATATGTATAATGGTATGTCTACCTTGGGAGATTATGGGAATGGTGAGGGCAGGGGACCAACAGGGAGGCCAATGTATATGTATACTTTCCAAATTCCCAGCTACGCCCCTGGCTAGATTGCACTGAGAAAAGTGCCATGCTGTTAACACCGGAACAGAGAAAGGGAGGATTAAAAACCAGAGTATCTCTGCATGTTAATGGCTGTGTGTTCTCTGTGCTTCCTAGCAAGAGCAGCAGCAGAATAGTAGCCTTTCCAAGGCAGAACTGTAAGAGCCCAGTTTCACAGACTGGAAAGCAGTTCCTTGAACTTGGAAAGACATGTTATCTGTTATAGCCTCTATCACCTTAGGTTTTAGGCAATACAGGGGTAGCTTTATGAATTTCACCTTATAGGGGACTAGTTATTAGAGCAGATGCAACCAGGGAGTTGACAACCTCCTACACACATTGACTGGACTGACATTTGCTTAGCGGTAACAAGCTGCCATAGGATGGTGCCATGGGGGCCCTTGGGCTTGATTTAAGAGTGCTGACACCAACTGCTTGTTATTTCATGTTTTAGAGCTGTCAGGGAGGCAACTGATGTCAGCATAAAATTATTTGATAGCTCTGAATCATGAGTAAAGTATGAATCTATTGACAGCAATAGGCAAGCAATCAAATTGTTGAACCCCTCAACTGGGAGACAATTGACAACGGAGTGGTGTGTGTGCGCGCGCTTATGGAGCATGGGCAAAGTATGTGACTGTAGCCCATCTGTGCCTTCACTCTGAAATCCATGTGTGATTCAGTCTTTTAATATCCTGGTAGAACTGCTGCTGTTAGTGCCCAGCAGGTTTTCTAGGGAAATACTGCACTGCCATTTCCATCGTGCTGCCACTAAACTTTTTTTATGTAGTGAATTTGCCAGTAGTAACATTTCCTTGTTGTACATATAATCACAATTACATCTCTGTTTGCTAACAGCCTTCTTGAAAACTTTGTGTTGAGATGAGGCTCTTAAAGTAGGAAGATAACATTAGGCTGTTATGCTCACAGTGAATATTTATGAAGCATCCTGCATTCCAACCCTCAAAGCTGTATCAGTTGCTTTACCTATGCGCCACTTAATTTTCTTAGATTTATTCTGGTGTAACTCCATTACCATACAGTGAATCAAACTTGTAAGCTTCAATTGTGGAGTAACAGAAGAGATTTTATTTTTTCTTCTACCTCTACAGTGTTTCTTTTTTTTCCTTTTCTATCCCACTGCCCTAAGCCCATCACATGGATTTTGGGAGCTTCTGATTCTCTAATTCTGTCCCAGTATATACCAATTGAAAGCATTTAGTTGTGATTAAAGCAGATTGAATGAGATAATCCCTCTGAGTGAGCAGCTTCAAAAAGCTCAAACACAACTCTTTGGGGACATGAACTAACTCAACACAAGCTAATTCCTGTGGCATCTCCCATGTGATGGCACACCACTTGCTGGTTTTGTTTACCAGATCCGATCAGAATTTCTTTGGCTTAGAAATTAATTTTAAAGCAAATTTTAGCAGTCCTGCAGCATGGAATTGTACAGAAATTAGAATTCTTTAAGCTGTGCAATAAAATGAATATTTCTCTGTTAGAAATGAGAGCAAAGTTATTTCTATTGGACACAGTGATGCATTGAGTGGTGACCTGTGGAGGAAGGGTAATAATATGCAAAGCATGGGAAATAGGATTGCTTCCCTTTGAGCAGTATAATGCTTTGGTCAGACAGTATCACTCTCTCCAAGCCCCACTGCCTGGCCTCATGTTTAACACTTTGCACTTTTTCCAAGTAACAGTGGAATGGTGGCCAAGGTTTTGAATCTGAGGCCTCGTAAGTGCAGCTGGAGTTGAGAATGTTCTAACACTGACAGCTTTTTCCAGTGAAGTGTTTTCAGTTGAGATTGTAGCAGTTGTTATTTGTTTATATTTAAATTCCTTTCCTCAAATGTATTGTAACCATTATTTAAGGGGACCTAAACATTAAGCTCTACACCCTCTGTAGATATTAAACTATCTGATTTTTTTCATTTTGCCTTTGAATTATTGGAAGGGGATTTATTTGCCAGGATCCAGCTGATCTGATTATGCTGCTCATGTGCTAGCCATGAGGCTACAGCAGAAAGTGATATGATTGCTGTCCTCTGCTGTTCACTGTGGAGGACAGGCTCAGAATTAAAATGTTTGTGAATATCACATGCTGTATTAAATATATGTGAACCAAATTCAGTCTTGGCTGAATGCTGTGGTCAGCGGAGTTCACTCCTAAAAAGCAGTGAATTAGTTGCTTCCTTTGGGTCTTCTCAAAACTTCTTTTAAGATCATTTTCGCTCTTTATTTTTAATGAGTTCATTTCCCACTTTTTTTTTTTTTAATAAGACCCAAGTGTACTGATTTCGTCTGAATGTAGTCTTGCCATGTAAATGCTGGTAGAAATAAGAAAGTTTGTCTTCAGAAATCTTACCTGTTCAGTTTTATTCTGAGTCAGGTGCAGAAAGTCTGTCTTGTCACCTGAGGCAAAAACTTAAGAGCAATGAAAGGATGTCTCTGTTTTGGCATTTTAGTGTAGATCAGAGTGTGCTGTTCTTCAGAAGTGAATGTTGTCACTATCCTGTTGCTGTCCTTTAGCTCCTGATACAGAGGGATTTTGGGGCATGGGAGCTATGCTCCTTTCAGAAGGAATCAAATCCAAATGTGTGTTTCTGGAGAAACTCTAATGTGTTCCAGCAACCTGTGGGCATTCAAAGTAAAGTAGCAGAGTAGGTCTAGTTTAAAATGTCTCTACCAAAATCAGATATTGTGTGGGTGTTGCATTCTTGGCACCAAGGATTTTATTCTACACATCTGCTCCTGTTATACTGCAGTTCTTATACCTGGTGACATGACATGGACTAAGGTAGCATGTAACTGTGAAAGGAGAAACAAGGTGACAGTGCGAGCTTTTTTCAACACATCTGTGTTTTTGACTTCTGAATAAAACACAGAGCCAATGTGGTAAGTGGATATATATTTTTTAGGTGACTCTGCTATGGCAAATATATTTGTTATGGAAATCTGAAATGTGATCTCTTCATAGTCTCTAACAAGAACTACTGTGCCTTGGTAAATCAGGATTGAGTGAAAAATCACAAGCTCAAATTTGAAGGAGTTGGAGAGATCCTTGGCACATGCCCAGTTGGCCATACGTTGTGTTAGCCCAGCTCAATCCCCATCCTTAGAGCAGGGAGGTGGTTGCTGAGTCTGGGACAACTTGCACATGTGGGAGATCATAAATATCTTGGCCAAGTGCCACCTTCTTCTGTTTTTTTTTACAGAAGCAAAACTAACACCTTACTGGTGTGACAAATTCTGCTACATTTTGCTGTTGTTCACCAACAAAGGAAAAACGGGATTAATTTTAAAAGTTGTAACTGAAAGTGAACAGGCTTTGATGTGCCTGGGTGCATTGCTTTTAATAATCTTGTGCAGTAATTGAGGGGTTCCAGTCATGTGTTAAGTGCGCTGTTCATCCAGACTGTACCCTGCCAATTATCACTGTCTGCAGTTGTAACTAAATATATTAGTGACTCTTGATTTTGAATCTTGGGCTGATCTACTGGACCTGTTTTCCTGCAGATGATATCCTAGAACAAAGATGGCTCCAATCTGTCATATGTGGAAAATGACAAAAATAATTCTGCCAAACAGGGAAGGAGATGTTGAGACTGAACTGATATCAAGCTCCCTTTGCAACAGGAAAGGGAAGGATCAGAACCAGACTTCCATTCTTACGGTGTTGAGAGAAGCTAGAAGTAGCAGAGCAGTTATAGCCACTTGAGCAAACATGGCTTTTCAGGATTCAGTCATAGGAAATGTTTGTTATTCCTGACACTTTTGTCTGAACTTGAAGTCAGCTCTGACTCAGTACAAATCTCTGCCCTTCATGGTTTTGAAAAAAAATGTGGGAGGCAGAAAGAGCAAATAAGAGAAGGAAATGAATACTTTGAAAGGGAGAAGTACTTTTGCTGTAGCACTTGTCCAAACTTGATAATAATTCTCATTACATGGATGAACTAGTTGTGAGAAAGGAACGAGGGAATGGCTGTTTTAAACCATTTCCCTCCTTTTTACTTAAAAAGCGGTACCAACTCCCTGTCTTTATCTTTGCTATGTTGTAGAGCTATTATGAAATGGGATTACTCGTCACTTGGAATTATGCAGGACTATCCAGGTTTGACTGACAATGGTCGCCATCTCAAAGACCTGAAATTAACACTAACATGTTGGAATGTATCAGTGAGATTATCACAGGTCGGATGAATAGTTCATGGGGAGCAGGAGATGAAATACTGGGGGGACTGAGGGGAATAGACAGACAAAAGACAAGGACAGCACTTGTCTGGACATAAAACAGTTATCCGCATAACTCCATGTGTGAGACTTACACGTTTATCCTCGGGCTTTGAAAAGAGTCATACTTGTTTTAATAGCAAAATACTAATGTACTTCCTTTTTTTGGTAATCAGTTACCAGACTTCCTAAGAACTGTCTGTTCTTGGCCTGGGCTTGCTGATTTTGGTGCACGTTTGGGCAAGGAATTAATCCTATACACATGGACCAGTCATCTGTAACAAGCAAGAATAACTTCAAAGTCTTAGGGCAATAAGTTACCTTACAAAAGTTTCTTTTTCTTGTCAATATTTTATCTCTTTGTGTATTCTAGCTATTCTAGAAAGGAGGAAAAAACAGGAGTACTGATTGTGTTACTTTCTGGAGAGACAGAGTCATTCTTATCTCAGCTTGAGGACTTTTGAAAAAGAGCTGGTTGTAACTGGGCTTCTGGAAGACAATTACTTTGTTTTAGGTGTCGCTACTGAGGGGTGGTTACATCATCTTAGTTTTCCCAGTTGGCATTTTGTTTTGACAGTATGAAATAGGAAGGAAAAAAGATCTCTCTTCCATCAACACAATTTTTTTTAATGTAATGTATGAGACGAGAATTACAGTGGTGGGAGTTTAATTAGTTGAATCTATTGAATGCCACTAGGTAACTGCTCATTGAATTGTTGTCAATAAGTGGACTGTAATATAGCATGCGTTTACCTGTAATAATATCTATCCTTGTAAAACTGAACTTCTTTATTATAATTTTTATTGTGTCAAGTTTTTTGTCTGACAGATCTTGATAAAGGCTCTACATGCATTGTTTAGGGAAAGATTCTGTTTGGGGCTCCATTAATAATGGATATCATCCATCTGTCTCTCAAAAATGAATTTTCATGATCTCATTGTTTTGAATGTTATGGCTAAAGCTCACACTTGTCATACGTAGGAAGAAGAATTTGCCTTAGTAGATTAGACCATTGGTCCATGAAATCAGGAATCCTGCCTTCAGTGGCAGCCAGTTCATTGCTCTACATATTAAGGACACTATTCTGATCACTCAGGATACCGAATTTTCTCTAATTTAAATGAAAAAGCAGGATGATAGCACTCTTTCATTTCCCTCCAGGATATTAGGGCACATTCATGGAAACGCAACAGGGACAATACCACACGCTGTGCGTATCCTAAAGGGGGAAGGAGAAATCTGTAGAAGAGGAGTAGTGAACAGTACAGACAGTCATGCTGTACTGATGCTTTTCTCCATATTTCTTTGAAATCTCTTAGTAATTGCGTAAGTAGCGGAAGCCCTTGGACAGCTTTAACTTTCATGGCAGCAGTTCAGCAGTAGAACAGCCTGTGCATTTTCGTGACCTTGGCAGGATTACATAAAGCATATTTTCACCTGAATAAAATGTTCTTCAACAGTTTTTCTTTTGCTTTAGGCAGAAGTAGTGTTTTCTCCAGTGTCACACTGGCGTGCTGGATTTCGATTTCTGTGATGCTGATCATGAGGAAATTCCTCTGTTCTCTATCAATTCTAGTTGTGCCATGCTCTGCTTTTTGTATTACTGAAGGGCTGACATAGGGTGCCTTGTACTGCTATCTCCCTTCTCCCATTTTGGATGACATCACTTGGAAGGTTTTGCAAAAGTCACTTCGTATTCTCAAATTTTGCCTCCTCTTTATCACTTGCTTTTGGAGGGTTAAGTTAGGAAACCAGGAATTTTATCCCCTAAATCAGGTTGTTTCTGATGGTTTTACGTAAGAGTCATCCTCTAGCAGAACAGGGCCTAACAGATCTGTCCAGAATTTCTAGAACTAATCTTTCTCTGGAAGCTGCAGGTCTCTTGGTGTTTCTGGCTGGTAGCAGGGGCAATAGGTAGCTCTGTGGGTGGTGTGTGAGGTAAACATTTGACAGACACTTTTCCCTTCTTCTCTTAACTTGCATGTGATGGTGAAAAAGGAATAGTCACAAAATATCAATGGAAAGAAAAAAAAAAAAAGTTATACACACTGCATGTTCCCTAAAGGGAATGTTCATATAGGAAACTTTGTGGACTGGAAAACTCTTCAAGTAGAGACCCTAAAAGACACTGTGTGACTTGGATAAATAAGTACATGACACAATCAGTGAATTGCAAAGGTCAAAAAATCCTGCCAGAGAAACGAGTAGAAAGGTCTGTGTAACTTACACCTATTCATGTATGTGTGATCTAAATATGTAATTTCAAATAAAGGAGTGTCACAGGAAGAAGGATGTTCCAGTTTGAACTGTAAGCATGGGAGGGTTTTTTTGTATCTTTCCGCCCTAGGAAAATGACAATAACAATATTTTTTAGATTAGAGAAATATTTTGTAAATAAGGATTGTGACTGTGTCCAGCACTTGGGTCTCAGTGCCTACATATGTACTTTGTTTAATAGACAGTTCACACAAATTAAATGGCACTGAATTTATTAGAAATGCTCCTCTTTCTGAATGTTTTGTTTTGCGCTGTTGTTGGCTGTCCCATTTTATTTATCTGTTTCATTTCAAGAACATTTTTAAACACAACCAGAACTCTGTGATTGCTTCTCTTTTTTGATGAATTTAGTTCATCAGTAACATTATTCCAAACCTGTACTTGGGAACTCCTTAGGAAAAGATGTTAGAAAGAAAAGAGAAAGATAATGCTCTTGTAAAGAATGATTTAAAGACAATCTTCCTTTTCCTCCCTTCGCTGGGCTCAAAAAAGTAGGTTTCTTGGATTAGGACATCAGCTGATGTATATCATCAGGTTTACTCACACTGATGGCAGGAAAGAGAATTTACAGATTTGCTACTCAAATCTCTGCAGAGATCACCTTCCACTTGTCATCCCTGTGTGTTGTGATCTGCACTGTATCTTTATTTTTTTGATTTTTGGCCAAGTTGTAGTGGGCTGGTTAAACATATACAAGAAGCGGACTACTTAAGTTTAAACATTAAAAAAAAGGAAAGAAAGAAAGCAAGAAAGAAAGAAAGAAAAAAGGCAATACATACTAAGACTTGTTGTCTTTGGAAGCATAGAAATAATTTTCAGCATTAGCATTCACAACATGATGATTTGGTCATTACTGCCCAAAGGCTTCAGAAAGATAAACAGCAATGCAATATAAATTCAAATAGAAAACACCAGTGCTTTATGAAGTAATATCAAATCTCACATTGATGGAGTTTTCAGTAGCAAATACATCGTCCTGTGGAACGTTTGTGTGTGCATCTGAAGTATCAAAATGAAAGATATTACCTGCTTTGGATCACAGGCTACTCTGGGCCCTGAGACTGCATTGGCTTTTCTGTATGGGGTTGTGCTAGGAAATAACAGTGCGATGTGATATTCCCATGCTTGGAACTCCAGCTTGTTGCCTTAGTGTGCAGCAAGTTGGCTTAAGATTGAAAACTACATCTAGCCCATGATCACTAGTCAGTTGACTAGGTATCCTGAAGCTCGTCTTTGCAGTTGGTTTTGAGATACAAACATAGTCTAAAACAATAAAAACAGTGCAATTCATTCTAAAATTATTTTTATAAAGGACTTGGAATGCTATTGTCTCCTTTCAAGTACTGGTTTGGGTTTTTTTTTCCTTCCCAACTTCATTTTTGCAGCCCTCTGCAGCTCTGTTGTTTCTGATGGATCTCAATTGTTTATCTTGGTGTCCTTTAGTCAGGTAGTGACTGTGTTTTCCTCACCACTTTGCCCATCACGGAGTTTGCAGTAGCTCTCACGATGGGGAGGAGGCCTGGCCAAGGCAGGTACGCTCTGTGGCCAGGTCAGTGTCGCTCAGCGTCAAAGGCGCGGCGTGGACCATCACACCGGGCCCTGCTGGCAGAAGTGACGGGTGGGTGGCCCCGGGGGCCTCGGCAGGAGCAACCCTGCCAATCACCATTCCAGTGCTGGAAAAACTAACCAAATGATTAAATAAACATCGGGGGGTTTTTCCCCCCTGTCATCCTCGACCGGCCAGTAATTAAATACACTCATGACGTATGGAAATATATCTTTAATAAATTAGAGACCGTGAAGTTTACCGTGCCAAGGTGGGCCAAATGTGTAAATGAGGCAGCAGGCAATTTCGGTTTGTGGTCTCTTGCCTTAGGGATTGTCTTTTAATGACTTGATGTGATGCCTTTTACAGTTTATCGTTGATGACATTTTGAGGACACACATAGTTCGCAGAACAAAGAACAATAAAACTAGGATATGTTCCCGAATGTGGTTTATATGCCCTCCAAGTTCTAGCAAACAGAAGTAAAGGGCTACTGCATATTATTTTCCCTGAAGGTAAGAAAAAGAATGGCTTTATTAAGGAGAAGAATGTTAGCTATGTGACAATGAACTGGTAGTAACCTCACACAAGAAGTTCATTTTAATAACTAAAATATTATTTTTTTACTGATATTATTTATTTTCCTTTTTCTATTCCTATTTGTAGCCTATATTTTATATTTCTGATCTTTAAGACATCTTAGTGTTTCCAAATTAACAGTATATCATATATATATATATTTATATTTATTATTATTTATGTGTTAGAAAACTGCAGTGTCACTTATGCAGGGATCCTAACTTGGAGCTCCAATTAGTCCTAAAAGCACTCAACCCTCAGGTTAGTGAATGCCTGGAGAGTACAGACAAAGATCTTGAACTTGGCATATTGGCTTGTTTAAGGAAGAAGACTGTCGGGTACTTTGGAGGGGTTCTGTGGCATTCTCAGCTAGACTGCATTTCCTCAGGACTTGGTTATCAGTGTCACTTTTATGTCTCAATCTTTGAAAAGGAAAGCTTTTTTATTGTCTCTGTAATGAAGAAATGGGAGTACAGCTGAAATATATGTGCAAGTGTGTGTGTGTCTATATATACAAGTACATATAATTTCCTGCACATGAATCTTCACAGGATAATATATTTATTTTAAATTATCTATAGATACAGTTTTAAGAGAAGTACAGGAAACATTCTGACAGATATGAAGTAATGAACTCTGTAATCACATTTGAGTCATATCACACCTGCTACATTGTGTCGTATGACTATTTGGATAGTCCTGATCTTTTTAAAGTCTTTTGTGTTATGTTACTTCACATACAACTTCAGAGTTGCCTCACACTTGTGCTTCTACTATAGCAGACTTGCCAGTATCTTTTCCAAAGAATTTTCCCTTTGTAATTGGTAGAAAAGAAAAATGAACTCTAAATTGTCCTTCTGGTCTTGGTGTGATTAGAAACTGATGGTGGCAGTAGGCAATTACTGGAGAAGTATTTTCCAGCTTTGTCTGACTCTTGTCACAGCAGTGACGCTTAATCACCAGAACTGAAATTAATGTAGAACCCATTCAATACAGTCATTGACTACTTGGCCAAAATCTATTTGTGTTAATAAAGGTTACAAATAGATACCAAAATGTACCGCTGGTAACCTTCACAATTACTAGGTATGTGTTGTTTTTAATTAGACAGATGAAATATTCTGCTGCCCAAAACATGAATGTCTAGTCTGAAAAGAAAATATAAAAAAATTCCTCCATTAAATCATGAAGCAATTAAAAAAAAAAAAAAGCATACTCATACTACTAATACTGTTTTCTTTCAGATTTTCTAATCTACTTCAGTCACAGTAAGCTTTCTCCTTGGAATTATGTCCTCCATAATGGTTTCACAAATCCTAGTACTCTACCACCCTTGTTTTTCCAGCTTAATAGGTGATGAATTAGTTAGGACTGACATGGCAAACCGAGTATTGCATTGCAAATTCTGCTTAATTATCCCTACAGTAATTGCTAGTAGTTAATACTTTGTCTTGTGTAGTCTGTACATTTGGCTGCAGCCCCCGGTAACGTTCAGTGTCACGACAGGGTTTCAGTAGCTGACAGCTGCCACTGGCTTTATGCTCTTCTTTAGGAGCTGCTCTTGGCTCAACTGTGCCCTGGCAACTCTCGAAGAAAACTGGCAGCAGCCAGTGCAGAGGAGGAGTTACTTTCTTCTTTAACCTTAGTGCAGTTGTTAAACAAGAAAACTTTGCCAAGGCTGTGGAGTCTGTCAGTGGATGTACTGACCTCATTTCTGTCCTGAGAGTTTCTGTCTTTCCTTAAGTCTGATATTTTGGAAACAGCTCTGTTGCAGAGTAGCAGCCTATGGCAGTGAGGTGGGGAGCTGGAATTTCACTGAGATATGAAACGTAAAAGCATGTAATCAATGTGTGATATCTCAAAAGCATTACTGAAGAGCTGCTTATGAAAAGTGACTCTGCAGTCTCCATATCATAACTGAGTGTAGAGGTATAAAAGAAATAGGCACATATTTTAATTTGCTTATGAAAGCTGTAAATGTATGAGAAAGGAATGGGTTGCATCAGCTGAATTTCCAGATCTCCGAGCTCTGAAAGAGAGTAGGAATTTTCTGTTGGAAGATGGGGTCCAGCATGACACCCCTTTTCCATAACTGTCAATCAAATGTCGGAGTTTGGTGTGGTTTCATACAGTTTATTGCTCCAAATTTGGTGGATGGCACAATGACAGGACCTCAAAATAATGATTGAAAGAAGTTTTGCTTGTTCCCTCCACAACCATATTTGCTGATCCACGTGTTCTAAGTTCTAGGGGATCCTGTGACTTTTGCATTTCCCTTCTTTTCTCCATTTTCTCCCTGCATGATAATTTTAATTTTGCCTTCAGTTTAGTTTCATTTTCTTTTCACTCAGGTCTCAATTTGTTCTCTTGGTGTAATTCCTCTTGTTTCTGATAACCTTTTCAGTCATGGAAAATACATACCATGGACTGACCTAGGAATTTCAGTTGAGCAAAACAGAAAAGCTATCCAGTCATGGACTAGCAGAAGGACTGTTCCAAAATCTAAAGGCTTGAGTGTATAAGGTACAGAAAAGTGATGCTACCACTTTGAGATGAATCTAGTGAATTAGGAACCTCAATTGTGTTTATTTTTTTTTTTTACATGTATCCCTGTACCTGGCATAGCACTCAGGGTACCACAGCTATCCATTGTTGTGTCACTGGCATGCTCGATAATTTTGCCCCCACCAACAGCTGTAATCCAACACCAGCAAGGAATTGTGATGCAGTGAGTGACAAGCTGTCATTGTCTCTAAAGATTTTAAATTTGCTTAATAAGTAATTTCCCTTCCACTGCAAAGTTAAGGGTAGAAAGAGGTAAGAGGAATAATGTAGAGGTGTGCATGCCCAAAACAAGGATTTTTCCTCTTTCACAGGCCAAGTTTAGTTAGTCAAGTGGCTGTTTTCTAGACAGCAAAGGCTGGCTGAGCTGTAGCCTTGGAGTGTATATCCCAACAAATCGAGTGGTTTGCATTGTGTAATAAATCTGTAGGTATTTGCTGAAATCTAATTCCACTGTCCTTGAAATGCTCCACTGAACTTTTAAGATTTTAATAACCTCTCATTATTAGGAATATTAATGTCTCAGTTTAGAAGGTGGAATGTGGAGGGTTAATTTCTACCCAGGTCAAAGATCAAGGGTTCAGTCAACTGTCATGAGAATATGAAAGAGAACAGTAGAGACCTCTGAATGACCCCCTTTAAAGCAGATAAACTTGCAAAAATGTTTAAGACAGTAATTTTCTGTCTAAAATAAAAAATATAATGTAATTTCTGCATGGGAAAAATTGACAGGACCATTGGTTTCTCTATGCATCTCTCCCTGCTACTTAACCCTCACTGAGTTATGATACAGCTTATCAGAGAAATGGATGTACAAATACAGTGTTCTTTGTCAGTGAATGCCCTGTATTGTACTTTAAATGTGCACACAATAGCCAGAAAGCTGCTGGTTTCATATATCTTCTAGTCCTCAGGAAAGCAGCCACAGTTTTCTGAATATCTGGGGTGTGGTGGGCAGAATAATTTCCATATCAAACAATCCCAGTATCAGGTACATAACTCAAGGGAAGCTAAAGCTTCACCACTGACTTCAGCTGAGTGATGCCATTTTACAAAAATGACAGAACTGGACTGTGGCCATGAAAAAAAATCAGAAGTCCACAAAAAATTATGCTTTTTTAGGTATGTGACTGTTGAGGGAAGAGAGGGAAAAATATTGCTAAAGGATTCTAGGGAAAATGTAATTTATTTTATTTTTTGTTAATGTGTCACAGGACTTCATAGAAAGAAAAATTATACTTGTCACTCAAACCCTGGAAGACACATGACAGAAAACATTAAGACTTTTTGTGGGAAACTTTTTGTTAAAGTGTTGGGGTTTTTTTGTTGTTATGCAACAACACTGTTTTCCAATTTACATCATTGTTCTCTTTTTATTTTTCTGTTTTTCATAGAAGTGGGAGGTTATGAAAACGTGTTTTGCTGGTTTGGGCTTGTTTATTTTATTTTTAAGAAAAGGAAGTTTGTTAAAACTTTTTTTGAGCACCGACGTGTTATCATAGTGATTCTTCACTTTTTGTAAAACACTTGAGTATATTCATTGATGAATTGTGGCATACATGCACTAGAGTAAGTGCACAATCAATGAAACAAATGGAATATAACATTTCCCCACCTCTACTTCAGTACTATCCCTGAACTGTGAGATTACTGAAGGGAGTTCTCTTTTCCTGACAGTTCCAGGGGAAGTTGACCTGTCAGCTTCAAGGTTGTAGACTCATATTTGGCACGTTATTAGGCATGGAAAAGCAAAGTGCATTTCATTTGATAATGCCTTTTGTTTGTACTGTCCATGTTAGTAAAGACTGAACTGAGCACAAGTGACACAACAATAGGAATACAAGGACTCTGCCTTGGTTTTCACAATTAAATGAATTGGCTGCTGTATCTGCGTGACACATCTAGGGAGGTTACCACACATCTCAGCTTGGAGGCCTCTGGGTAGGCTGAGTGTCTGAGATACAGAAGCTGGAAAGGAGCTAAACCCACTGTCATGTGAAAGGAATCTGTTTATCACAGGTGCTGTTTTAAGGTTCATCTTTAATGCAGAATGAACTCAGATTGTTCATATCACTTTCCAGTATTGGAGTATTTGTTCCCCCGGTCTTGTGAACAAACTTTTCCTTGTGTTAATCAACAACAAAGGTTTATTTAATTCTGATTTTGATACCTTTTAAAAAGCACTTGATGTAGGCAGAATGGCAGTGAAGCAGGTCCTTTCTCTTTCATGTATAGACTGGGCATGATTCTGGCAAAGTCAGCTTTTTGATAAATGCCAAAGCTCATTCAAAATTTATGGGTTTGTATGACAATTCTCTCATATAAAATGACTTTTTTAGCATGTTGATTTATGAGAGGAAATCTAATTTGACAAATCCACAGAGCAGGCCATACCTTGGAAGAGATCCAAGTATGGGAACTGGTGTAGTCACTGTAGCTTTCTAGCAGCCCAGCAAATGATCGTGAAAAATTTTCTGAAGAGTTGCTCTTTGCAACCACTCAGTGTCCTTTTCAGGTTCCATGTGGAACTATAATATTTATGGATGCATAGAAAAGGATGACTTAGAGATGAAAGGTTCTTGCTTGGGCTCAATACACCATATCTAACAAGTGGTGTTAAAGGTGTGCCAGTACAGATCCTTGGTTTGATTCCAGCTGAGGATACAAGACCTAGTGGTCATGTATCACTTATGGTGATGCTGATGATCTAGAGGTCATTGCCATATTTTTATGGCAGTGTCACCCTTTATTTTCTCCACTGAGGAACCATTTCTCTTAGCTCGTACTACTGTGGCTGCACTTTACAGCAGAGAACAGCTTTCCTTTCTGTAGCTGCACGTCATGAATAACAGCTTTATTTGGTGCCAAATGAGATGCCCTGATTTGTGAGCTTTCCATAAACATATCTGAATTGTTCAATTTCCTTCTCATTGCATAATTTCCATCTTGGCCCTCTGCCTGCTGATATTCAGATAAAGAGTGCATTCAAGTCATTTACAAAAATGCTGTGAAACTGTTTGAATGTAGCCTGCTATCAAATATAACGGGATTGTTCGATTTTTGTGTCTGTTTAATGTGAGTACCATTCAACATGTTCTTTTAACAGCTACTTTAACAACCAACTTGCTGTAATGAATGGGAACAGGAAAAAAAACCAGAGCATTAGCAGGTACCTGCTTAAATGAATATATTCCACGTTCGTGGCAGATTGTTATTTATAAGTTTGTTTTAATGCATTTTTTGTTTGAGAAAAGGAGCAAGATAGCTTACTGTATTCTCTTTTCTTCCTTTTCTTTCATGTCCTTTCAACGTGGTGATGGATTCCTAACATGGTTATCTGAATTGCTGTGCAAATGGGTTGGCTTTGATATGACTTCAATAGGTAAGTGAATAATCCCAAATTGCTTCAGTACTTTGGCTGAGGAATATTTGTTTAAAAATTTAGAATGTAAAAGAATTGAAATGAATTTCCAAAGCAGCAATGAAAACATGTTTTGTATTGAGTCCAGCAGTCAGCAAACTGGGTTGATAAATGCAGAATCAGCCTGATCCTTCCTTTTCCCAAGGCAAATTGTATCACACTGTATTTTGACCTCACTATTTGGATAAATTTAGCACCTGCTCAACTAATTCCATTATAGAATTTATTTATTCTTCATGGTTAAATCTGAAGAAAGAGATCCAATGGAAAAGCAAGTTTTTGACTTTGAGAATATATTCCAGACTCAGGGAATTGGAGGAAGAATGTTAAGAAAAGAAATGCTGTCATCAGCCACTAAATTACTGGAGTTTTTCGATATCAGTGGTGTTTATATATTGTGAGATAAGAAGTTCTTGATGATGAAGATGATTGGGAAAAGGCAGCAAAGCAAAATACAAAGATATGAAAAACTGCTTTCTGAAATCACTCTGTCCAGTGGGGAAGTATGTTGGATACCACAGTTACAGTGTCTACTGGCTATTAATTTATAGTGAGAAATACAGATAACAGCAAATTGGTCTTCCTGAGCATGTAGACACTTAATAAGATTATTCCATGTCAAGACAGTTCTTCACTGTCTTTCCAACATCTATAGGAGAATGCTGAGAATATATATATTAAAAATATTATGCTGAACTTCATGCCACAGCCA
>JAWWES010000001.1:10096250-10114460 GCA_035583135.1 Lophotriccus pileatus | reverse complement strand
TGTCTTTCCAACATCTATAGGAGAATGCTGAGAATATATATATTAAAAATATTATGCTGAACTTCATGCCACAGCCAGCCAAGGGAAGGTTTTAAACCATGGTAATTAGTCTTATATCACCTACCAATCTGGCAACTTTTTTTCGTAAATATGGGCTTTTTGTTTATTTGTGTAGTTTTATTTTGACTCTTGTAGAGGCAGGGAAAGAGTGCTGGGGGTATCTGTCCATTGCAGGTGGCATTTGAACGTGAGTTTGCACTGTCATCCTCACCCTCAAATCCAGGCTCTATCCCAGTCTTGCCATCTCAGGGCATCTGACTGTGCCATGGCAAAAAGGATTGGGAGAGGACCCTGGCAGGCACTGGAAAGGTGACCTGACAGAGAGCATGTGCATGCTTAGTAAAAAACAAGTTTAACTGATTGTTAAAACTGTGTTTCTTCAATATTTCTTTGCTCTTACTGCTGCTTCATAGCTGAGATCAAGGATTGCAATTCAAATACAGAAACAGTGGCTCTAGTGGTCCTCTTGTTTATACGTTCTCCAAACATGGAGCACAGGTGTGTCCCCACGATGCCAGATAGGGGCAACATGACTCTGGGCAACATCTCTGCAGCTGCACACAACCAGCTGCAATGTAGTGCTCTGCAACACAGATATTGTAACAACCTCTAGAATTCTTTAGTCTATAGCAAGGAAGAAGATGGGAAAACTGAGTGATCCTCCTGCTGAGACCGTGGTCTCAAAAATACCAGCATTTGTTGTTGTTGCCAAGAGCAAAATTTGGCCTGTGATGTTGTAGGGTCTCTCAGTTAGCACCCCTACTGAATAATATTTGCTTTGGCTGTTTTGATAGGTAGCCAGCATTTGGCAGAACAGGTATGTCGGTTTGCATTATTGCAATAGACACTTGTGAGAGATGTTAGGAAGGAAAGGATATCCTGTATTATACTGTGACAGGAAGAGCCAAGAAACTATGTAAAACCTGCTAGCTGTTAAACAGGTGATTATTTTCCTGGCTTATACCAGGCTGCTGTACAGCTTCTGTGTATTTGATATATGTAGACAGGAAGAAGAGTCAGGTGTATTGTACTTGCACAGGTACAGTGCAATTACTCCACGTTTTTTCCTCAAAAAACCTGTACTTCACACTGTAGTTGCAGGGTTCACCAGGGAAGGAACAGCTGGCTTCTTTATTAGATTTTATGTCCTACATAAGGAGACCATGTTTCCCATTGTCAGAGTGTAAAAGAAAATGAAAGCTCTGGGCATCATTAAAATCTTGGAAGTGTAGTATGTGTCAGTTCCATTCCCCCAACACCTGGATCAAAAGCTTAGTGTGAGGCCACTTAGCAAACAAAACCAGACTGTTTTCCACACTTCAGATTTTTTTACATCAAGTTTCCAGTAACTTTCGATTTAAACAGTGCTCAGTAATATTGTCCTGGGTATTGTACTTCCAGAGGGTGCTGAGAAAGGAAAGTATGCAGCTGTAGAAAACGTCTTTTGGATGCATTTGGAATATATTTTCTTCTACACAATGTGTATTAATGCTTGCAAACAATTGAGTTACAAGGACAGATGTTTTGATCCCAGAAGCTCATAGAGTGATGTCTCTGGGTTCGTTATTTTGCATTTGTGCATTTTCACGTTTTCTATAAGACAGTGCGTGTTAACAGGCCTTGAGTTGCACAGTTCCACCCTCAACACAAGCTTTGCTGAACTGTGTGGGTCAATAAAAAGAGAGAGAATTGATGTGGTCTTCCTTTGAGTCTAGTAGTTCTGAAGGACTGCACATTACAGAGCAGAAAGGAGTCAGACTAACTTTTATCAGGTTTTGTGCAAGATGAGGACACAGGTTGTTATGACAGTATGTGGTAATGTGAATATTTCAGGACAAATAAATGACTTCCATCCATGTTCAAAATGCTCAGTGAGTGTATTTTAAATAATGTAATTTCCCAAATTGTCTACAATTACTATCAACAAATTAGCCATGTGACTAGAGAAATTATTAGCAAGAATAAGAAAGTGTTGTCTTTCTGCATCTTGGAATCATATCTAAGATCTGGGGTGTTTTTGCAGAAAAAGGTATGATTGCAAAGAATGATTAGGCAAAGAAAAATTAGGTTATACTTTAGAAGTGTGCATGAAAGAGGACTGAAATATGTAATTCGTTCAATAGGTGAGTTGCAGTACAACAGATACTGGCAAGAAGAACTATTATTTGTTCATTGTGGAGATTGGAGACGTCATTACGAGAATATAATAAATAGAAGAGAGGAGGAAAATTAGCAAAACAATAGAATACATATGCTAGGCAGGGTACAAATAGATTACTCTTCCAAAGTTGCAAGAGGACTGTTTCTCTTAGTCTTGTAAAATTGGTTAAACAGTCAGGGACAGGAAGTCAGAAGTGCTGTTAGGACTAACCATGTTTAGAGAGAATTTGTGGAGCCAGTTGAAGCCTACTGAAGTAAGTATGGGAAGTGTTAAAATGTTTGATGTTTATCGACATGAATCTTTTCAAGCAGACATTTTTAACTTGTATGTTCCTCACGTTTCCTTCCTTTCAGTATATAACACAAATTAAAGGATGATTATTATTATTATTATTATTACTATTATTATTACTACTGCTACTTCAAGTCAGAGCAGCCTGATAATTTCTATCTTCCTCTTCATAGTGCACTGTAGCTTGTGCCATGACCCAGCAGTTGAATCCCATAACAACTTTGTAGCTGGAGCAGAGCTTATGGGCTGATGGTATTCATGTGCTGCTTTTTGATTCCTGTGCTGTTAAACTTCAGCTGAGATACCATTTCTTTCTGGTTGTTTTCCCCTTCTTTCCTGTGGCTTGAAGTTCTACTGGATGTGATCTTACACACTGGAATTTCTGCAATTCCCTGCTTTGATTTATAGATGTGTATATACATATAGATATGTATGTCTGCACACATCTGTTTGCTTTAGTTGCAAAGTGTATTATATTTTACATCAGGAATGTGTTGCAGAGAGGCACTGAAACATTAAGAATTGTGGAGCATTGAGTACCAAGAGATCACCTGTTGTTTTCACCTTTCAGCTGAGTCCCCTCTTTCTTCCTCTCTGCACACATCATTTTATTTTGTCTTCCAAATAGCATTTTAGATGTAGGTTACTCCCAAGCAGTCTGGCTGCTCGCTGCTTGCTACCTGCAGTCTTGACAAATAATTCATAAGATGCCAAAATAGTTATGAGTGAATGCATTGAAATCCATTGGCTTCCTGCAGCAGTCTTAAATGGTGTTTCTTTCCAGATGCACACATGATTAATACCACTAAAATTTAGTGAGGAAAAGTTTCATTATGCCCTTGAATGATAAGCATCAGATTTTAAAAAGTTTGAGTAATGTTGTAACTTGCGAAGACAGTGAAGAACATTTCCTGTCCTCAGTTGAGAAGTCATGATACTGAGACTGAGTGCTTAAAATGAAGGATTTCACCTGGATCAGCACTTTAAATACATCATTCTTACCTGGAAAGTTAGAGCAGTAGTATTAGCAGTTAAGTAGTGGATTAGTTTTCAGGGTTTGATACATGAGCGCATCTACATAAAGATGCATCTCCAACAATTTCCCTTCAATCTTTTCCATAGGCACATCTGTGTTCATCATAGGAAAGAGCTCCACAAGTGCTGTATAGACTTCAGTTTCTAATTAAGGAAATATTGGTTTGCAATAAGCTGAACTGGCATTTATAGCATCCCAGCTAATCCCCAAAATATCTGCCACTGCCCCTCATGCCATTTCGAACACGTGACGTGAGGAAGCTTACTCGGTTTCACCAGCCAGATTGTAGCATGTGCAGTCATGGAGCCAGTGGGGAGTCTCCAGTGTGTTGTAAATTCACAGCCAAGTCCTCTGGGCTACAGTGCCTTCATTTGGAAGAAACCTCTATCAGAAATGGGGAGGCTTTATGAATGGTTTTGATCAATCTCTCCTATCAGAGTTTTCTCCAGTCCGTTTCTCATTAACGATCTATTACAAGTTGTATCAGCACAGTGGATCTCTGTGAACCCCCACCACCTGCCATTATTTGTGGTGTGTTTTATTGACATGCATGTTTAAACACTTAATGCTCTTCATTATGCTCTTAGGATCAGTAACAGCAGGCCATCAACGTAAAGCAGCTCAGTGCCATTAAAACTAAGCTACCAACTCCTGTCCATGTAAAATAGACTTGAAGATGCAGATGTTGCTGCTGCTGTTTTACCCTCTCTGTATTCCTTTTCCCTCTGTTCCTTTGGAACAGTGCGTGTTTTTTAAAAGCATATGAATTAAAGCTCGGAGACTTTATTAAGCATAAGGTATTATATTGGGATTAAGTGTCTGGTTAGAATCGTTGTGTGGAATGGAAGCTGCCTTTTCTGAAATTTCTTCTTTAAAAAGAAATGAAATTATGGTCTTGATAGTAGCTAAGATGAAAGTTAAGAAAATATTGAAGCATGTACACAGTAAAACAATACTAAATGACACGTAGCATTAGGGTGTTTCAAAATGTACAAACACTCTGAATTTCAATCTGTAACTATGTCTGCAACTTTCATTCTGTGTAAATAAAAAAAAACAGGGCATGCAAAAAATCTGGAAAGTTTTGACTGACTCAGGATGTGAATTTGAAACAGAAATACCTTTGCATGTCACTTTTTGGAGAACAATTATGTTGTGACGGGTGGATGTGTGTGTATAAATATATTTAAGGGTATCAAGAGACTTAAAGGATAAAGCCTGTTTCAAGAACAGTAACAGCAGGAAATGAGTTTGTGCCTGACCATTGCAGCATGCACTGCACACATACCATACTGCTGGTAACTTCTTTAGAAAGTGACCTTACCCTGAAGTATTTTTTTTCTGTGCATAAACTAGACATGCAATTAGCAAATGAGTGTGGGCACTTGCCTTAAAAAAATAGCAGCAATCTGCCCATATTGTTTTTATAGACACTGTAGCCACTGAAGAAGTCGTTTGATTTCATTGGTGAAAGTGAGGTTGGTTTTGAGGGGAACCACTGGATAGATAAGGCGTGTATAGGAATACCAAGATAACAGATTTAGACTTAGAAACCTAAAAAAAACCCCACAAAACTGATCACCATTGCATCAGCTTTGGGATGTTCTTCTGTTTAAATATTAGGGATAGGTGCTAATATGTTGAGGTTCTGTTCCTTGTTACGTTTCTAGGCATAATGTAGCATGGCAGAACAAAACAGTTCTGCCTTGTTTATGTCAGCTGAGTGTCCTCTTACAGATAGATTAGTTTTATTTTGTTTCATTTTGGTTTGTTGGTGATTTTTTTCCCTGCTCTGCACTCTTTAGAATGTGGGAAAATCTGGACTTCTGAACTACCTGATGTGGATCCGGGGGTCTGGTAGCCCTAGTTACTACCCTAGCACTCCAGGGGACTTCTGTGGAATATGTTATTCCATAAAATAATATATTTTATAGTTATTATTTTTCTGTAAATAAAATCATTAGTTTTTAGATTTTTTTCCGTTCAGTGAGAAGTGAACACTTACATTAACATCATCCTTCCATTTATAGCTCAATATCTCTCCCATTAAAAATTTCTAATATTTCACCATCTATAGACATTATTGGGAATGTAATCAGTGATTTAAATGCATGTTTTCATCTCACTGATTTTTTTTTAGAAGGGGAACTTGACATTTGCATTTAATTTGATTGTACCAAATTGGGTGCATAGGTGCTTGGACTGATGTGATTCTGTGGCACAAATCTCTTTCAGCTCCTTCTCTGAATCTTTCTTTTTTTTAAAGAAAAGAGTGATAGGGCTGATATATATAACAGTGTATAAAGCAAATAGTTGGAGAATGGAGAATGAGAAAACCATATTTTTAAAGAAGTAATAAACTGGTATGGACTAATAAGTAATAACTGAGACTTTGGCACCTTTCTTAGATGAGCAATAAAAAGAACATTCAACATGAAAAATTAAAGGTGTTATGGAGATGTTGAAAGCGATTTTCTGTTTCTTACTGAGGGATTATGAGAGAGATGAAGGATTCCAGTCTTTGAGAGCCGAAGATAGTAATTTCTCTAGCTCTATGGGACATACCATGCTTAGGAACGAAACTGAGTCTAATAAAATCTGAGGCTGAAATATTACCTCTGGCTTCCAGAACTTTATTCCTTTTATCCTCTCAAAGGAATGCTACGTTCCAGTTAACCCTTGGACTGCCACATCACAGTTATTTATGATATATCATCTGTATATTTCTGTATGTGTGTATCTCTGCAGATACATGAGCATGGATGGAGAGGGAAAAATGTTTATCTGAGAAGTTGAACAATAATCTAATGAGCAACTTGCAGCAGAGAAAAGTGTTAACCATTGTATTTTCTTCCCAACATTTTGTTAATGAGACTATTAAATCATTAAAGAGTAGTAGAATAGTACTTGCATGTAAACATGTTAAAGGGGCCTGTGAATGTCATAGAATGGTTTGATTTGTGTTGCAAACATTTTTAGAGGTGTCTTGGCTGTGGAATTACAGAAATATGTTACTGATATCTCTCAAGGATTACAAATTATGCTCCTTACTCTTGGAGCATCATCCAAATCTCATTAAACTAAAATGTATGCTTGTAGGTCAGATTCCCTGAGGCCAGTTGCTTAAGGCAATCTTAGTTAAGGACACACTTGTGAGAATTGCAAAATCGTGGTCTCCTCAGTTAAGTGCTTCTGATTCTGTCTGTTGTTTCAGTGAAAGCTTTTAAGTCAAATTGGTTGTGAATAAGTTAACAATATAACCTGAAGCACGCAGAAACAAAGGTAGGGATGGAGTCTTTAAATCAAATACAGAGACTTCAACCAGTTTCTGATCTGATTTAATCGTTCTTGTAAGGGCAGCAGCCATAATTTCGTTTCCTTAAGGGTACTTGGTTCCACTGCTGGAGGTGCTGCTCCTAAGCAGTGATATTCTTTGCTTGCTTTAGGTTCTCGGCTTTGCTTCAGATGCACTTGTCTCTGAGATGCACAAGAGAAAGACAGTGGCACCTGTAACAATTTTGCAGTCACTTTTCCCAGCTGAAAATCCTCGTTAACATCACAATGGCAGGAAAGGAAAGAATCAAGCTCTCCTTAAGGCCTTATTTTTCAGCGCTGGATGGTGTGTGTGAACAGCCTTTGTTTCTGAGCCTGTGCATCCTGGGGTTTAGAGAGGAGGAAGACAAGATACAACACTGAGTCAATAATGCTAAATGTAGAATCCTCTTTTTCAGATATTAATTTTAAATTTTCAAATGGAAGAGAGCAGCTTGTTATTTTATTACTTCTTTCTCTCCTAGACTTGTAGACTTTGCTTTAAGGACTCTTCAGCTGCATTTTTCTTTTCCTGTAGTAGGCTAAGTGGATATTTTTTTAGCCCAGGAAGGAAAGATCCTTTCTAAAAAAACTAAATCTTGTAGGAGTTCCTAATTTGTGGTCACGTTCTGAGAAGAGAAGGGAAAGAAATAGTGAGGAAGTGGGTTTGGTCTTACTTTTATTCAAAGATTAGAAGTCAGTCAAGGTGTCTCACTAGATTTTCCATAGTTCACTAGACAAAGAAATTTATTTTAAAAGGGCTGAAAGGTGTCCAAATTTTTGTTAGTGTCCTGGATAAATACCACATATATTTAGAGACTGAGTGAATTAGGAAAAACTGTTACACCTCCTTGATGCTTAAATGCAATGGAGATTTTTCGGCAGTAGTTCTGTATATTTGTTGTACAGTATCTAAATCATGAGTCAGATGTGGCATTTCATTGGAGTAAGTGCATAATTAAAGTGCAGTATGTAATAAACCTAGAACTTTTTCAGTGGAAAACAAAAAAAATCCACACATTTGTCTTAATTATAAGAAGAAAGAAACGAGCATGGAAAATTCTCTTAATTAGACCTTTCCAATGCTCTTTTAGTTAAAAAAAAAAAAAGTACAAACTACTGATTTATTTCTCTTCATTTTACACTTTTGTGTGATAGAAATTCCTTCTTTTGCAATGGAAATAATAGTCAATGGGGACATCATCATTATGGAACTTTATAACTTTATAACCCTGTTATGGGATTCTTAATTAGAGCTGTAGTTTAATAGGTATTAAACAGCGACTGTTACTTTCTTTACTGACAGTTTTAAGAGCAAAATTGCAAGGAATTATAAAATGTATTTTGCAAATGAATTATGGCCCTGCTGTTCAGCCACACCTGGAGAAAGGGAGTATCTGCGAGCTGTGTGTTTTGATGGAGCAAGCTGCCGAAATTACAGCTTGGAGCAGTGCCACTGCAGGGACAAATTGGCGGGCAGGGCAGAAACAGAGGTGACCCGCTGCCCCCCTGGGCTCCCCCGGGGTGGGAGGGAGCCCCCGTCTCCAGGAGGGCTCAGCGCGCACCAGGCAGAGCCTCGGCGCTCAGGGCCGGGAGAGGGGAGGGGATGCTCTAGGACAGCCCGAGGTGTTGCCACTCGCAGTGCCCTCTGCCCTTATCAACTGCGTGGTGAGGGGGGAAAAGGGTACATTTAATCAAGGCAAAGGCTCGGTTGTGGCTTCCTGAGGCACATGCGTGGTCTCCATGTAGAGACACAGTTGGGGAGAGGCTCAGATTAGGATGAACTATAGATCTGAATTCCCTTTATGGTCAATAAAGCCAATAGAGCCAAGAATATATCTCAAAGCAGGCAGCTTCTGGCTGGTTTACTGAATCTTCCTAGATCTGTTTGGCTCTATTGACTGGGTCTCAGTTGACTGGGACATTGATCTCACATGCTGCCCTCAACTTTTAGGTGTGTACAATTTGTGCTGAATCCCATCAGCTGACTTTAACAGCAGGATTCAGTCACCTCAGCATAGGCTGTTATTTATGGGTTGTATTCTGGTTTTGAAGCCATCACATGGTCATTCACCTGTTCCACAACATCCACCTATCCAGGAGTGGATTTCCCTGAAATCATATCTGCCAGCCCTATGCAGGTGTCTTAGATACTCCCAGGCATCTAAAATGGTACAAGGCACCCATATTTCAGGAAGTTTTATAGCAGCCTCATTCTTTTCCCAGTAGTTGCAAAGAAGTTGTAGCAAAGTAAAACCTAACTTGTTGTTTCTTCTTTCCTAAGTTACAAATGCAGGTCTATCACTCTTCTTTTACTGAAGTTACTT
Source organism: Lophotriccus pileatus (assembly GCA_035583135.1). Classification (NCBI taxonomy): domain Eukaryota; kingdom Metazoa; phylum Chordata; class Aves; order Passeriformes; family Tyrannidae; genus Lophotriccus; species Lophotriccus pileatus. The sequence goes on along the minus strand of JAWWES010000001.1, from coordinate 10,105,273 downwards.
GGTCTTTATATAAGACAGATAATTGTAGGTATATGAATTTTAACGATGATGAATGTATCATTACATAGTATCATAAGATAATTGGTATCAATATAGAAAGTATCATAGGAAATATTAATTCTTTTAACTAGAAGTGCTCCAAGACACAATTGTTCTTAACCTAGAGCTGAGAAACAAGAGCAGTATTGTCTACCTAGGTTGTCCTCCAGCATCCTTAATCTGCAGTGAAAAGGTTATATTCATAATTTCTCCTAATGAAAAAATAGTGGCATCCTAGGTTTCAAGATACAATGTTATAATCAGGACAACAGGAAAAATTATAGTAGGTTTCCCTCTCCAGCTGATGGCTTCCTCAAATGGTATGTTAATCCTGCCTTTTTTTATCCAAATTTCATGCGGATGGTTCCATAACACGAGGTAAAGGTGATGCTGCTTCCTCCTCAAAATGGGCAACAGTAGATGATTGTACCTGCAGCCCTGCTCAGGGCATACCTGCAGTTCTGGACAACTCACAGCTAGAAAGTACAAGTCCAGAAAATGTTGGCAGGAGAAGTACAGAAATAGTGAATTGCCTTATATCTGCAGGGACTTTGGTGAAGGATGAAGCTCTAAGCTCACAGTGTGTTTGCGCACGGGAAGAGGCTACAGATGTATTTATTCACTGTTAATAAATATGTAGAAAGGTATCTTAAAGTATTTTTTGTCAGTTCTGTTCGAGCTAAACAAGAGCAAGGCAGTATATGAGCATTGAATCGCTTACACAGAGGCCTGTTTTCCTCCTTCTCAAAGGATGATACAAATTTGGACGTCAAATTCTGTAGCACTCAGGACTGCCAGTTGTTTGGGCTCCTGTAACAGGTTAACATAGATAGGGCTGGATGTCTAGACATTCTTCATTGATTTTACTTACATTGTAATAGGGTGATTAAAAAGTACAAGACAACTGTTTGGTTTATTTTTAGTCTAAGACATCCTTGTAGCACCTCTGACTTTTCACCTTTTTCTGGAGCACCACACAAGGCTTGATTTTGTGTTGATGCCACTATTAGCCAAACTTTCTGTCCATACACAAGTTCTGGCATTTCTGTGTACTTTTATGGTGGTTTTTTTAATGCAGTACAACGTATAAAGAACCTTCTGTTCTCCTGAAGATCTTTTCAAAACTCTTTTTTTCAGCTTTAGTATAACTGTTTCAGAGATGGAGAGAGATTTAAGTCATCATTCTGATGCTGAATACTCATTTAACATGTTGCAGCTGATCCTGGTGGAGTGCTGTGTACAACTTAAGTATCAACAGTGGGGTTTCAACAGAGCTCAGAGTTGCTGCAAATTTCAGTTCTTGGCAAGAATGTCAATTTTGTACGTGCCAAGTGTCTGTTATTTAACCAAGCAGAGGATATTGAGTTACTGTAGCAGAAGCAAGATGTATGATTCATGTTTGCATATCCTTCTTCAAAACAGAAACAAAGAGATTTCACTTTTAACAGATCGTGCTTCCCTCACTAGCCTTTTGCCACTTACATTGCCACAGTTTGGAATAAAAATAAAAGTATTAAGTATTTATTCAGTTATTTAGTGAGATGGGTAGCAGAGCATGCTGTCAGGTAGCAAACCAAACTACGTAGGACCAAAAAAAGCAGCAGCAGCGTAGTATGCTTTTAAAAGTTGTAGAGTGACACTCTGTGTCATTAAAATTTTGCCATTATCAAATGCAATTTATTTTGAAAGTTTTATTTTAGGCACTTATACTGGTTTTGGTGGTGACGAGTTTTGACATGCTTAGGTTTGGGTTTGTTGTTTTTTTTTGTTGTTGCTACTTCTCCTTTTCAAAAGATATATTTTGGGAGCAATTTGGATTTGACGCTGTTCCTTTAACACTTGATCTTAAGACTGCGGTCACTGTCAGAACAGATCAGCTCAGTGTCCTGTTTAACCCAGTTTTGTCAGTGTGCCACTGACCACCACTGACTGCAGCCGTAAACAGGGCAGCGTGTGCTCCCATCTGTGTCAGCCCCCTCGGAGATATCCAGCAGTTCACCTGGCTGCTGCTGCCTGCCAGCTCTGCCCGCTTCCAACTGTCGGGCCACTGATGTTAACGAGCTTCTTTGGGCTTGCTGATGTTTCCTATAGATTGCTAACCAGGTTCTCCTGGTTCAGCTTCCCTAGCTGAGGATGGTTGTGAAGGCCATTCAGCATATAATGAAGTGGATATACAGATAATTAAATTTAGGATGGAGATTAGTTTTTCCATAAGAAAACTCAGCTCAAAAGAGACGTCCGAGTGTGGTTCATTTTCGGTTCCAGATCATTTTTCATGGGGGGGCAGCTGTCACGAATTCAACGTGTGTATCTCTGGATAAAAGGATAGACCTTGCATAGATAGCATGACCTTGTCCTGTCTGCTGTGTGGCCTTTCTCCATTCGTGGGGTGTGTGCCTGCAGAAGTAGCTGTGACTCTTGCTTTGAATCCCTGGCAGCTTTGTGTGGCCAGAGAATCGTGAAGGTTTCTGCGCTGCCTCAGCAGGTGCTGGTACCTGTCCGACAGGAGTAGATCCTGAGCAGCTCATCTGTGGATACCTGACAAAGTCGAGGACCACAGAATCACATTAAAAAGTAACATTTACAGTCTCTTCATTCATTTGTAGCTACAAATGAAGCTACTACATTCATTTTTACTACTTTGTATTAAGGTTCCAAGATACTGGAAGGATTATTAGTGGTACAGCAAGGTGAAAAGTGTGTGGTCATCTTAGGTCTGTGTGACAGCATTTCCAACACTTTGTCTAGAACTCTTTCTTTTTGAGAAAAAATTCTTAATAATTTGAAACTCCTGGATAATGATAAATGAAAATTTAAGTGGCTTAAGTTGGATATAACTGTTGTGACCAAAGAACAGCATTTATTTTGCATTTTGTCAAAACTTTGCAGAATTTAACATAGGACGTTGTAGTTCACCTTAGCTTCCTGCTTAGCATTTCTGCTTCCAGATCTGTTGATAATCTTTGGGTCTAGATAACAGGACAGGAAACATAATGAAAAGGCATGTCCATAGGTAAAATGACTGCAGACATTCATAAAGCTTCCCAATGATTTCACACACACACACCCCCCCCAGTTTTGTTGATATTTTTAGTTGACAATATATGCAAAAACAAAAAAAAAAATCTACTTTTGTTTTTAACTTCTTGATACAGTTTGAAATACAAATGAGATCTGTGTTTATCTTCTGGGATAGTGGGCAACAATTAGAAATTGATAAAACAAACAAAAAAAAAGAACTCCATCTCTTATTATGGACCTGAATGTAAACTGAGTGGGTCATGGTAAGGCAGAAGTGAATGGGAAAGTTTGCATTTTGGCACTGCCAAAGGAAATTATAGTTGGGTTTGTTGTCTACAATACAATAGTTGGGTTTGTTGTCTGAAATACATGTGTTTGCTTTTTTGCATTCCCCTTGTGAAAAGCTTCTTTTTACCAAACTTGGCCTTTTTCTTCCCTCTCCCCCCTCATTTTAGGGCTCTACTTCAGGTTCTGTACCATTTTATCATAATATCAAGCATAGTAAAATAATTTCTGAAATTAGATTTTCAGTGTTCATGAACAAAAGACCTGATTTGAATTTACATCCTTGAATCTGTCAGAAAATTGCAGCTATAAAACATAATTGTATTTTTCTTGAACATATCACTTTAGGGGAAAACAGCTAATTATATATGTCAGCACTGAGATGTTTGGGTTCTTTTAGAGGAGGAAGAGGTATCCTTTTGGTGATCAGAGCTGCAGAAGTAAAGGGAAAAGTGAGGGAAAATGGTTTCAGTAATGTATAATATTGAGGAACTGAAAAAATAAAGGAACACAAAGGAGACAAGTGTTGAAAGAAAAAAAATAATAAAGAAAAACAGCAGATGGGGATTTTGGGGAAACCAAAGAAGTAACAGAAATAACCGTTCTTTGTTTTCATGTACTGCTTGGCCTTAAAGCTTTGTTAGGCTAAAGTGTCCTTTTTATCAGAGCAGTGGGTGTTGCAGAGATTATTTCAGTGGCGAGTCTGTGCAAAGATGAATGTGCTTCTGTTTCCCTCTGCTGATTAGCACAGTCCCAAATGGCAAGTGTGATAAACCCTGGTCTTTTGATGCCCCTTTTTTTCCTTCGACTCAAAGACTTTGAGATCACAGGGTAATTTTTTTTTCCCTAACTAGACACTGGTGTTTTCTCCTGAAATCTTCATAAATCAGACTTTTAAAATACTTAAGACGGTGTCCTTACATTTCCTGTTTCCATGGAATCTATAGGAGGTTTAAAGTATTCCAGGATGCCCTGCCAGCCCTTAAAGCCATTATCAGATTTTCAGTCTCTTGTGTCTCACTTAGATCTTCTGAGGATATTGCATAGCTGTTTTCAGTTGAGCAACTCTGCATGAGGAGCTCTTAAATGATGCCTTCTAAACTTCCTGTATTCCTTTGATTTCACACTGGGTCTGTTTTTTGCATCTTACTGACATTTGTCATTCCCTGGAGGCAAGTACTACAGCATATACAACACCCACAGCTAGATAATCACAAGCTTGGACCTGTGACTGCTTCAAGTGAAATCTTTTTAAAGGGGAAAAGATGAAGAAAGTGTTCTCATGGTGAGTGTGCTGAGATAGCACCAGAGGGAAGGCAGCTGCGCAGCCACTTTACATAAGGAACATCTTTCCAAAATTTCCGTTTCCCCATTTTTGGGAATTTTTTTTTAGATAGCTTTTTTTAAACCCACCTGTCCTAACCTAACGTGTCCTGGGTGGCTGCAGTTCAGGCTACCAGGACCGCTGGATAGGGGTCTGACACCTCTACTGTCTTGCCCTGTGTGAACACAAAACGTGATCATGTTTAAGTCAGAACTTGTGCCACTTTTTTTAGTGGAACCAGGCTTTGGATCTGAGTGCATACAAGTCAGAAATCACAGCTGACTGCTTGGGTATTAACAAAGCAGCACAGCTCAGTGGGATAAACCTCCTGGACAAGAAGAATATAGTGAACTTCAAATGTGAGCTGTAATGCTGATGCTTTGGGGTTTTTTTATTTTTTTAACGTGCTTTTGAATGTAATTACTGAAAAGTTTTTAAGAACAATTTTCTGCAGCATGTATTTCAAGTGTTCCCTCATGAGTTGTAAGTTGAGCTACCATTAAGGTGCTTGATTGTTATGAGTGCTAAAGCATGACATAGTTTCTGTGCATGAACAAAATAGTTCTGTTTATTTCATTTTAAATGTTCATTTAAAATTTAAAAGGAGGATAAAACACAGCAAATAAAAGAGTGCTGGAGACCTGAGTGTAAGAAAGAGATTATTCAAGTCTCTAGCTGTACAGCTAGAAAGTAGAGATTTGACTTCTGGAAGAGCAGGCAAATTGCAGTTTGGGGTGGTGCTGCTAGAGGAAGAGCTATGACAACAGAGATTTGTCATGAAATATGGGAAGGCTATGCCAGACAGCCTGTAATTATGAGCCAGTTTCCTTGTTTGGCAGCAGCACCCTCTGAAAATACTGCCGCATCCATCGTGTCTTGCCAGGCTATGGCACACCAGCTCTCTCAGGTGTGCTGGCAGACGTGTTCGTGGCCCCACGCTGAGAATCACAGTTCTATTCCACTGAGCAGTCACTCAGCATATTTTTTAGGAAGGAGACAAGAAGAGATTTGTTAGATTAGGTTTCCTGAGCTGCATGATGGTGTGGTCCCACAAACTACTGCGCTGGCAAATGACTGCAATAGCAATGAGGGCAGGCACTGGGGGAAGCAGCAGTTGCTGCACAAGTTCTGTAGCTGTTGAACTGAAGTGTAGACATTTGGTACTTTAGAGTCAGGATGGCCCAAAGTGACCAGAATTCCACATTATAGACCATTTTCAATATCTATTTAAGCTGCAGTCACAGATTTCCAGGCTTAGTGTTTGGCCGCCTTGCGGTGCGAGGTCTGTTTTGTATGAGCAAGCACAGATTTACAAAGAGAAAAATTAAGGTTTCCACCTCTTCCATCTCTTCTTCCACTTGCTCACCCCGTTCCTTCTGCCATGCCAGGACCTGTGTTTGGGGCTGGGGCTGCCACGGCATCACAGGGACTGGCACCCGCAGCGCTGGCCCGGCCGGGGGGCAGCAGGGAGGCTCAGCCTGGCCACCAGGCCCTGACAGCTTCCTCCTGATGTGTTTTGGATGCTTCTCCTGCTGCCTTTGTAGCATGCTGCGGCCATATGGTATATAGGGGATCTGAAACCTGCTTGTGTCCATAGATGATGTTCTGTTAGTTTTTTTCCTGTTCAGCTCCCTTTCTGAAAGTAGTTTTGGGACAGTGTAGTTGAGTTGTTCCAATATTCCCTGAATTGATTCCCACTTTTTCTGAGAAAGGTTAGTTTCTTATTTGTGTGAGACTTGTTGCTGACACTTCACCAGGATAACGTTGCTGTTAAAATCAAGGCATAATTGCATTGACTATGACCCAGCATTCAGCAGGAAACCTCTGAAGGGCAGGCACCTGTCTGCTGGTGTGCTTTTGGAAATCTGCAGAGCAGCAGTCACAGATTTTGGCAGAGGAATGGTTTTGCTTGTAAGTTACGTTCTTGGGAAAAGGAATATTTGTATATAAGGTCCTTTTGAACTAAATACTGTCCAAGCAGTAACTTACTTGCCAAGTCTGAACAGAAGTTCTCCTGTTCTTCACTGGAATCAATTTTGATTTGCACTGATGCAAATGAAAGCAAAGCTGAAACAAAATCAGAGTCTGTTTGGGTAAATCCATACTCGTAAAGGACAATGAGAAAGACACCAGAATAGAAAAAGGATAACTGTAATAAAATAGTGTTAAAACATTGTAAATATTTATGTTCTCTTTGTTTTACTCTATGCTAGGCTTTACAGGTTGGTAGAACCTTTTTAAACATGGAAACTGAAAGGAATGTTCACTTACAGTGGGTGAAATCCAACCCTGTTGGAGTCAGTGGAAGTTCAGTTATTTAATTCAGTTGGGTCGGGTTTCTGCTGTTTATAATGACCTACTGTATGTTTGGACACTCTCTCAGTACAGGAATTAGCCTCTACTACTTAAATGTTTTTAATACTTATGAAGATTAAGTGTAAGCATTCTGCAGCTCTTGGTATGTGCTGAATGTTCATTTTGTTTCCTAAATTATATTATTTTCTGGTAACTGGCTAGTGAAGACAACAATAGGATTAATCAATTTACAGCAACAATGTAACTGTCTGCAGCACAGGTTTTCCTTATGTTTTATATTTTATAAGGAAGAAATAGGACCATTTTGCAAAAGTCCAAGAGGAAAGCTGAGTTTCTTTCAGTTTTGTGGAAGATAGTTTTCTATGGATAATCTTTCTTACTGTGTTGAGCATAAATGCCAAATTCCAGTTTGAGCTGGGATGTTATCACATCTCTTCAGTTTATGTCCTTTTACAGCCAGCCTTTTACAGTAAATTAACTGTAAATCAGAAAAAACCTCTCTCAGTACACCAAATGGAAACTGTAAAAATCTTCATGGAAGAGTAAAATTCCTGAAAAGTAACTCTTAAATGGAAAGGGATTTAGCAGTTTTAGGTCAGCATTAAACCCATGGAATTGCCTGTGGATTGGTACTGCCATGTTTAGAAAGCTGACAGAGTTAGCTTTTGGCAGAATTATGCCTTGCAGGGTTTAAAGTCCACTACCCGATGATCTCGCCTGCATTTGTCATTAACTTGGGCTTCCTTGCCGTGAAATCCCTCAGTGATGCGCTTCATTTCCTTCGTACTAATTTTCCAATTTCCCTTTTTTTCTGTCAAGTGAGCAGTTTTACTGCATCTCAGATGTAATTTCTACATGTGCTCTCTGAATTGCCAACTTCCATTTCACTTGACTGTCTCTTTGATAGAATTTTCCCTGCACCACAATTGTTTTTTTTAATTCCAGATGGGTAATTATGGGCTAGATGGTAATACTTCGGGGGAGGCAGGAGAAGTAGGTAGTGTGCATAGGGAGAAGGGATTTGAAAAAATGCTTGTTGGGATTGGCAGGGAAATGGAGAAAAGCAGAATCTTGTGACAAGAAATTTCTATGCCTTTAGTTTAGCTTTAATTCAAATACATGAATCTGTATATGTTGGGTTTTTACAGTTGAAAATACAGCAGTGATGTATACAAGAGAAAGAAAAAAAGGCCTAGCTTTTCCTGAGGGATATAAAGACTCTTAAGTCTCCCCATTTTCCTATGTTCTTGTCATCTGTGCACTCTAAATTAAATTGGAATAATAAATAAAAAATCCACTGTATAGCAGGGCAAAGGTTTCTTCTGTAGATCTGTCTTGTTAGCAAGTGTTATACTTCTCTGTGGAGATGCTTACTGATTCCTGCTGATTCATTATGGCAGGAGTGGCTCGTTAGCTCTTGCCAGAAAGACGAGTGACAAGTGTGGCTTTCTGGTGAAAAAGAGCAGAAGGGCTCAGCCTGACCCCAGTGCAGCGAGGACACACTTTGTTCAGAGCAATATGGGATGCTGACACGGGAAGTAGATTTGGATTTTATCAAGCCAAAATTGTGTTTCTAAAACCCCTTCAAGCAGCTGCTCAAACATCCTGATCTAATGAGATACGGGTGGAGGAGCTGCCGGTTCAGCTGGCACGGGGAGAGGGCTCGGGCGCAGAACTTGGAACGGCGCTTCCTGCGCCGTGGAACGTTTGTCCTTCTCCTGGCAGCTTGCTCCATGGGATCGTTTGGCTTCATGTGTCACGGAGATTTATACAGGCTAGGTCTGTGGCCCAAAGCTTGGCTGTATGGAAGCTCTGTGAGAAGATATAACGTGGTCTTGTAGAGCAGGAGTACAACTTGTGGGGTAAATTGTGATAACAGCTCCAACTTTTGTAGTTCACTGACTTACATAAATGTGCTTACATATATATATATATATATATAAACACTTTATATATATATAGAGCCCCTGGTGGTCTAGTGGTTAAGACGCAGGGCTGGTACCCTTGAGACCGTGGGTTCGATTCCCGGTCAGGGAGC
>JAWWES010000001.1:10083450-10096150 GCA_035583135.1 Lophotriccus pileatus | reverse complement strand
GAAGGCCTTGTCTGCATATGCGGGTAAGGACCTTCCCCGGCTCTTCGTTCGCGAAGACGGGCCATTATATTATATATTATTTATATATATATATGTAGTGTACACGTGTCTATTACGGTGTACACACATATATATGAATCACACAGTTCTCCCTTTTAGTCTGCTGTTCCTTCCATTTGTTTCATTAGAGTTGTGTGCATGATGCACAGTGAAAATGTATCCTGAAGGGGTGCGAAGAAACCTCTCAGTGCTGAGTTTGTCCTGTTCCCGTGCTCGGAGTTTGAAAGGAATTTCTCCTGCAACAAAAGGGAAGTTTCTGACTTTCTGGACAGTGAACATTGCCTTGGTTTCATGGGCTCAGCAAGCTGCTTTTCAACTAGGAAGGTTACTGACTTTTCAAGTACCCACATATACTCAAGCCTTCTGCTGTCTGTAACACACTGTGAATGCCTAAATGGCTGAAATACTTCAGGTAACATTTTTAAGTCTGGGAAGTATAGGAGGTTTTTTTCTTGTCCTATGGTATGAGGAACACTAAACTGAAAAGTTTAGATAGTCACTGGCAAAGTGTAAATTAAATAAAAATAAATCAAACCAGGATATTTGAACTTTCAAAGTTATCATTCCACAGCTTGCTTATGGAGACAGCAAGCAGGGCAGCTATTTATTTCCGTGATAAAACTGAGTGGCTTTCTTAAAGTTTCAGCATAGCTTTCAGGTGTCACGGCATATTCTGCTCAGTTCTCATAGTGTGTGAATAGGCAAGACTCTTACAATGCAAAAACACTGGCTATTTGCTATTCCTGTGTGTAGGGGGAGAAGGAATAAAGTAGTTACTTCAACACATATCTGATGGCTACTGCTATTAAAAAAATTTCTATTAGCCCAGCAAATTGTAACCTTCCTCTCTTTCCTTGGTCTGTTTAATGATAGAATAGGCTCTCAGCAAATAGGCTGTTGAGAGAAATGTGATTCAGCTTTCAATTACCCTGCGTGTTATAACATCACCCAGGAATTAGTTAAGGTTTCAATTAAAGTTCATGTACAGTATTTGTTTAGCTACATGTAAATACCTAATTAGCACTGCACTAAATGGTTTATTTCTCTTCTAAATACTACAGGATACCCAGAAAATTAATCTTTTCCTTTAGTTTGTTGTTTGTTTCAGAGCACCTCTTGCACAAGTGCATTTCCAGTTACAATAATTCATACATTTTGTACACAGTTTTAATCACTTGAAAGTCTTTTAATTATTAATAAGGTGAAATCCATTGATTTTCTCCAGTTGTTCAAACATGAGTCTGGCCTAATCCTGCCTCAGGCTTGTGGGGCACTGAGATGAACAGCAAATCCTTGAGCTAAACATTCATTTCATGGGATTTGAAGTGCATGTGGGGGGGAGAAAGCATCTCTTTTTCTTTCCATGACCTTCTCTTTTAGCTTTTTTCTCATATGCAAACATGTGTTTGAAAGCTATAATTTTGTGATGACAAAAGTGAAAACAGAGTAGTTTGAAAAAAAAAAAAACCAAACTCAAGAGAAGGTTATTGCTTGCTTAGGTCTACCCAGTTTACACAACTGCACAACTGATGAGAGTAGACCTGTGGTGCAGAAAGCTTTACTACTGAGATGAAGAAATGGTATAGCTGATAACAAACCTGTAAGTGTTCTAGCACATAAGAGTGCGTAAGGTAATGCATGACTTGTGTGCTGTGCTAATGCACAAATATATGTGAGGTTTATCCTGTGATTAGTGTCAGATTTTCCCTTTTGTGTGAAGAACTCTTTTCACTAAAGCCTCTGGCTCAGCTGCAGATCAGTGGTTTGATGTAATTTTGTCTCAGTTTATTTCTTTAATTGATTTGATCCTCCTTCTTCTTTACATATGACCCTACTTACTAAAACCTGGCATCTGTCCATCCTACAGGAGTCAAATAATTTGTTTTACTTCTTCATCAGTTTAGTTTTGCTTCACCTCAGACTCTCTCCTGTTGTATTACCATAAGAAGTCTCTTCTGTAAGCTCTGAATTCAACCTAACTAGTTTTGAGAGAAGAGGGGACAGGGTCGTGCTGTGTGTATAAAATTGAGCAAACACAGAATGTGGTTAAAAACCCTCAATGTTTATTAATTTAAAAATAAGCAATTTGAAGTTGTCCTCAGTGTTTTTCTGGGAATCAGTGCCAAACTTCCGAGCTTTAATCCATTGTTCTCAGAATTTTTAGCCCCATGAACAGATCCTTTTCAACTGCTCAGAGTCCCTGATCTCGGGGACTTAATTCCCAAAATGATAGAAGCATTTGAGAGAGCGTCTGTGGATATAACAAGTTGAAAGTGGCAAGTATCAGTACCTCAGTTGTGCACAGGAAGACAGTATCCATCTTCTCTGAAGAGAAATGGTGTTTTTCACTGCTGCCACTAAAGGGAAGCCTCCTCTGGGACCTTGTTAGATGCTTTCATGTGAGGACCATTTGACCCACTTCTGACTAGTGAGCAGGCTTAGAAGGCAGTAGTTGTTGGGGGTATGCCTTTGGCTGATCTCCTCCCCCTCCTTGCAGTCAGAGGAAACTCTCAGTGGAATATATTAGGGATAATAACGGGGTAAAAATGTCAGTTAAAGAAGGGTGACGGATGGAGGTCCCAGCCAAAAATAATAAAAATAATAAAAAACGGAGATCTTCAAAAGGTGTCTCTGTTTACCACAAAGGCAGCATCAAAATAATATCAGATGTCCTTTTTACAACACATTAAAAAAAAAAAATTACTTGCAGAACTAATATTTGTTTCTTGATAAAAAATACCATTAGTTACACAATATCACTTAATGTGGACTTTTAAATTAAGCCAAAATTTTGCTTTAACATGATGAAATTGATACATATAATGTCTGGAAGAAAATTGATTGGTTTTTGACTGCCTGTTAGCAACAAAGAAAGGAGGAGGAGTGCTTATGAAATGTGTATCTTTAAGCTATTTGAGAACAGTGTTATATAAAGAGCAGTTTTATGGTAGGGAAACCATCAGCAAAATAATTCACCATATGTACCTGTAACAGATCTTTTCATCTGATATCTAAGACAAAAGAAAAAAAAATAAATTTTCAGCCATAATGCTCTTTCTTAACCCAAACAAAATACCTGTTATCTTTCCATCTTTCCTTTGCAAAATGTTTGGGTGTTTTTCAGTAGGATAACTCCACTGTAAGGCAGCCAGTTGGAAACAGGTAAAATCTGTTTTCTTTTAAGACACTGATGATTTCCAAAGCCTTTTCAGGTTTTTACATGCTGCAGCAGGCCTTCGTGCAGGTACCAATGTGTTCTGGATTATGAGATTATTGTAGTCATGTCCCTGGGAATGCTGGTTTTTGATGTATGATTTTCTCCCCAATCACCTCTAAATATGCAAGGCTGGATCTACAGCAGTGCACGTGGAAGAGATGGGAAATAAGTAACTTTGGAAGAGATGATTAATGTTAAGCTGTGTATAACTACATGAAATATGAAATATTCTCCTTTCCTGCCACTGGAGTTGCTCATAAGTAATCTGTCTGACTGAGTACAGAAAAAAGTAATAACTGTATCAGTGGAGAAGCCAGAGATAGCAATTAAATTGTTGTGGCAAGTAGGAAACAAACAAAAGGGAGCACCCTTTACAAACCAGAAAAATTCTGCTGTTGATTTGTATTTGGAAGTCCACTTATGTCATTTTTTAAGGTTTCGTTTGTATCTTTGAAAAGATGCTGGAAACCAACTTATGAGTGCCTGTAAGAAAAAATCTTCCCCAGCACCTTTTGAAGGTTTGTTGTCAGCACCTTTCAGATAAGGCAGTGGCTGAGAAACCAACCCAGAGGGGCTAAAATCAGGGTGCAGAGGCAACCCTAGGCCTGAGGAATCCAACAGGATGTAAGATGAAGACATCTGTAGCTGAATAAAGACGCCGCCTTTAGGAGATTATCCTGAAAGTGATTGCAGCTGCCACCAGAGAGCAGAAGTGCCAGAAGCTGCCGCACCCCCGGGGGAACCGGCTCCGTGTGATGGGTTGTCGGAGACAGGAGGGTTGGAGGAACAGGCATCCTTCTCCAGATCTTACAGTAAAAAAAAAAAATCATCAGGCTGTGACAGCTCTACCCTCAGCCTTTGTCACCAGTAAGGGGAAATTCGCTATAGGCCCCTTGCCATCAATTATCCCTTTTCTGACATCTAGGATGTGAGTTGTGTGGGAAATAACTCTGATGTTACTTTGTGTGGATGGTGAAAGCTCTTTGAATAGACCTTGAACTGAAAAGGTGTGTTGCTCCGTGAAGTGTTAGAATTTTTAATTTGTTAATTATATATTTAGTACCTTTGAAAGCGAAGTAGCGGCGTTTTTATAATAGAGGTGGCGTATCACGGCAGGGAAAATTAATATTTTTGTTTCATTAATTAAGGATGGTGTTGTTCATTTATAAATACAGGAAGGAAGTATGAAACTCTGCTTGCTCTATGAAAAACTAGTAGTAAGATCAGGCAAAGCTAAAGAAGCTCTTCAGCAGCTGGAGAAACGGAGAAGCCAAAGACAGCTTTGACATGCAGAGATCAAAGATAGGGCAGTTCCAGGTTTGGTCCACAAAAGTTTTGTCCAAGTTTTCAGATGAGCTCCTCTTTTCCTCTGCAGATCTCTCACACTCATCCATTCATTCTGAATGCAGTAAATAGCATGGTAGCAAGTTGGCCAAATCAATGTATTAACATTCTAGAAATACTCTGGAAACTATTGCTGCCATGAAGAAACATGATTTTTCTGGTTACTTCCTCAAATATTTTAAAAAAATGGTACTTATGATAGTCTCTGCCTTTATGTAAATATCTTTTTTCACCTCTTTAATAGCTGGCACTAAGAAACTGTAGTTTAATATTTGCCTATTAGAGTATTGAATTTACTGCCTTTGACACACTTTGACTTCCTTTTATTGTTTTATGCTAAGTCTTTAAAGAAACAAACACCCATAACTGTAAAGAAAGACTTGAAAATATGCACTCAGAAGCATAAAGAAGACAATGTCTTATTAATTCTCATCTGTGTCATTTATGGAACCTTTATGTTTAATGTCCAATTTCACAATTTTCAAACAAATTCTGTGATTTTGGCAGGAGTTTTATGGTTTTTGGAATGCTCACGTTGACACTGAAGTGCTGGTTAGTAAAGAGGGCTTTCTTACCTGACTTGTATAGCCAGAATGTTCACAGTTATTTTGGTAATACTTCTTAAATCTGAATTTCCACTGCAGTAACTGTAAATCCTTCTTGATCATGAGAGTGGCAGCAGTAAAAACCAAAGCATATTATTTTTAATTCAGTTACTTGATTAATATAAGGAATCTTTCTCATAATCTGACAAAACATATTTTGTTCCTGTACTTACATCTTTTTTTCTCATCCCTTTTGTTTGTAAGTAGTTACATATATTTCCTCAATGCTGTGTAGTTATGTTCCCACATGAATGCCTTCTAAAATGATTCAAATATTTTAATACTTAAATATGTTTGACGCCACAGCACCTTTTGTCGGCTGTGCATCATTGGGCAACTTAGAACCAACAAGTGTGAATTAGTGCTTTCAGATTTATATCAGCATTTTTTGATTATAGAGCAACTGAAAGGAGTTTTAGGAAAATGTAATTTAGAAATTCCAAAGGATACCAAAATTATTCAGGTCTGTCTGTAGTCTGATCATAATGCACTTTGTATTATAGGCAAAGTGTTTTATAGGCAATATTACATATACATGAAAAGTTCATTTAATTATTTTCTATTTTTTTCTCTTTTGTCAGTTGTGCACCCTCTACTTTTATTGGTCTCAAACCTTGGTTCTGGTGTTACTAATTGCTTTTCTATTACTCTGTTCACATCAATTATTTTACCACACAGGCACTTAATTATGCTGTAAGTAACTCTTTGCTTGCTTGTTCAACTCACTCAGCATGTTGAGCTCCTGATTTTGAGATCTATCTCAGAGTTCACTACATGTCATGTGTCTTATGGACAGAGTGTGTAGAAGATAACCCATATGTCAGATAATAACATCACCATCCTCTCCTGTTGACCTCACCCTTTGACCCCACGATGGATAGATTGCTGCCTTGCACAGTCACAGTTCCTAAAGTGTTCTGTCCACTGCCTATTAGGATGGATGTCCTGAATTTTCCAACATATACAAAATACTTTAGCCAATCAGCAGCGGGCTATTGTGCCATTTGTCTTCATCTTGCCAACTTCATTTTATGTTGTGAGGCAACCAAGGAAAATGGAAGTGCTTTTCTGGTCAAAGCCGTGTTATAATGCTGTGGGAGCTAAAGGATGAGGATTTTCTTCTCTGTTGTATGAGTGTTAATTTGTTCAACATAATGATGGCAGATTTCAACAATCAGGTTTTAAAGGGATAAAAGCAAGAAACAGGTTTTTATGTCAATCACATTCTCCTAAATGTAGTCTGGAAATTGCAAACAGGAAAAATCATAACTCAGTGTTATTTGCATAGAGTTTGAGAGAGGTTTCGTGGTTTTTAGTCTGGTTTTTTTTTTTTTTTATAACATTGATGTTAATTGCATGGATTGTATTCTGTTCAGTAGTATGTGGATCATATTCTGTTCAGTGATACACACATTTGAACCCAGTCATTTCTGAGTTGACACACATAGTCATAGCTAAGAAGTACTTGTGTATATTTTCTGCAGGCCAATTTTATTAGACATTTTGGAAGAATAAATACAGTGTTTAAAAATTCAAACAAAAGACTTGTCCAAATCCCAAGTAAAAATGTCTAAGGAAATATTCTGTAAATGATGCTGGCCTTAAATTATTTTATAATTGTCCTGGCATCCGTCCCAGAAGCAACCAGAATGCTAATGCAGTTCACCTGTAGATGCATTAAGTCCTCACTAGTTTTCAGCAGTTTTTGTCCACGGCCTTGTTCATGATAAGAAGCTTCTGAAAGAACTTCAAGAGCAGTTTTGACAAGACTGTACTGCAGCAGAAGAGTGTTTGAGAAGACAGAAGTCTGAATTTGCTTTGATTAGGCTCTGTCACCAAAGAAAACTTGTAGTTTTCTTTGCAAAGAGCAGATGAAGGCAGCATTTTAAACTACAGCAAGCCTAACTTTCCTGCTGCCGTTTTCAAACAACATCTGTTCTCTGTTTTCTGGGCTTCAAATTTGTTCCATTCACTTGTGTTTCTTAGCTAATTACTGGCAAAGTCTGCCAATGCTCTCTTGAGGCAATTCTGGACTCTGGAGTTACATTTCTATATACCGTGAAGTCTTTGTCTTGCTACCTACTACGGCTTTATAGGACTGTCTGTATTAGAGCTGCCAAGAAAGAATGTGGACTTGTCAGTTTAATGTGCTGTTAATCTAAACTCTTCTCAGCCTTGGCTGTCTCCTTTAAGCCTCGGTAGATCTGCTGGGATGCTGTATCAGGAGGCCCTGTGAGAGCCTGAGTGACTGTTCAGGGGCTGAATCCGCCCGTTCTCTCTCCTGTGAGTCAGCAACAGCTCATGAGTGTTTGCATCAGAAACTGATAGCTCTCATAAACACATGGGCATCTGACCTGTATTGATCTTTAGAAAGAGATTATTGACCAAAGATAGAAATGTTGTCTCTGTGGGGAGATGTGCAAGTAAAGTCTTGCCACGGATGCAAAAGCCAGCTAATCCCTGTGTAGATAAGCACTTCTACACAACTGTAATCTTTCTGATATCTCTCCCCACCCCCTCTCCAGCATTCCTAACTAAGCAGTGATTTAGATCAGTTTCTGGGGACAACACTAAGTGGAATGGAATCAATGGTAGGAAGTAAGGGCAGAACTAGAAAACCTCTGTTGGTTTGCTCCCCATCTCATTACCTGTGAAAGATTGTTCCCTATTGTATATTTTCTAGTGATTTGTCCATTCTGCTCTTAAAAGTTTCAGGGCCTAGGTTTCTACTCCATCCCTTGAGAGGCTGGTCTAATGCATCTTCCTGTCAGGAATTTTGATCGGTCTTCTTTTTTGTTCTAAAGACTTTTTTTTTCCCTTTCCTTCCCCCCCCCCCCCCATTACCCTTAGTTATGTTATAATAAAGGTCATTACTACTTGAACACAGGTGTGCTTTTCATCTGTAACATATATTTAGAGCTTTGTTTGTATTTGCAGCTTACAAATCAGGATTGAAAAAAGAGTTTTATAATTATTTTACAGCTACCAAATAACACTAGAGGCCTCATTTATCAAGTTTATCAAGTTTGACAGTATGTTTTTTTCCTAAAAATTGTTAAGAAAATAGCATAGGTTTCTCAGTGGTGTCCCAGCACAGCAGTACAAAGAGGATTTATAACCATCTGGCTCTGCCTCTTGACACACCTTAGTGTAATAAAAACTGTGTTAGACTTTCTGTTGACATTTCTTCAGATGTATATCTAACTTTTTGTGTATTCATGTGGTTTAGATGTTTCTTTTCATCCCGTTATTCCTACTTATTTTAGATGATTTCCCCTCCAGTAAGTTACTCACTGTTAAAGCTGAATATTTTTTCCTTGCATTTGTAGGAATCATTCCTTGTTTGTATTATTTCTTCTATCTGAAGTGACCAAGCCAAGTTTTCAAATAATTTGTGATTTCTGTGGCTTCCCTTTGAATTTACTGCTAAAGAAATTTGAAAAAATATAAGGATCTTATTGGTGAATACAGAAAGTTTTAAATGGAGAGGCATTTAAAATTGCTTGTATAATAATGCAGGCACTAGAAAGAGGTTTTACAAAGTATTTCTAGCAATAGAAGTAGGAGCAAAGTGGTGTTATTAATTCTTAACCTAGTTAATTGAAGTCATCAGTAAGCAAGCCCTTCTCTTTATCAACAGCAAAGAATTCCTGTTTTGGTCTTTAGAATGTGTTGGTTGAGTTGTTATGAAAGTTCTGCAGTTGAAAATTGATCAACAGAACTTAGATTTCCATGACTTCTCTTGCTTCATCCATTTGAATATATTTAGTGGTAATAGTATTACCCCATCAGTAATGTTAGGGGATTTTTACTCCAGAAACCAATTTGAAGTCAAATATCTCCATAATATTGGCTGGATATTGCATGCTGCAAACCCTGCCCATTTTCCAGAAATCTATTACTGCATACACATTCAAATTGTTTATAATCTCAGCACTGCAGGTTTTGCATCAGTTAACAGCCAGGAAAACATAATTTCAATGAACATGAAGCTGTTTGTGGGAATGAGACATACTTAAATGTTACATCTCTCATCCACAGAGGGGGAAATGGAAGATCTGAAATTCCTAAACCTAATTTAATGTAAAAAAGGGAGAACTGGCTGAAATAATTGACTCTGGTTATATTCCTCTTTAGTTAGTATTTTCCTACCATCTGAATATTTCCTTGGACCTACTTACACTTATGCTCTAGCTGTTGCTGTAGGAGAGGGGGCCCTGTGGGCATGCCTGTGGCCAATGACGTGGTGACAAATCCATGCTTGGATGCCTTGGACCACTCACTGGCACAGAGAAAATGTCTTTTCAATGGTGTGTAAACATAATCTGATGGAGGAACGAGCCTAATTGTGCATAGAGGAGTAATTTGTGTTTTGAAAAGAATACAAATTCTCCTTTCCTTACTAGTAATGGGCAAAATAAGAACATTTGTAAAGATTGAAGACAAAATAACAAAATGCGCAGTATCTGTCCAATCTGGCCAGTGTTGTTTTCATCCAGGTCCTCCAGAACATATTAATAGTACAGAAATAGCTCCTTTTAGGAAAAAATTTCAGTAGAGCATCTGGAGGGAAACCTGTGTCTTACTGCTATTTGAAGTCTTTTTTGTTTATTTTCTTCTAATTTTCTGTCATTAAATAGCAAGTGTCATCACTTGAAGTGAGACCAGAATACCAAAAGCTGAAAGACACAATAAAGGTTCCTTGCAGAGCTCTGCCACTGAATTCAGCAGGAGTAAAAGAGGCCATAAAACTTTAATTTGAATTCACTAGAGGCTTGTAAAAGCTGCTCACATTTTAAGTGGCTTGATTCAGCTTGATGGTGAAATTTGGTATTTTGGTTCTGACCATTTCTTCACGTGCATCCTGGTAAAATCAAGTGTTAATTTCTCAGGGTCTATTAATGTACATATCCCTGTCACAAACTGTACAGTTTGAAGAATCTAATTTGTTGTGCCAAAGGCATTCCAAGTTTCATACTTAAAGGTGAATTTCTATCCTTTGGTTAATGAAAATCATTTTTTTTCCTTAGTGAGTTTCCTTATTTTGTTTTTTTAACTCTGAGATGATCCTTTCCAAATGTCATTGTGCTGTGTGAAGATCCTGGATTCATTAAAAATGTTCCATTGAGAACTGGCAGATATCTTACAAATGTTCCACTTGTTTCCAGGTGACCAAGAAACCTAGGCAGGCAGCTTTCCAGTCAGCTTTTCATAAAACAGTCTGCCAGGCAGTTTTTAGTAAAGCAGCAATTTAAATAGTGGAGGCTTTGGGGATGTTTTTTCTCCCCTTTGTTAAAGTATTTTCACTTAAAAAGGAAAGCAGTTTATGGGGCAAAAGAAGAAAAGTAATGATAGACAAACCCTGTGGTCTATCAGAAAATACAGATGAGTTTCTAGGATGTGCTCTTTGCATATGCTGAATTCTCAAGTGTTTTATTTTCTTACAAATATTGTTGACCCTCAAAATACACAGCTCTGCTTGTCTTAGAAAAGATTAGAATTGCAAAGAGTTTTCTGTCGCAGCAGTTCCTCAAATCTCTGCAAGAACATAAAAAACCCATGATGGTTCAATTTAGGAAATATTAAATTTCTCCAGATCCACATAGTGAGATCATTAGTTTGTCTTTCACTTCTACAAATGACCCTGCAGCGGCATATGGGCATCATTGTGGGGCACTGGGTCAGTATTCCTGCCAAAGGAAAATATTCAGCAGCTACAACACCTCCTTAGCTCTGGTGCCCTCAGGGTGCTTGGAGAGGTTTCACATTGAAGTATTTTCTTAGCCCCTCCCTGCTGAGTGTGTGAGAGCTGATGAGATCACAGCTTGATATCAGATAACTGCAGGCCAAATATTCTCTAAGAAGATAAATAACCCAGCTATATAGGTCGCTGGAAGAAAGCCTGACTCCTCTAAATCCAATGAAGGCGAGGTTTCACCTTATAGGTATGTAAGTAATCAATTCACTGTCAAGATCTATTACAAAAAAAAAAAAAAAAAGGTTGTTTTATTTGAAAATGTGCTTGTTTTTCTCTACTAGCTGGTGAAACTTCAGTTCAGCATCTTCAAACAAGTTTTTAATGTATTAAAAGCAGATTATAATTAAGCTCAATAATTAGTCGAGCAATAAATATTCAAAGAGCAGACCATCATAAAGGCCTGATTAGGCTGTGCATAAATATATATGCATAAACTAAGGCCTTCTGCCCTTTTATACAAAATAGGATACCTACATACAGATAATCAGTGTGTTTTACATTTTTTGACAGATGAACAAACAAAGCAAATCACAGAGAAAAAAAAAGCAGTATTTTATAGAGATGTGTGTGGTACTTTTAACACATAGGTTGAAAGCATCTTGAGGTTGTCATTCAGGGAAAGCAAAATCTGCTCCTGTGTTAATTTACTATAAAAATGTACGACTTTGTGTTAATTCACTGCCTGTCTCACAATATTGATTTTTTTAAGACTCATACTTTTTATGATTATAAAATCATTTACAGTAGGATGGCCTATATGAATAGATTCAACATTTTTTTCCTTCCACTGTTGTCTCACACCAGCAAACACAAATGTGTCTCAAGCCCTGAAAGTCCCTTAGCGCAATTAGAGCTTAAATGCATTTTTAAAACAAGTAAAAGCAATGGTTTGCAGCCTTTTCCTCAATATTAGCCTTCTGTAAAGTGAAGGAGTTTGTCAAACAGCCTTTGACAAACTTCCGTTGTGTATTCAATTTTTTTGTTTATTTAAAAATTTTCCAAAACCTTATCAGTCAAGTAGCAGTTACAGATTTTTTGCTCAGAGCACAGGATGACACCCCAAGTGAAATGAGGCAGTGATCTGGAATAGGCACCAGTCACCAGTGAAATTAGTGTCCTGCCCTCAGTGACAGCTTTTCATCCAAGGAAGTGTGATCCCAGGGAAACTTCTCAGTTCTTCAGCCACCTCCAGTGAGTAGCAAGTGGTCTGTATTTTCCAACAGGCAGTGTGCATTTCGTTGCCACTGCAAGACTTAAATGAAGCAGCAAATGAAGAAGTACCGTAAGGAATTAGGAAAACTCTCTGGGATGTCTCTTAAGAAGGTAGGGCAACCTTGGATGTTAGTTAAGGATGCAGATGTTGTAAAATGCTATGAAGAAAAAAGGCCATCACACAAGTAGTTCCACAGAAACTTGATTTTTTACTATATACCCTTCTGTCCTTAAGGTTACAGTAAAACTCTTACATTAACAACTTTATTTCATAAATTTAATTGACTCTTGTAGTACAGATAAAGTCTCAGGTCTTGAACTTTAAAACTGAGTTAAGACCTCGATGGATGCATTTGATTTAAGATTCCAGGGTGTTGACATAAATATTTCTAATCCTTTTATGCTGCACTATAATTTGTGGCCAACTTTTGTTTTGATCAGTTTGAGGGTTCTTTTGTTATATTAAATCAAGGTTACCTTCCTAAGGAAATATATTCCTAACTT
>JAWWES010000001.1:10071855-10083350 GCA_035583135.1 Lophotriccus pileatus | reverse complement strand
TTTGTTTTGATCAGTTTGAGGGTTCTTTTGTTATATTAAATCAAGGTTACCTTCCTAAGGAAATATATTCCTAACTTTTCATATGTATTTTAGGTCAGAGGGCCTTTGGAAAGTCGTATTTTGTTTTGCTTTTAGTAATAAAGTACAGAACAACAGAGAAGTCATATTTTTAATTGGTTTCTCTGCCAGTAGACAGATTAATAGCACATGGCAGAGAACTTTATTCCTTGGTTTGACTGTTATATTTTATGCAGATTCTGTAATCAGTTACTGCTTAGATTTGTACAAAATCTGGCTGTCCAGTAATCTTCAAGGTCTGCCAAGAGCAGATGAGAACTAATAAAACAGAAAAAGCAGTCTCAGTAACGAAGAGTGTATGGGGCAAGAAACAAGGCAACCTTATGATCTATTTTTAAACTATATATTATATTCTCTCTGCTTTATTGCTGCTTCTCCACTGCTCCCAATTTGCTTGCACTCTGAGCAGGGATGCGTGCAGGAGGGGATTACCTCTCACAATGGAGGAGCACAATGGTATCTCTAGAACAGAGCAAAGAGCCTTTTTTGTATTTTTCTCCCTCCATTCACGTTACCAAAGGCTGGGGCTTTTTTTTTTCTTCTTCTTCATGATTGATGTTGTCATAACCAAAGTTAAATGTTGATCCTTTGACGATCCACTGGTAAAGAATGTGCCTCTAAAAATGCTAGACTGCATTTGTGGAGCACACATGAAAATTATATAGGATCTAGTTAGCATTGCTAATCAATACATAATGCATATCCTTCAGCTAATCTTTTTGAGCAATTAAAGCAAATTCAAAAGAGAGATTATCGTGTGTAAACAATGACGGCTTAGATATCTTGCCTACTGGCCTAAGGTCTCGCCACAGATCCTGCAGAGTTTACCTTCTGTATCAGTAGTTAATTAAGGTGAAACATGAGGTAATTAGGGCTAATCCCAGTGCTATCCTGCTGGCCTATTGCCTCTCAGGCCATGCCCTAAACCAAAGCATTTTCACAGCTTGTGAAATGGTGCCATTTTCAGAGCAGATTTTAAAAATTGATGCCCATGTTTATTGCAGACAGTGTTCCTAATCCTTTAAGGGAGCTTCACTGAACACGGTCCAAGTGGAAAGAGGGAAAGGATGGCTTCATTTATTTTTCTATGGGTTTGGAAACTGCACTGTTGATACAACTTTACACTAGGACATTCCTTGTAATTGACAAGGGATTAAGGGGGATTAAATTTGTACTCTGCGCTTGTTTCCTACTGCTTGTGTGAAGCTTCTTTTTTTCCTTTTAATGCGTTACATTTGTCAACACAGAAGAGGGATGCACACTCTTAGAAGATGAGTTTGTGCGCACACAGTGTGATATAAATTAAAAGATGTGTGGTGGTACCTGGAAGAGCTGCATCAGAACAACATGGCTTTGTTTGCCTCAGAAATAACACGCCTTTCCTCAGAAACAGTTCGGCCCTCGTGAAGCTGTAGAGAGGCCCTGCTGAGTTATGTCTGATCTCTGTCCTGCAGGATATATACTCTATTTGCATGAGGAATAGTTCAAATGCTTAAGTCTATTTTACTGTTGAAAGAATG
Organism: Lophotriccus pileatus; assembly: GCA_035583135.1. Taxonomy (NCBI): domain Eukaryota; kingdom Metazoa; phylum Chordata; class Aves; order Passeriformes; family Tyrannidae; genus Lophotriccus; species Lophotriccus pileatus. Next base: position 10,081,752 of record JAWWES010000001.1, on the reverse strand, counting down.
GGTTTAACTGCTCATTAGATATATCCAACTACATAGAAAGACTCACCCTTTTAATAGGGAATACAACAGATTTATTTTAACCAATAATTAAGAAACTATTCATCCTGGAAGATATTGTAATAGGCTTTTAAGTTTTTAGCCTAGCTGTATGATCTTGAGTCATGTGTCAGATAAAATGACTTAGTTTTTCTAATTAGCTGTAAGTTAGGGTGAATATATTGTTAACCAATGACCCTTGTTTCCTTTGTACTTCCCAAGTGTAGTGACCTGATCCAGTGCTTTTGACTGGTATCTTATACTAGGGAAGAATTTAGGTTCTTGTATTCTACTGGAGTCATGTTCAATAGGCTTGGTTCCATGGAACTACAAAAGCAAAAAAAAATTAAAAAAAAAAAAGAATGGGAAGAGGTAATCAAAATATAACAATCAGAATTCACGGAAAGGTGTTTTTGCTCTTTGTTGCCATGTATTTGTCTAATTGTAAAACTGGCTTAGGTGTTGATGATTACACTTTAGACATATATCCCCTATTTTGCAAGAGTAATATTTTGCTCCACTCTGTCATAAAGTTTCAAGTGTCTGATAGAGTTTTTAATAAGCCAAAGAGCTGCCCCTCTTGGACTCTGTATTAACATCTTTGGTTGCTTCTTAATACTGACTTCCTCAGTTTTCAGAAGCCTGGGAAACTGAGACTGTCAGTCTCCAGTGTGGTGTCACATCCCTGCCTACTGATTTTTTTAAGTGACAGAGAGTGGATGGATACGTTTCTTTAATTCCATGTCATCCATTTTGTTTTTCTAGTTGGAATCTTTATCTTTCTGAGTGTCATAATCCTTATGGTTTAGAAGAATAGGTATTAAAGTCACAGACCCAAGAATAAAAGGTTCACTCCCAGATTTATTGTTTTTTAGACATTTAATATGCTTTTTACTTGATTTCAGCTTCTAAAACTGGAGGAGGGTCTTTTCCTTCTACATAAATGCAAAGAGGATTTGCAGCATGACATTTAGAAGTATATTGTATGAGGTTTGCTATTGATCCCTCTGGTGGGGATGAGTGCTCAGAGGGAATAAATGGGCTGCTTTTATGAGGCTCCCTGTCATCATGGATTTAGCTGTTTCATTTGCAGATTCCTGTAAATGTTTGCCTGATTTATAGCCAGTAATTTTCGTTGGAGAAGGAATCGACGTATCGTCAGCAAATGACTGCGTGTCGTTAATACTTTCAAGTGGCATCTGAAAATGTTCGTGCACTTGCATTGATCCAGACTGCTTCCCACTTTTACAGCTCCAAATGTTTTAGTGTTTTGTTAATATTACATTCATGAGGCTGGGGATGCGTTTCATTAGTCGGGTGTGGGAAAGTGTTAGAAGAATAAATCACAATTCAGATTCATTGTGTCGAGCGAAGTTTCAGCAAAAAGAAGGAACAAACTCAACTTCAGTATATAGCAGTTCCACCTGGTAGGCTGAAATTAATGTTGTGGTATTTCACTCACAAAATGAGGAGGTACTGTCCTGTGCCTGTGATATCCAAGTGTGAAAATAGTGGCTTTGAGGCCTTACACTTGCAGTGAGATTTGTTCTTCAGGGAGGCATTGATTTAAACACAGTGGCATTAATTTATTTTGCTTAATCTACTGGTGATACCCATTATTTTTGTTCGCTGGTAATGCCACAGTAGTTGTTGGGCAGGTGATTTTGTTGTTTATTTATTCTGTATGACTGGTGGTGGTGCTAGTGATATGGTCACTAATTACACAAAGAACAGTATACCTGGCTCGCTTTGGTACTGCCTAGGCTATGTCTGCTTGGTGTAGCCATGCAGCCCCAAAAAACCCAAAGTCCAGGGCAAATGTACTGTACACTGTGTGTTTATAGGTTCCAACTTTGCTAGCAGAGACCTGTAAGACTGTTTCCTGTTTTGTATAATCTCAAAGGTCTCTGATACCGGTGAAGAGCTGTGTAGTACTTTAAAACATTGAGATGTCAAGTACAAAAAGGTTTTATGGAAGGCTGTGTAAAATTTTGATTGGATACTACTGTAATAAATAACAGGAGAAAAAGGCATTTCTTTCTCTGGGAAGTCCTATATTGGCCCCATTGTGCGCATACATATTTAAATAGGAAGTTTTTGCAGTGCTTCCAGAATAAAAGACAGCATCAAAATTCACATTCCTTTTTGTCTTTATCATTGAATATGCATGGAGTAAGACAGAAGTTAATAGCCATGAGAGCAACTGCTAGAGAGGGATACATCAGGTGAATCACAACTTCTTCTTTAAGCAGAGTTCCTCTCAACCTTCCCTGTACTATTTGTGGGAAAAATTATTTTTAGTATCAAAATAAGGAGAAAGCAGGTTATTCTAGTAGTCTTCCCCTTCCAATTCAGCATCAAGGTCTTTACAAAATGAAACCTTCAGCAAGTAGGATCTGTCTCCTTTCTGGAACACAAGTGTGCACGAACTTTTTCTGAACACTGATGCAGTCACCACTTTTCTGATGATCCCAGGAGGTGTCACAGTAAGAATAAGAAGAGACAGGGAAGTAGGCTGTCATTTTAACTGGTCATCCAAGTCAGAGCTTACTGGTGATTCTTGGAGGAGTCACGTTATCTGAGTGACTTGTAGGTGTTAAGATTATTGCTGTGAGTGCTTTTTCATGAGCAAATAGCATGCTTCCTTATTGCAGCCAAGCCAGCTTTTCTGTCTGCTTTTCATGGCCAGTTTAGGTTGCCCTTTATTTAGTCTCAGAAATAACAGTTTCGTAGCCAAATGATATTATGTCTGGCAACTAAATGGTAGTAAAGAGGTATTTTTACTGGGAATTTGAAGGAAAATGCATCTTGTTTGTTCTTCTGTGCAAGTATTCCTCTTGTATAGTTAATGCTCCTGTGGAGATATCACTTAATTAGCCAGAAATTTGCTGTGTGTTGCCTTTATTATTCCACGCCGTGACTGCTCCACCTCTTTCTCACCACCAGCCTTCAGCAAAACAAACCCCCCAGAAAGATGAGCTGCGGGAAGCAAAGGAGAGGATTATTCATTATTAGCAATTGTTATACAGAAAAAAAAAAGTGGTCTGTTTCAAGCCAGCAGGTCCCTTGTGCATCAGGAACTCTGTTTAAGGGTGTTGTAATATGTCTTTAAAAAAGTAAGCAAGAATGTTCAATTTTCAAAATAAAAGTACAACTGGTTCCTACGAAGATGAAATCGTCTGATCAAAGTCTGCATATTTCTTTAGCAAGGTATTCCTTCCATTTGTATTATCAAAGTGCTGTATGAGAATATATTTGTTTCCAATGACTCTCCAAATAATTTTTCAAGAAGTCTCTTTTCTATTTTAGTAATAGGAACCCTGAAGCATTGGTAAATAAATCTTTCCAGGGTCTATTCAGCAAGTGAGATGGCAGAAACAATCTGGCATCCACAGCTCCTCATTCATAGTCAATCCATGTCCTCTTCTGTATAAAAAGGTAAAATATGTTAACTATATTTTATATTTACCAGGTATTAGAGGATCTCAAAGTTCTTTGATACTGTCAATGAAAAAATGCCTCTCAGTGCTCCTGAAAAAAGACCCATACCACTCTGTGAATCTAGATCAGCAGTGGAATTGTTTTCCAGACCACTGAATCACAGAATCTTTCAGGTTGGAAAAGACCTTTAAGATCATTGAGTCCAACCGTTAACTCAGCACTGCCAAGTCCGCCACTAAACCCTGTCCCAAGGTGCCACGTCTACATGTCTTTTAAATACCCACAGGCACGGACACTCCACCACTTCCCTGGACATCCTGTTGCAGTGCTTGTCAATCCTTTTGGTGAAGAATTTTTTCCCTAATATCCAACCTAAACCTCCCTGGTTCCTCTTATCCTGTTGCACCTCACAGCATTGTACTCAACCCATGGATCCAGATTCCTCTGTAGAGCCTTCCTACCCTCACACAGCCAGTTATAGCACTTGCTTCATGTCTACTAGTAAACTAAACAAAAGAACAGTAATAGCTTATCTTCTTTTTCCTTTTTCAATATCTTCTACAATCTTGATTATTTGAAGATGCATCTTTAATCTTCAGGGCCATATATGTGTCTGTGCTATGACAGAGGTTTTATTAATGCCTGATGAAAATATAAAAAAGGAGCATAATGAAGGTATGCTGAGTTATGGTTGATATCAGACTCTTATGTTTATATTCTCTCTAATTAAGGTTCTGACTTTGCTCTCACTCATAATTTCTGCTAATGCATGAAATAAATCTTGTGCTACTTAACCTTAAAAATGCAAGACAAAAGAAAAGATAGTTTTATTAAATTTATTTATGCTTTTTAATTGGCCAGTGAAGATGTGAATGTTCTCTTGGTAGACTGGATATAGCAGTGGTGCTTTAAAAAATAATTGGTGTGAATGTCTTTGAATACACCAGAATGACAAATTTGAGAGGAAAATTGAATTGAATGTCTGAATGTAAGGGTTTTTAACATGAGCTTTCTGAGAAAACTTTAGATTTGAGCAAGTCTGTTCTGTTTTATTCAAATAAAAAAGTATGTCCTGAAGAACTGGAAGTCTAAGCTGAGCTCATGTAAATAGCAGACAGCAGAAGTTTGTGAAACATTAAAAAAAAGAAAAGGCAGCATATAGACCGTGGCTTTGGAGTGCTCAGGAATATTCCTTGGGCCTGGTTAATACAGCAGCACAGGCAGAAATTATCAGTGTCACTGGGACAGAGAAGGATTGATTTGGGGTTTCTGCAGCTGAGTGTTCTTGAACGTTGGAGCAAAGTTCCACTCAGACATAAACCCAACTAAAATGTGGTGGGGATGAAATGATTAAGTTGTACTGCAGACACAACATAGGTGAAGGTAACACAGCCTGTTCAAATCCTGCCTATCCTGGGCAATAACTGTCATCACAGACAAGCACTAAGATCAGTATTTCAACCAATATGTCTCAACCATAGCACAGAAAACTTATATTTCTTCAATACCTGCAGTTATGTCCTTTTTAGTGACTAGGTAGCTAATCTTTTTACCAGCAACTCACGATGATTTATTTTTTAATAATATGTTTGGAGTTTGTCTTTGAGGTTTTCTATGCTCCTGAATAGTCTCTTCCAAACACCATTTTAAGGGAGAAGTCATTTTTGGAAGCATGACATGGTCCTGAGCAGCGTTGTTAAAAACTTCACTTGAAATCTAACCCTGGAAAATAACACTGAAGTATTTGAGCTTTAAACTGATGTATTAGACCAAAACCACTGAGCTTACTCTCTGGAGAAAAGACCTTGGATTACTTTAAATCTTCAGGCTTCTGCTATACCCTCATTTTGTGTCTGTCTGTGGCTGTTTCAGCACCTCCTAAAGGCTGATTAATGAACCCCCATTGCTGGCAGTCATGAAATATGTTGCATGTAGCATCCTCCCAGCAGGAGGAAATGTTGCTTGTTGACGGTTGGCTGCACGTGAGGGAAAGCAGCTACTCGAGGCTGAAACCGTGGACATTTCCTGCAGATAAAAGCTGGATGGTGGGTACTGGCAAAAAGAAGAATAGACAAAAAAGCACAGCAGGTTTTTGGATCTATAAAACATTTGCTCCCCAACTGTCACACTTGCAGTCTCTGCATCTGGTGCTCTCTTGACTCATTTCACCCAAATCAGGCAGCCAGCTTATACCTGTTTAAGTTTTCCGTTTGAACATATAACATAAAATTCTTTTCCCCAAGAAAAGAATTCTTTTCCCCTGCACAAATTCATCATTTTGGGAGGCAAAAAGAAATTATTTTGCTTTCTCTATTTACCAAACCTAAACATATGAATTTTGGACGTTATTTATTTGTTGGTGATCAGTGTTTACATTTGGGCAGAGAAGAGAACTTTTTAGCACCTTTAACTCCTTTAGACAGCTTTTAGAATTGTAAAAAAAAAAAAAAATCTTTTTGCTGCTTGTGCCTTATATTTCTCAAGAATTGTTATTATGCAGGGTTACATGGATTGGTCTCCTAAGAGAGACTAAAATATAAAGGAGGATGATTTAATCTGTAAGGTTTAAGTAGGAAACATGTATTGGCTTTTTCTTTTGACTTCTTAAAATTTCTTTTACATTTGCTTTTAATGGGCAGACTTGAATTTTTTTCCAGTTTGATAATACAAGAGGTCAATCCAGTAGGAGTAAACATAGAATGAGGACTGGTGATGAAAAGATTGCATGCCTGTATGTGTAAACCAAGCACAACAGCTATATCCTCATCCCTGCAGGTGAGTAGGACAGAGAAGATGCAGAATCTGCCCTCAAATACTCCATAGAGCAAATTACATTATTGTGCTGTGCCCTTTTATTGCCTGTGGTTGGCCAAAACCACCTTTGTGATTTTTTTAAAGAGCTCTGTCCCACAGCTGTACCTAAGTATTTTGGACTACATGGCCTTAAATACAGGGAAGGAAATACAGAGGCAGTGCAAAGGCAGGAAGGAGAGTGGAAAGAGCGTGTCAGTTGCACAGTAGCCACCAAACACTACTGTGGGCAAAAGGGATGTGTGGAGCTGTCCTTGCCTCACACTGCATTCCTCCTGGAGCTTCTTGCTCCGTGCAGAGCCACCCCACAGGCATGGGGTGACAGATAAAGGTAGAGAAGGATGCACAAGTATCAGAGAACAGCAGGCAGGGATGGGCTCTTGGCTTTGTGTTTTGCTAAAAATACTTGATGCATTTGACTGGATTAGATTTAATGCTTTGTAGGAGAACTGTGCTGTGGAAGTGCACGTATGTAGTGCATGAAGTGGCACATGCAGCTCAGATTTTCTTTCTCTGTGGCTAGAAGCTTTGGAGCTTATGTTTATAGTCCTGGATGTTGACAAGTGAGGCTGAATGTTGGTTAGACACAGAGAGAGCATGATAAAAGATGGGATTATACAGGAAGTAAACATTCTTACCTTCACAGAGTCATATTTTTGGATTTAGAATGAAATGGAAGAGTTATTGTACTGTGCTACTTGTCTTGCTTTAAGTCTAGGACTTCACACATATGTGTGGGTATGTGCTCCTACATTCATTGCCATTTCCACAGGAGAGAATTAAAAATTAACCACTCCAAAGGCATCTAGTTCAGCGTCTTTCAAGTTCTCTGGCAGTGTGTGAAAAGCAGTTTCCATGAAGGATTAAATGAAACCAGGAGTATTTCACATGCAGCATGTTTAACAATCTTCTCTCCTGTCTGTTATTTCCAAATCTAAATTGAAGTAAAAATCAAGCCATAAAAATCATCTTTTGCAATTTCTAACAGAAAGAAATTAGAAGTAATGGAAAATGAGTCTCAGAATACTGTGCAAAGAGATGTGTGCTTCTGGACAGGGATATAAATAAAAAAATTCGGTTTGTCTCTTGAGGTCCAGGTAATTATTTTTTTTAATGCACAGATGCATAAGGTTGTAGTCTTACCTCCCTTTGGCTTTTGGTTTGCTTTGGTTTTTTTGTCCTCCCTCAGTGAAAAGATTAGCGATAAAATCAATGGGATCTTTTCCACTGATGCATGGAACTTTCAAAGCATAACACTAAAAGAAGAAAGCAGGTTGTGTATATTTCATCTATTGTTGCAGTAATGGACTGTCTGTAAACAAAAGAGTAACTGAAAAATGTGTCATTTTTTTCTAATGCTGTGAAAAATAAGAATTTGTAAAACCCCTATGTTTTAATCACACTGAAGAGGAGATTTTTTAAAATTAATTAATTTTAGACATAAAACCACATTGAAACATGTAAAGGTAACTTCAAAGTTATAAGGTTCCAGAGTGGAAAAGACTTGGTAGGATACCTGAAGTTTTCAGATTGTTTGTTAAAATAGTATGCTCAGTAAAATGTACTTTCTGCTGATCTTTTTCTTCCTCTCTCTAAGTATCATCTTTCACGATCCCCCCCTGGAGCTTGCACAGACAAGATCATTTGAAATCCCAGCGGGTCTGCGTGCCCTTGTGCCCCACAAAATCTCACAGAAATTAACAACCCCTAAACAAAATCCTACAGCTCCTTACACAGTAAGGGAACTCGGGTATTCTTCCACGCCTGGGGGTGAGGGCTCCAAGAGCACTGGGAGCAAGATCCATCCTTGATGGAGAAGCAGAGGTGGGTTAGAACAAGTTGCTTTAAGTTTCAGACATAGCTGTGGTGGTGCCCTGGATGCCTGGGCTGACACCTGCCCCTCGGGAGCCGTTCCTGGGGAGGGACCTGTCTCCTGCCAGTGTCCAGCTGTCCCATGGAGGGACGGTGTTTTGCAGCTCTGCTGTTGCTGAGGCTCTGGCTCTCACCATCTGCAGGAGAGCAGCATATGCTGCTCAGAGCAGCTCGGGCACAGCGGGACCTGCAGCCGTGGCGCTGCTGCCCGCTCACCTTCAGGCATCTGTTCCATCCCACCCGGGAATGGGCATCCATCCTTCTTCCACCGTGCACAGCCCGGCCACACGGCTCCTTCCTCACAGAGCTGGTAGGAATACTCGTGACATAACACATTGATCACTTGGTGTAGTCAAATCTAAGTGAAAAATCAGTGCTCAGCTCTCTCTTCCTCTCTTGTGTATACCCATTAACTTATGGAAAGGGATAACCTTTTCCTTTTTTTTTTTTTTTTAACTCTCTCTTCAGTTTGTTACCCTTTATTGAAAGGAAAATGAAAGAAAGTGGAATCACTTCTCTACCTATTAATCTTTTTTTTTTTTTTTTTCTCCAGGATATTTGTCCTCTTTATTCAGGTGGTCTTCAGATTCAAGCAGGCACTTCTTTTTAATAACATGAAGCTTATGTTTTTCTTCCTTCCTCAACAGTTATTAAAGAGTTATGCTTTTCAATGTGAGTGGAGAGTCTCATGTAATTACAGGACTCACAAATTAGCATCTTACTGTATTCCCTGTGCCTCTTATGCAGCCTTTCCTAGACTTGAGTAAACACTGTGGGCTTGGGACTTGAATTAATGTGATACTGGGAGATGAGTTCATAATGATGGGTGGTAGGAAAGGACAAAGACAATCTGTTTAAGACATCTCTTGTGTCAGCTGTACACTCCCACTAAACTAGAATATATAACTTTGCCTGTGAATTTCAACAGTGAGCAGTGCTGGGGTGCGTTTCTTCTTCTGGGGACTGAACCTGTTGTATTTGGGGTGGGTCTGTTGCTGTGGAGCTGCTGAACCTGGCCTTTCTTCATGAAGTATCCCAAGCTGGGCTCCTAAACCAATAGTTACTGGAGACAAAGTCTACAGGCTTGTTAAAAGAACCTGGGAAAGAACAGTGTGGTGGAATAATATAGTCATTGGTTTGTCAAATGACAGGCTTCAGGGGATGTTTAAAGGATGTTCCTGGGTAAGTCCGGGATCAGGAGACCAGAGAAACCATCAGCAGAATAGCTTTGACCAGGTGAGAGGAGGAAACAAGTCAATTTAGGAGAGGAGAAGAAGCAGAGAATAATAGCAATGCCCAAACAGAATTAATTCTCATGGAACTCAGAGCAGGTTTTGCATGAAGAAAAGTTCTATAACAATAACCTCCATTAACCCATAACAGGCCTAAAGGTTTTGGATACAGTGCTCGTAACTGAGAGCTGTTGAGCATGATGGGTGATTTGGGGTTTGTGGTTGTGATGATTCTCTGCTTTTCCAATGAATTGATCTGGAAAAGTGATACTCCGGAAGAAAAACTTAGGTTTTGTTGCTTTTCTGTTGTTCTTTTACAAAAACACACAAGTATAACTTCTCAGCAGCTTCTCTGCCCCTGATGTAGTGATGCTTACAGATTTTAGCAAATCTGCTTTGCTGTAAATGTCTGTAATGGTAGGTCATCTTAATTTTATCTTAGTTAGAATTGGTGTGTTGCAATTAAAATTTTGCACTGGATAGTATCAAACTTCTAATTTATAAG
>JAWWES010000001.1:10059524-10071755 GCA_035583135.1 Lophotriccus pileatus | reverse complement strand
TAATTTTATCTTAGTTAGAATTGGTGTGTTGCAATTAAAATTTTGCACTGGATAGTATCAAACTTCTAATTTATAAGTTCTAAGTGGTGATGTCTTCAGAAACTTAAGAGTATTATATGGTCTTAACCATATATGAAATATTAGCATAAAATTGTTACTCAAAATTATCTTAACCTAAATAGAAGGGGGAGTTTTAGCTGTATTCATTGGTGACATCCAGGTTTGATGATTTAATTTTGTTAAGTGTTTCACTTTAATAATTGTGTCTTTTCATTATCAATAGAAAGTGAAAACTTTCCATGTAACTATGGGGGCACGATTTTCGTGGAGTCTATTGTGCTCTGCATTTCTTCAAAACAGCCACCTACTCACAGCTGAAGAGAGTTTGAAATGTTCAGTTTAACTAAAAAAGTCTGCCTAATATTTTAGCAGCTTGTTAACAGGCCTGCAGACAGGTACTAATTACACCCCAATTTACAATACATCAGTTTAGCACTATTGATCTGTTGAAAAAAAAAAGAAAGTAAACTGAGCAAAAGCCAGTCGTGGTGCTGAAGGAATGATGTATTGATTCCATCTGACAGTGCTTTGTCTACAGATCAATGTAGATGTGCAGTATGGACCAGAAGAAAGAGACAGGGTCATCAAAGGTCAGGAAAAGAACAGGGTGTCCCAGATTATTGGAGACAATGAAATGAACATATCATAAAGTACACCTGATTGGTATTTGTAAAGGAATCCACCAGTAACAGGTTTCATCATGTCAGATAGGAATAACATATTCTGTTTTACAATTAGCTTTAGCTCCTGTCCGTGAAGAGATTTAAGGGGCGTTCAGTGTCTACTCAGGAACTTGCTGATTGCAAAGTCTGACAGGGCTGTAATAATAAACTGCTTACAGCTCTACGTGTTTGTAAACAGTGAGAGCCACACTTCTGAGAGATGTTAGTCTCTGTCCAACACAATAGAACATTTTAAAATTCAAATATTCAGAAATTCTTAATCCCTTAAAAACCTCAGCCCCTTATTTTGATGGTTGTAGTTGCTGGGGTTTGCAGTGCATAGGGATTCTAGTTCCATTATGTTTCTGCTTTCCCCACTGCAGAAGTAAGTCGGTTTAATTCGACAACAGCCCTGAAGTGTACTTGTACCACAGTGTGTTATTCATTCATGTGTTTCTTGTGTCCTTGATGTCCTCTGAGATGAAGGGCTTTATATTTTAAATAAGGAGAAACACTACTATAATATGATTAATCCCTTACAGCTTTCATGCCTTCTAAATCCTTCCTCATTCTGCTTCAGAAATTTAACTTTTACGACGAGGGGGATGTCGGTTCCACACAAGTATTATAATTTAGGGCTTAATCCCCAAAATTAATGTTTAATCTGCACTGCTACCTTGTTTTAAGAGCTGATGAGTAGGTGTCATTCAAAAAAATTGCTTCCAGAGCTTCCTAATCCACATTTTTGCATCAATGCTATGATTTCCTTAGGTTTTACCATATTTTGTAGCCAATTGTCTAACGCTGGGTGATGAAAGGTTGAGGGTACGTGTTTTTCTAGCATAATCACAGAGGAGCGATTCACCACACTGCCACTTTAGCCTCCCCTCTGAGGAATCAGATTTAGCACAGTTTAGAGTTATAGATGCGTGGTCACTGTATCTCTTCAGAGCGCATAATCTGGTTTGGTTCCGAGTGGCTTTGCAGCAAAGGAAACAATATCTGCATCTTTTATCTTGATCCCCCTCTTTCGCCTTCTGGGACAAGATGCTTTTTATAGAATATGTGCTACACCAGCATTTAGTACAACTGCTTTTAGGAATAAAATTGGTCATAATATGAATTATTCACAGTAGGATACCTTGGGGACTTCAGGTCTTTAAGATGGTCAGATGTGATCTGTCAAGACAATGTAAAGGGAATATTTAAGTTTTAATGGGAAATATTTTCTGGGACAGTGTTAGGTACCAAGAGTGAATTAAAAATTACTTAATGTAATGGATATAGTTCTGGCAAAAAATCCTGTTCCCAGAATGTACTTTATCTCTGCCTTAAAGAAATAGATATGGAACCAATAGGTGAGTTCTTCAAAGAGTCATTAGTTTTGTTTTGCAGTTTTCAGCTATTCATGATGGAAAATCTGTTCTGATTCTTTCAAAACCCTGCAAAGTTTTCCATAAAGGAGGCAAGGACACTGAAATCACTGCTTTTACTGTTGGCCAATTTTGAAGTTCACTGCCTATGAAAAGTCAGGCACAGTGCCTATTCTTTGTTTCACTGATGTACTCTATTTGCCTTTGAATAAACAGTGAATTTCAATTTTTTGGTACGATTAATCCGTTGTCATTTGTATGCACGGTGTTCATCACAATTTGTCCAAGCATATAAGGTAGGCTAGAAATATCTATTCATTTGTCTCTTTTATGAACATTACCTTATTAACCATATTGGAAATATCCCAAATAATGCATTCATTAGAGGTACACACTGTCTGAAATGATCAGTTCAAAATTTGTCTCCCCAGGGGTTTGGATTTATACATACTGAGTTAAATGACTAATGAAACTATGGCACATTAAGTGTTCAGTATTGCAACTTACTGGGAAGTTTTCATCATTAAGAACATTAAGAAGATTTTGATTTAAAACATCCCAGTTAAAATTTCTGTGTATTCATTTGTAATTTCCTTTTTCATTTTGTTGCAGTCATGAATGACAATATTAACTAATTTCCATTTTGCTAGGTGCTGACCTCCTGAAAATCACTGTCTTAGGAGTTCATGGTCTTATTCATTTCCCAGGAAGACTTCATTACTTTCAGGTTTTAATCCACTGAGATAAAAAGGCAGTTGACAGATAACACAAAAATAGGAATGCTGCTTTTTTGATACTGTTTCTGAGGGAGAACTCAAGAAATCTCATCTGTCCTGCATAAAATAACAGACATTTATTTAAAATAATACTTGTATCTCTTCCTGTGAGGTGAAAGCAATTATTCTGGAGTTTTTGCCTTTAAGATTCATAGCCTATTTCTAAGACTGTAAGAAAAAGAAAGAATGGTGGGTGAATGTGGTCTGTGGGGTACAAGGTGTGATAAAGCTTTGAGCCTCGTGCTTCATTTCTAGAGGTCCTGACCTGCTGTGCTCCAGCAGGTTTCCGAGAGTTCTTGAGAACTCAAATTCAAAATGCCAAATTTCCCTAAGCAGGTAACTACATCTGTAAAGTGTGAGTGGATTAAAGCTAACTCTTGCTGGCTTCAGGAAACAGAACACTTTTCCAAATAATTTCATAGTTTTAGCTGGGACGGATTTTTTATTGATAAATATGAGCATTACAGATACATTGACACTCTTCAGAATTACTAAATGTGTATCTGTGTACCTAAAATGAGATAATGCTCTTACTGAAGTGTATTCCGTATCTTTTGTGTATTCAGTGTCTTTTCATGGCAGACCAGTGTATTAAAAAAAAGTATTAGATAAGTGTTTTGGTCCTGGTTTCTTATGGAAATGAGTCTTGTGTATTCAGCGTTAGTCACTGTGTGTGTCTGCCTACTGACCTTTTTGCTCTTTGACTCTCATCATTGCAGTTAAATTCGACAAAGGTAGAAAAATTGTCATAGTATTAAGTCTACTTTTTGAGAGTAAATGCCAGATTGAGAAGGTGTACTCTGCACTAAAGAGGGAGAGGAGGAGTCCAGTCTCTGCACAGAAATCTGCAAAATTTATTTTCTTTTTCAAGGATGGAAATTAGACAGTGTGGGAACAGTTAATCACAAACAATGTCCTGCTAAAACTGTGGGGAAGATGCTGTTAAGCAAATTCCCAAGCCCTCATATTATCCTGATGAAATTTATCAGCTAATACGATACATGTTACAAAAGAAGACCAGGATTCTTGTGGCTTTACTGAACTGTTAGTCCCACAGGGAATGTTGTCAAGTGGTTTGTGTAGAAAAAGACATTTAGGAATGCTACATCCCTTAAGTGCAGATGAAGAAGAATACCTTACACTTTCTACAGCTGACTGAGAACCATTAATAATGACAAATTAGTCAAACCTTGTAAATCATTAACAAGCAATTAACTTTGTTTCTAGAGTTTCAGCAGACTGAGCTGTTCTTATCCCTGTAAGTGCCTAGGAATTTTATCTGCCTCCCAAGGCAGCTGACTCTGTTAGATGGCAGTACATGATAAAGGGCTTTGGTATGTCACAGGTGTCTTGGGAAAGGAGATGGATACACAAATTGGCCTTTTCCCCTGCTGCTGAGATCCTCTAGAACTGTTGTTGCCCTCTCTCTCTCTCTCTCATGCAAGTCTGTTGGTACAAGTTAATTTGTGCAACTTGAGTGGGAGCTGCACAATCAATGTATTTGTCCAGTACAGTGTATTCCCCAACAGGGAGGACAGCTAGACTTTGTACTTCATTTAGTACCAGTCTAAAAAGAATCTGCAGCAGACAGGCTACTAATCTAGTGTGAACTTTTACATACAGACTTGGACTGTATTTTATGTTGCATAAGAGAAACAGCATTGTTTTTACAGCTTCTTAACTTAAGGTAAGCTCCTACATCTCCTTTAGTTGTGGTGAGTTTAAAGTGTTTGTCAACAGTGCAAATGATTTGAACATTTATTTAGATGTGTCATAAGTATGGATTTAGTTAATTACTTCTAGATTCCTGTTCTCTAAACTTCTGATTTATATAATTTTATGTATTGAAAAACTAAGCATCCTTTTGCAAAAAGTTATCTCTAAAAAGATGCTATTGTAAGATAATTACTTAGTTGAAAGTAAAATGAATGTGAGTGATGCAAAATGAGTTTGTTAAAAGAGTTTATATATATATATTTATTTAGTTATTTAAAGAAGAAAATCTTTAAGAACAGCAGTAGATATAGGTGAAGCTTTTCCAAATTATGATTTCCAAGATGAAGTTCAAATAGATCTCTTGTGGAATCCCAGGGCAGCTAAGCTTATTTCTGCATGAAGAATTACTGTGTCTTGTATTAAAATGTTTGTTTTGTTATAACTTGTTAATTAGGTTGCACTTCCTGTGAGAGATTCCCACTACAGTATCAAGAAAACATTATCAATCTTGGCATAATTTCTAACTTCTGCAACAGTCTTGGGATTCAAAATCCCTACAATGCAAATGCAATTAGGAATGCCTTTCCCAGAGAAGATACACACCCTTCCCGAGGAGTGAGTGAGACAAACACACAGGGTTGTTTTCTGCTTTACCTTATCGGGGCAGTCTAATCCAGGTCTAAGGAGTCAAGCCTCCACTGTGCCTAACAACCACCTCGGAACAATTTCTCTGGAGAAAATAAATGGGATTCTTGTCAAGGCCATTGTAACAGAGGAGCTGGGGGGATTGATACTGAAGGGGTCATTTTTTTCCCTGTTGTGCACTAATTCCAGGGTGACATGTTGTAAGTGTTGCAGTTTCATAAAGTTGCATGAGACGTCACTTTGTCTTTTCCCTTCCAGATATTTTCTAAATGTGTCATCATCAGTCATGTATAAAGCATATAATCTTTTATCATCACTATGCACATTCTGACACTCTGATGATTTAGTCTTAATACCATCCCTATTACTCTGTAGGTGAAAGTCTCTTATTGTATTAGAGTAGCTTGTTTTCCTGTCTAATCATTTTCACTGTTCCTCTTCTCCATCATCTCGTGTTGCTTGTTTCTGTGTACTAAGGCCTGTGTTGGTCAGCTGTTTCAAAGAGTAATTCTGGATGTTAATTTTACTGAAACAAAACAATACATCAGTGAAAGTGTTATGGTCAAAATCAAGAGGTAGGTCAGTGGTTTTCCCACAGAAGAGAGTTGTGACTGGTAACTACTCTCTAGAGAAGTCATTGAGAACCAGTTAAACAACTGGACAACATTTATGGAGCCAGATCCTCAGGGTATTACTCCAGCAAAGTAACTATTGAAATATCAGCCCCTGAGGCTGAAATCTTATGTGTGTCTGTAGTTTTATGCACTGTGAGTATTCCTATTGACTTCAGTGGGATTACTTACAATGAGTATAGTTAAACACGTGCATAAATCTTCGGGGCATTCAGGTCTGTAGAGTCTTCCCTGTCTATGACTGTGTGCTTCAAGGTTTATTTTGGAGAAACTCAGGAGAAGATTATCCTGATTGTTTGAGGCTTCTGGACAAACTAGGAGCACAGTCATTAGTGTTTGCAATTTCAACAGCTTTTTTTCAAATAGTTAAAAGAATATTTATTTTGCTACTGTAGCTGCATCGATTAACATGTGATTTTAGCCTTCCTATGAAAAACAGTGGTGGTTTAACTGGCATTTTGAGAGAGAAAAAATTAATGCTATGTAATTACTGAATTTGGGTTTAAAAATGTGCAGGTACACTCAGGTGTACATTCACACTCAGGCATACGTGCCCACATATACAATATTTATATAATTTCCTTGGGGAGATGGGAGAGGTTTTTTTAGTGTATTGATTTTTACTTTTTCCCACATTTACTAAATGGGCTAAGTACACACAAGTAAAATGTCCCTTAATAATTCTTCTGTGTTCTTTTCAGACTTTTGGATGGAGCAAGGTCATTGTACAGCCATTTTAGGCAGAAGAGTTTTTTGAGAATGCAAGTGTGAATTACCATAGAAGTAGTTTAGCCTAAATACTAAAGGTGACTTTTAACTGAAAAACTATAAAGTACTTTGCTTCAATACTAAAGATAGCTTTTAATTGAAAAGTGTAAGTGAACCTACAAAGCAAGGTTAACGCTTAGTGGTATAATTTTATACATGCACTTTGGCAGTCACAATGGCTTTGATTCAACCTTGACTTCCTACAAGATCATAAAAAGGCACAGAATAATTTGTTATAAAAGAAATGAGAAGTGCAGTACAAATATGAGTTGCATAGCAAATTCTGAAGATGAAATGGTAGTGTTCAAAGGAAATGTAGCATTTTATGCCAGTGCCATAATTCTCAGACAACATTACAAAGAAAGAAGTGTGGCCTGCGATTCGACCTTCCTCCTCCTCCTCCTCCCCACTGCAGCTCCATAATGATGTTGGGAACTTTACAGCTCAGTTAAAAAAGGTTTTAAGGAAACACAGTGTCCCATGCCCTTCTACAGGATAATGAATTCCTAATCACCTTAAATTCTCTCAGTAGATGGGCCTGCTTCCTGCCAAGGACACTGGCAAGGAATTAGTATTTTCCTCCTCACATTCAGAGGAAGCCCACATAATTTGCTTTTTGGGTAATCTTATGTGCCAAGCAGCTAAAGATGATGGCCCACACCCAGTCTTGCCCCTTTTCATTTCTGCATGCAGCCACTGAAACACTGGAAAGACTGCAAATAAGAGCCAATACTCCAGTGAACACAGCAGAAGGTGTTGCCCTCGTTAATGGTTTGCTGAAGGCCATAGTCTTTCATTCACCAGCTGAAGTAACTGGGCACTACTGTTTTATTCCTGCTTGATACTGCATTACCAAGTAACAGAGAAAATCTGCAGGATCAAGACAGTCTTTGAATAACAAGAAAAGGGAGGATGCCATCTGAAGAGTGTAACATCTGTGTAGGTTATAGAATTACTGAGTATGACTTAGCATAATCAGGTCTGTAACTCAGTTACCCCAAGGTAACTTTTTTGGAGGTGTGTCTTGATTCCTTGAGTTGGTGAGATAAGCTTTTTGTTCAACTAGGTCTAAAAGATCTTTGCCTGAACTGAGTAGCCTTTCTTTCTGAAGACCAAAAAGAGATCATTGAATTATTTGCTAACTGTGAGAAAAATCTATATTGATTTTGTATGTATGTGTCTGACAGTAGGCCACTGGCTGTTTCTCAGTAGCATTTTGTGCTGAAGAATTTCAAAAAAAAAAAGAAGTGGGAGTAAAAGCCAAAAAACTCACATAATGTGATGATAAACAACTAGTAGACTGCATGCTTTCATGGCTTAGCTTTCTCCTGTAATGGCATGTCAGAGAGGAAGTAATATAGGCTCATGGTAATTCATCTCTTGCATGCACTCTGTGTGCTTATAAAATTTATTGTGGGTTTTTTTTTTATTCTTACATCTAAGGAAAATTTTATCTTATGGCCTAGAAATTTTAACAGTTTTCACATTTATTTGGGAAAAAAATGCAGTTAACAGGCTCTTAAGAATATATACTTTGTGATGCACACAAAGTATAATGTGTTTGTGTAACGGTGGGATATGTTACATACTAACGTGTTTTTTAAAAAAGTTTTTTTTTAAAGTTTTAACTTTTTGCTTATTATAGTAGTGACTTTCATTTGTAGCTGAGCTTTTCTTAACATTTCAGATGGAAAGATTCAGATGAATGTGTATATGAGACTAGACTGTTTTACTTCGGAAACAGAAGTGGTTGCTCTTGACAAACGGCTTTGTCTGTGCAGAGTTGTGGTGGTTATAAAGTTGTGGCAGTTTCACTCTTGTAATCTGACTGGTATTGTTACAATGAAGTGCTTTCAGAAAATAATGCATGGCCAGCAGTGCTTTAGTAAACAACAGTGACTCGATAATTCTGCAGAAATTTAGGAGGATATAAATGCGGGAAAGAATGGAAACAGATCTTGCTGGATGACTGCTGTGGACTTTTTATACAGGGAAAAAAACCTATTCCCATATGTCCCCAAATAGGTATTAAAACCAATGTACCTCTTCTTTGACATCTGTTAGAACAGAATGAGTCCATTTGAAATCCCCCAAACACTCTCAAAGTGACAAAGTCTAGTAAATGAAGCAAAATGATTTTGGGGAAATGAGGATGTGTAAACAAGCCGGTCACATGTCATTTACTTCCTTGGATCACACTAGTATTTTTTTTTTAGGTCTGGCTGTATTAAATCTCTGTGCACAAAGCTGTATTTACTGCACTGAACCTAGATTTTCTACCTTGAAGGACAAGGCTATTTAAATCATGTCTGTTTTGGAGCTGGTTCTCTCTTTGATTTGCAACATGAAGTGCATCTGTTTAACGAAAACACGTGTGTGAGGTTCTTCACTGTTGTCACTAATGATCAATATATTAATGGGGAACGTTTTTCTGTGTTGTCTAAAATTGTTTGGTGTTCTCTGCTAGCACACACCAACCTGCTGCATGTATGTCAAGAGCTCATCACATATTTTTGTGCTTTGGATGCTTAGTCATGGTGTTTGTATCGCTTTTTGTTCATATGCCATTTGTCTGCAGTGAAGCTGAAGGTGCCAGAAAAATGACAAATAGAATACACATAATGTTGTTTAGTAAACTCTGGCTGTTGGCAGTAATTGAGGACCTTCCTTTATCTTTAGAGTATTGATTTCTGATGCAGGATTTCTTCCTTTTAGTATGAAGGAAATGGGGGGAAAAGTTTTACTTGATGGTAGATTTATTTTTATCTCTTTATGATACATTCTTGCCTGTGCTGTAGTTAATTTTCTGGGGGGACATTGGCCAGGAAATAAGTCAACTATTGGGGCATTTACAAGCTAATTTGTCTCCAAAAGGAATTAAACTGTCACTCAGCAGACCCTGGGACTAGCCTGTCCTTGTCTATCCATAGCTCACAGTGGAGCTGGAGGGTCAATCTGTTTAACATGATTTACCCCCGACTTAAGTGAAGAAAAGAGTGTCACCAAATTTTGTGAATATTTTTTTTCTAACCCCTTCTCTCTCATAGATTAACACAACATAAATTAGAGTGCATTAGAGGAGAAAACAGGCAGTATTTATAAACATAACTCTTCCCCAAAATTATATCTAATCCTTTGTGGTTTTAAGAGAAGTGTCTTCAAATTGGTGATTTCATGTATCTTTACAGTTGTCATCAATGTTTTCAGCATGCTTTGAACTTTCCTGAAGGCACACCATTTTTTAAATGCATAGACACTTGTGGGAAGCTCTAGATGTGCTTTTTCATTTCTTATGGAGGGGCATTGCTTTTTTAACAACAGAGGATGCAGGAAGCAGCATCCAAATTCATTTCTGTCTGATACCATTTTCCTGTGCATTGTCCCCTCCAAGCAACTGCTATTTTTGTTCCCATTGCAATCGTGGTGCTTCTTGCAAGGAAAGCATTTCTGAGCATGACTAAAAGCTGAGAATTCAGACTGCTTGGTATGTTTAAGGGATATTGGAGGAAAACAGTAGAGGTGGTAGAACAGGAAGGTGGGCTTAGGCTCTGGAAATGGCTCTTCCACTCACAGGATGTGCAACCAAGTAGTTTAATTTTTCAGTGAGTCTAATTTTCTTACACAGAAAAGCCGCAAGCGTGAACTCAGAAACATTAATCACGTTAAGTTACTTGGACTTCACTGTGAAGAGGATACTGATATCAACATTATTGTAACTTGTTCATTTTATTAGCCAAAAGTAACCAGTTTTACCAATTCCTATTAAAAAATGGACTGCATTTTGATTTAATCAGTTTACTTTGGTAAACTGCTTAAGGATAAATCTAACATTCTGAGAATTTCCATCATATGAGTGATTCCCTTTGCCCAAACCTATGCTAATTTCCATAGGAGCTGTGTGAACAAATTACTGCTAAAATAGTCTTTTAAAGTTTCAGGATGAAATGCAACATTTTGATGTCCTATTCATATTAAATATCCTAAGAGTTTGTAACTGTGGAACTTAAAATATTTCAAAATTTAATTCCTTTTGTTTAACGATACTTCCAAAGCACAATAACTTTGCCAACAGGATATTTGATTCTAAAGCATGGGACAGTGGGAAGCTGGAACTGAGTTCCTTGTAAAGTCCAACTCTTAGGAGTGTTGTAATCAGTGAGAACTGGAGGCAGTAACAGATGATGTCTGTAGGCCCTTAGTGGTATTTGTTTTAGAGAGACACATTTGATAAGGAATATGCAACAATCTTATAATTACTAAAATACGTATAACAAGAAAAATAATATACTAACTAGGAAGTTTGTCCATGTAGGTTCAAGGTATGGTCTGCAAAGGGATTTATAAAGGGTATTTCCCCACCCCCCCACCCTGCCCTCAGCTGTGAACCGACCTTTCTACAGTTCAGGTTTCGAGTGGAAAATTGGGTGTTTTATCCATCTGGCAAAGGTACATTGAAAATTGTAAAATATGTATGTTTGGGGGGTTTTAAATTTTCTTTAAGGGTAGGTCTGTATGTTTCATTAAAATTGTGGTTTGATCACATGTCTATCACAGCTCAGCGAGAAGCCTCATAAAACCCCTTTGCTGGTACCTTTTCACTCTGACAGCTTTGCAACTTTTTTTTTGTTGCATTAAATTTCAAATGCTTATACTGTATGATAGCAAGTGTTTAATACAGCATTCATGTGCTTACCTTGCAACGTTTCAATTTATTTATGTCAAGTTAATGCTGGGGAAGAAAGGGTGAATTTTTGTGTTCCACTGACTAGCTAGAGTCTCAGACAAGAAAAGTAAGGCTGCTGGTAATCTACCCATCTCTTTTAGTATTAAAAGGATGCAGTCAGGTTCCTTGAGACAGTGACGGTAGTAAGTTGAATTAAAGATGCTTTATTTTGCTTTCTCTGATGGCTTCACTCTTGTATTGACAATGGTTTAAGGAAAATAGGATTGAGACCCACATTCTGGATCAATAAATCTATTCTTCAGCTGTTCTGGACACAACATTATATCATCTCTTTCACAAAGTTATTGGGCTAACTCCATCTGAAAGTTTGGTTTATTCCTCCACTGTGCTTGGTAGGAAAGTCATTTCAGGATCTGGTAGCTGTAATAGTTTGGGGCTTTCTAGTCTTCCACATAAACTTATTTATGGGCAACCTGTAGCTTCCTCCAATATGGGTCCTAGTTTAAGTAGCTTTTTTTCCTCCCTATTTTTATTTTTACAAGCCCAGTTACAGATTTTGTATTATAACAAACACAACGTTCCAAATTACATCCAAAGGGCCACCTCATACAATAAAGCAAGAGCTTTAGTTAATTTAAACCCCAGAGAAAAACATCCATAAGTGTCATGCCCTTATTACATTTCTGAATAATTTTTAAAAAGAAATGCAGGATATTCCTGTTCCATTTTGCTGGAAGTTGAGCTAAACTCATCTTGAACCTGATTCTGCTCCTGGAAGACTTCATTTAGGCAGCATCCAGGCTCATGTTATTAGATGAACCTGTAATGATCAGACAAGCCTGTATTTTGGCTGGGTGCTGTGGCTCATGCCATGATAGGAGCAGAGGAGGCAACAAATATTTGCCTGGTACGGTG
>JAWWES010000001.1:10037776-10055186 GCA_035583135.1 Lophotriccus pileatus | reverse complement strand
TTTAATTTAAGTAGAAGAGACAGTCTCTAGTCTAAGTCAAAGGCCCTTGTGAAATAAGTGTAAGATACAAAACGGGCAAGGGCTTAATCTTGAACATTTGTCACTTTTCTGTGGTTTCTAAATACTAAGTTAAGATAAAGTGTGTTACTGTTTGGGTTTTTTTCTTCTTTTCCCCTACTGAAAGAAAACAAACAACTCAATTGCATGTTTCTTTAAAGTGATCAGGAATAATATACAATTAACAAAATATACAATTAATAAAAAACATCCACGGACCCATTCATTCAATTGAAACAGTAAATAGCAGGAAGAAAAAAAGAGTAATTTCAAACTCTATTGGAAGAGAACAGTATTTGCTAAGTCGTACAAGAAAAAATGGTACTGAAATATCTCAATACATTTTAAAACATTGAGAAAAAATACTGAGATGGTGACGTGTTAAGCTACTTGAAAATATTCTGTACAAACATACATGCTGATACCTTAATCTTGTATAAACTCATCACCCCAGTGCAGCAGATACTGTTCACACTGAGTTTAGACATGAACCTTGACAAAACCAGGATTGATTTTTCTCTACTTTCATATTGTCACTTCCTCCTTAAATTGGCTTTTTCAAACAAGGTTGAAGAACATGCCCTATTGAGGAGTCTCTTTTTTTCCTTTGCTTCTCTTCTCACGCCGGTTTTCCTTTCCCACTCTTACCTACTTCTCTGCATGGACAATAAAAGCATCCACTCTGAGCACTTGGGGATGCAGTACAACAATCAGGTAAGCCTGAACCTGGATCTCTACCCTGAGGCTGCCTCTTCTTCAGCATGTCCACCCTCCTCCTCAGGGAACAGCAAGCAGAGATGTCACTGCACTGCCAGAGCACAGCCACAGATTTTGGAAAAAGCAGATGAGCTTCAACATGCAAGCGGGTGTAGAGTGATGCTAGGGTGAGGCTGGGACCCACTCTGCTGGAATTTTGGGTGCACATATTTAGTAGAGGGAAGAAGGGTTATAGGGTTAGACTGCAATTCAGGTTGGAGCATAAAGTTATGTCATCAGGCATGCATGAAAATGGGGCAGTGGGAAGGGAGAGTGGATGTGAGCACTGTGCTCCCAGAGGCAATTAGGGTAACCTAAATGGCTGGAGAATTCCAGAGTTCTTACTGAAACATGTAAAAACTGGGTGTTTAATTTCTGGAGGAAAAGCTTGGTTTGGAAAAGAACTAAAAAGAAACAATCTTTTTTTGCAGATGATTTAAATTTAGTCTTACTTTAGCCCTCCATGTGGAGAAGCACTGGAAGTTTTGCTTTAGGAAGAGCTCTGGATTTTTTTAGATAACTTATTTGGTCCCGTTAGACAAGCAGTTTTCTTACACTCTGATCAGTGCACCCAACTTAACTCCACCCCTTTCTCTGTCTTTCCAGACCCTTAGATTGCTGGATGGGTAGGTGCACTGTCAATAAGGTGCACTGACTCTAAAGAGGTACAGTGGAGAAATTATTCATACATTGTGGTTTAAAGAATAGTAGCAACATTTTTTTCATGAGTAACTATTTAATACGGAGACAGTGAAGTATTTTGGGAGAAGGGTAGATAAAAATACAATCAGTTTAAGCTTTGGTCATCACTGCAAGTAGCCATCAAACTGAAATGTTAATCAAATAGGTTAATGCTAGTTGGACGTGTTCTGTGCAGTTGGTACTGTAACTTCATTAACTGTCTACACTAAATTTTAAACAAGCAGCCTCAGTCCAGCTGTTCCCTTTGGGTGTGTGTGCATGACAAAGGCTTTAGCTGATGGTCGCAATGTGATGTAAACTCTCCCAGGATTCCTGGCAAGTACTCCAGGGTTGCTACTGAGTGCTAAAACTCCTGCTATTCATCTTGACTGTGATGCTGACTGGGCCAGCTAGATTAGACTAATGTAAATACACTGGGATGTGTTACACTCAGTTCTTAATGTGTCTCTCTAGCTGTGCCCTGTAATTGCAGCTGGTATTTGATAGATTCTTTGTTTGTGCTGTGCTTTAGTCTTTCTATATTTGAATTCAGGGCAGGAGACAGAAGTACATGTTTTTTTGGAATCAAATTTGGAGAGCACTTATAACAGATGTTGATAATTGTATGGTGCTTTTGGCACTGCCAGAGAAAAGGATGAACACAGCTGGTTGAACGGTATTTACTGAAAATAAAATGCTGTGTAAAGTTCTACTCATTTTTGTGTAGTGGTTAGGTTGGTACAATGCACAAAAAAAAACAATTGAAATTTTGGGTGTCAATTGTAAAGTACTATTTTGGAGTTCAGAAATAATCTAAATTGACTGCAAGTCATACTGCTGTAGTTCTGGAACTTCATTGCTTTTATCTTTCCTGGCTTTTTCACCCCTTTATCTCCAGTTAGATTGTTATTCCAGAACTATTTGGAGCACAGGGATGACCTTCAGCAATCCTCCCAAATGTATATACCTTCGTCTTTATGTAAAATCAAATGCTGTCTGCTGTTTCAGTATTGCTGTCTCAATTTGAATGGATCCTTGTGGCATATCTCAGCCATGTTTATCCTGTGGAAAAGAGTTTTGTGTTGTTCACTGATTTTCCTTTACTTCCAGTGTATTTCCACTTTGAACCCATTAATATATGTATTGAACACCTGTCCTGTTTCAGATCCCTGAGGTACCCAGCTCTTAACTTCTCTCTAGTTGGAGAAGCAGCCATTAATTACCACTCTTTGTTTCCTATCACCTAGCTAATTTTTAATCCACAACAAGAATTTACCTCTTACCCGGTGGCTATTTATTTTCCTTAATAGTTTCTTGTCAAGTATCTTATCACGGGCTTTTGTCAAACCAAGTAAGTTATATCTACCAAATCTCCCCTTGTTTCATTAACAATGTCCAACAATTCAAATAAGTCAGGGGCAATGTTTCCCATCAGGGAGGTCCAGCTTTATCAATGTGTACTTGTAGGCTATCAGCTGCTCTGCAGCTAAATGGAGACATCATGCCCACAGTATCTTTAGTTTCTTTTTCATAAAGGTTAATTCATTAATCACTACCTTCACAGTGGGGCAATCAGGTTGAAATCACGGCTGATTTTCTGTCTTGCCTAATCTTCCTTGAAAATACATTTTTAAAAATAATTATGAAAAATATTTTAGGAATATCTATAGGATAAAAATATGACTGTTGCTTTCCTTAGTGAAAATTAATATAAAGACATTTCTCTGCAGCCAAGATACTCCTCCTGATCAGCGCTGCTGCATTCTGCAGAGACCACGAGCACTGATTCTGCCCTCTCAATTCTGTTACCACTTATGCATTGTTGCTGTAGGTACAGTATGGTAGGAAGACTGGGATTTACCAGAGCAGCAAAGGATAGAGGACATGTATCCCAGCTGCTCTGCAGAACTCCTCAGGGCTACCCGCAGGCTTTGTGTCGGCTTGTTTGTGAGGCTTGCTCAGAGTTTGTGAAGTGTTTCAAGGTATTATGTATAAAAATAGTTCAGATTTCCAAAGTTCAGGTTACCATTCCTAGTGTTAGTAAAACTTATGATGACGTTCAGGAGTCTTACTGAAGTTATTGGAGAAATGCTGATAGAAAACCTCTTAAAAGCTACCTCTGCCTATAACCCCTATTGTGTATCTCTCTATGAAGTTTTCAGTGACAGAATTAGAAACCCACATTTCTAGGTGAAACTGATTTATTCCTTTAGTTGTTGAATGTCACACTCCTTGAAATAATATTCTGTTTTTTCAGAAGTTCCATAATAGCAAAGTTAGGAGATTCCATGGTTGGGTACCGGCTTTATCTTAATTTTCCACCTCCCCTCCTTCTGGGGAAGATACTTTCTAATTATTTGTGTTTTCCAGATCACTCGTGGTCTTTGCTCCCATGCTGAGTGGAGATTACAGTCCCCTATTAGCCCTTTTAAGGTCCAAGGAATGCCAGCCATGCCATGTGTGAGCAATCTGCAGGCACCATTAGCACTGCTTCAGTAGCTCTTGATAACACTCGCTATGAAGTCAATTAAAGACGTCAGGGGGTGGGCTGGACTGCTTCTTTTTACTAACAACTCTCATTAGGGGGTGGAGAGTGGAGAGCCTTAACAGGTGATTTTTAGTATTTTAAATAAAAAATGGCAAAAATAGCCAGACTAGCTTTCCCCTTTGTTTGCCACCCCTTCCTTTCTCTTTCCTTCCCTTTTTCTAATATTTTCCCCCCTGTTTCTAAAACAAATCTTTGCAAGATATGGCATGTTACGAAGTCTGAAAGCCACAATAACTACAAATTTAGAAGAAGAAATCCAGACAGATGGTAAAGACAGCAGAAATCAAATTAGTGCTTCAAAAGTAAAAGTCTTGGGCAGTCATATTTCAGAGCATCCTCTTATCTCAGATAACCCCTCTCATCATGATTTGGGCCGAGTTGAAGACACTCTCCCTTTTGTAGAAATTTTTAGTACTGTGCAGCACTGGAAACTTGAGAATTTCTAAATATGCAGGAAATAAAGATATTTGAAGAATTAAGTAGAATGTGATGTAATTGTCCCTGTGATTGTGGATAAGCTTGAAGCAGCTGGGAAACAGCATATTGCTTGGGAGGACACCAGTGAGGATGGTGTTGTGTGGCCTCGAGCACACACTTTTTCAGTGGTTATGCTAAATACCGCTGGCATTTACCTCCTGAGGTGTAAGAAGAGGTGTTTCATAAAAGAAACATATAAGCTGTAGTAGTTACAAAGTTCGAGACAATTCATACTTCAGTTTGTAATTTTTTCTGTAGTTATGCTTTTTTGTGTCTTGGGCTTTTGGTATGTGTTTTGCATTGTTGTTGTTTTTGGTGGGGGGATGGAGTGGTTCTTTTATTTTCATTCTTTTTTGTGTGATTTTTTTCCCCATTATTATTTTACAGATTTTCCATGAGATATGGGAGTATACAGTTCATCTTTCCTTTTCTAAGGTTTTGTTTTGAGTAAAGACAGAGAAAGTCCCAGTCCTAAACTGAGTCAGGATATGTATTTCCACTCTAGGAGCCATCAATTATGACTGAGATTAATTCCAAGCAGACAATGGAAGGAATATATGTTTTGGAACATATGTTTTTCACTGGCATAGAGTTTGTATGACTGAAGTGTCTTTAATCTTGATATGGAGTAAAAGTAAAAGCAAACCCACAAAATTCCTAATCAAGTTTTCTGTTTTCCTTCTATGACCCACAAGGTATTCAGTTGTCCTTTGGAGAAATAAATTCATTAGCTAAAAGCCATCAGCTGTTTGGAAACAGCAACATGTAGTATAACCTCAGCAGGGAGGCACTAAATAAGAATGAATTATACAGCGTTTTAACAAGGAAACATCTGATGTGTTTAAATGACCATCACGTCGCACTCTGAGATAGTAAAAACCACTGTTGTGTCTTGGAGTTATTTTGCTACAAGTTAAAAAATAATCCAGAATGCTTAGCTGAAATTCTTCAGGCACTTTGGGGTCACGCAGCACGTTACTTGCACTGAAGCTGCTGCCCTGTCCTGCTGGTGGGCACCTCTCATCTCAGTACAGCTTCTCCCCACAGCACAGGGGGATGCAGTGGACAAAATGACTCAGGCAGACAGAAGGAACTGTTTCTTTGTGTCTCTCTTTTTAAAATTATCCTATCAGCGATGAAACAAAACATTTGCTTCTTCATTCGTAAAACTGGCATAGAACTTTCTGCCTGTGAGGTTTGGATATGCACAGCCATGATTTCAGAAATCTTACACACATCTTAGAATGTCAGTTGTACTTGCATATTGCTGCTGAACATCGGAATTACTAGCCTAGTCCTCCTTCCCATGTATAACAACTGAAAACTGAGGCTTTAGTTTATTTTTTAGTGTTTTTTTTGTTGTTTGTTTTTTTAACAGCCTTTGTTGCTGGTTGTTCAGTTTGCACAGTGCTTATATTGGAGAAAACTAGTAATAGGTAATTACTTTTTTTCCCCCTCGTTGTATCATCTATCTTCTGTTTTTTATTTGTGGTATCTCATTTATTTTTACTTAATACAAGGGAATACAATGGAGAGGGTTTTCAACATTAATACTTCTTATGCCAGTTACTTATTTTCAGAATTATTTATTTCCATCTTGCTGAGTGTTTGATAGAAATGACTTATCTGCTAGTGTGTGCAATAAAGATAAAATGAGAGATTGTTTACTTGCCTGAAAAGACACATTATTTGTTTTCTATTGAAATAGCTGAGAACATGAGATGTAAATTACTGTAGAAACAGTGATGTGCATTTCCATCAGAAGAGTTAGATTTATAAAGGTGTATCAAAACCAAATTTAGAAATATGACTTGACTTATTGCATTAAACAACATTTTTCACCCCACATACTGATATCTCACTGAGTAACTGCCCTGGATTTATTTTTATAAATTCTGTTAAGATAGGCATTATAGAATTGTCATTTGGACCACTGTGCAAGGAACTACAGAAGGTACATAGAGGAGATTATAGAGACAGATGAGACTGATCTGTTTAAATAATCAGAAAAGGGATCAAAAGGAGTCTGATACTCCATTTGCATCTGGGATTTGAGATCTGTTAGTTGTCCAGACTCACCCAGGAAAACCAGATAACTGGTAAACCAGATAACTTGTTCTCATTTTGTACATTCCAGCCTCAAACCACAGAAATACTGTCCTATTACATACAATAATTGCAGCTGCTGAAATTGTTAAATCTGATTAGTACCTTTTTTTTTCCCTTTAGTTTATTTTTGTTCTAGTCTGTTATTCCCTACTAATAATATAGAGGATGAAAGCTCACAGACCACTTATACTGACATGTCTAACCTGCTGCATCTATATTTAATTGTGTCTTTGGAGTGCTGATCAACTTTCACAACAAGCTGGAAGAATCCATATTGTGATGCAGAGTATCTGTTTTATAGAAGTAGAAGTAATATTTGAAATTTTGGAAATATTTGAAAGCCATAGAAAAGAGCAGTGATTGGTATTAAGTTAATATTTCAAGGGATCTTAAATGGTATTACGTTAGTTCCTTGAATGACTCAAGGCCTCAAAGTTGTATTTTTACCATCTAAGAGTCTGGGCTCTGTATGTCATGTCAGTTTTTCTAGTAGCCCTTCTTTGGCAGTTAAAGTTAGCAAAATATCTGCTGTCATACGTGTCATATGGCAAATAATGGACAGTCTTAGTGCTGAGTTTACTGAGAAGATGTAACTTTTCTCTCTAGCTTTTCTCTTGTTTTGTCTTTTTGCCTTTTTGCTGGAGCGGTTTCTGTCAAGCAGAAGATCAGGGGTGAAGCTACAACACTTCCCTATAATCAACAGATTATAGAGCTTGGGGGCTACTGCCTCCAAACATGGGTTCAGGAAGATCCATAGTTACACTGACATCCTCTGAAGCCACGTCCAGGTCCCAGCTAACCTCTGTTAGAGTATTCTGTCATGTGCAAATGTACAGTAACAGTAAATGATGAAAATGATAGTAAGGCTTTGCACTTGAAAGGCCCCTTCCTGATTCCTGGTTCTCCCTGGTGTTGAAAAAGGTGACTGGAGGGATATTATACGAGTTAGAAAGTCTGATTCGTAATATATATTGGTGGCAATTTTAATTTATTATTTTGAAAGAGAAGTTTGCCAAGGGCTTTAAATGTTATCTTTTTATAATGTCAGTTCAGGTATCACTGTTGCTCAGTTCTGTAAACTCTATCAACGTGAGCACTTCCCCCAATTGAAAAAAACAACAGGGAGTAAGCAAGAACATAAAATTATTTTTAGAAAATGCATTTTTAATTACCGAACTGCTTAATTATTGAGTACTACTGAAAATATCCTGTGAACCTCATCATTATGCAAATGTATTCCGTTTTGGAAACAATTAAATGATAATAAAGCATTCTTTTTTCTTTTACAACATATTACTGTAATGAAGCTGTTACCTCTCAGTGTGCATTTTAATGAGTTTTAAGTAACATTTTAATGAGCTCAACATTACCATAAACCCAAGGATTAGATAAAATTGAATTTACTGGGAAAAGGGAAGGGTTCATTAAGAGTTAATTATATAGTTTAAGAAGAAATATAATTCATTTTATGATGTCACTTCAACCATGAATCCAGCAGCAGATCTATACTTTATTAACAGTCATGGAAATGCCATTATTATATTGACATTAAAACATGGGCTTGCACACTACTGCTCAGGTTTCCAATGAAAGTTTCTGCATTGAAATCCCTGGGTCAACTTTGTTCTTATCCAGCTCATTATTACATCTGAGGAGGAAAAATACCAAGCTTTGTATTACTGGTTTGTAATTCCACCTACTATTTTTATAAACATCATGAACAGTGAAAGCAAAGTTTAATGGATTTACCATTGCCAGTAGGATCTGAAGCAGGTTCTGAATAAATGTCTTGGATTTATCATTTTATAAAAGGACTGGCAGAGATTTAAATGCAATCTGCCAGCTCTGCTGACATGCCCACTGTAGCAGTGATGAATGTCTGCAGTCCAGGCTCCTGGATGCCCAGGAATCATAGGTAAATTCCCACACAAAGCTCTAGCCTGCCGCATTGTAAATTCAAATGTACATTTAAATGTTGTTCAGACCCTCCACGATGTGGATTTAAAGTTCTCAGTGCTCAGTAAGTTCAGTTAATGGAATTTACTGCTGTGTATTTGTTGGCATTTCTGTTTAAGCATTTTAAGAAGTATGGAGGGTTGTAGCTCAGAGCCATGAGATGCTTGATTAGAAAAGGACAAAAAAGCAAATTTTAAAGTTTTAAGCAAGTATTATTTGTGCTGAATTACTGTAGTGTTCCCTTGTTCATAGGACAGGTCTGTGATCTGCTGTTTAAACAAACAAACAAGTAATATGTATTTTGTTCATGTCCCAGCCTTTCGCTGGGATGAGGGAAACCTTGAAGAGGGCTGAAAGCTTTCATGAGTTTCAGTAAAATGGACTTGACCTCCTAACCCCTGCTGTTGTGGGGAAAGAGCATTCTGGCAAATATCTGCTTGAAAAAGAAGAATCATGAACTGTAGCCAGCAGTTGGACCTGCTGGAGCTCTGTCCCTCCTGCAGGAGCCAGAACCAAAGGTGTGCCCTGAGAGTGGCAATTCTGATTGCTGAGCTTCAACATGCTGAGGTGAACCTGCAGATTTAGATTAGAAGGGTAACTCCTTACAGCAGAAGTCATTAGTGCCTTGGATGGGATATGTCCTCAAAAAGAAGGGCAAAGAAGAGCTATGAGGCAGGGAATAAATTCTGGATATGACAGGAAGAAAGCAAAGTGCCACTGAATGTGTGGTTATGAGCCACGTGGTACTGAACTTGCATTTGTTCAGCAGCAGAAGTGTTTCCATGTCTTGTGAAGTGTTTCCAGTGGATCTGTCTGTTGTTAAGTAAGGAAGGAGGCCCCAGTGAACTAAGTAAGTTGTAAAATGGAACATGTACCCACTCTTGGATGAACATTGTTTAGTGCCCCATGCTTTCTCCCCTCTCCTCCTTGTATGAATGTGGCAGCACAGCCAGGCGTGTGGAATTCTTCAGAGAGAAACTGAAAATGTTCCACACCTACATCTGGAATTGTTCAGAAAAGGAGGAGCAGAGCTACAGAGGTCCTCCTCAAGGGAGAGTTTAATTCAATTTGCCTTAATTGAAGCTGCACAAGTGAACTACAGAATGTTTCCACTTCTCCTGGTCACAGAGAAATCCCACAGCATGCACTGGTTATATGAGCTATTGTATTTTATATATTCCTTATTCTAAATATAGGGAGTACACTGCATAGCTTAACAACACATTTTCCTTGGTGGAAAATCTACCTTAAGTAGTACTATTCTCTCCTGGCCACTTATTTCCTCCCCGTGTAATAGCTTGTCATTCTCTCTGTTGCGGAAGAATCCGGGCTGTGAACTGGGTCAGTAGAGTAACCCGGGTTAAAAATCCTCCAAATTCAAAAAAAATTTAAAATGTAATTGACATGGAAGAAAATATTTGTACTACTTGGTCTAAAATCTATCCCAGGTGAATACTGTGGCAGGCTAAAAATTCCCTCCATCCAATCCTGTCGAGTCTAATAATCTAATCTGCCTATTTCAATATTATGCTTTGTCTATCATATGGTGCTTGAATACTTTATCTTGTCAGCATAGCCTCTAGTTTTGCAGTGCAATCAAAGAATGACAGTATCTGTATAAATGTACACAAATTAACTCCTTTGTGGAAGCTGCAGGCACAGGTACTGTGTGTCTGGTTAAGCTCCTCACTAAGGAGGCAGAAAATGAATGACTTGAATGTGCTGGGAGGTTCCCGATTAAACCTGTTCCAGTGTTTAGTTATTAAATGTGCCTGAGCTGGAATGGAGGTTTTTGTTACACTAGTAGTTGGAAGGGAGGTAAGGGGAAGAGGAAAGACTGTAAAAATGATTTTATACTCTAACTGTGGGATTAACAGAGGTCTTTCAGACACAGCAGAGGAATGTGAGCCCTTCATCCAAAGGACTGTTCCAGCTGCTGAGTAATGCAGATGTTAAAGGCTGTTTTACAGGCACATCTCAGATTGCTTCTTCCCTCTAGTCTGGAGTAAACCGTTATTTGAGTTGTGCTCTTCGTCAGTTTTCTCTTGTTTGAAATCCATCAGCAGATCTGTAGTTACCTGATTTTCTCTTCTACTGGACTGCCAGAGGAACATTCAGCACCAAGGGTTTAGAAGGATGTGTGGCACGTGGGGGATTTATTTTATTCTTCTAGTTTCATTGTACTGTTTGTTCTTCTGTTATGCAGAATTTGTGGTACGTGGAATAGTGCTTTGGGAAAGTTGTACTAGTTATAAAGAACCAAAGGTTGTTTCACATTTCCTGCAATTCAGAATATTATGCCACTATATTTTCAACAGTATGTCTGGGAGTTGGTATAACCACTCAGCTGAAGGTCATTTGGAGTCTCAGGCACAGTGTGACTGGAGGGTGGAGCTGGACACCCAGGTTCTGGTCTCCCGCTGGATGCTTAAGCTCCCCTTTCAAAATTGTTGCTTCAGGCTATTACGGCTGGTCTTTGCTCCTGCTTCTTTAATTTTTTTTCTTTGCTCCTGCACGATGCAGTGAATAATAATGAGGGCAGTGTGAACTCTTATATTCTCTTTCTCTTTTGAAAATAAGTGGGAGAGTTATATCTCATATTATAGAGAAACCATTCCTTATGCTATTGGAATAGCATAGTTTCTTTTTTGTTTTGCACAAAATCTCAAATTTGGGGCTTCCTTTCCACGTTTAGACCATAGAAAACTACTGTTTTATCTAGTTATCTGTGGATTATATATATGGGAATCATAGAATCATAGAATCAACTGGATTGGAAAGGACCTCTGAGGTCATCAAGTCCAGCCTTGCTGCAGTCTCATCTTAAAAACCTCCAGGGACGGAGAATCCACCACCTCCCTGGGCAGCTCATTCCAATGCCTGATCGCTCCCTATGTAAAGAATTTCTTCCTAATATCCAATCTAAACCTCCCCTGGCAGAGCTTTCTTCCATGCCCTCTTGTCTTACTGATAGTTGCCTGGGAGAAGAGACCGACCCCCACCTGGCTACAACCTCCTCTCAGAGAGTTGTAGAGAGTGGTGTTGACAGAACTCAAATGACTTGGTCCTAAGAGCGTTTTTAATATAAGTTCTACATATTACATTGTTTCTTCTGTTCTTTAGAGCTCTGGAAACTTCATTATGCAAAATATTATGATGACAAGTGACAGATAAATTATTTTGCATTGTTCAAGGGAATCCAAAAAAATTATGTAACATTTCTGATCAGTTGTTAAATTTGAAAGATTTTGAAATTCCTTTTTTGAGGGAAGAATCCCATGATGGAACTTCAAAGAAAACCCCAACACTGAAAGAAAAAAGAAAAGTTTTATTGTCCTCAGAGATGGTAGAGTTGAAGCTTTAATGAAGCTCCTATTTTCCACGAGCTTCAAACTGGGAATGTCTCACCAGACATATTTTATGCATTTCCAGTTTCCATTCTCTGCTTGCAGGGCCAAATTCTACAAAAAGTGGAAGCAGTTGATCCTTTCAGAGGGTGGATGATAAAGGCCAGGTCTGGCAGGAGACGCCACTGCTGAGCCTGTGTGTGGTGATGTGCCCGTCTCTGGGACAGAGGTCACAAGGCCAGCCAGGCTTATGGAGCAGACTGTTTAAATGGCACCTGGCAACCACCCCAAAATGGCCTATTGACTTGAGGACAGTTTGCAGGATGGGGAGTATGGTATTCGGGAAGCAGCAGACAGCTCCCACTTGTTCCGTGTGCCAGCTGTGGATGCATCTTGTGCTCCTTCTTGTCTGCTGAAGTGTGGCTGCACAGTCCCCTTGCAATGGAGTTAGAAAAGCTCACTGAGAAGTATATGCCTCGCTATGTCTGCTCAAAGAGCTCGTTTTCAATCCTGACATCTGAAGGGAGCAACAGAAAAGCCCTGACCAAAAAACAAAAGAAAAAATCCTGCTCACAAAAGATTGAATAGACAACTTTTAGCTTATAATTAACAGATAGAGACCATGGTTAGGCATGGAGAGAGGGGGAATGGATGGAAGAGAATTCCTATGTTGGGCAACAGCCTATTTTGTTTGATGCTTTGCCTAATGTGGCTAAAGTATAGCAGTAATGTGGCAGTGACCCCCTGCCAAGATGGGAAAGCATCCCAGCTGTTGTGTATGTGTTGTGCATGTGTACACAAGAAGTTTATTAGAGGCTATTCACACTTCAGTGGAGCTCTGAGATTGCAGTCTGTATTATACTGGCTAAATGAAGCATATAACATTCTATATTTCTCATACAAGAAATATTCGTTCATTTGTATTTGTTTTCATGATTCTCATCTGCTCTCATTCCTTTGTTTTACTGAGAGCACATGTATGTTTTAGGTGTTTTGGCTGGGCTTGAACTGGAAGCCCAGGAGACTGAAGCAGTTTTAGGAGAACCAACTTCAGTTTGAAGCAGAAAAAACTGATTTGCTCAATGCCGTGTCAAACTCTCAGTTGCATTCATTAGGTAGAGCTGCAATGCTACTTTTGTACTCACAACAGTAAACCTGCATGCTTATGTACTGTGGTTTCTGAACTTTACTAATTAAATCTGTGCTTTCTGGGGAATCTCTCTGCTGTGCGCATAAACTCATAATGTGCAGTGCAGTTTCTTGTGTGCTCTTCTGAAGCACGTGATGAAAAGCTCCCACCAGAATTTTGTTCGTATATCAGGAAGATCTGAGGCTTTTTGGATGTTGTTGCTTTTAAAAATTGTTTATATATTTCTAATTTCTGTAAGTTTCTGGTTGGTTGGTTGGTTGGTTGGTATGGAGGTTTTTCGTCTGTTTGTTTAGGTTTGTTCTTTGTCTTTTGTTTGTTTGTTTTTTTCTAATTTTGCTTATTAGAACCTAAGAACGGCTGTACTGCAAGAGAGCAAAGGTTTATTCAGTTTGATCTATACTTGTGGAGGATTGCCTTTTTTACTAAACACAATCCTCCCTACTGCACTGCTGAGAGAAAAGCATAGTTGATGGGATTTGAAGAGTCCTCTGGTGCTTTTGGTGAAACTAGTTCCCGTATTCTGGCTACAAAGGGCATGCTGGCGTAAGAGTGAAGGTGCAAGTATACTGCTTCCGTTGTGATGTGGTGTTTTTTAAGCTGTACTTGCTTCCACATCTCATATTCCCTTTAGCTGGGTAAAAATAAATGACTTGCCCATGATTTTCTGAATAGGTAGTCCATTAGATGGGAAGAGCATGTAAAAGCTAACTTCAGATTTGAGTTAAACTGCTAAATGTCTGATCCTTGTTAAATGTGAAGACTTCTAACAGGCCGTGCACATTTTTCAGAGTTTGTTGTCTGCATTTGTTGTGTCAGTTCTTCTGAAAAGTCTCTGAACTTTTAAGCAAGTGGTCAGGCTTTTAGTTTCAATGAAATAAAACTCCTAGTAATGTGTCTTTTGCTAACATGAGCAATCTGTGCAGTGCATTCATCAAGGGTGATTATGCTTCAAGAATAAGAGAAAAAAATCTTCTCTGTATCCTAGGAAAAATTTTTCAACGTATTACGTTGTATAGCTTTAGATTTCTGAAATTACTTAAATGTGGTCTTCAGGATATTTGCATTCATAAAGAACACTTGGTTATGCTTATTGCTTCCCTTTGCCTTTCTTGACTGTCAAAACACAGTGATGCTTTTGAAGATTTATAGCAGATGGGTAATGAGATTGCTGACTGTTAACTGCAGCATTCAGAATTTGTCGGTGGAAGGAGGTGGGAGTTTGAAAAAGGAGAAGGTTATTGGGCATTCATTGCAATGGAGACAGGTGATAGAACTTTGTTTTCAATCAGGAAGCTTAAACATAAATATGTTATGTTCTAAATTAGAAAAATCTCCACTCTTCCTGCTATCTAGCAGTCAAATAAAATCTCTCAGAAAAAAAATAATACAGAGATGTCAGATTGCATTCCAGTGATCACAATGAATCACAAGAAAGGCAAGGACATTGCACAATTTTTCAGTGTGTTCAGGCTGTATTGCATATGCTTAATTCAGCACAAATGGCAGCCTTGAAAAAATCAGAAAGAAATCATAAGCTAATGTCTGCAACAACTATCACCAGTGCAATTGTGTAAAAGGGAAAATAGGTCGGCAGTGCCCTTAACTGAGTTAACTGCTGAAGAGAGATTTCAAAGTCTGACTCCTGCAGTGTGTGCTGTAAATAAGAAAGGGAAAAGTCTGCCTTCTTTCCTGACCCTTATACAGGCAGCTAGTTGGGGTACACCTCAGACTGAAATTGAGACATTAATGTTCATCATAAAGTCCAAATTCTTTCTATGTCTATATCTGTATGTATGAGCAGTTAGACATTCTAGAGGATGTGTCAGAATAGAGTGTTTTTTCCACATTATTAAAAATAAAAAGCAAACCAACTTAAGTACGAAGTTACTGAGTTCAGAAGGACATGAAATACTGAATGAGAAAAATGGATGAAGCCAAAAAAAGATGCTGAATTGGCAAGGAAGAAGATTCTCCTTTTGTTTCTTGATGCAGGAATCTCTGTGCTTCTCACTTCATCACTTTGATTTCTAGGTACCCTACTAATCAAACATTGTTGAAGCTACTAGACTCTTTGAAAATATCTTAATGCCTCTGAAAATGGATCTCG
Organism: Lophotriccus pileatus; assembly: GCA_035583135.1. Taxonomy (NCBI): domain Eukaryota; kingdom Metazoa; phylum Chordata; class Aves; order Passeriformes; family Tyrannidae; genus Lophotriccus; species Lophotriccus pileatus. Next base: position 10,039,998 of record JAWWES010000001.1, on the reverse strand, counting down.
TGGGTATAGGGCCTCATTTTAAGGTAAAGTCTGAACATTTTGAGTCATAGTAAATTAGCTAGTGTTTGTGTCTGCTAGGCAATATCAGTATCAGGAGCTAGGTGAAGGATGGGAAAAAGAACAGGAGGAAAAAGTGTATAGTTTTTTATAATCCTTTTTTTAGTCTGTTTTAAATGCAACAGCTTTTTCAAGGTTGTGAACATGCAGAGGGAGCTCAAGAACTCCCTGACAGTCTTGCCTAGGAGTATTATCTAGGTTGTGTTTATTTTTTTTTAAATTTTCCTTACAAAATGTGACAGAGGCGGTTGCTGAAAGAGGTGGGGCAGCAGCGTCTTCAAACAGAGTGTATTATTATCCTTCGCAAGGAGAATTGTCTGTGACCCCTTGATTTTTTTCTGTCACCCCATTTCAGCAGGTAGTGCTGGCTTGCTCAGGGACCATTTCAGTAGATCATACACATTAGTCAAGTTCCAAAATACCCCCTTGCACCATACGCTACCTAAAGTATAATAATCCTTTAATCTGTCCACTGCATGACATCTGGGCACTTATTTGACATAATAATTCATGTCAATTGTTCCTATCAGTGTGTATCAGAGGAGGGAAGTGCCAAAGCAGTGGTAGAGAGATGAGGATTTAGGAAAATGCCTGTGGGGGAGTGCCTTGGATCAGGGGAGACCTACCTGTATGTATGGTGGGTGACCAAACTGTCACTGATGTATCTGCATAAAGTCTTTATATAAGAATAATATTACCCTGAGATAAGCACAAAACAGAATAGAAAGGGGAATACAAACTACCAGGACCCAAGTAACAGCAGCCTATTAATATTTACTCAATATCTCTTTATACCCTCTAGTCAGCACAACAGATGTATCTATGTTTTTAAAACATTATCATTCATTGAAAAAGGCAAAAAAGATACTCCTTCCCTCCCTCCTGTCCCTGATAATCTCAGATGTTCACCGTGCACGCCAGGGGGAGGAGGTGGAGAGACGAGCGCTGGTGGGAGAAGAATGCAATTATCCCAAAGCCTCCTGACGGGCATCCACTTCTTCCTTCCAGCTTAGCTGCTCTGACCACAGGCTGGGGGCTCGTGGGACATGGACCAGATTGAAAAAGTGGAAGCAGACAGATGGTTATTTGTAATCATCATGTAAATGTAAATCCTATAAAAATGTTTTCTTTCTAAGGGCCTGGAAGCTGGAAAGCAGGATTAAGGCATGGATATCTAGCCTAGAATAATTTTGACCCAGCCACCTTCCCTCCTACCCCATAAACATCGTGGCTTTATCTCCACTTCCTTTAAACAAATTGCTGGAGCCTTGGCCGAGGAAATTAATTCGGTTTCCGTGTAATTCCCTGAGTTTATGAGCATCAGTTTGACCGAGGCCTGGATTTGGGCCTAAGCTGGCAGGTGCTGGTGAGCAGTTGCCTTGGTAGCAGGGGCTCCTTTTCAGTCCTTTCCCCCTCCCTCCCTGGCCCCGGCAGGTGCATGCCCTGCGCGTGTTTATCGCGGTGCTGCCGTTGCTGGATGTTCTCCCTTCCCCTGGTTACGCTCCTGGGTACCTAGAAATGGCTGTGCAGGGCTTTGCGTGCCATGAAGACCAGTGTGACTGCTCACAGACATCTATCTTGTTTGAGCAGCATCGGCTTTCCAAGCTACAAAGAGACCGATCAAACTTTAATTAACTCTTGTCCGCAGCACCACTGTGGGCTCTGTGTACATGTTAGCTGTCCTTCCCAGCGCTCCAGTCCCTTGGTGCCTTTCCACACAGCAAGGCTTAGCCATCCAGAAGCTTTTGCCCTTCCAAGGCTTTGCCTTTTTAAATGTGAGGGTGTTTAAGTTGCAGTTGGGCTGGAGGAGAGGAGCATTTCCCCTCTGTGTCGCTGTCTCAGCCTTGGTGGCCCTTACGGTCCTGCCCTTCAAAGGGAAGCGGTGGTTGGGTGGGGTGCCAGGCATCTTTCTCTTTGTCACCCCTTGGTAAATAATAGAATAACAGAAAGGTTTGGGTTGGAAGTGACCTGAAAGATCATCTTGTCTCAATGCCCCTGCTGTGAACAGGGACACCTTCCACTAGTTACTCATGGCTCCATCCAGCCTGGCTTTGAACACCTCCAGGGACTGGGCATCCACAACCTCTCTGGGGAACTGTTCCAGTGCCTCAACACCCTCACAGTAAAGAATGCAGGGAAACACCCAAAATGCAGGGAAACACCCA
>JAWWES010000001.1:9991942-10037676 GCA_035583135.1 Lophotriccus pileatus | reverse complement strand
TGGGGAACTGTTCCAGTGCCTCAACACCCTCACAGTAAAGAATGCAGGGAAACACCCAAAATGCAGGGAAACACCCACACAAGCACAGAAGGAGCTAGGTAATTTATGATAAAGTTGGAATAAAGCAAAATAAGAACACAGGATGAGGAAGAAGAGGCTGGTGACAACATTTTTCCCACCTGTGTTGAATTTTTAAAACGTTAGTGTTTGTGCCCTGCCAAAAGGGCCCTGAGGAGAGCTGGCTCCTCAAGTGAACAAAAGCTTCTTACCGGTGTGTGGAAAGGGTGATCTGCTCAGGCACACCAACAGTTATCTGGAAGTACCCAGCAATTGTGGATAATTGGCTGAGGAATATTCTGCAGCTCTCAATCATTTTTCTGTTTTCACAGATGATTGTACCATTAGATATGGTGAATGCACTAAGCTGTGCTGCAACTTTTCCATTTACTGTGCTAATATGTGTGAACTCAACTTCCAGTCGATGCTCTTTTCTTCTGTGGCTTCCTGGGCCACTGGAGGGGGACAGCCAAGCTCACCACCTCGTGCTCTGGCCCCCTTTTCCCTGCCACCCCTCTCTCGGGGTGATGTTTGGGTGGTCTGGATTGGCTGGGCTGATCAGATTAATGTCTGTGCTTTTCCATTGTTAGATTGCTTTAAAAGCACTGAATCACAGGAATGGCAGCCTGTGCCCTCTCCTCTGCTTTTATTCTTTTTTTTTCCTTTCTTTACCTGTTTTTTTTTCTATTCATGCTCCCTAAACTTAGTGTTCCCCCTCTTCCTCTTCGAGTTGCTTTGTTGCTCAAATTAATATTCCACACATTTTTCTCTTATCTTTATCTTTCTGTCACAGCTTTATTTTTTCCCTGTTTCTTTTTTTCTCCAACCATTTTTTGTTTTTCTCCAAAACACAGAATGCTTTAGATGGAAATGACGAGATATATCTATTCAACACTCACATATGTGCTGAGGTATAGAGCGAGATTAAGCAAGGCCTGTAGCATCAATTTTGTCTTCCATTCAAACCAGTTTTGCAGTAAGACTTTGGATAAAGGAATGTGATAAAATCAAATCACCTCTTAGCCTCATATTCTGAGGCTGATTGGAACCTTACACAGTTGCTGGGATGATTCAGAGAAAGTTAATGTAATTTGCTGTGTATCACTCCAAGAAACTGTATTTGTCAGGTTCATATAGCAGAGTGAAATGTTCAAGGAAAATGCTGTCTTTAATATTGCTGCCAGGAGTTAGGAGTCAGGAATACAAAGCCATTATGTGTTGGGATCTGCTGATTTTCTGGGGATTTTCCACTAACAGATTTGCACTGAAGTTCTATAATTGTGAATAGAATCAAGCCAATAAAAATAATTATTTTGCATGTAATGGAGGAAGTTGGTTTTTATCCATTTGCTAGTTATATGAAAGTGGGCATAGCTTTGTGTAGAAGTATTTTTATTTCTTGTTTATCATAGGAAACACAGAGATACATGAAGATGCCTCCTAAAAAACATGATTTTGTAAGACTTTATCAGGGCTTCTTGCCCTGAAATTGCCACGGCCTTGGCTTTCTTGGCTTTGCAAATTGTTGTACTGCCAAATAATCAACAGCCCGTGATCTTCATCATAATGTTTCTGTGCAGTGCATTGCACAAGTTATTTGTTCCGTTTGATCTTGAAGTTCTATAAATTCCGTTGCTGTCAAATTGATTATTGCAAATCAGAAGTGTACAAATGATTTGTATTAATCAGAAATATTTTGAGGGGTTTTTTTGTTTTCTGCTGGAAAAAGAATGTATCAGTTGGGTATGTCACCTAAGAAGAATTCAGGTCCCTGCCAGTCCCTGCATTTGTTGCCAGCTCCATCCTGTCACTTTTGTTTTATACTTCGAGAGTGAAACCTAGATAGTCACTCTTTTTTTGTGTGTGATAGAAAAGGAATTAACTTCCAATTAATTCCTTCCTTCCTCTGGGATCTACCTGTGCATCCCAAAATGGAGAACTATAAAAGTTACCTTTTATGTCATTTGGAGTGCCACATATATGCAGCTCAGTCCTCTCAGCCTGTTCAGAAACCAATTCTTGTATGTATTAATCGTATTTTTCCTCTGGCTTATTACAGAACAGAAAAATATTCAGTTCCAAATGTTAAAATGGGGCACATTTTATTAACATTGAAAGCAGTAAATTATCTCTGCTTATGAAATGAGACTGAGCAATTTCTGCTGAACTCTTCCTGACTTGCCCCTTCACTAAGATACAGTGTTTTCTAATTTCTCAGAGGGCCCTGGTTCCATTAAGGGCGAGAACTGTTTTAAAGCTCTAATGAAAGCCATACGTAGCTGAAATTCAAGGAGGGGCAATGCCCTAAATTCTATTTCAGTAGCTCATCTAGAGCTATTTTCAGTTTTATGTTTAGAAGAATGTCAATTAACCTAGAGACTAGGACACACATGGAAGAAAAACGATGAAGTGGGTATCATTTTAACACACTGAAGCCAGCTAGTTGGACCTAATTCCTTATAGAAGCTTGATTTACATAACAAGTTGGCCTGTGATGCCTAATTTAGTTCCCAAACAGCTTGGTGATTTAAATGCCCTTTGTTTTCTATGTCATGGGACAGCACTGGTCGAAGTTGCAGAAATATTAGAACTAAATGTATAGAGAGAAGAAATAAATGTGCTGGAAGCACAGTACTAACAGCTTGATTTCTCTGACACCTTTCAGAACTGGTGATCACTTTGGCATGTATTTGGTGATAACAGTAATAACAGGGATAACAACAATACCCTGAATCAAGGTGTAACTCTGCAATTCAGTGTCAGCTGAAGTTGGCGATCCAGGCAAGGCAGATATTCAGCAGGTTGTTTTCTGTTTTGAGAACTACTCAACATCCAACGTGCAATGCTACTTTTGCAACGATGGGAAGTGACCATGTCAAGGTTAAAAAGAGTAATGGGTGCTACAGGTCTTTCCAATTTAATTGCAGAGCAGTGTTCTTATTTGGAGAAAAAAAATGAAGGGGGAAAAAAGCTGCAAGGGGAAAAAAAGCCATGTGTGTGAAATCTGCCTCCACTGGACAAAAGGACCACCCCACCACCTTCTAAGAGATCTTTTATAGTCAATGTTAGATGCAAGCTCATCACCTAATAATGGTTGAGAATTGTTTGTTTGTTTAATATTATATGTTTCTACATGTATTTTTCCCCCCACTTACAATGTCATCACTTCTCTTAATTTTTTCCCTTCTTTTGCTCGTTTATTTCATTAGTGCTACGGGATGACTTCCGCCAAAACCCTACAGATGTTGTGGTGGCAGCTGGAGAGCCTGCCATACTGGAGTGTCAGCCACCTCGAGGGCACCCTGAGCCTACCATCTACTGGAAGAAAGACAAAGTCCGTATTGATGACAGGGAGGAGCGGATCAGTGTGAGTACAACTCGCTGGTTGCTTGTCTACAGACACAGGGACCACTGCTGAGTGCAGCAGAACTTTATGGATTTATAGCCTTTCCCACTGAGACTTTTGGCAGATTGTCTCTCCAAGCTTTCCCAAATGAGGGCAGAAGGTTGTTTCTTGCTTCTGGTTTGGCTCTCTACTCTGAACTTCTCTGAGGGTTGGTTCGTATGTCCAGTGTAATGGAGATCCATTCAAGTGTAGATTTGGTCATGTGAGATACTCGGTTAGGTGGGGGACTGAGTGGATGTCTTTGACCCATTTGGCCTTATCTTTTCTACATCTCAGTTCACTGAACTGACAAAATCAGACTTTATATCAGAGAGATGTTTTATAGGTAAATTCAGTCGTATCTCTGAGGTAAGCAAATACTCCATGGGGAAAAAAACCCAACAGCTTAGGATGATATAGGTAATGTTGTATTTGGTGTAGTAACTTGGATGTGAATTCTAAATGAAGGCTGAAGTCATACCCTAAACAATTATGACTCCTGAATAAGAATACATATTGACTAATTGAGTAACACCAGCTGAATTCTGTGACTGTTCATTTCTTGTACTCAGTGAAAAGGGATCCAGCAGAAATACCTAACTTATCAAATGATTAGAAATAAATCATGGTCTGTGTGAGCAACTGGGATAAATTAAGGATGTGAGGATGTCTCATTCCTAATTTTTAAATGCTTAGCTTTTCACCATTATTATTCCTACAATAAAGTTTTATGTTGTATGTAATGATTCAGTGCTGATCTTATTTAACACGGAAGTACTATCAGTACTATCCATTTTTTGTGGCTTTGGATGCCTAAGGAATGATTTCAAGCCAAGCAACCAAAGTTGTTGCTATTTGTGGACCAGGATCTCTCTGCTAGGATCTACACAAGAGTAGAGAAGGAAGAGTTGCAGGGAACTGGCTATCGTTCGCTGACTCTCCAGTTTCTTTGGCTATTTTCCTAGATTATTCTGAAGCACCCCACTGTCTAACCTTTGACACTGTCTGTGCCTTTACAAGCTGCACATTTTTACTTTATTTCTTTCAACTATCCTGCCCTTTCCCTCTACAAGCACCCTTTGTAGCCAAGAAAATGTTAAGTCTTACGGGACTCAGGTGAAATCTCAGTTTGGGCCAGATTCAGTCTGTTTGCTGCAACAAAGAGAGAAAACCTGTCTTAATCAGTGATCAAGGAAACTGTTAAGAAACCAATAAAATGAACTAAATAAAACTAAGTCCAATTGCCTTTTTCTTCTGAGAGATGTCAAGAGTGCTTTACATATCATCATGCAAGAAATACAAGCTCTTTGTGCTGCCAAGAGGCAGCAAGAAATGCAAACTTTGAAATGTAAAGAATCTAATGAAAACCGAAGGAAAAAACATTAAGTGCAGCTGAAATTAGTCAGCATGATAAAAATGTTCTCTAGAACAGCTTAAATATATTTAAATATATAAATTTATAATTCTAAAGCTATACATATATTCACAAGCAAAACTTTAGAATGCCTTGATTGCGGAACTTGTTGCCTGAGAAGGCAGCTTGTTTGTTTGTTTGTTTGTTTGTTTTCTGATGTGCTTTGTTTATCTGAAGTTTAAAAACATGTTCCTTGTTCCGAGACAGATCCGTGGTGGGAAGCTGATGATCTCCAATACAAGGAAAAGCGATGCGGGCATGTACACCTGCGTGGGGACGAACATGGTGGGGGAGCGAGACAGCGACCCCGCGGAGCTGACTGTCTTTGGTAAGGTGCCTCTTGCTTTTGTTTCCTCCTCACCACAAACGCCGTAGCCTGGATTGACCTGGGTGGCTCATCAAAATACGAGACTAAAAGCAAGGTTAACAAAGCACAGTAGTACTGCTTAAGATGCATTTCACGGTTTCTGAAGAAGACCAGGTTTCGCAACCCGCGGTTTATGGTGGTGCAGCTGCGATGGCTCAAGATTTTTCCTTCTAAGCACGTGGTTTCAATCTAATTGCAGGTCCATGATGATGTGCATACACTGGAGATGGTAATGCAGGACACAATGCTCTCCCTCACAAAATTGTCAAAAGTAATTAAGCTACTTCTAATAGAGTAACAATGCCTGTTTACCAGAGATTTGGACTAACATTGCCTATTTAAATAATTCCATATTCCTCTGGGGTTGTGAAATCAAACCTTTGTAGGAAAGCACAGAAGAGCTTAGTTGATCAGTAAAAAGTCATTGGAGAAAATTACAAAATCAGATTTCTGTTTACAGGGCGATACTTTTTTCATCTGTTTTTCAGAGGGCATGAAACAGCTTTTCATCCTGTAAGCTTCATTTAGGCTTTTGGTGCTGCTGAATGAATCAAAAATCATAGGATTCCTGTGTGAAAGAGCTTCTAGACCTGATAGGCAAGGAACATTCCCTCCATAGTTAAGGTCCAGAGCAAGAATAGCGTTATAATTGAACGTAGAGGTGGATCCATCCTGCTAACAACTTGAGAGGAAGCAAAGCCACAAAATCCTGCTGTGATACATCCTGCAGTCATGGTTTTGTAGGAATTTGTCAAGAGGTTCTGAGCAAACAAAGGCAAATCACTAAGGAAAAGCCCTCACTGCTAAAGAAAACACATACATGCCAACAAGAGAGAAAAAGTGTTAATGTTCTCTCCTGCTACAGTTCTTTGATATCCTTAATATGCAATATTGAAATTCCAAACAAGACTCTTTGTAATTCCAGTAAGACTTTTAACAGAAATCTTAAGGTCCTTTCTAAGGTAGATGCTCCTAGTTTTTCCCACTTTCTGCCTAATATGGTGCACTGGAAAACTCAGTCATATCTGTGTTTGCATGTATGTGCAATTCAACATTCGTTTGTCCACTTTTAAAAAAAACCCAAACATATTATGGGATTCACAAAAGGCAAAGAAAAATTTCTGCTAGACAACATCTGAGCAAATTCTGCTGGATAAGTGACTGAATATTTTCTGCTTTCCAGCATTACAAGACTGTAAAGGCTTCCACTTCACTTAGGTTGTTGTGGATTCATGGAAAAATACAACTTTTAAAGACAAAACCATTATACCTTCCAAAAAAAAAGCAGAGAAAGGATCTCTATCAAATTATTATGTCCTTTGCAGCCAATCTGTTCAAGTTGTGCTTTTATACAGATGTGAAAGAGACATAACATATCTCCTTCATCAGTTTAAGTACTGCTAATCTCTGGTAATACTCCCTGTGGATAGCAAGCAGATTGCAGTCCTAAACTACAAAGCCCTAAGAAATCCTTAAGAAAATAATTTGTTAAAAAGCATTGAACTGTAGGAATGAAAACTGAAATGTTCATGTAATTTCATATCCTGCCAGGCTATGAAAAATATTAGGTTTGTCTTGGTATGTAAAAGAATACCTAGCCAGTTGCAATACTCTGAATTTTTTACAGGGTAGAGTCATAGCAATCAACTTGCAAAAATACAGTCTAAAATTATTTGGTGATTACTGAACAAAATCAGCAATAAATGAGATTAGATATTTTAATGCTACATAAGTGTGTTAGACTACCAAAAGAAAATTGTTTTAAAATACCCTATCTCAGTATCTTCCTATCTAAATTTCCCCTTTTATCTGGGGATAGAAGGGGATACCCATCCTACCTTCCTTTTTACTGTACCAGAATAACACTCAGGAGGCAGGTGCTCAGGTTTTGCTGTTTGACAAAATGGTTTGACTGTCCTGTGCCCAATTCCTGGCTGCCATCTGGCCCTGAAGCTCCTGTTTTTGCGCTGGGCTCCCCGTGTAGTTGTGTCCAGGTTAGTCCTGGTCCACTCCGCACAAAAGGAGCTTACTTGGTTCTGCTTTCCACCAGCACAGCGGTTGTATTCCATTCCTGGGCTCCAGGCAGCTGCTCATGTGTGAGCAGGTACGAGCACAGTGCACTGGAGAGCGTTATCCATGGTATTTCCAGGAAGCACTGTGTCTACTGGACAGTGCAATCAGTCTAAGCGCACAAAATAAATGCAATAAATCCAGAGACTGGGAAACATCAGGTTGGCTGTGCATGTTCAAATTGGCTTCAGTGAGCACAGGCAAGACCAAGGATCATATGCTAAGTCCACAGCCACGTTCTGATATGACTCAGAGGTTTGAGGAGCATGGGAATAGGGCAGATTTTGAGGAAAAATATGCTGAAAATAGTGTAATACTTATATGTAATTCGTGTGTCCAACTTTAACTCTTTTGCACATATTTGAAAATGGACTTTACAACAAAAATAAAGAGATCTTAGAGAATTTAATTAAATGACTGGCAAGCCTAGAGCTGGTGAGGATTCTGGAGAGGAATGCATATTAATTAGCTGATTATTCATTTCTCTACTCCTTTCCTGGATAGCAACCCTCCAAACCCTTTTCATAGAATGAAGGTGGCCTTAGTAAACTACACTATGTGGGAAAAGGAACTGTTTCATACTAGTTCTCAAACATCTCTGGGAACCAGCCACTTGTTACTTTTGGCTTTGCAAGTTTTTCTGTAATACCTGAAGTTCACTTCTGCGTGTGACTCATGACAGCTCTCTGGCTCCCTGTACAGAAAATTTAGCTGGAGGCATTGCCTCTGGAAAAAGTGAGTCAGTGTGGTGGGAACTGGTGGCCTGAGGGGAACAGCATGGAAGCCTAGCCTAAAATATTACACCTTTCCTGAATTTAGAGACAATAAAATAAAATGGACAGTAAGAACCTTGGAAAGAAGGAGGGGGAGAAAATAAACGTTTCCCATGGGCAGAATATATCCACTTGGCTGGGTACCCATTCAATAACCCCTGCTGAGAGATAGTTGTGAATAATACATGTAGAACTTTCACAAAAAAACTGATGTTTGGTATTTTTCCCCAAGCTTGTCTGCTTGAACCCTTGTTTTCAACATTTAGGCATTACTAACTGTATGCTGGTAGTGTCGATGCAGATTGCATTTCTTTTGCTCCCAAGTCAGGATTCTTCTACCAGCAGAAAACTGTCAAACTTTCATAGCAAAATACCGTAAAGCAAACTGGGCATAGAAGCGGTGCTACCCAAAATTGTTCCTGTGTTTTGAATAGTCAAAGTGATGCACCACATTTTGTTAGTCTTTACTTTCAAGCACTATTGCTAGTTTTTGCCTTTACGAGGTTCCAAGGTGCAATCTTGGAGGAAAGCAAGAAGACAGGGGCTGTGACGGAGTTGTCCTTTACAGGAAGTTAATGACATCAATCCTGATGATCACAAAAAGAGGCAGCATGGGACTTTATTATTATGAACACACTATTCTAAAGGCCAATTTCAGAAGCGTAAATGATACAAATTAGGTTGCTTTGCTTGTGTTTGGGCTCATAGCCTTTGGCTGAACAGAATTAAAGCAAGATGCAAAACAGAAACAGTTTAATTCCAATTTGTAAGAAAGCTTTGTTTGTAAATACATAATATGGAGCCAGAAATTAAATAAAGTAGGAATTACTCTTTAAGATAACCTTTATCATTTTGTCATGCTATTGCACTGTTCTGAAATAAGTTTTCAAGTTGTTTTAACTGTTTCAGACTCTTCTTTTTTTTTTTTTTTTTCCTTTGGACTTAAAATGGTATGTTTGAAGTGCCTGTACAAAGGTATATCTTGTATATTGATTCTAAAGCTCAGTGAAATCAATGAAAGCCTTAGTATATCAACTTCAAGAGGCTGGAATCAAGCAGTGGAAAAAGATATATTTAGAAGAGCCTCAAAAGAATATAAAGCATAACTAAGAAGAGTACAAAAACGTCTTTAAAAGATATGTCAATTTGGACATAATAAAGATTGTTTTGGATTAATCTTTGATTTAAACTTTGGTACTTGACCCTTTTTTCAGCTAATAAGGTCCTGTGGGATGAAGAGGAACTTTTGTCTGATGCTTGAAGAAGTATTTGTGTTTGATGTTCTGTAGATATTGTCAGGCTGAAAGAGAAACCATAGTTTCAGGGAGAGTATTCTGTGGTGACATGGCGTTAGAGGAAAAAAATCCAAAAATCCATTAGTGAAGACATTATGCCCTATTTTGCTTTCTTGAGCTCTGCCTTAGCAGAGAGTCTTGTTCCATTGTATCCTAGAAATTAGTCCCAAAAGCTTTCCCAGTCACATGGAAAAATCTACCAAAACCAGATATACATTCACAGGTCAAGACAGAGAAATCAGCAGTGTGTGTTTTGTCCTTCAGATGAAAGTTCCTCTGGGTTTTCTTCAAATACTTGCGTTTTCCACTTGCAATCTACTTGTGGCAATTTGCAAAAAGCCAGTTTGGCTTTACAATATTTGTTATTCACAGATACTGAGAAATTGTAATAGGATAACGATACTGCTGTGAAAAACGGTCTGATTTGGTCTCCAAGGTCTGTATGTAATGGTCAGTAAAAACTGAAATGAACATGGCTGTAGGCACATATAAAAGGAGAAAAACACTATCAATGGATAAAAATAATTCTACTGCATTTGCATGTGCCTCTTGTCCGTGCTCCGTGCCTTTACTGGGCAACCTCGTGCTGCTTAGAGAGCTGAAGTTTGTAATGTCTACACAAGTGCTTATTTCTCAAATGAAAAATAGAAAAGCGCTTAAAAAGAGGCAGTAGAAGAATGTCTTTAAATATAAAGCCATCTGCTTTTGCAATTGTTTTTTCATTTATTTGGCCAACATAGGTGAATTTAGTGAGATTGTTATATCCTGTCTTATTCCATGTCTTCTTTTTTGGCAGGGAGCTTTACTTCATCCAGATCATGTTGTATTTAATAACATATCTATGCTACTGACAGCATTCTGAAGTGAAACTTACTTCCAACCATCTGATGTTTCCTTTTTTTAACTTTTGCTTCAGAACGCTAAAGGGAGAAAAGCTTTTATTTTTTTAACATTTACTGTTAAATCCCTCCCCAAAGTCTTTTAATTTTTGGTTTAATATCCTTTCTAGAACAAAAACCAACCAAACAAACTTTTTTAAGCAATTCTCTCCAGCAAAGAGAGAGAAAACAATTCCAAATAATATTGAGGCTCTACATTATGAGGACCATCAAATCCTTCACTCTACCAGTTGCCTCTGCAGAGAAAATATATTAAGGTAGTTAGATTCATTTTAATTAGATTGAGGCCCCATGTATGGCTGTCTAACTTTTTGAGGAAAAGAGAAAGGGCAATAATGCATCTGGAGGTCATCTGAGTCTCTCTAATAGACTGTGATACTCAGACCAATTGTTAAATATGGGAAAAATTGAGTTCTAAGGTTAACTTGTGTCAGCACCCAAAGCAAGAAAAGCATTTTCCTGTTTCTGGTTATGATCTGTAGGTTTCCTTGCAGTGCATATCTCGAGCTCTGCAACAGACTGTTAGATGTGTGTCCAGATTGCATTAACAACCCTCTTTTATAACTACAAGCAAAGTTTATTCAGAAGTTATAAAGGTCACCCTAGTAATAGCATGACTGGTTGACATGACATATAACCATGACCTATTTTATAGTTCTCTTCAAAGATTTTTAATATTCATCAGAGAAAGTCTGGGAAGTAGGTACTTTATTTACTCAGTGAAAGCTTATAAAATAGCTGTATTAAAATTTTTATATATGTCTGTGATTTTAATTTATCACCCTTTCTTGTTGTTTCTCAAATATATTGTGTTCTGGATGCTGTTGACAGAATAACACTGTTTAATTATACCACCAGGCTTTATTTCTGGGCAAACCATTTCAGAAGAAAAAAATAAATTAAAAAAAAAAAGAAAAAGAAAAAAGATTTTTTTGTCAAGATTAGCTCTTAAACTAAATTTGACCTGGTTGTGTGAAGAAACCTTTATTTAGCATGCTTGGGCAGGCAGCGCTCTGTCTCCTGAGAGATTAACATTGTAAGCAAGTTATGCAGGTGACTCAAATCCAGTTAATCTCATATAAAGAATGTTAATTGCATTGGCAATGGCATTCACTCTGATCACTTTATAGCTGTATAATTAGCTATTGGACACATTCAAGGGGTTTTCTGAGTGATACAAATACAGGAAACAACATGAGAGGTAACTTGTTCTTTCCTGATTCACGCTGAGCAAAATGCAGAGATGACGGAAAAATGGAATCAGCAGTTAATGGTATTTTTGCATGTCCTTGCTAAGTAGGATCTGTCCTTTCATAGCTATTTATTTTCTAGAAACTTCTGAAATGTTTTTGAAAATACACAGCTTTAAGAAGCTGATCTGAAACAAACATATGTGTGTATGCTCCTAAATTGCCTTGATGGGGAATCCAGTGATTTATCTAATGACCTTTGGGCCATTTACTTTCTGGGTTGTCCTCAACAAGCGACAGGGATTTATTTGTCCATCTCCTGTGTAAAAGAATTTACAGCCACAAGTAGCAATTTCATCAATATGCACGCACTAATTTCTTAGCTGTTTACATGCAGCTCTTATGAACGTGGTCTAAAGTAATTTTTGTATGCAGATCAAGCCGTTGTGCAGGTACACACAGAGTTATTTACATTCAATGTGGGTGAACCAAGGGCCTCTAAATCACCACTTAAAATGAAAATCTGGATCTAAATTTCTTAGTTTAGGATCTTCTTTGAAAAACAAATACTAAAATGAAGGATGTATTATGTATGAACTCAGAGCAGGAGTTGGTCTGAGCTCTTCTAAGGAGAGCAATTGTGAATAAGATACTGTTGCTAACCTGCAGAAAGTTTCATAAAGAAATTCCCACCTAGATTCACATAGTTACAGGTGGGTCAAGTGCATTGCTTAGCACTAACGTTAAGAAAATAATAGGTGTTTTCATCTTGTCCAGTTTTAATAAGTTTGTCAACCTAAAAAAGGCTTTATGCAAAATTTTCTGTGCCTGATTGGAAAACTGATTTTAATTAGTTTATTTTTAAATTGCCAAAATAATTCACTCTTCTCTAAAAATGAAGATCTTGCAGTTTTGAGTGAAATGAATAATTGGAGAGAAATGGGCAAAGATTTGAAGGAGAGGAATGGAGGAAGCTTTCTGTCCTGAGAACTGTGGGTCCCATACAATGTTTCTGGGCTAAGATGAGACAAATTGACTAAGGAAGCAGTCAGCAGCTGGATATGGCTTGTACACAGACTTGAAATGTGGAATAGTAAAGATTTCAATTTGTGGAAAGAGACCAGAACTGAATTTACTTGCCCATACATTGCTGAAACCTGCAGCTTCTGGGCAGGAATAGGGATAGGACAAAAGAAATGTCTTGGAGAAAAGAATCTCTGCCTGTTAGACATGTTCTTATCTCTGTCATCTGGAAAAAGTGCTACAGATTCTTGAGCATGTCTCTTCTTCTGCTGACAAAATACGTTTTCCCCTGCCAATAGGTCCTCCTGCTACTCTCATGGAATTCCTCTGTGATGCTGTCACTCATTTGCATAATTACTAACAGGTGGTTTTGTGTTCCTTAATTTTATGACTTGATAGTCTGATTTATAAAAACGGTGAACGTTTTTTTTTTGTCTGCCACTGAATTCGATGGAAGCTTAATTAATGCGTAATTCTCCCCGCCCCTCAGAAATTGCCAGTTTCGTGGCTCAGGTTGGGCATAAAAATTTAGCAGATACTTTTTATCTTGCTTTCTAAGATCTCCATCACACCTCGGAGAGGAGTTATGAAAATAAGTGAGTTGCTCATGAAGCATTAAGTTATGTGTAATAGAGGTCATGAGGAAATTAATAACTCTGCCTTTGAAGTGAAGTTTGAGTAGTATGACAGGAGGCCACCCACTAAACAGTACAAGTAAAGCAAAATATTAAACACCTGCTCATTAAATGAACACCAACAATCTGGAGATATTTGGGGAAAAAAATGGTATGTTATCATATAATTGCAACCAGTCCTATAAGGCATAAACAGAAAGGAAGTGATTAAAAGGCATGCAGGCAGCCTGAGTTCTGGCAGCGAGGTGCTGCCTGCTTGATTTTGCAACCTTATTAACTCTCTTTAATGGTTTTTATTTTTATTATTATTTGCACATAATGAATGTGGATAACCAGCCTATAAACTCAACTCTGTAGTTATCAAGACCAAGTGCCTGAGTCAGAATCGGGTGTTGCTCACATCTGTGTGAATTTTGAGTAGTATTTCTAAGTGACATCAGACCCTTCCACTTCTGAGAATGAAATGTGAAACATAGTGTGTAACCAGTTTTAAATGTCTTTATGATAAATCCCTGTCTTGAGTGGAAATACTGCTTCATATAAACCCAGTCTGATAATGGTTTGGCTAGCATAAATAATTTATGACAATAAAAGTGTGGTATGGCTGAGAGGACAGAACAAAATTTATGCAATCTAAAGGCAACTTGGAAACTAACCCCAGTGACATCCTTTCAAATGAAATTACCGGTACTTGGAGTTTGTACCAGTGTCTGTACACAGGGTACTGTACCAGTGCAACTGGTGGCTCTGCATCTGGATTTTAAGCAGGCCTGTACAACATTAGGGTGATTAATAATATTTGTAGCTGTGCAGGCTAAAATAACAAGGGTAAACAGAAGTTATTGTTCAGACCTTAATTTGGTTTTCCATGGTGAAGTCGGCGAAGGGAAGCTCTGTCCTCTGCCTGACACTCCGCAATTGCCTGAGATGTGTAACACCGAGTCCAAGTTTTCCTCTGAAGCATCGTGATATTGAACGTTGCAGGCTGGCTCCATTGGCAGCACATATATTGCTAGAGCAGACAGGAGCTCTCAGATCTCAGGCTTTGTGCGTGCAGCAGTGCAGAGCCACAGCATTCCCAGGGAAGGCTCAGAGGCCTGTCTGCTGTCCGGCAGGGCAGGTGGGCAGTCAGTCCTGGCACAGGCTGCCTTCTGGTGGCACTCCACTTTTCCTTGAGGGCCAGATGTGACAGCCTCTGCCTCTCCAGCCTGGCAGCCCTCTTCCTGGCTCTTTATGCACATCATCAGTTCCACTTGTCTGAATTTGTGGAGCTCAGCCTCCTTTCTGTGTGGTGCATGGGTAAACAAAATGATGCTGAAAAGTCAAAAAATGTTCATTTCAACCCTCTGACTCACTAAGGAATTTTAATGTCTCTTTCAAGAGCGGCCCACGTTTCTCAGGCGACCGATTAACCAAGTGGTGCTGGAGGAGGAGGCCGTGGATTTCCGGTGCCAGGTGCAGGGGGATCCCACGCCCACAGTCCGGTGGAAGAAAGATGATGCAGATTTACCGAGAGGAAGGTGAGAGCAACATTCTTGTTCCCCACACTTTCAAATTTCAGTTGTTGAATAATGCTGGAATCCATCCCTACTACTTACAGTTTGTTGTTTGGCATTATTTCTGAGATTTATTTCCCTTATGGCTGGTCTTTGGCACTACAAAACTTCTTCCAGAGCCAGCTGAGCGGGGACACCCAGTCTGGGTGAGTTGTCCAGATAATGGATTCCCATGGAAGGAAGAAAAATGATTTGTAGGTGTTGTGAGCACATGGGTATTCACTGAATTTACTGGAGACAGTAAAGATGTTTTAGGAATGTATTAGTGAGAGTAGCATTCAGAATAATGTGCTGATACCAAGAGGGAGAGAATTTGGCAGGAGAGTTGCTCTGTTGCACTAGCAGAATGGATTAGAAGCACAGCACCGCGATGGGCTTTGCTGGCTCCTTGGTTCATACCTATTAATTCTTGGAGAAATACCTGCCTCTTGAGAAAACAAAAAAGCCAGACTAGCACAAGCATAAAGCAAAGCTGAAATCTGGAACAGGCCCCTTGTGTTCAAGGAAGATTCGCATATTCCGGAACAAACACGGAGAAAATTCCAGAGTGAGCAGGGGAAGGGAGGCTCTCCTGCAAAACAGTATTAAATTAGTTTGGCTCCTTTCAGCTAACAGAACAACGTTTGGTCCTCATTTTCTGGAACTCTTCCTTGTTTTGATGCTGAATCATTGTTACATTAAAAAATATTAATGCAGAAACAGATCTGGAAACAGGAATTAGAACCCAGGTCTCCATAACCCAACAAATCCTTCTTGGCCTTGTGACTTTTAATTTCAACAGCAGATATGAATAGTGCCGGGTTTTTTTCCCCCCACCATAGCTGATCTTTTCCATCAGTGGAATATACTAATGGAATACCTAATCTAGAAAAAACATTTCTACATAAGTAAGATATGTATGTGTGTATATATATAAATACTTTTAAAAAATAATTTTCTTGCAACTTCAAACAAATTAAATAGTGACTTAACTGTTTTCCTAATTGCACTCGCAGATGTGTATGCATGCAATACACAAAATATTATTTTGAAGAGAAGACTTTTGGATGTCAGGATGGATTTTTCTCTTTGATTGTTATTTAGCCATGCATTGTAGAGTAGTGCACAGTAAATTCATTGTGCTTATGTGATTTATTCTTGCTGTTTGCTACTTCTGTTATTTTAAATCGTGTCTACCTCTTGGTCTCATAAGCAGAAGTAACAGATGAAGAGCCAACAGTGTCTTTGGTTAGGTTGCACTTTTAGTAGTTTCTTTTTTAAGGACTGTATTACTTCTTTTTGTTTTTTACCTTACTGTGAAAAACATAGCACTGTGTGCTTTGAGGTGATTTTTTCTGTTCATTCATGATGTATTTCTAAGGAAGAAGAAATTTATCAGGAAGCATAGGAAGAGTTTTCACTGGGCTTTTAACTAAAAGGAGAGAAGGTTCATGGGATACATTCTGATAATAATCAGCTTCAGGCTTCAAAACTACTTTCAGTGTTTTGCAGTGTTTTCACACTACTGTTTAACATTTCATTAATTGTGTTTGGGCATCTTAAAACAGAAAGTGAGGGTATGTCTCCATCTATATCTGTTTCCCAGAACATCAGAAGGGTGGGTGAGCAAGGGACAAGGTTGCAGAACCTCACTCTGGAGACCACCCTGGGGGACAGAGGACTAACACAGCCCCTGCCCATGTAGCAGATGACCACACCTGAGCCACATAGATTGTGGTCATCCAGTAGGATCTGACATCTGCACTTCAGAAGGAAATACCTCTGATGATCAGCTTTGTATGTTTTCTTTTCTAAAATATTTCATATGTATAGCAGAATATGTGAGCAGAGTCTTCAGTGTCCAAAGAGTGGAAATTTCCAAAACATACTGCATGGTGCTTAATCAAGGAAGGTTAACTTGGAACATCGAAAACAAAAGCTATTGGTGGGGGTTTTTTTCAATTTTTTTAATACCAGCAAAGGAATTTGCTCTGTATAGTATAGTCTGAAGGAATAGATAGATGGATGAGAAAAATATAATACAGCAATTTTATAAATTAAGAAGAGAATGTCAACGTTTTTCCTCCCTGATACAGGGGCAGGTGGGTTTTTTGGTTTCTTTTGAGGTAAAAGAGAAATTAGCTTTCAGCTTCTGAGGGCCTTTATTTTAAGTATTTTAACATCTACAGTGAAATATAAAGCCCTGAAGGAATTCCCTTTGTTGTTCTTCCTACATGCATAAACACTTCTTCTGAGCTGATCTGTGCAGTCTTATAACTTTCAATATCAATTTCCTGTTTCTACAGCTAACAACGTTCTTTGCACATCTGCCGGTTTTCATTTTTTCAGTAATTTCCTTTTGGCTTCATCCCTAGATTACAAGACAATTAGGGAAGGTACCTGTTTCAACAATTACTGCGAATTTTTAAATGTGTGTGTTGTTAGTTGGACTTCCAAAAGTGTCTAGTTCAGTAGCAGCAAAGTGGGACAAACTGAATTTTTGCATTTTTTTTCCTGTAATTTGCTCCTGGTGAGTGCCAGAATCAGTAATAGTGGATCCATAGTCTTTCAGAAATCCTTCTCCGTTTTTCCACCTTACTTACTTTTAGTTTCTTTTAGTGACATGTGTGAAAGCAAAGTAATCACAGTATTTTCTGGTGACAAATATAAATAGTATTGCTGCACCGATTTGTGTGCTGAGTAATAATTGGAAAATAATTTCAGAATGTTGGAGTTTTAATTATAAAGGTCCCTGATGAACAACAAGCCTCTCCTGTTAAAATTGGATTAAAAGGGAAAAAAATCTCAACTTCTAAAGAAATGATTATGTTTGAAAGCGTTGCTGTTTGTAACAAATTAATTTGGCCATTTGTTGAAAAGTCTGTGTAATTAACCAGAAATGTATGAATAACCATGCTTTAAAACTGAGAACAGATAGTTTATTCTGAAGGTGTAAAACTTCATTCCAAATTTTAGCTGCTTTCAGCTGATGATCTAAACCAGCTATGGTGGTCTGTGTTTTGAACTTAAAGCCTTAAAGTGGTTCTTTGAGTGGCATTTTTCAAAATGCAGAGGGAACATTGGTCTCACCAACAGTCACAGGAAGTTACTTGTCCAACATCTTGTAGTCCTGACTTGAGATTTCAGACTGTGATACATATCCTGGAGCTCTTCTGCCTACGGCTGCACAGGAATGAAGAAAACAATACCAGATGGAAACAGTGTTGTGACTTACGTATGATAACCATTTTCATAGTTCTGTTACACTGTGATAATGAATTAAGTGTGATCTTCAGTCTTTAAAATTCTTGTTAGAGCCCAAACTGATCCCAGCAAATTAATAACCTGCTGGTTTATATGTTGATACAGCACCAACAGGGAGGAACAAAATGCAAAGTGAAGTCAGGGGTGTGTAAAGCCTTTTTCCAGAAGCTCCCATTTCAAATCAGTGACCCAAGACTGAAATGCGTTGTAAATCAAAGGCAGAGGTTCGTGCTGTATATTTTATTTTAATTGCTCTAAAAATTCAGCATCACAACATAGCCTCCACAGTACACAAAGGCTAGGGAATAGTTAATCAAGTATGACTCATGTCAAACTACTGGAGGTGAACAGGATATTGTGGGGTCACCAGTCCTATGCCTTTGGCTGAAATACGAGGTTCTCTATTTCATGAATAGTTTCTTTTCATTATAAGTGACACAAGGAAACGGCACAAAGATTGTACTAAGGTGACTTAGACAACTGTGGCCATGCATAATGATTAGGACCTATTGAAAATGGAATAAAAATTGTCTTCATGCATTGAAATACCTTTCCAGATACATGCTCAGGTATCTTTCCCTTTGATGCCTTCTTGGCAGAAATAGAGATTATACTTTCCTGCTAAAGAGCCGATGGTCTCCTGTGTGGTGAGAAACACAATATGGCCTGGATCCACTTCTGACTCGTCTACTTTTTAGTCCTGGTAACAGGAAGAAAGTGATATTATTTTAGGGCCTCCAGTATGACAGTGCCATATCTATGACTAGCAATTTAATAAAATTTGAATAAGGTTTGCACAGTGTTTCATTTCTTCAGATTTTCTAGCGAAGCCGAGGAGAGCAGCTGCATGGTCTGTAATTACATAGCGAGTAATAAGGACTTTTTTTTTAGGAAGTGAAGAGATTTTCAATTACAAGTCAAAATTTATGACACACTGTTTAAACCTTTTATACAGAAGAAGCTAGCAGTGCCAGTTCTTCGGGAGAGTGAGGTTAGCTCAGCAAATGTATTTTTCAGTTGCCTTAAAAATGACTGAGCAGCAATCACATAGGCCTTTTTTTTCATTCCAGCCCCAGAACAGCTGTTTTAGCTCAGTAAATACATCTTTAATGAAATTACAACCTGCTCCTTTAAGTTGCACTTACAGGCACTGTTTGATTAGGTGGATATTGTACTAGAGATGAAAAGTGGCAACTGCACCAGCAGGAAGAGGTATTTGTTTTATGCATCACCCACGCAGTGGGAGTGTAGGCAGAAAAACCAAGAGTGATGCTTCAGAACAACAATGGTGTGTAAGGTTATACAAGGTATATTGCTAAGTGTTAAGAGATTGTAGGTTATTAAATGAAACAGAGCGGTGAGACGCAGCAGTGAAAACCACAAACAGCACAGTAATCTTTCTTGTTTGCTGAAGATTAACAATATTCATTAAAAGTTATTTGGGAAAGAGCATTCTTAAAGCATAGAGTTAAATTATATATTCTAAGATGTATGCTAGCTGCAACAGCACGAGTCTGTGTAAGTGTTAGTTTTGCTATGTTTTTAAAACTGGATGCTTTGTACCTGAAAATGTTTGCATATGCATATGCACTGTCACAATTCTGATAGTACTTATTGAAAAAGTACACACCTATAATTTCTATGCTTTCCTCCATGGCATCCTGTGAACCCAAAACTAAGAGTAAAACATTAAATTCTAAAAATATATTACTGCCTTCCAGATGCAAATCTTTGAAATGGATTTAAATGGAACTGACTTCAAACCTTATCCTAATGACCTCAGAAAAGCTGGATTCCTTAAGAGGAGATCCAGAAAGGCCCTGATGGCCAGAGAAGTTCTGCATTTGTATTTCTCTCCACTGTGGTGGGTTGTCCCTGGCTAAATGCCAAAGCCTTTCTGTTATTTCCTTCCTCAGCTGGACAGGAGAGAGAAAGTATAATGAAAGGCTCATGGGTCAAGATACGAATGGGGAGACATCACTCACCAGGTACTGTCATGGGCAAAACAGACTTGACGTGGGCAAAACTTAGTTCAGTTTATTACCAACCAAATCAGAATAAGATAATGAGAAATAGAAGCAAATGTTAAAACCACCTTCCCCTTGCCTTCTTTCCAGGCTCAGCTTCACCCCTGATTTTCTCTGCCTGCCCCTCAGAGCAGTGCAGGGGTGTAGGGAATGGGGGTTACAATCAGTTCATCACATGTTGTCTCTGCCACTTCTTCCTCAGGGGGAAGACTCCTCACACTCTTCCCCTGCTCCAGCATGAGGATTCTCCCACAGGATCACAAGCTCTTCCAGGCATCCTCCTGCTCCTTTGTGGGGTCCTTCATGGGCTGCAGGTGGATCTCTGCTCTGCCATGGACCTCCATGTGCTGCAGGGGCTCAGCTGCCTCAGCACAGTCTGTACCCTGGGCTGCAGGGGAATCTCAGCTCACTTGGAGCACCCCCTCCCACCCATCCTGCACTGATCTGGGTGTCTGCAGAGTTGTTGCTCTCTCATGAGAGCTTTGGTGGGAACCTTGCATCTATCCAGGGCTCAACCCACCTCATCCATGGTCACAGCATAAGGCCCTGCAAGCAAAGAGACAGTAATATTTAAGAATAAACAGCAGTGCTACAGAATTTCATTTATATTCTGTGGATTGGGTAGTGAGGTATTTAACTAGAGCCCCCTCTAGATACAACAGAGGGGAGACTGACCTTTCAATGAAATATGAGTTAATAACACTACAGTGCTGTGTGCTTTGTTCGAGTTAATATCTGTGCCAATTGTAACAAAACGCAGTCTAATGTGTATTGAAAATTAATTAGAGTAAAGACTGTGTTTTAGCAGTGTAATGGATATAATCTTTGGTTACATCAGCAGATTTCTATTGCAATTAATAACAATTAATGCTTTTAAATAAAGGGTCGGGGGGAAAGGATGTTTTTCACATTAGCTATATCGCATGTACTCTTCGTTACCTCTGGTTAGATTCTGTATGATTTGCATGTCCATCTTCTTTTTTTTTCCCTAAGCTAAAGCATTAAGAAGAGATTAAGTCCCTTTATGAGGAGCATAGGGGAGAAGATTGGATGTTCTTAACAGCTTATCAAAAGGAGACAGTGAAAGAAAGAGATTTAATATGCTGTTTGTATCCTTACATACATCTGGAGGGAGTAGAGGCGGTTTGTAGAGGATGTCACCATGGCTGTAGTGCAGCACACAGCTGGCACAGAGGGAGCTGCACGGGCAACTTGTAGAGCCCATGGAGCCCAAGTGAACACAGGCAGATCTCAGCAAAGTGCAGTGCAAGCATCTTTTAGCTGTTGTGTTGAACCATTTGAGGAAACTTGTGTAAAGCCAGAGATATCATTTAGAGATAAGGAGGTGGTGAGAGGTAAAATAGATGCAGGGATTGGGTAATTTTGTATATATAGCATCAAGATGATGTACACCACTGCTTGTGGGGTACCTCCTTCTGTTGTTCTTTTGTTTGAGTATCCCTTTTGTCTGCCTGTCACTGATCCCTTCCTGCTCTATAAGTGAAAAACTATTCCTTTCAGTTTTATGAGAAATACACAGCCAAGTAAATGTGTAAATGAGAGTATCTTTTCTGTTTTAAATCCCCCAAAGCTTGACATTGAATAAAGTCCTATAATTGCATCATCCCACAGTTACTCCAGAGGTCTAAATTTTAACCCAGTAGTTACCTGCTATTGCATTTGTCTGAAATATTAAATGCTGTGAGCAGAAGTGTTAGATGTGTGGATCTGCTAGACTGATCAGTAGAGAAATGGTTAATAACATTGACATTTAAATTGGCTTCATGTTAAGTGTCAGTTCTCACCACAGAGCTGAAGAAGAGCTATTGTTTCAGGCAGTCTGTTTGCAGATTCGTGAAAACAGTCTCCAGTTGCTTACATAAGGGTCAAGGTTGGAAAAATAGCTTTACAACTCCATGGACAGCAACCATAAAGGAACTGTGTCAACTAGCACTCCTGCCTGCATGTTTTCTCTTTATGCTGTGTGAGCCATTGGTGATCAATGAAGTGATCACTGACAGTGCACTTGAAATAGTATTGTTACAGGAGAATGTTTGGTTTGGTTTGGTTTTGTTCTTTTTTCTTCTCTTATTTAACATCCTAAAATAGTTAAATTTCAGGGAATTAATGAAGTCACTGGCAGAGTTCAGAAACAAAGTTTAATGCCAGTAGTAGTAGCCTCAAACTTGGGTTTCTCTGAATTTCTGCTCACAGAAGGCAGAAGTAAAAAAATAGTCTTGCAGGAAGGAAACACAATAAAATTTAATGTTGAATTTCACTCAAAATACACATTCTTTTGCTTGAATCTTCTTTGCTACCAGAAAAATGGAATATACTGAGTAAAAACTTAATGATCACATAGCTTATACACTGTATTTATAAATTTTAGAATATTTAGGTAGCCTTCTTTCTTGAAAAGTATAAGGATATCAAACAGTTTAATCTCACCGTGATCAGTTTATTGACTATTAAAATATAGAATGAAAAAGTAAAGATAATTAACTACGAAATTTTTCTATAAAACCCTCAGGAGAGCAGGGAGAGGGAAACTGGCAGTTCTGTTCAAGGGGGAGTAAGATTCAAGAGCTCTGACCATTGATGCTACTGAGATGGGTGGCCTGCAGCAATTTCTTCTGCATTAACACATGTCATCCCTGCATGGGATACTAAGGTTGTTATCTCAGTTAAAAACAAATAAACTTACACAGGGAAAACACTGCAGTGGTAAAGTTTTAACCCTGAGAATTAGTTTAAGTTTCTGTGGGTAAGTCCTACACTGATAATTGCTTAACATTAGCAAAATGTACTTTTTAAGAATATGACTTCTGGCTCAACTGCACTTTCATTAAAACATTAACATGACTTCATCTTTAATTACCACTTCAAGGTTTGGTTACTGATTCAAAATACTGATTAGAAAATACTTCAGTTCTCTGACAAGTTTGTAGTAATCATTTATGGTGCTTAAGGCAAATAATAATAGATCATAAGTAGTTTGAAATAAACAGAGTTTGTGTTTGCCTGTGTGCTCATGTTAAAAAAAAAAATGCATCAGGCCAAATTTAGCGAGTGCAAGGTGCTGGTCTGGGCTCAGATCTTCTTACTTTGTTCCAGTCCTTGCAGTATCATTTCAATTTTTCAAACTCAGAAATGGACAAAACCAGATGACTCTGAGAACCAAAGGTACTTACTTTTCTGATGGATGAATTTATGACATAGGCATTAATAATACAAACCTCCCCAGGTGCCTGAGAAATGTGTCTCATCTGTGAGGGAAAGGACTGCTTCTGGTGATGGGAGGATGGGTCTCCATGCCAAGTCATTACGTGGTCTCTTAGATCATACTTCCACCAACGCTCCAGTTTCTGAAATATTGGAGCCCTGTCTGGAACTAAAATCAAATCAGACCCCATTTTGGGTAATTATCATGTGGTAATTCCCTGTGAGTACATTTCTTTGTGCAGAGATGTAGAGGTAAAAGATGGAGCCTGCATAAGTTTAGATAGAGTTTACTGAGTCATTGATTCCCAAACATATGTTTTGTTCTTTACTTCTGTTTATTTCCAAATTATTTCCAAGAGAATCAAAATCAGTCTCATTTTAATTTCTTAATTCTCTTTTGAGTGCCTGTCTCCTGATTTTGTGAGGCACTAGTTACGTGCAGTCACACCTGTCTGTTTGCACAAAAGAGCAGAGTGTAATGCTTCCAGAGAATTTGGAAAACACCATCTTCTTGGACATAGGTATGGTTTCACAATGCTGGCCCAGTGACTTTAATGTTGTATACATATTTTATGAAATTTAGGCCATTTAATTGAACGCCTTGCTTTAACACACAGTGCAGTGTGGGCTTGTGTTTTGTATTATTGCAAGTGAGAGTGAGTACCCTAACATTTACAAATACTATGCTGATCACAACCCATAAGAGGTTTTGGACTAAAGCAGGACCCGCTGTCAGAAAGCTTTAAGAAAACTTTTAACTTTAAGAATAATCAAAATAGTGAATAATGGCCTGTGACATGTATCTCTTTTTCTGGTTTGTTGTATGGAATAAGGCCAGTGAACCCTTTTATATGACTGCTTGCCTATGTGCCTCCCAGGAAGAAATTCAAGGTAATGTCACATATTCTCCTACCTTTCTGTTGCACGAATGGCACGGCCAAAAGATAAATGGGAATGCAGAAATGTAGATGTGAGTGGTAGCCATCCTGTCAGCACCTTGGGGATGGCTCCCTGGTAGCTCAATTTATCATAGCTGTAAGCAGTGTCTTAGAGACACCCAGCAGCAACTAACCTTGATTTCAGGGACACAACTGAGTAACTTGAGACCAGTGCACACAAATGTGCACGTTCATCCTCTCTCTGTTGCTGATTCAGGTTTACTAGGAAAAGAAAACCAGAGAGTCCCTTATCTTTCCCTCAGAAAGCTATCACTCACAGAGGTTTGGGCTTCTTTCTTCTCCCACTTGTCAGTGCATGGGATGGAAGTGAACAAAACTCCATTTGTGTAAGGGAGCTGGGAGTAGGGCACTGCCAGTGGGAATGGAGGCTCTCCCGTCTGCTTCTGGATCACACAAGGCTGAAGCAGGTAATGAGCTCACGCTTCCTATCTCACTGCAGCTTCCCTCTGGCTCCCTCCATCTGGCACAGAGTCCTGGAGCCAGTGAAAAGCTGTGGCACTATTCTGGGAGCTGAAGTGCCAGCACCACAAAAGAGAAGTGGAGACAGAAGCTTAAGCCTCCTTAACTACCTCCTGTTTATTCTGGTTTTGGCCAGTAACATCTCTGTATTTGGGCTCCCTAATCATTGATGTTGTGAGTAATCTTGAAGCTTTGTGCATGTTTTGCAAAATAGTCTGGCAAACAGGCAAAAGGAAATAGAGTAGAGTCATTTTTGTGCCATCTCTAGAAAAAAAAGAAGAAAAGCCTACAATGCAATCATACAAAGATTCTATTATTTTTATTTTATCTTATTTTATTTTATTTATTTACAGTAATGTTTTAAAAGAAAATAGATGCCTGGTATAAACAGATTTAAATTTTTTGAGGCCCGTGGCATCATTTGAATCAGTTAAGATGTGACTCTTTCCTTTTGCAAGCTGCCTTTAGCAAGAAATAAGACTTCTTGAGTTGGATTTGTTGAATTTAGTACTGAATTCTGTGAAGTTTAAAATACACTGTTAAAGCAAGGACATCCTTGTATTAACAGTTGGGCCTACTTGGATATTTAGGAATGTAATTACTCCGGCTGCAGACACCTTTTTGCTACCTGGGCATGTTAAAGACAAAAGAAGTGCATATATTCTTACGCATAGCTGCTTGCACATTTTTGAAAAACTGGAAACTAGAGGTTCTGTGAAACACTCTGGAAAAAGTATATCAAATGCAAAAAAAAGATGTTGCTAAATCTCTTTTTAAGTTCAGTAAATTTTTTCTCTCTCTTTTTTTTTTTTTTTTTGATAACTATGGAAGATTGGTGGCTGAATATGAACAGATACACTTTTGAATGGGGGGGGGAATTATAACTGTGACAAAACCAGTTCAATTCAAGTTTATTCTTAGATGCTTAAGTCAATACATTAATTCAACCTCAGTACGTTAATTTGTGATAGTTAAAAACAGTCAATGTGTTTTGTTTTATTTGTTATTTAGTTGAGCAGATGGTAATGGTTTTGACACAATTCAGTTTTTTATTTTTCTTTTCTTTTCTTGAAAAAGACAAGGCTCTTTTTCCCACTTTGTCACAGCTGGTTACCAATCAATCTCAATTCACGGTACAGTGATGATAGCACATGTTGTTCAGGGGCCAAATCTGATTGGGTTGCATTTTCAGCAGTGTTTCATATAAAAAAAAATTGTGTCTGTATGGCAGTGACTGTCAGCACACTATTGTACAACTGTCATTAATCAAAACTAGCAACAATGAATGCATTCATATGTGCCAGAGACTGCCAGATTTCACTCAAAATCACCCAATTTCTATTAGAATTTCCTTACCAGCAGTGTTTTCTCATCTGCCTCTTGTTTCTCTCTTTCTTTCTTCCTTGCCAGTCCCCTGCCAGCCCCTTCCTTCTCGGGTAATTAAAGGCAGACCTGCTTGTTACATATAGAACAGAAATTATTTAACATGGTGCCCAAAAGTGGCTGGTTCATATCTGACACAGACTGACTGGCTGTTTAAAAGACCTTTCCCAGCTCAGTCTGATGGCTGAAGTCTAAGCTAAACTGCATGGTGAAGCACCTCTGAATGTTTAACAAAGACAAGTACTTAAAATCAATTAGATGGCCATAAATATGTGAAGCTGATGTCTGACACCCCATGGTTTTAGCTGAATGTTAGCATTAATTGGCTAGGAGTCAGCAATATTTGGGCAATATGTCACAAGTTGTTTCTTGACACTGCACATATTTTGAAGGCATTGCCTTCTTAGTGCACTGCCTACACTGAGGAACAATTTAACCACTGCGCTCTGGTTTTCTGCCATTCCATCGTCAGTCCAGGAGCCTGGTAACCTCTCTCTGTGATTGTAGTAGCAAAGAGGAAGGCCCTAATCCTGATTCCCAAGTGTTCAGTAGCACTAATCTAGGTGAGAGTGAACTTCCACAGAAACTCAGGTGAAAACGCCTCGCTATGGGAATACAAGGCTGTGGGGCAGAGAGGAGATGAGACGCTGTTCAAGGCTGCATGGGTGGATGCTGAATAGTTTTCACTCCTTGTTACTTCATGGTCCCTTTCTTGGACAAGCTTCTTGTGCTGCTGTGGATCAGGCTAAAAGCCAGTTTTCTTCCTGCCTGCTTCGTCTGTCAAAGCACTTCACTGAACCGTGGTGACTTCTGGGGACAGCGCGGGTGGAACAGATGACTGAGGGGCAGCGTATCAATACTTCAGGACAGCAGATGGTTGTAATGTCCCACGGGCCCATCTATGTATGAATCTAATTGCTGGATGGCACATTCTGTCAGGGTGGTCCAAAAACCCAGTATGGCCTTGTTGGAGAAGCAGACTGGGAGAGCTGAACCTGTCCTTGAAGTAATGGATAACTGGACCGTGAGAGCGACATGTTTACGCCACCCTCCGTTTCGCGGCCCAAGTGGGAGATGATGGCTGCACCCTTGCTCTGCGTCCTGGCATGCCATGCAGCTGGCTCCTTCCCCCAGCAGCCTTTGCACAATTTGCATGATTGGCAGGTGCAGGCATAAAGGCTGCCTGAGCCTCCAAGGCAGCTGGCTGGCATGCCGTCACCGGCACATCGGGGACAGGGAGAGGAGCGAGTCAGCTGCAGCCCACAGCGGACTGGAGAGCCCTGTCCCAGGCCTCCTGCATCCCAGTTCAAGCAACCTCTCAGTCAGATGCAGTCCTGCTGCCTGTCTGTTTTCCTCTCAGCAGCGCTAAGGGAACCACAGCGATGTTATTTGTCCTATTTAACAAAAAAAAATTAAAAAATCAATGACTAATTGTTGCCCAGCTTTATAACTCTAATTCCTATATCTAATTCATATTTGTATTACAACTGATCTTAGTTTTCTCATCTTACAGGAGCTGAATACAAATTTATGTTTTTAGACTCCTAGGGCTGGCCTCATGTCAAGAAAATAAGCATTTTCTCTTGTCTGCAACTCTGCGGTCGCCAAGGACGAGTAACTGCTCCATCAGTGTGGGATACTGTTGTCATATCCTTGAGATTTTCAAGGGGGAGAAATTTGCATTTTCTCTCTTATGTAAACAGTGATTTCTATTTGCCATTGACTAATGCAGCACAGCATGCAAAATGACATAATTTGTGAGCAGTCAAGAAGAAATGTTCCTCAACTGCATGTGGCTGTTGCACGTAGTTGCAATAGATCTGTAGTGCTCCAGAAACTGCACGTTAAGTATTTCTAGTATCATGACTTCCCCTCCGCCCCACCAATGGCATTATAGTGGCAAAAAAAACATACCCTACAGCTTTCTGAAGTTTTCTGTGGTATCTCCTTATTCTTCCCCTTGACATATCTCTTAGTCGTTACTTAAACCTGAGGTACTGCTTGTACATACAATTAAGTGTCACTCCTGGGAAAACGGGTATTATGTGTGTTTATGTTAACTCTGACAGAATGCTTAACCTCAATTTGGTCTTTTTAAATTTATTTCTTACTAACTAATAGAATGGACTTACTGAATACAGAATGAAGTTGTATTGTACTGTAGTGAGTGTGAAAAGATGTCTCGACTGCTCTTTATTCTTGGAATTGTTAGTAATGTTGTAATTGATATTTAACTAGACCTAACAACCCTTACATGCTTCAACATATAGGATCCTTTGAGTTAAGATGAACACACACTGTTCTCTCTAGAAATCTGTGTTAAAGGAACCAATAGCAATTTACATTATGTACAAAAAAATTATGTTTCACGTTCCCAAAGCGTCTAAAAATGCTCACAGAGCCCACCAACATTCCCCTAAGTAATTGCATTGTTTAATATTGCTATGTTCACAAATTCTTATTTCTCAAAACTTTTAAGTGTGCTCTTCCATATGAACAAGTCTGTGAGTTCTTTACTGTATAGCAAAGAGAAGGTAAATCAGTCCTTCTGAAGTTATGTCATGATTGTGAATGCAGTGAGAAATGATACCGGCATCTCCTGAAGTCCTGATCTTTCTTTAGTTTCACGTTTCTATTTCACTGTTTGGTAAATGAGAATCTGAAGCCAACTTCAGGTTCAAGGTGACTTAATGTATCATGGGCTTACTGTGTGCAGAAGAAATGTTGTTGGAAATAATTTTATAAGATATTATTTAAAAATTAAAATATCCGTGCTGAAATTCAGGTTTTTCCGGATTTGGGGACAAATGCATTTAATACAAGATGAATTCTCCCACTGACTTTAATGAGCTTTGGATGAGAGCCTAAATAGTTTGTTTAGCATGACTTCTGCAGGATAATAACAATTTAACTGAAAATATTTTTCTGGGTATAGGCACTTTAAATGCTTTGAGAATGAATGTTCGCTGCATGTTGGAATACTTTGTATTAATTCACATTTTACACAACCTCATAGTTTTAGAATTATTTCAAGAGGAGATACAAAGAAATGGACAAAGCATAATTGAATTGTTTCTAATGTGTTTTAAGAAAGAGAAAATGTTATTGTCCTTTATTGTCCTCCCTTAATGAATCATTTTGGGGTATTTCTGTGAAATTGATAAATCTGCTTTAATGTGCCTCTTCAATAAATGTCACATTCCAGAGCTTGAATATATTTTTTATTGTCTGCAATCGGGTAGTGGGAGATCCTACCAACATGTTCATGGTTCCCTAAGGGATTGCTGCTGTAGGGAAAAACTGTATGTAAAGGGAAATTTCCAAATCAGCAGAAGGTAAAACGTGTAGCTCACACAGTTTAAAGGCATGATAAACCTGAGCTGTCATGTATTGATAACTGATGTCTGATAGCTTAATTTTATCTTATTGCTCTAGATCAAGGACAAAGTGAATGATATTGTTAATAAAGCCCTGATACTGAGTGAACATAGCAATACTAATTTTATGTAAAGTTTCTAACTAATGCAGAGTGCAATAAAGATGTCACCAAGATTAATGCTGGGTGGAATTATCTAATGCTAGATAATAATTTATCTTCCAAAGTTGGCTCCAAGATAGATTCCGAGTGACTTATTCCAGGTGGTGATTTTTGTTCCTTTCTGTTGTCCGCAAAACAGGTTTTCATTCTTTTTTCTGTCACACAGGTATGACATCAAAGATGACTACACTCTGCGCATTAAGAAAGCCTTGAGCACGGATGAAGGAACCTACACCTGCATTGCTGAGAACAGAGTTGGAAAAGTGGAAGCCTCTGCTACCCTCACTGTGCGAGGTGAGTGTGTTCCCACAGAGGGAGGGCCTGTGTCCTGTATGGATAAACTGCTTTCTGATGGGATGGGCCACATCCTCCCCTGGCATTGTTTGGGTTTCACGTACCCTTCGCAATCGCGGGTGCGGCACTGAATTTACGTCGTAAGTGAAATCCAGGTGATATCTCAGGCAACATTTTAATTGGCTTCAATAGGATAGGATCTCCCTGCAGTTAAAGAACTGTTCCAATGTGTTTTCATTGAAGAACAGATGCATATATATGCATAAGCAAGCACTACATAACTGTGGGTATATGTGAGCCATCAGTTCACGTTTCTTTCTCTAAGAGGTATAAGGAGTATTGTAACTATATTAATGACAAACATAATGCAGATAATATTATTATGTGATTAGCTCTGCTATAATTAAACTCTCTACCATTACCCTTTATCTGCAAGATAAACCGTAGCCAAAGGAAAGAGAAAATCCTAATTAAATTTTGTAAGTATTGCAAGGTAAAGACTAACATATTCTCTCCTAAAATATTTGTGGTCTGTAGTACTCACTCAGTGTTTATGTGCTGCTGTTTGATTTGGTAAGGAGGCTTTAAGGCTGGTAGAATAATGAGTTGACAAAATATCTTTTGTGACAGTAGATATAGACATGCTAAAGATTATGGGGAGAGAAAAAGTTTGTAGGTTAATATTTCCATATGAGTAAACAGAATATAATAGTTATTACTGCATTCCAAAAGATAAGCAGCAATTTGGCACAATGGATATCATGCAGACACTATTTCACAGTTTAGTGGTGCATGCTGACGGTTTTCAGTAGAGCTGTGAAAGGTTAATAAAAACATTTTTAGCTTTATCTGTCCTCCTCTTTTCATACACATTAAATCAAATGTTCAAAGTCTCAATGGATTGCTTTATTAGAACTGGGGTCAACTGACCCAAGAGGCCAGCTTCCATTTCCATCCATTTAATGCATGGACACAGTTCAGTTTAATTTGCTGAATTCAAAGGGAAAAAAAAAAAAAGCACCAAGTGGCTTTGTAGGGGGGAGAGATCTTAGTATGTAACAAAGAAAAGAGAGTATTGTGATAATCCATCTGCTGAAATGCTGCCTCAGTGTTCACTTTAAACCACAAGTGACAATGCAGCTCTTCCAGTTTTAAGGTGAAGAAATAGGTTTACCTGCTGCATGCTTATGTAAGAGATTGTTCCTCTGTATTGTAACATGAGGAAAACAGTCACCACAGTGAACTCCCAGAAATACTCTCAGTCTGTTCCTTTGTCACAGGAAGGATCACAGAATCCCATAAATCTGGCAACCAATTCACTAGCCTTTAAACACCCCTGGAACTGTGTCCACTGTATCCATTACTGAAGTAAGCCTTTCAGATTTGCTACCCAGACTTGTGACAGAAACAGTAGTTAGAACCAAGACAAAAAAATCCTTTGAAATCACCCAAGGTTGAACACAATGAAAAGTGAAAAAAAAAAAAAAAAGAAAACCCGAACAAAAACCCAAGAAAATATATAATTTAATCGGTTTTCCCACATAAAAGCAGATTTTTATTATCTTGTGTATTTTTCCCCTGGGTTTGTCCTTTACAGTCAAATACATAACATTTATCCAACTCCAAGGAAGCCATGATATTATAAGCTTATTAAATGTTCAGGATATGACAGAAAATGAGAAAAGTGAAGACATTTACCAGAGAAGTCTATTACTCTGAATTTTCTGAAAACAAAGGACTAGGAAAACTCCCATTGACTTTAAAGGGACCATGAGCAATGGTCTTTTTAATTAAAGAAACTCTTAATTCTGAGTTCTTCAACTTCTAACAGTTTTATCTGACGATACTTTTACTGTAACCACTTGTCATGTAGAGGAGCAAAAACACTTAGCATTTCAAAATGTACCTTAAGGGTGCCTTGGTCCTTGCAGGTGCCAGGTGGTTGCATATGGAAACCTGGCAGCAGTGCAATCCTTAACTCCCAGTCAGGAAGGTTGAATTACACTCTCAGAAACAACACCAGAATCTGAGTTCATGCCCTCTCTTGGAAAGATGCATATCACTTACACCTCATCTTTCTGCAGAAGAAGGAATATGTTCACAATTCTAAAAGCCAAAAAGCGTTCCAATAGATGACGGGTGAGAAAGGGCAGCAGGCTCGAAACAGTTAAAAGAAATGGATATCCCGAAGCAGGGATAGAGCCATGGAAAGGCTGAGAACTAAGAAGGTCCTTGCATGCTCTGTTACCTCTGAATCTGCATGTCTTATGTTTGACCCTAGCCTGCACATAAGCCCATAGACTTGGTAATCTTCTTAAAAAAGAAAAAAAAATTGTGCTGTTGCTCAGAAATGTGTAACTATTTCTGCTGCTGAAACAAGGGAAGCTTTGCCTACACAGATGCAACCCGCAGTCAATTTTATGTACAATTTTCAGCTCTTCTGAAAGGGATGTCTATATTTTATTAACAGGGGGACTGGCAGCCCTCTTCCCCAGCACAAGTGTAATGAAGGGCTGTTGCTATAATCAAGAAATCACTTGTTGCAGCAGCAACTTTCAGTCTTGATATCAACCTGAAACAGTATTAACCTGTCGATCGTTTAGCAGCAATTTTTTTAGGAAGTAGAAGTTACCTAAGGAGTGATCTGGGAGGTTCTGGGTTGAAGTCCCTGCGACCATTTCAGCCTATTTGTTATATTTTCCTCAGCAATGTCAGTGAGGAAAAAAACACCTGTGCTGTAAGCTTTCATGTCCTTATTGAATCAGCAAAACTATCCCGGGCTTTCCGTAGCCCTTACTGCTGTTCTGACTGGTCATGCTTAAAATCCAATTGGTATTTGACTCAGAAGGCAAAGGCCTTGCATCCACTGGCACGACATTCGGCAGTGTGCGGCTTAAACTGATGTGTTCATCTGGATCTAAAAGTTTGTGCTAATGCAATGCAATTTTTCTTTTGTCAGGCATTAACAATGATACTTGATGATGGCATGCGAAGATAATAAAAATGTTTCTCAGAGAATGGTTCCAGTCAGCTTGTTCAGATGCTATGCTCAAGTAAATGGGATAATAGTGGCACGTCACTGGACGATAACAACAGTAAACATTTTGCTTAGGCTGTCATTTGAGGGGTTAGCAATCATGGTAGTATCCATAGTGGAAGGTAACATTACACGTCATGCATTCTGACAGATATTCTTTTCTTTTTTTAATTTCTTTTTTATGTTCTCACTACACCATTGTAATGTCAACAGCTCGCCCCGTTGGTAAGTAACCATCCTTCTATCCATTTTGGCATGGCTTCATGCAATGCTTCATCTTTCATTTGCAACAGCATTTCACTGGCTGAAATAAGCAGCCAGCGCTTAATAGTTGTAACTGTCTAACACCAGGCAAGTGATTTTGACTGACAAAGTGCTGTTTCTGAACTTTGTAATTTCTGCTGTGTCATGTATAAACTCATTTTGCCAAATCACCAACAAGTGCCAATCAGAGAAAAGGGGAGGGTGTGGCGATACTGAGCCAAAATCACTCATTTAGATGTTATTAATGATCTGTTTATGGGCCTGGTATAAAAGCCATTGAAATCAAGAGAAAGGATTGTATTGACTTTGGCGAGCTTCTACCAGGCCCTAAACGATCAGCTCATCATGCTTTTATTGCACAGCAGTAATAGCACAGGCTTTGCATGTCCCGTCTTTCTTGTGTCTTTCAAAGAAGTCTGAAATGAAGTGATCCTGAAATCAAACAGGGGCTGGAGTAGATTTTTGTGCTTCCTAAGAAAGTTCATCATTGATTTTTGCCTTTGGGTCATCTTGGAGTGCAGTTTGAAATGCACTGTATAGGATGCAGACTGTTTTGAAAAACAAGTCCTGAGGAAGACAACGTCTGAATTTGTTATTCCCACACTGAAAATTTTCCTATGCCTTTGAAATTGTGAAAATGTGTAAGAATACAGCCAAACATCATGGAAATTTTGCAACTGTCAGTAGCTGAAATTCACTTTTGGTGTTCAGAAATATCCTGAACATACTATTTAATATTCTTTCATGGATGATTATTCTGTGCCTATATGGAGTTAGTTTAATGAGTTGCAGTGCTCCTCTGATTTTTGTAGTTTGTATTTAGATGTGTCTTTTAGAGTAACATGGTTACTCTGATTTTTTTTGGATTAGTGTGAAAAGTTGGTACTGCTCTTTATGGAGATTGCTGAGGGCCTTGGTCTTTTTTATTTAGTCAAAACTTTTGTTAGATATGTGTTTGACTAAAGTCTGTGAGTTTGGGGTCATCTCAGCTCTTCACTGTTCCAAGTTTGGAGGAAGAAAAGTTGGAATAATTAAAAGATAAAACCCGGCTTAGCCTCTGTTTCCAGAACTAAGGTGATCCCATCTTATTATCTTGCTTGAACTAGCAAACATAGAGCAGAGCCAAATACCTCCACAGTCACGGCAGGGCTTATCCAAGCCTGGAGAACTGACTGTGCAGAATAGAAATTCACTCTTCTCTGTTTGGGGTTTTGATAGCAAGCTTTAAATCCAAATCACTGCTGCATTACTTTGGCATTATGCTGGTTCTTAAGAAATTAATTCCCAAGGGTTGTAACAAGGTAAAAATGGAGTAAACTTGCAAGAAAATTTCCCTTTTCTTAGAAAGTGTAGTATGAATTTAGTGTGCTTTTAAGGTAAATCTTTCATGTCAGGGGATGCTGCTTCTTCATGCACTAAGAAATGCTGTAAGATTAAAACTATTTTACTTCTAGGTATCTTTCTCATTTCGCTGGCTCTTAAAAAAAAAGGCAAGGAAAAAACCATCACAAAGTAGAGACTATTTCAGGCTGTGTGAAAGCCACATGAAACATGACTGGAGATTCACAAGAAAATGATAGGTTTCAGCAGTGTTGATGGTGTCTCATTTCAGAGCACTGATTCTTTTTTAAGACTTTTCAGGCCATTGAGTCATCCCTGATTCCATCTCCAAAGCTTATACAGCAGCTCTTGGTCTCCAGTTACTTTATGTCCAGGTATATGATCACTTTGTGTGATCATGTTGTGCTCAGTTTCACATATTCCCTGTCTATGCTATTTTATTTTTCTTGCAAAAGAACATTCTTTTACATAACTTACTCAGGAAACTAAAGTTAGAGTGGTTGATCTGAAAATAATTATTGTATGGGCACATGGTCTTTATCAAATTGTTTAATTTCAAAATTATCTTTGTGACTTGTGAAAAGATTGTTGAGTAAATAAGTCCGACCCCACAGATATTTGACATACAGAACTCCCATAGAAGTGTGTGTGTTGTGATTGCTGTGTAGAAGCAGATCAGTGTCTGTCAATCACGTTTATGAGATCCTGTACCTGCAGACAGTGATAGTGTCTACCTTTATTGATTTTTGTGCTTAAGTACCTGAAATCAAACTGTTTTCTACAGTCCATAGCTCTGTTCCACTCAAGAGCAGGCAAAGCAGGCAGCTACCTAACCTGTTTAGTTTTTTTCCTAATTTTAAAGCCTGGTAAGGCAAACCAAAGTAGCTTCCCTCTCCACCAAGAAACCTATGTGATCCTCTGTTAAAATGGTTGTTTGACAAGAATGCTGAGTCAAATAGCATTTATAGCATTTTTTTATTCAGGAAGTTAACTGGAAGGCAGAGCAAAAATACCTCTCCTTGCCGAAAGGAAGCTAAAGCAAACACTACTTAATGTTATTAAGCTCACAGCTCTCTAGGAGATTGACATTTTAACAGAAGTATATTTATATATTTATGTATATGTTAAAGTGTAGGGGAGCTATTTAAAAGTTTGTATTCTTTCGTGACACCAGAGAATTATCTAAGTACTTCTACCTTTCATCACTGTCTCTAATTCAAAGCAGACACGTTTTGTCTTTATTGTGCTTTAAACAAGACCAAACAATTCTTTTTTTTCCCCAATGTCTTGTCATTGAAGAGTAGAGAAATACATTTTTAATATTCCAGGATTGTAATTCTGGTTGCAATAGAATAATTTTTGTTTTCTGGTGAGTTTTTGTCTGTTTCAAATATTTCTATCCTGTTAGGTGTGGTATTTTTATTTAAATTTCAGCCTGAGTGAAAATTCAGGAGTGGAATTGCCAGTGACCATCTTTGGTTCAAGCAGCTATTAACAAATGGTATATACTACACAGATAAAATGAGGTATGGTGCTGCCCGAGGTGGATGGCAGCTGGTGAATTTAACATCTCTATGCCAGATTATTCATCATGGTTGACTTTTCTGGTAGGAAAAAATGCATTGCCCATTTCTAAAATAGATGTTCTCTTATTTATAACCTTTTGAAAAGATTTCTGACAGGATTTGCAACAGATGGGTTTAGGAAACAAGATATTATCCCTATTTAGACCTTCTCTAGAGTTATTTCACTCATTAGATGGGTTTTTCCAGATGAATTTTCTCACTTTTGCATTCTGCTGTATTTTTTATGGCAGCTGGACAGGAGAATAGCTGCTAAAAGAAGCACAATAGTTGGGAAGAGCCCCAAAGTTTCATATATTCCCATTGACAGTGACACTCGTTTTAGAAGCAGTTACATACTGCTTTGAGACAGAAGACCTTCAAATAGAAGATCTGTGAAGATCTGTCTCATGTCCCATTTACTTTTTAATCATTCAAAAAGTCATTCAGGTGACAGAGGACTGGTCAGTTTTCAAATTGATTTCAACAAAGTCCAAGTGAAAATTCAGTTCTTTGCATTTCAGTTGCTTTGCAGTTAGTCGAGTTTACTCAGTTTGTTGTCATATGCTGTAAGTCATCTCCCCAGAAAGAAGTGACTTGCAGCAAAAAGCTGGACAGTTTTGCCACCTGGATAACAATCAAGTATTTGGAATTAACTAAGGAAGTAAATGGAGACCGAGTTACAAAATCTTAACTTCCCTACTGTGTTGGAGAAGAGACAAACAGATAAGACACCTGCCAGGAATTTTCCAAGTTTCTCATTAATTAAACGTAGTCTGTTCCCATTTAAGTGCAATGTGACTCTATGGTGCATTTCACTCAGAACTGGGAAGTTTTCACAACATAAATCAGCCTGGCATGCCTTAATGGTTTATTAAGGATGGTACAGCATGAAACATAATAGAAAGGGCTGTATTTTAAACAAAACTGTTTTAGGTGTTGTGACTAGGAATTACATTGCTCGAATGGTTCAGATTGGTAAGCGAGAGAGAACTCCCTTTATTCTCCTTCATCTCAACTCTTTCAGGGAAAGTCTGTATAGGATGAATGCTCTTTATTATGGTCATGAACATATCCCCTTCACTTGAGACATTGAGGATTTATAAAATATCAGTAATGTCTATTGGGGTGTTACAGAAGAGATAAGATCATGGCTTGGCACTACAGTGCCATCTTTCAGTGGCAGAAATCTCTAATCTATATCAAAATGTGCTGTGTTGCCTCTCAGCTACCACTTACAGAAATTTTCAGAAGAGGATAAGGACACCAAGGGACACTAGGCTTTTAGGATCCATTTCTTCCTTAAATGAAAGAATAAGACATCATCATTGTTTAAAAAATAGGCAAATTCTTCAGATTAAAGAAAAAAGGTTGCCATAAAACAGAATTCAGATTTTTTCATATACCAGTAAGAGATTAAAATACGGAGCTAATTTGTTCTGGTATTTCATAGGCTTTTAAAGACCAGTCTAAAAATCTTGAAGTCCTTGGCATGTCTACTTAGGCAAAAGTTAACTAGCGGAACTTCAGTTCAATCAAAAATTTCGGATGTCGTAGAAATAGGATGTTTGCAATGTGTGGGCCAGACTAGCACTACAAGTGGACACTGAGCACATTAACCACCAAGCATTTAAGTGCTGGTCCACAAAACTCAGCTTCGTTTCCAGCTCCTCCAAATCTTCTTGGGTTTGCCAGATAGAGGCCAGAACAGAAAACCAGAAGATCTGATAGAGGATTCTTCTTCAAAGATAAGCATGAGAAGTGACAGTGTATGTTCTGGAATTATTAGCACATCATACTGTGGCATCCTGCTCGTTCCACTGTGGCTCCGAGTGCCAGTTCTCCTGCTGTTTTTCTTAGAGAAAACCTCCTTACAGCAAATGCAGGCACTGATCAAGTACCCTATTTTTAATTATTCTTTTCTTTAATTGCTGAACTCCAGCTTGGGAAAACTTTAAGAAGTTTAATGCATACATTTTTTAACTTTGCCAAAACATGCTCAAATCACGGGAACTGTTTTCTTACTTTAGTGGCTTGTGAGTATCTCCATAAGTCTCTGAAGATTAGTGCATAAAAAAGGTCTTTAGATGTGTTGCTCTCCCCAAACTTTCCCCTTCCTTTTTTGTAAAAGGAGAAATCACTTACTTTACTTCTAGAGGAACGTGAAGATCAATAAAATAATCCATTCACTTTTCCTTTTACTTTCTTTTCTCAATTGCTGCTGGCCATAATGCAGTTTGGATATGATCTCAGTGTTATTCAACAGCAAAACTACTGTATGCCCTAGTCCTTGAATGCTGGCATTGTCAGTCAGAATAAACAGTCATTTTTATTCCTCAGTCCTTTTCCTCTCTGCATTTCACAGTGGCCCAAATTGATCAGAGTATCTCCTCTCAGCCTTATTTATTCTCAAGGGTAAACAAACCAGGAATTTGTCATCTTTCTTGCTATAGATGGAGCCTATTATCCTATCCAGGCTCTTTACTCTTTTCATCATCTCCTTAGCTCTTCTCTTCAGCACGTGAATTCATGTTTTTTTGAAGGAGATAACCAGATTACACCCATTATTTTGATGAAATCTTACTGTATCAGCAAGGGGTAGGCTTTTGCTTTCTAAACATATTACCAGCAAACCCTCCCGCTCTCTCCCGTGAAAAAGGGAATCAAGGCAGATTACATGTCTTTTTGTTGGCATAATTTGTTTTGTTTAGTAAACTCATAGAAGGTAGAATAGCACAAGCCATCCCCTTAATGTACAGTTTACATAAGCAAGCAGGCTAAAGTGTTAAGATTTTGGAGAGCACAGCTCTTCTGTCTGATCTGAGCAAAAGGTACATCCTGAATTTCAGACACTTGAGAAAAAAGAAAGAAAATTGAAAAGCATTATCTAAAGTCAAGTAATTGTTATAGAATAATTAAGTTATTGGGCAGAAGAATCGGTGCTCGCTCTCTTTATATGCATCAAAACTAAGTGAAGAACTTTCTAGAAGGGATTTTCCAGCAGCATCTGTAAGGTGAAGGGGCTGCTTAAAAGAGATGACTGGACAAGATAGAATAAAAGGGAGATGTATGACTAAATGAGAACAGGCTACAGTCTACTGCTGAGATGAAATGAAGATCAGATATTTAAACTAGATATTTAAACTAAATATTTAAATGCACTGTAAAACAAAGAGGAGGTGAGGGTCAGGAAAATTGCTGCTGATGAACTGAGAGCATTGGAAATGGGGTGGAGAACTGGAAAGTAGACATCTTTTTGTTTGGCTGTGTTTGAGTTCTTTAAAATTTTTCTCAGAGTTTTGTCTTATTAACATTAGTCGTAGGGAAGAATGGGGGACAAATCTTTTTTTTTCACCATGAAGATTTATCCCACTTCATTCTTTTGGATCATTCAAGGATAAAAGAGAGATTCTACATGTCAAAATATATAGGACAGTTAGTGGTTTTTGTTTATTGATTCTCTAGACTTCTTTCACCTCTTGCAAAGAAAGAAAAAAGTGTTTATGCTTCCATGCTTTAAGAGATTATCTGCTCCAGTGTTTCAGAGCAACTGAAGGATAAAAATGTTGTTATATGTGAAATTCAGATCCTGAATTTAAATTGAAAATTAGAACAATTACTATGAAGGAAGGTTTAGCATTCTGAGATGATTGAAGTGTGGTCTTTTCACACTGTCGTGCTTTTACATGGTTCATCTGAAAACAGCAGATAAACCAAACCAAAAAAGGATTTTCTTCCTTTCCATGAGACAAGACCAGAGTGAAGGACACTTGCAGGAGAACTCGTCCTGGTAATAAACTTGCTGAGACCCCCCCTTCCCACTCTCTCTACCTCTTGCTCTGATATCCAAGCTATGGATTACTGGGACTTTCCCAGGTTATAGGAAGCTGCTTTTCAGAAGTCTCCAAACCAAGCAGCTGCTATAACACTTCCACCCATGTCATTTTAAAATGGTGTCATGGATCTAGTGAAGGGCTTCATGAATCATTTTTTAACCCCATTGCTCCAGTTTTTGTCAGAACCGTTCACCTGAAGAAGAAATCATGAAACAAAGAAAACACTATAAATTAACAAGCAAGAGGACATAGTTTAAAAAAAGAATTCCCACAAAATGAGATCTATGTATTTGTTTCAAAGACCATTCATGCAGCCTAAATATTTATAGATTCCTATGCTAACATGATACTCATGGCAGATTATAAAAGGAAACTCATTTTCCATGTAACTCACTTATAACTTGTGAGCTAAAAAGTTACTGCCTTCCCTGTGTGTGAACACACCTAATCATTGGAGCACACCATAAGATTATGTCTTTCCCTTTAAAGAGAATAATCATCCTCAACTTCCATTAGTTTATCCCTGATAAGAAAGATTTGAATTAGTAATGGATCTGAGTTGTCTCAGTCTTCTGTAATGGCTCCTGTGTCAGAGGCTACACCCTTGATTTATCATTAGTCATAGCTAATAGTGCACTAATAACTTTGTGTCCTAACAACCACACATCACTTTCAGTACCCATTAAGAAGATCTAAATTTACGAAGGAAGAACTGCTGAGTCAGCCCAGGTTTCTAGTGTTTGAGACTGCATGTATTTTCTGTTTCCCTCTATTTACTCCATCAGAAATAGTAGCCTTGCTGAGGGCAAAAATTGTTACAAGGTGTGTAAGTAGGATCTTACAGTTTTTTTTTTTTCATTTGTATCACAAAAGTACCTGAAATTCCAGTATCTGCCAGAGCTTCTAGACGAATTTAACCAATGACACACAAAGTTAGAGGATCGTTATTCTCTTTAAAGTGTTCCTGTACTGCCCTTCAATTATGTAACCTGGTAGCAGGAACTAGCAAAGCAATCCTACAGATAAGTAGTCCTACTCCAGAGATGATGTCAAGGGTTACCTCCCTTTTCAAAATACATATTCCTTCACCTGGAGCTCTGGGGGCTTCTTCTATCCTCTGTGTAAATGTTTTAGAGGCAAATCTTGATCTGAATTTGGTAAGAGTTCAACTGAGTTCAATCTCTTAACATATCCATGGGTATCAAAACCAGCTGTAGTGGCCACATGAATATTGTCACTGTGGTAAGGATTTGACAGGAGCACTGAGATACCAGCTTCAAGTCTCTGTGGGCTATGCAAAAGAAGATTGGCATGTCAGTGGGGTTTCAGAAGTCAAAAAGCAAATTGGGGAAGATGACGTTATCACTCTCTTGCCTGAGCTACTGAGTATTATACCAAGCCTAACTTTGATTGTCCAAATGAAATTAGTTTATCCTTGCAAATGTACAATGCTGAAAAGAAATCAGAGATGGGAATCCTAGGTTGCTCTGCTGTCTCTTCCCTGCTGGAAGCAGAACTGAATCTTGGTGCTTTACCAGCTAGTGTCTTCCTTTTTGTTCCTCAAGGCTTTCCCCGCTACCATTATCTGAATTTTGCTTAGGATATTTACAAGTCAGCATATTTCCCTCTGCCCCCTTTGAACCAGTCATAGAAATATATTTGTGGATAATAAGCAATTCCAGTTTAAAATGAAGCACTCATCTTTATCACTTTAGCTTGCCTATGTAATCTTCATGATGAATTTCATGTGCAGTTCACTATCAGCTGAAATTAGTTGTAATTAAAGGTTGTCAAATCTGTAATTTAAGCCCTTGAAATTTTTTTGCTGTCACTCTTTTCCTGTAATATATTATTTTTTCAATGGGTTTGATCCAAAGACTACACAAGCCAATAGGAGAATTTCTACCAGTTTCAATGAAGTTTGAATAAAGCCTCGTGTTCTGTGGTAGAATCGTAGAATCCTTTAGGTTTGAAAATCATCCACACATCTTTTAAATACCTCTAGGGATGGTGACCCACCACATCCCTGGGCAGCCTGTTCCAGTGCTTGACAATCCTTTCAGTGAAGAAGTTTTTCCTACAATCTGATCTAAACCTCCTCTGGCACAACTTGAGGCCATTTCCTCTTGAATATCATTTGTTACCTGGGATAAAAGATTGACCCACATCCAGCTGCAACCTCCTTTCGGACAGTTGTAGAGAACAAACAAGTCTCCTCTGAGACTCCTTTTCTCCATGCTAAACAACCCCAGCTCCCTCAGCCTCTCTTTGTAGGGCTTGTGCTCCAGACACTTCCTCATCTAATTGCCCTTCTCTGGACAAGGGGCTCCAGCCCCTCAGTTTCTTGTAGTGAGGGGCCCAAAACTTAACACAGGACTTGAGGTGTGGCCTCACCACAGGGGGACAGTGACTGCCCTGGTCCTGCTGTTCACACTATTTTTGATATAAGCCAGGTGCCATTGGCCTTCTTACCCACCTGGGTACACGCTGGATCATGTTCAGCTCATGCTGACCAGCACGCCCAGGTGCTCTTCCACCTGGCATCTTTCCAGCCTCTCTTGCCCCAGCCTGTAGCACTGCAGGGGGTTGTTGTGACCCAAGAGCAGGATCTGGCTCTTGGCCTTGTTGAACCTCACACAATTGGCCTTGGCCCATTGATCCAGCCTGTTGCAGTAATAATACTGGAGTAAAACTTGCTGCAATATCAACTTTTACCTAGAACCAACAATATAATGTATGGGCTGAGGAGCAAGCTATGATAATAAAATTCCCTTAGGATCATTGAAT
Organism: Lophotriccus pileatus; assembly: GCA_035583135.1. Taxonomy (NCBI): domain Eukaryota; kingdom Metazoa; phylum Chordata; class Aves; order Passeriformes; family Tyrannidae; genus Lophotriccus; species Lophotriccus pileatus. The sequence continues at coordinate 9,995,060 of JAWWES010000001.1, read as the reverse complement.
TCAGCATGAACCACAAATCACAGGGTCAGCTGAGAAAACTGTGTCACTGGAAGAAAATGTTGCTACTGCTTGATATGGGATCAATGTACTTTTTGCTATGAATTCATGTTTTTATGTGGCAATTTTCCCCTCCCCTTCTGAGTCTTCTGTCATATTTCTTATAAGATGACCAGAGTTCACCTAAGAGGAATGAACTCACTGTCTCGGTCAAGCTTCGCTACATCAACAGCTTTATCAGCTCCTATTGGCTCAACCTTTAGTATTCAGTAACAGTACTGGGAAAGAAATGCGTGCAATCCATCCCATCAGATTAGAGATTCTGCTAACTATTAAGATTGAAGAAGAGTTGAGAAACCCCTTTGAAATAATTTGAAGTGTCTGTATGTTTTTGGCTTTTTTTTTTCATAAAGCTCTTTAACACTGGAGCAGAGGCTACCTTCATATACGTTTATTAATAGAATAAAAGATCCATTCAGTCATGCATAAACCAGCCTCCCAGAAAGAGTGCAACAAAATGCACCCTTCCCGTTTTGAATAACATGACTAAAGCTCACCACGGCTCATGCTCTTCCATCTCCATTTTAATTCTTGCAGCCGAATACTGTTCTGTGCTGTAAAAACAGTTCTGAACATGATGTGATTAACCTCAGGGTCCCCCCATCCCCTCATCTCAAAGCCCCCTCGTACATGGCCTGTGCTTTCTATTCATGTTCAACCATCTGATTTCCATATCATCCCGCTCAGCCTCACGAGCGGCTATTAGCATAACAGAGCTTTAGTGTGACATTGATTGAAGCCAGCGCTTGCTGAATGCAGTATCAAAGCATAATTTGCCAGAAATCAAATCTAATTTACTATGTACTATTTAAATTTCAAAAAAAAAAAAAAAAAAAGGCAGCAATTTCAATATAAGTATATGAGGTTTGGAATCTTAATTGTTCTCTTTTTTTGCCCCCATAGTTTTGGCTAGTCTGCTGGAATCTGAGTGATGTATTTCATTCTAGAGCCACTGTCTTTGACTTTCAGATGTTAATTAAGCAGGGGTTTTTCCACTCTGTTTCTTCCAATGCACTTAATGCTACATCTCAAACAGTGAAGAGTAATAGTCTGGTAGGCACAACACTCAGTTTGCTGCTTCATAACAGTTTTTTCAACAGATTCTTCTAATGACCTTAATGTTTAGCTTGAGTTAAGCATTTAAGTACCACATAACTTTAACAGCCAAAGCGGATCAAGCCTGCTGTTATTTCTCTAACTGTACCTTTTCAGAACGTTTTTAAAATTCACCTAATTTGAGAGCAGCAATAGTGGCTTGAATAAGTTTTGCCCAGTGTTCCACTGAAGCTACACTCTGAGCCAGTCATGATCTCAGTTAACCTTTCTGCAAAATGGAAGTAATAATATTTATCCTTCTTTATAAACAGCACCTATACATGAACATAATAACCTCTGGTTTTAGGAAAATTGAAGAGCCCAAGTGCTTATTCTGTCAAAAAAGCCTTGCTGTCTCTGAGCACGGTCACATTGCATTCTCTGAGGATAATGACAGTCTTAGTGTTTGGGTAGTTATACTTGACCAAGAATTTATCCTGCAATTATTAAATGTTATTTTCACTTTTCAAATTGCATTGTTCAACTAGAAATTGACAAATAAAACTGATATGGTGAAAATGTTGTTTAAATGCTGTAAACAATGTTATTTTCATCAGAGGCTGTTCATAAACAGAGCTATGGCTGAATGTGACAACAAACTATAACAAAATGAGGGTTTCTTTCATTATAGAACCCCATCTTTGAATAAGTTAAAAAAGCTCAAATGGCTCACACAATGTTTTATTTTTCCAAAATTATGTTTCTCATGTTGTTTAACATTATGTTGTTAAACAGTTTGGCTGAAGAAATTCTAATGTGAATAAACGCTCCAATTCATTAATCTTTTTTTATAGTAAATTTCCAGTAATAACAGCTGCAGAGACAAGTTAGAAAATATATAATTGCATAACTAAACATTTTTTGATGGAGTCTTTAGAAAGGTTGACTTAGTACCTATGAGGCCACAGATCTTTTGTTAATCTATGGCAAAAGCTGGAGAGGACTTTGTGTGTGGAAGGCAGAGAATGGAACAAAAGGATCCGTCCATGTCTGACTTATTTTCCTTTTCTGTTTTTGGAAGAAAAGAAAAAAGAAAAAGAGAAGAGAAAAGAAAAGAAAAAGGATCCTTTTTCTGTGCTTAGGAAAATGAGAGATATTCAAAGTTAGGGATAGATCAAAAACTGGAGACTAGGTAAGAACTAGGATGTATGTCTCTCACTGTGCCTTGACTACCAAATTATCTTAATTTGATCCTTGGAAGGTCTGCTACAGCAGCAAATTTGGTTCTGTTGTATCTGCTCAGAGCTTTGAGTTACTGATTTACAACACAGCCTTGCATGTGTGAGAGTGTTTCAGATGAACCCTTAAACTTGCCTGCCTTGCATTTTTGTGGTTGCATGACTTGAAAGATGGGCTCATTGAAATGCCAAGCCCTTCTTGCTTCTGTTGAGCTGCCTTAGAGCAGTGCCTGTATAACATACCCCCAGTGCACCAAGCATGCCTACAAAGTGATCTTAGACATCCATCATGCTTAGATTTTATCTATGGGATGGTCTCCTGACACCAGGGTTTTAGCAGCACAACAGAAAGGTTATGGTCTTGAGGCCAGCCATAATGCAGCAAAGAGTAGGGCTCATGCTTTGTTCCTGTCAAATGCAGGTATAACACCTAAAGAGGTTTTCTTCTCTCTGCTGTGCCTGAGGTTGCTATTGATTCTATATTAATATTGTGCTATATTAATATTCTGTGGCTGTGCAGCAAACACTGGGCTAATCCAGTGACCTTTATTAAATAGGTGGTCAGAACTGTAGAGATACCCAAGATATGCCTATAGGAAGGGGAGGTTTCTGCTTCACAGCTTAAAGGTCTTTCCCTCTTTCTCCTCCTGTGTGACCAACTGAGCTAACACATGCACTGATTACCACACTGCTGCTTCCTGACACCTGTAAGGGTTGCATACAGATATGCTTGGTAAAACCAGGTGAGGGAAAAACAAGTAACTCGCTGCAGCTCAGCACTTTAAGAG
>JAWWES010000001.1:9969472-9991842 GCA_035583135.1 Lophotriccus pileatus | reverse complement strand
CCCTCTACCTTCTAAATGTATGGTGGTTCATGTTTATTAAGTGCTTTGCAGTTCTTGTTTTAAAGAGTGCATTATAGCAGCACTATTCAACTGATGCTCTTTAGACTCCTGCTGGTCTGTAAAGCCTTGGGAAGTACCTCAGGAGATCACTGCAAAGTGCGTTTCAAAAAAATCAGGTCTGCCTACATTTCTATGCAGTTAGCAGATTTGTGTCTGTGCTGTCAGCAGGTGTAATCGGAAGCTGGGTCTTGATTGCTCTTCGTGCCTAATTAAATAGTTTGTAATTATAATGGTGAAAATACGGTTTTCTAAAACACTTAAATTCTGTTTACCTAAAAGCTTAGTGTTCCTAAGCCATCCCTCTGCACAACCACAAAACCAATAGTGGAACAGAGGAAAATGAAGGTGGGGTGTTTTTTGTTTGGGTGGGTTTTTTGGGGTTTTTTTTTTGGTTTTTTTTTTTTTACTGTTTTGTCCCAAAAAGTTAGTGATAAGAGTATCTGGAGATACTGCTTGCATTTTTAAGATATGCAAAATAGTACAAATCCAGTTTCAGTGATGAACCAAAACTGGAGGGTTTTCATGTCACTCATAGAAAAGCCATTTGCTTTACTACTACATCATACTCAGCATGGTCACTGATGTCAAGTTTTCCCTCTCAAATCCTCTGATACTGCTTCTTTCTCACTTTCTTTCTACACATTAACACCTTTTCTCTACCTTGTCATTCCCACCAAGTACTGACTCTCTATTCTCTGTCAGTACCTGCCAGTACAAGTCAAACTACTCCTCTCTCTTAGAAATTGTTCACTTCTGACTGTGCCTCCCAGTCCCATATGTCTGAACATTGTTAATGCCAGCTACTTGAAAACATAGCCAGTCCTGGCTCTTCTTTCTTGCTTTGAACCCAGTCTCCTTTTTTCTTTTCCTTGTTTCTTCCTGATCTCTTGGAATACCTATTCCTTCTCACTCACCACTCACTTCTGCCCACTAACTCTTCAACTTTTGCTTCCTTCTAATCTTTAAACAAGCTGAAATATGGATTTCCCAAGTTTGTGTTGTTTTATCAACCATTCTTTTTATCGCAACTTCTCCTTCCCGCTCCATTCTTGACCACACTGCCTCTAAGAGATCTGAGAGAGCTCTTGAACTTCTGTTCTTCTGCTGTCATCCAGACCTTCCTTTCCTTTCTCAATCATTTTAGAAAGTCTAGAGAGGTAGACTGAGAAAGACAGTCTGTTTATCCTAATTCATACTTGCAATACATGATAGCTCTGTGAAGCATAAAGAGGGCATGAGAGTGCTGGTACCTTTCCAGACCAAAGGTAGAACACATCCAGAGCCAGCAATATAAACACCTGACGGTGCTCCTTAGCATTTATTGTCATCAGAATTGACTCTAGCATGTATGGTTGTAATGTTTATTTCCTTTTCTGTTTTGTTTTTTTTTTAATAACTGGGGATGTCATGTACATATATTGCTGCTCTTTTTGTTGCTGTTCTTGTTTGTTTATATATTAATTCTGTCTATACTAATTAATGTTTCTGGTGTCATGTCCTCTGACATAAAACAATTCTCCATAATGTTGTCTCTTTCCTTCAATATCCCCCATCTCTCCCTTGCAAAATATTCTAAACTTACACTATGTTTTTCCTTACATTGTAGCTCCCCCACAGTTTGTGGTGAGACCACGAGACCAGATTGTAGCCCAGGGTCGAACAGTGACTTTTCCTTGTGAAACTAAAGGGAATCCTCAACCAGCTGTTTTCTGGCAAAAAGAAGGAAGTCAGGTAAGCTGTAAGCACCCTGTAAGTGTTTCAAGCCTTTCTAAATAGTTATATTGTTAAATGTTAAGGAAAATGTTCTATATTACTTTTCACAGATTCTCTTAATCATTCACAGGAGTTTGTCTTTTTAAACTATCACTATTCTATACTAAAATTTTTGTTGCTTTTTTTTTAATGTTGATATTATGGAGAATACAAAGGCCATTTAAGTTGTTGAAACTCGGGCTAGGTGCTGTGCAGGTGTATAGGAAGCAACAGTAAAGGCTGTTCATTCTGAAGCCCACAACAAACAGGTGGGTGAGACAGGCACAGTAGATAAAAAAAGGTATGACTCAATTTTTTACTAATCAGAGTCAGTAATTACAGTTCACAACCTGTCTAGACGTGATCAAGCAGATACGTATCTCGCAAGCTGATTTGCATTGGCGCATTCTCATAGGGCATACAGATACAGGTTTTGAACATGCAGATGCTTTCTTGAGTAAAATAGTCTCAGGAAATGTCCAGATCTGGTTTTGGAAATATTTCCCTGATCTTTTTTGAAGGCATTTGAATTTGTGATGTAGCACTCAGCGTTGCCATCAGCCAATACTAACTTCTGTAGCTTAGTATTTGAATGTGACATCATAACGTTTCTTTACTGCCGTTGCTGCACTGGCATGTTGTTACAGCAGAAGTCAGGCCTCCTCACCTTCAGTGTGCAGCTCATGTTAGTATGTTAAATTTAAACACTGCAAACTACGTGCTTGTATTCTCTTTTGCACCTGAGAAAAGATTAAAAGGGGCAAATGAACGCCCAAGGACAGTGCCTTCTGCAGCTCCCTGCTGAACCCTGTCATGGCTACAACCACCTGTGGATCTATGCAATATACCCTTCTCTTTTGGCATGTTGGTCTTTTCAGAGCCCTGTGCTACTTTTCCCCATGTGAGTTAACTCAAGTATCCACACTGTGCTGTGCAGTGCAGATGTGCCTTTTGGCAGATCTGGAGGCACTGTGCATACCAGCTCAGTTAAAACGTGAGATTAGAGCTGAGCCACAGATCTCCTTCTCTGCCCCACCTGCTTCTCCTTCACCTTCTCATCATAAAGCTGGTCCAGAATGACAGGCCCAGGCTGACAGCGTTTTGTGCTCTGCTGTCTTTGTGGCTTACAAAGATACAACACTATTGCTTTATGAGCTTAAGCTTGTCTGAGTGTAAACTTAACCTTCAGTGTGTATCTCTCAGTGTACTATTTAGAGAAATTTAGATTTAGCCTCCGTGGATCACACACCCTGGAAAAGCAAAGTATTGTGAGTCTGAGTAAGGTGGCAATTGTTCCAAGGGGAAAGTAGAGTAGAGTGTTGAAATTAAAGTAGGAAGTACTGATGTGCTAGCAAACATTTCAAAACCCTTCCTTGTAGAGCATTTTAATAACATGGTAATGTTTATGTAAAGTGAGCTTATAGTGTCACACTTGAATCTAATAAAGTGGACATCCATCATGCTGTAATAAAGAGAAGAGCTTCTAATTAAAGTAGGACATCATTTGCAGGATTAAAGTCATTTAGCGTAATTGAAAAGTGTTAATACTCTATTTTATCCTCTTCCATTTCTATCACTTCAAGGGTAAAAACATTTTAAGGTGAAAACGCATCTTGTGTCTTTAATTGAATGTTATTACCTACTGATTGTACCATGTTGAAGCTGCTTAATTACAAACCTGGAAAATTAATCACCATATTGAGAAACAGATCCCCGAGGGTTAGAATAGTCTTTTTTGGCAAATAAACGTAACATAAAAATTGATACCTACATGGTTTATAATCAAACCTTCAAACGCGGCTCAGTGTGATTTACAACACCCTCGTGTTAATCTCGATTGATCATCAGTGAAGTAACACAGGTTAGGGTTACCCTCTCACTATATAACTTGCCAGATTTTGCAGTGAGATGCCATAAGGGAGGTGAGTTTCCATGTACTGTTTATCATCATACAAATGGAGGGTGGTATTTTTGCCAAATTACATGACTTTTCACCTTTGCAGGCCCAGCTATAAATTGTTTCTTGTCCCTACATTGCTTACTTCTGCTTTTACTTGAGGAACTGTTTGCAGCACCACTTTTAGTGTTTGAAGTAATGTTATGTAGTCGTGTTATCCCACTCCAGTAATTGTAGGGCATTTTTCATTGTGACTCCATTTCTGGATCCTGTGTTTTTGAGCACAACCAGCTGGAAGGGAGGGGAGCTGTTCCCTCCTGAGTAATTTTTTGTGCCAGCCTGTGCATAAACAGCTGGCCCTTTGTACTTGGTAGCCTTTTCCCCAGAGCCCAACAGCCGCCCACCAATGAAATGCACGAGGGCAGGGTGTGTGTGATCTTTAGATTCTGTGGATTAAATCCTTCCTTGAGATAAATTCAGTGGCGCTGTGTCAGGAATGCCTCTGGTCCCACTTTTGGCAACCCAGCATCTGTGTCCAGATGAGCAACCCGACAGCTGATTAAATTACCAAAAAAAAAAACAAAACCATTTTAAAAAGAGGTTTTACTGTAATTTAGGGCAAGTTATAGTTCATAGTTATCTGGCCTTTGAAGGGAGGAGCCATAAGACTGGTTAACTCTTCCTGATGTGTGGAATATTTACTGGGAAATGGTACCTTCCAGAACAGAGAGGTCCATGCTGAAGATCAAAAGAAGAGCAGTCTCCCTTCTCATACAGTGATAAAGAGGATTCTGGATTATTTTTCTCTTAAGAATTAGTAGCTCAATCCTTGCACTGTCTTTTACATCGTGTTTCTTTATACACTTCACATAATGAGTGATAACTGGAGTCAAAATCAACCATGTCAAAATTCTCCACATTCTCATAAAATTTAGAGAAGTTTTCATAATACCCTTATTCAGTGGGTATCTGTGCCAAGTAGAAGTTATTCTGAAAGTTTCCAGGCAGTTCAGAAAACAAGGCAATTATGTGAGACCCACTTATTCACATAGCCTGAAATTGCTTCAGAATTTTAACAGTTTTTTCCTATTGGATCTGACATGTTTACTGGGTGCATATTGATTTTTGAGGAAAAAATTTGCTGTTATAAATTTCTTGAACATTGCCATTGAAACAAGGCAAGGGAAAAGCCTAGGGTGACAAGTATCCTTGTAGGTTAATACAATTATAAGGATACTTCGGATCTTATTTAAAGCATATCACTTTCCTTTTGCTGCCAAACCCATAGAGATAAAGGCATGAGTTTCACTTAAAAGCAGAAATTGTTTCTTATTTGAATTCTTATTTGTTTCTTAAGCAGTTTGTTGCTTATCAGTTCCAAATCCTTTTTTGTAAACCGTTAAGGTCTGATGAAAAGTTGTTTAATACCCTATTCTACACTTTTAGATTCTATTTTTATCTCATACAGACAAGCTTAAAAGTTAGTAGGGAGTCATCATTAGAATGCACAGCAGAGCTATTCAGAGCTGCAGTAATGACTGAAAGCTTATCACAGCATGTTAACAGTGTTTTGGGGTATTCCTGCTGCAAACAACTGTGTTTTTCGTAGAGGCTTGTTGAGTTGACATAAAAGCCAGACCCCATTTTACTAGAATTACTTTTGTTTAATTGTTGTTTAAGCTGTTCTCCTTTCTGCCTCATTGAGCAATGCTGCTGACCTTTCTCTTCGCATTACTTTCCTTTTCCTGTTCTTATTTATTCACGAGAGCTGTGCCAGATGGTATAACTTTTTCCTTGAAAACACAGCCCTCACTACTAAAACCTTTTCAGTATTGATTCATTCAGTCCTTCATCATATGCAATGACTACTACAGCCATTCCAGTTATTATTATTGACATCTCTCTTTTCTCCAATCCAACCCAAAGGCAAAAGCTAATCTCCCTGTTTTGTGCTAACTGATGTCTTATCCTACATGAAATTATTTTTTCTCTCTGATGATTTCTACATCAGATTAATACCCTTTCTCGTCACCCTCAAGGCTCCATGATGCATTTCTCCTTTGGTGTATCTCGGTTTTAATTTCCTTTTACTTCTCCTTTAAGCTCTCATGCTCTGCCAGCTTCTCCTACTTTATGACCTGGTCACATCTTCCTCCCAGCTTTATTTCTGTGCCCCACTCTTACTTTCTCCCTTGCCCAGGACATATTCACAGCCAAACAATAGTGCTGTGCTCCCTCAAGTCTCCAGGATTCAATTTTTTTCTGCTAGTTTTCTAATGTTTACTGTAGTGTTATGTCCTCCTGGTTTGATAGCCCAAGTAAGTATATTATTACAATTACATTCAAAAAGAAGATGAATGTGTCACAAATATAAATCACTCAAGTGTGATTGTTGGAAAATGTCTCCTCGCCTACACCCCCGGAACACAGCTCTGTGTGCTGTCAAAGGGCTGTTTCTAATTTAAACTGCAAGTTGCCCAAGGCAGGGAAAGCCAGCTCTATGTGTTCATAAAGTCTTACTTTTTCTTCTGGTTTATTTATAGTACTTTTAAGGGGAAAATCATCATCTCCCTAGCTGAGGGAAAAGTGGTGCTTTTGTGTTTGGAACTGAGGTTTGATGAATTGTCTTTGCAGAATCTACTCTTCCCAAACCAGCCTCTCCAGCCCAACAGCAGATACTCAGTGTCACCGACCGGAGACCTCACCATCACCAACATCCAGCGGTCGGACGCAGGATACTACATTTGTCAAGCACTGACGGTTGCTGGAAGCATTTTAGCAAAGGCTCAGCTGGAGGTTACTGATGGTGAGCTATTAGAAATTCCTATTGTTTTTTTTTGTTCTGTCAAAGGGATTTTAAAAGCAGTGTAAATAAAGGCGTATGAGATCACATAATTCATACAAGTAAACACACAATTTTCTGTAGGAAATAAAATGGAAAAGGATCTCTGTGCAATAGTCTGTGGAGTCAAAAAGGCATCAAGGTCTATTTTGCCTTTTGCTTGCTTTCTGAAGGTTCCATAACAGTGCAAACAAGGGGAAAACAAGCTTAAAATAGGGTTGGTGAGAAAGGAAGCTACTTGATTTGCTAGAGCTAAGGGAGGACTGCAAGAAAGCATTGTGGAGAATGAATAGGTTTCTGACTAAAGCAGTGGTGCTTTTAGTTTTTTTAGCAGGGGTGCTAAAAATTAGTCCTGATTCCCAACAATCTTTACTACTATCTTACAGAGCTAGTTTGGGAATGTGTCCTCAGCTCAGTTAAATCAACACAGTTGGTTGAACGTAATGGAGTACTGTTGGTTTAGAACAGCTACAACATGTAGCCCTTTAGTCACTCTGTGAATAAGGTACCTACCTCAGAGCTCTGTTCTAAGAATTTCCTTATATGGTTAGGTGTGAAAAAGTCATGAAAATACGTAGGTAGGGAAGAGTTTTCAGGAAAGGAAAAGCATCTGTCGTGATGCATTCTGTTTCAAATTTTTGGGTTTGAAATTTATCCTGCCTTGAAGTTTACCTTACTCCATCTACAAACATGAATCCTTTTCATATGTGAGGAATCCTGTTGATATCCCTCCTCATCCTATTGTGCATAGAAGGCAGTTTGCATCCTTTAATGCTAGTGAGGGAAACAGTAGAATTCCTCTTACACCAGGAGATTGTGGCATTCCCCGGCATCATTATTCCTTATCTTAACTGACACATTAAATATCTCCTGACAGACTTTGATGAATTTTTGCCATTAAAACTGTTGTTATATGCAGAGGTCTACTTTTACTGTTCCCTTAGAGACCTGCCTGCACCATGAAAGTTTGAAAAGATGTCTAATTTTGAATAATCTGCCTTCTCACAAGAGCATATTCATCACAACTGACAGGTAGAGAGGTTCAGGCTCATGTTATAGAGGTTTGAGCATTAATTTGATGCCTTTTCTTTGTTTTCCAAAAGCTGCCTATATTTTTATGACAAGGGAAGATAATTTCTGCCTTATCCTTGCATCTCTTCAAGCACATTGCTTTTCTATAGTTTCTGGAGACTAAAGGCCTGGCTTTTCTCTGCGATCCCTTTAAGTCCTTTCTCTCGTGGTCTGTGACAAAATGATGCATTTTCATTCAATTCAAATTTAAATGTAGATTAAAAGGTAATTTAAAATTAATGGAAAGGCAGTATTTTTTAATATCTGTCCATAGTGCTGCCTGACTCAGGGCCATGACTGTGATTGGAATAAATAGAACACACAAACATTGGCTGAGAGGACATTGAGCTGTTAATGGTTGCACCTGCTGATGCTGTACAGATTTACAGCAACAGGCACTGAGTGGATCAAATCAGGTTCAAGGACACTAGTGATGAGAAATTCTTCCTTTTGACGGGCAAGGCCCGTGGTCCTTCTTTATCTGTTTCTTGTGGGGGGGAAAAAAATTAATCCTAATTGATCTCTTTGCAATTTTTTGTTAGTTTATTAGCAGAAAGTGTCCCTGCTAAAATACAAACTCACCTACAGTGGATTCTGATTAAAGGCAGTGTGCATTCCACATTAGCTGGAAGGCATTAGCTGGAGGCTCTGCTGCTCAGAGAGTGCAAGGCCTGCGTTCTTCAAACGCTTTCCAGAACCCCCTGTCAGCATGATCGTTATGAAATAATACAAAATTGCTTTATAGAAATACCATTTCATCCCTGAGTCAAAGGGCGGGTGAGGTCAGAAGAAAAGTGCCAAAACAACATTGTGGAACTGAGATTATATAAATAAATGTACCATTAGATCACAGATATTTTTTTTAATTGCTTTTAGTTAGGAAGTTACCCATAAATGTCGAAATAATCTGTTTTGGTTGATGCTGAGCAGAAGTTAAGGAAGCTAATGATTTTTATCAGTAGGGAAATCTAATTTAATGGTTTTAAAAATATAATAAAAGACAAACACTGTGCATGTTAGCTATATACTTAAGCATTAGTGTTCTAGTTTTTGGCTGGTGATTTCAGTTTTACTTCATAGCCCAGAATTTTTCTGTTTGGTTAATGATTTAATAATAGTGGCGAGCCATCTTTTTCATTTTGAACACATTTTTGTTTGATCCAGAGTAATTTAGATCCAATTGAAGTTCCAATACAGAATGAAAACATGTCATGTGCAGAAAAACAAGTGCTTAATTATACCATATATAGCAGTGTTTCAGTTGTTACATTTTTGCACTTACAAGTCTTTACTGGAAATATTTTTAACTCAAGTGTTCACATGAGAAGAGATTACTAGCTGTGATGAAATGTGCTGAGTTGAGTGATAATTTTGCTGATTATGGACTGTGCTAAGAGCCTTTGGTGTATTTGAAATTCAAATCTTGTATTTTCTTGAAAGGCTATCATGTAATTCACTGCCTAACGCACATCTGGAAAAGCAAAATCATTTCAAAAATTGAACAATCTTAGCAATCCTTTCAAACTCAAGAAGTGAATATGCAGCTCGCAATCTTAAAATGACAGATCCTGCAAATAAACCAAATGCTTCCATTTATGTCTGCGCTCAGCATAAAATAAATAGTTTACAATTAGTATTTAGTTACATAAATTTATTCATTATGCACAGAATATTTTGGAGAAGGTATTAATTTCTCCTTAGTAATCATTTATTAATAAAAATTGTGGCCAATGCATGTTTAGCTCTAGGGTCAACCTGTCCAGTTGACCCAGCAGTTGCTGTTTAGGGTGAGTATTGGGTTGGAAGGAAAAGATTAGCCTCACAGCGTGGATTTTTCTGACAACATAAGAATGAACTGGTTTAGGATATTAAATTAATTAAAAATACTGTGTTTCTGGGATTTTGAATAAAAGCAAAAGGCTGGATCTATAAGGATAATTCAGAACAGATTAAAAAAAGTAAGAGGAGGAGTTGGCAGCATACCTCAACAACCCACTCTCCACTGATTTGGAACAGACACTTAAGGCATTTTACCCAGACTCCTCTGCAATTTCTTTTTTTATTATAGGTCTGTTGAATACTCTGGGGTATCTCTCTCTCAAATCCTCTACTCACAGTTTACTTGCCTGCAAATCTGGCCACCGTGATTCTTAGCCCTCATCAAATGTGTGTTAAATATTTTATAGCAAGTGTGACAGTCTCAAACAGAAGACATTCAGAATAACTTCACAGCCTCCTGTGAAGCTCTTCTGCAAGAGAAGGGGATTGGTCTCTACTTTTCCAACCTAACCCTAAGCCCGGCCCTGCCCTATCATACTAGTGTCATCATATGAATTTCATGACTTATGTTTGATTTTCCCCATTAATTCATCAGGAAAGGTTTTGAAATTTTGATTTTGGAAGTGACAAAGTAAAGATTTCATTTTGTCATTCTCTTATTTTAATTTCTTGTTGTAATTTGATGACATTCCACCCAAAGTTAAATATGATTTCAGTTGATCCAAATTGCATTTTTAGGGAATAAACTATTAATTAACAAATATAATTTTTTCTTTTCCTATAATCTGCTCCAAATTTAAGATGCATTTTATCACAAAAAGAAATATTTTAATTTTTCAGTAACCAGAATATGGGAATATACAGATACTGGCAAACAGTTTCAAATCCATTTTTTTAAATTAAATTAATTTTGGTATCAACCTCTGTTTGACCATGAAAATATTTTTGTAGCCACAGAAAATGTTTCTGTGGAGTGGATGTAAAAGTTTCCTGTGAGGGGAAAACTCTGTAAGTTAAAAAAAAAAAAAAATTAAAATGTTTTAAAAGCAACTAACAAACCCTATACCATTGTATGGATATTTTTCATTATCTCTCTGTTCTTCAGAATGCTTATGATATACGTTTTTAAACCTCTAAGTAAGTTTTGGATCCTTGCTAATGTGGAGAACTATGTGGTAGGAACACAAGCACCTACACAGGTTTTATAGAAGATTTACAAGTCCTGGTTGTGAAGACAATACAGTCATTCACAGATCAGTGGAAACCCTAAGTGTTCATTTAACCTTTAGCCTTAGTGTCATGGAAACCTGTAGTGGTCTTTCACCCATGACACCCTTGAAAATGAAGATTCCTTCTGGCCAGGAGACTTTCAATTACACTATTGATCAGAGCTATTTAAAGGATTATGAGCTCCTCATTTGTGCTGTAAAAAAACTAATTACATGCCAAAGAACAATATCTGTAATGCAGTAGGTTTTGAAAATGTCTACGTTGCTACACATATGAAAAAAAAATTAGATGAAGCAAATAACTGCAATAGAATAGTTAGCAACTTAAATAGTAATTTTTTTTCCTTAAATTTTAGCTACCTAAAATACTGGGATTTCCTGTTTTACATTAAATCTAAAGGCTAACTTGCAGTTAAGTTTTTCATTTGAGTATACTTGTACTGCAGGTATCCTTGTAGTACATACGAGATGAGATCAATTTTTATTTCACCAAATGGCTGAACTGTGCAGTCATAAGGAACCTTAATGAGCTAAAAAATTTCATATAATTTGAAAATGCATTACATTTTCTCTTTTTTTGTAATATAGTGTTTCCTGTCCTATCTCTGAGTTCAGTGGGTGATATTTCAGAATTTCCAAAATAGCTTTTACATTATGGTGTTAATAAATAGTCTGTATTGGCTTTCTATTTTCAGTTTCAATTTCAATAAATGTGATGAACTCACACTCCAAGGTGTGATTCTGATAATATTAATGATTTTGTCCTTTGTGAATCTTGTTAACAAAACAGAGTAGTTGTATTTTTGCATCATTCAAATTTCAGAAACAATTATTTTAGGCATAAAATGTACCACTAACATGTCCCTAATATTTTTTATTTATTAAATAGCATAATGAAAGCACTTTTGATCTGTTGAAGGTTCCAGAGGTTTGCATCTCAAACAGCTCAAATACAACAGAAACCTTATTGCTTCATAATAATTTCTTTTCACTTCATTGTTAGAGTTAAATGTTTTGTGTGGACTGTAATAAACAGATTCTGAGCTACAATAAATGATTCAAACTCAATTGACATTAGCAGAGGGAGGCTAACTTGCACTAGTTTAGAAGATAATCCTGCCTGTTACAATATGTAATACCAATCACATAATTGTTCAGTTGTTAAAAGATTTAAAACAGCAGCAGTGTGGCAGGTAAATATATAAAAATGAATACTCAGTTCTGTTATGCTGATTTCGTGCAACAGTCAAAGCCTTGTTCGTATTCAAGTATTTCACATTCCTTTTGTATAAACACGTTCTTTAGAAACAAAAAGTTATGCTTTTCTGCTTAACAGATGGCTCAGAGGATAGGTTCAAAGCAGAATTATTTATGAAAAAATGGTCTTTCAAGAAAAGTGAACATGAGCATTTTACCTCATCTTCAAGGTATCCCACTGGTCATGGAATGAGGTTTATACAAAGCCATGCACTCGCTTAGTGGTTGCAGAGTCCTTAAAGCAGTATTTCAAGCATGCAAATGTAAATTATCAGGGGAAGAAAGTAAGAGAGCTCATGGCTTTAAACGGTTGATGAAATGATTTGATAAGTAAGCGTTTAAATGGTGTGATTGAGTTTGAGCTTTCCTCCACTGGAAAGAGCAGTACAGTCATTTAGATCACTCAGATTATGAGCATGTTTTGTATTACTGTGAGGTATTTTTTGTGGATGAAAACTTGCAAACTGAGCAGGACTGGGGGATGTGGTTGGTACCCATGCTAGAATAGTGTTAGTTTTTTACTTTGAACTCTTAACAGATTTTCTCTTCTAGGTCATAAATTAGGTAAGCAATTAAGCACATTTTGATGTGACATCAAATGTGTGCTTTAAGTGCTTTCCTAAATTGGAAGAAATAAGTGATGCACTTCAATTCTTTTCAGAATCAAGGTCTTAATTTTCATCCTGTGTTAACCAAATGAGTCTGATGATCTTTGCTGACAGAAATTTACATGTCTAGGTGTTATCTTGCAATGGTGAAATAAAATCCTTACAAGAATACTTTTCAAATACGCCAGCTAATTGTTAACATGTATCTACGGGTCTTCCAAAAATAACGTCTTTAACCTCTTGGATACTGGCTCTTAGAGTTGGTGCTGCGTGAAGGAACGGGGCTCACTGGAGCAGAGGTTCTTTAAAGGTGTGGATGTCGCTGTTTAGTCTTGACAGATAGGCCTCCACCCATCATCCTCCAGGGACCCATCAACCAGACACTGGCAGTGGATGGCACAGCCTTGCTGAAGTGCAAGGCCACCGGTGACCCCCTTCCTGTCATCAGCTGGTTGAAAGAAGGATTCACCTTCCTGGGCCGAGACCCTCGGACGTCCATACAGGACCAGGGGACGCTTCAGATTAAAGCGCTGCGGGTGAGTAATGGTGACAAAACAGGCGTGACAAGTTCTACACGGCTGGTTCTGACCTGCTGGTGTGTGCCTGGAGCAGCTCTGCTGCCTCCCCCTTGTCTTCAAATTTAACTTGTCTTTTTTTGCTGTGCAATTCTCACCAAGTCCAAAGCCTATTTCATTCTTTGACACTGTATAGGGAAGAGGCGGGGAGGTGAGGGGGGGAGAAGAAGAGCTAAACTGGTATCAGATATTTCTATGACAATTCCCTAAAAATAGAACTGATGTTTAAAATCCTATGTGTGTTTCAGTAAAACACATGAGTTGGGGATGGATAGAAATATAAAAGGACAGTCCTTCCTGTCTTTTCAGTTAGTCTTACCATGAAGCCATTGGCCTCTCTGTTAAAACTTAGAGGAGTTCCTTGCCAACACATGATCATAATTTCCCAAGGACTTGTAATGGTAGCACATGATCTGGATTTCATCAGGGTTTGACCATGCACTTTCTCCATCAATGAGTCTTGTCAGTCCTGAACTGGATGACTTATTCCAATATTATGCTTGCTGGAAATATTCCACCAGGCTGCAAATGGCAAAAGACAACTCGTGCATGAAGTCATATGCAGCAGTATTTCTATTTAAAATAAATACCTATTGTAACATTTACATTTTGACACATAATGTTATAATATTCCAAATAGCATAATGTCCTATGTTGTTGATAAATATTGCATCACTAATCTTTTTTTTTTTTTTTTTGGCTTTTAATTTTTCCCTGTTCAAAGATAAACCTGTAGATTTTTGTGTGTATTTGGACAAGCACATACATGGAAAAATATTAAGTTAAATGTCCTTATTTGTCAAGAACTTAAAGACAATTTCAGGAAACATTTAATTTCGTCAGCAGAAATTTCTGCACTTGGCTTTTCCATCCAAAAAAATGTCAATAAAATGTAGCTACTGATGACAGGACATAAAGAGCAGTTTTGTTTTCTGATACCATCTCATCAGTGATCATAGATGAATTGTGAACTTTCTTGGAACAAAATGGAATTTATTAAAAAATTTATGCTAGCTTTCCTTGAGTAAACAGTTTATCCTTCCTCCCTGGGCTGAAGGCAGGTTTAGGCCGAGAAGGTTAATGCATTTTTCCTGTAGAGCTGGATTAAAGAGTGCGCTTGAATAGTCAAGATTCCCCAGTAGTGTTAGAAAGCAGCAATTAAAGGTGGAAGCTTAGTGATTTCAAACAAACTTCCAGGCTGTGACAATGGGCTTCTGTGGAGTGTCCGTGAGGCAGAAGCTCCTGGGATACCTGTCTGCATGCAGCTATGCAAACAATGAAATTGGTTCTGAATCGTGCCAGAGCATTAATCTCACTGTCAGAGGCCCAAAGTCTGTAAACTGAAGGGAAAAAAAAAATTGCTTGCAAGGGGAGAAGAAAACAGTATTAGTAGTGAGTGTGGTTTTGAAAGGCATGAGGCTTTTATTGATCCTTAAGTGGCTCATTCACTAGTAACCGATTTTCCTTAGAGGTTCAGAAAGGCATTTTTTATAAACCCCTCTGTAGCAGTGCACTCAGATTCAAGAACAAAAACTACACAGGACCATAAACCCCAGTTTTCTCCTGTCCCTTACAATTTTTATGAATTAAATATGGATTTAAGTCTGGAATGTTTAACTTTTCTCTCGGGTCTACCTGAGCAAGGACCAGCACCACTTCCTAAGCAAAAAAATGGTCATGAAAATGTCAAAGTACACTTACATACCAAGTTCAAAATAAATTACTGTTTGTCACCCACATATCCTAAGCCTTCTGGATGAGGGTAGATTTAGATTAGATATCAGGAAGGTATTCTTTAGTGTGAGGGTGGAGCAGGTTTCCCAGAGAAGTCATGGATTCCCCATCCCTGAAATTGTTCAAGGCCAGGTTGGATGACACTTTGGTCAACTTTGGTTTAGTGGATGATGTTCCTGCCTGTGGCAGAGATGACCCTCAAGGTCCCTTTTTAGCTGGTAATTTTCTGCAATGTAGCTCTTTCAGTTACCACAATCACATTATTCATGAGCCTGCAGCAGTCACAGGGGCCAGAGTAATAAGTATGAACACAGAGATTTTTCTGATGAGCCAATCTTTCGAGTTGCTCTGAGGAAGACAACTGAAAACTCACATACGTCACTCACTCAGTACCTGTTCAGACAGCTCAGCACTTACAGAAATCACCCTTCTGGTCCACAGAAATGTACCACACCAGGTTTAGGCACCTTCCATTAATTAAGGAACAAAACTGTTTATTTTACTGAATAGCAAACATTTTTCCATTCACCTCCCCCATTGTTTTTTCCATAGCACAAAAAAAAAAAGAAGTATAAATAATTAAATTATCAACACACTATGTCTGTATCTAATCCATCCACAGTCTGGAAGTCAGATAATTTGCCATAACTTGCAAGAAGCAGTGTATCTCCAGCTTGCTTTATGTTTTGAGTTTGCCTTCTGGAAGTTACTGTCTTGTACACCACATACTTCATTGACTATGCCATATACCATCTGTCACAGTAGCACACAAATGAAGTTGAGAACCATAGCCTTGAGAAATATTCCCTGTTACCTTGTAATGAAGAATTATATATTTAATAAAAGATCATAGGAAGCAAAATAAAACACTGCTTCAGAATGCTATAAGGCTCTCTCCTCTGGAAAATCTCTCTTTTCAAGAGTGTTTCTCATTTCACTAGCAGCACCTCTATATTTTGAGTGTCTGAACCATTGTCAGAGGGGTTTCACTGTTGCTTGTATTTCATGGAGAAAAAAATCTCCTGAAACGCAAGTTAGGCTCCTTCAGGCAGTTGAGCTGCCTTTCTCCCCTAAGAATTCCTCCTCTTAAGTTGCTTCCTCCCCTAGGAATGATACACTGCAGTCTTAGTGTATCTGAAGATACTACCAACAAAATTCAAGCGTGAACAAGGTAAAAATCAATTAAATTATATATCAACAAGTAATCTAAAGAATATCTTGCTTATTTGCCTTGACATTCTTCTTGAAGAGTGAAGTATGAGCACATATGCTGATCTGCATTTAACAAAACCCATTACAATTCCTTAAAGTCCAATAAAGCTTTTTGGATGCATTTCTATTTCCATCAAGTCATCTGATGGTGAATATAATTCTTCTTCTTTATCACTAGAGTCAGCACTCTCCCTCTTCTGCTTCCACCTCCAGATTACCATGCTGTATGCATAGTGGTAGGAGAGCTTCTCTGTATATTTTGTGCTTTGTGAAGTTACTGTTTCCCATCCATCTCTGTGGTCTTCACTAGTTCCTGACTCAGAAATCTTTCTTTTAAATTTAAATAGGGAATAGGAAAACACTTGGCAAATTTTCTAGCAGGACAATTTATGCAGTGATGAGATTAATATTGACAATCAAATTCAAAACAGTTTCCCCAAGTAAATTTAAAGTACTTGAACTGACAAGGGAATCATAATAGTTTTATACAAATGCTTTTTTTTTTGCTACTGAAGGGCCTTGCAAGCCACAAATAAAATCCCATGTGAAACAGAAGAAAGGTAAGCATAGTGTAGGATCTAATTTAATCTTTCTATATGAAAATTGCTTGGTGGACTGTCTGTGGAGAGAGAACCACTCTTAAGCATCAACAGTATTTGTTTGTGTGGTGGCCTGTATAGAAATGACTTCATCTGTCATAAAAGTCTAAGATGATGTAACAGCCGTCCTTGGCACTGGAGCCTGTACTTCTGGGTCATCACAGGATAATGATTGCCCTCTAAGAGGTTAATTGTTGTTATATTGTTACCTGAGTTCACCTGCATTTGTTGTAACCAATGCAAACACTGGCGCTGTCAAAAACATCCATTCTGTAGCATTTACAGTACTGGTACCATTAACAATATGAAAATTAGAATTAGTAAAGTATTAGAAGCAAGTAATCTTATTATAGTTCTCTAAAAGTAAGCCACCATTAAATGATTGTTGGAAAATATCTGGTGCCCTCTAGTCTGATGTAAAATGTAGGCTAAGTCCTTCTTACCAAGAAACATTTAGGAAAAGAAAATTAGAGTAAACTCAGCTGATTCTAAAAGGTTGTTAAAACTGCCCTTACGCCCCTTTTATCTCCAGCTGTCCGATACTGGGACTTACACTTGCGTGGCTACGAGTTCCAGTGGGGAGACATCTTGGAGTGCTGTGCTGGAGGTGACAGGTAAGGGATGTCCAGGGCTGTTTCAGCTGGCACACAGTGAAAGTGTAGACCATGTCACAGCAGTCTGAGTCAAATAATCCATTCTAGAACTTCTGAGATTGACATCGAGAAGTTTTGGAGGAGAAAGTGCCGTTCTTGCACACGACTTGCATGTCATTCCTGTTATCTTTAAATGCCCATTGACATCGAAACAGTTTTTGTGTTTGTCTCCAGTGACAGAGGGAAGCTATAATTCTTCTAAACGGGAGTGCTAATAAACTGGATTTATCCCGTAATTGACTTGGCCAACAAAGCTGTTATGCCTACACAGAGGCATTTCAAAGTCCAAAGTGCTCTCTGTGAATACTGGAGTTGATTTGGATACAGGAACTTTCTCAGCTGTCTAGAAACTGAGTTTTTGGTATTTTATGTAAATTACAGTAAAGTTGGTGGGGTATTGTTCTGGTTTTCTTTGGTTTTTTGGGGGGTTTTTTTGGGTTGGTTTTTTTTGGTTTTTTTTTGTTTTTTTTTCTCTTTTTGTTATTCTTTTTCCTTTTTAAAAATATATTTATATATAACCTTTTGAATTTTGCAATTTTTTCTTTCAGTATGCACTTAAAGCTCTTCATCCAAAAACATATGCAATTTTGGACTTAGTTCTTTGCAGATTAAGAGTATTCATTATGCTGATTTTTGCAGATGTTTGCTATGTTTTTCCTTTTAATCTTCTACTTTGATCAAATTATATAACCGAGGATAAAGAATAATTGTTTTGCATTTGCCCTTCACAGAATCTGGTGGAGCAACAGTCAGTAAAAATTATGATATGAATGACCTCCCTGGGCCACCATCCAAACCTCAGGTCACTGATGTTACTAAGAACAGTGTCACCCTGTCCTGGCAGCCAGGGACCCCTGGAAGCCTACCAGCCAGTGCATATATCATTGAGGCTTTTAGGTATGTGAATTATTCCACTTTTAAGCTCCTTTCTTTCTAATTTTGCTTAAACCCTGCTAACAGCTGTTCTCCTGGTATTGTGGTGTTCTTTTGGACTCCTCACATATCATTAGAGGTTCATTAAATGACAACTTCTATAGCAGGCACTGATTCATATTTTTTAAATTGGTTTTTTTTAATTGATCATTTTTTTTAAGTGATTAGTTGGAGAAGCATCTGACAATTTCTATGGGAATATAACAACAATGCAGTCATTATTTGTTACTTAACATTGATGGTCAGTGAGAGTCGTCTGTGGGAATGCTGCAGGTTCTTGAATATCACAGTACAAATGATATGAAAATAAGTGGGTATTTCTGAAACTTCTCTACATACTTCAATTCCTACTCTTGTAAAAGCAGTACCTATTAAAGAATCAAATCACTTTAAATTTCTGTTTTGTACTGTTTCAAATAGATGAAAACTTTTAAGTGAAAAGGCTGGTGTTGATAATATAGGATTTTATCCTGCAGCCCGAGGCTGAAGAGACTCCAGCTGCTCCCTCCCACACACCAGCACTTTCTATGTGGTACAAAAGAATTCCTGGGCTCCGATTCAGCAAGTTTGGTTCAGCATGGGCCATACCTCTGCAATGGATCTGTTGTACACATTCTGGCTTAAAAATCCACAACATTCTTAAATGTTTTCCTTAATCAAGATATTCAACAAACAACAAATATTTCAGTTCATCTTTTAATTAAAAGTCATGCAAGTCAAAATCACATACACGCAAATTTTTGCTAAAATGCTTCATTCTGCTCTGTTGATGTGTAAAGAACATTATTGTGTGTGCAGTTGGTTGGTTTTGTTCTAGAACTTATTCTTTATGCTTTGCATGAATGAAGAAACTGGAACAACATAGAACTCATAGCTTTCCATTTTCTTTTTCCTCTTAATATGTTTAAAGATTTTTTTTATCAATACTTTATACAACAAGGCACAATAAAATAAATTTTTCTCTTTCAACTCTTGTGACGTTTCCCTCTAGATAAGCTTTAATGGCATCCCATCAATAATTTTATCAAAAGCCAGACATTTTCATTAAAAGCTGTTTTTACAATCACATTTGAAATCTTTCATATGGTGGATTTTAATCTAATTATAATAATGTTGAATTGAAAATGTAGTGACAAAAAAAACATTCATATACTTTCCTTCCTTTAAGAGCAAGTTTTTTGATTTTTTTTTTAACTTTTATGATTTTAATTCAAAGAGACTACTTTTCTTCCAATGACAATTTATTGACATAATTTACTTAGCAGTATAAAAAATTATTCTTTTAACAGAATTTTCCTTTTAAAGGCTGATGTTCAAAAGTAGCCTGTTTATCATTCAAATTTACTTTACAGCTCTCCACACTTTCCTTTTGCAGGCATTTATTTTAAAGAAGCAGCAAAAAGTTTTGCTTCTGTTGCAACGAAAAATACTTTTGAGAGCTGTGTTGTTTTTTTATCCCATCTCAAGGAGTTAGCTGAACAAGTATTTTTAATTTTACCCATACTTCATCTTGATCTTGGGTTTCAAAATAGGTTCTTTTGCTGCTTAATTTTTCCTCTTGCATTAATGTATAACCTTCAGCCCTCTTCTCATTGCAGCCAGTCTGTGAGCAATAGTTGGCAGACAGTGGCAAACCATGTGAAGACCACCCTCTACACTGTGAGGGGCCTACGCCCCAACACCATCTACCTGTTCATGGTGAGAGCCATCAACTCACAAGGCCTGAGTGATCCCAGCCCTATGTCAGATCCTGTCAGGACACAAGGTAAGGGTGGCTGTGCTTGAGCTAAAATAAAAAGAAAGATCTGAGAGTTGGCGAATGGGTCAGTCTAGGCTTTAGCACCCTGACTGAAGGAATCATGAATCGAGCTTAACCAATGAAGGTAAAAATAGTCCAGCATTTGCTGTACCAATCTGGAGTTTAGGAGAGAGAGTTTCCCTTTTTAAACCTTCCTACAGTGTAGACCTTTTGATTTGCAATTCACTTAGACTAGCTGTGCTCCTGGTTTCTGTTAAAAGTAATGTGAGTTACCCAAGCTTTTCTGAAAACTTCTCTGAATTCCATGCTCTCCTCTGGTTCTCTTCTCTCCATGTCCTTACTTCCTTTCCATCATTATTATAGGGATATACTGTAATAACAGGTGTTTACGACAGTCAGACATTGTGTTTAGTGTTAGTTTTAATCAAAAGAGTGGCACACAATATCTGTAGTGTGTTGATTAATCTAATCCAACATTTAGGCAGAGAATTGATGTAAATTAAGGCATCTGTGTGCTAAAAATATATTGAAGTTATTCTGAGAAAAGTACATTCTATTTATATACCTACATTTCTGAGTTTTTTATATTAATCCACTGCATAAACCAAGAGGGAAGGCTCAAGTGAAACCCCTCATTTATGGGGTGGGGATAGGACTGATAGTTGTGATCCTCCATTGCTATTGAATCGACTGTTGAATTCTGTTCACGTCGCATTGAGTTCTAACTGCATTTAACTTCCACAAACAAATTTCCCTGCACAGCATGGATTTATTTTTTTGGGGGGTTGACAAGACATTGCTGGACTAGTTAATTCAAGAGTGTCATTCGGTCTTATGCAGGCTGTAATACAGGAATTAATAATTCTTTGGAATCATAATTTTTTGAGTCCAAGGCAATAGCTCGTCTCACAGTTAATTTAAAATGAGATTCTCTGTTTGTTTTTGTGTTTGTGTATGGAGAGAGCATCCAGCTTGTATAAGTGGTTTGTGTACTTCACTGTTCCTAGATGGAAAG
Source organism: Lophotriccus pileatus (assembly GCA_035583135.1). Lineage (NCBI taxonomy): Eukaryota > Metazoa > Chordata > Aves > Passeriformes > Tyrannidae > Lophotriccus > Lophotriccus pileatus. The sequence goes on along the minus strand of JAWWES010000001.1, from coordinate 9,970,867 downwards.
AGATAAACAAGAGTAGGGTAGTATTTCTTTATCACATAACCATCAGATCCAGCCTGTGTCATCCCAGCCTAGTCCTGAATAAATCTGTCCTTAATAATTAGACACTCAAAATAGTAATTCTGGCTGGAAAAGGAGAAACAGAGCTGCTTTCTGAAAAGCTGGAGGAGTGAGTTGTGCAGGGATTTTGTGGCTTGAGCATCACAAGTTTTCTTCCTTATTACTCTTCCATTATTATAGGGTGAATCACGCTTTTCATTGCAACAGCCTTTTAGTCTGCATAACTTATCACCTAGCTAAAAAAAACAACTTTGTTTGGCATTTGAGTGTCAAGTATAGACTTTTTACCTGACATACTGACAAGCAATTTGATTTCAGTAAAAACATGTCTTTTAATTAGCTACAGCATGTGTTGCAGCTTCCATTTCCAGAAGCTGTTTAGCAGTCAAGCACACTGAGACATGTACAGGATTTATAGCTTCTTTGCAAGCCTGCAGTTTAATAGAATTAAATCATAAAATCAATTGAAAATTAACATAATGTTTTGATATGATTTCTAATTATGCCTGAATTCAATTCAGGCTCACAGAAGAAGCTGACACACAGTAGAAAGCCTATTCACAGTGGCCATGGAGAAACAACAAAGCAGCTATAGCAGTGCTATATAATAATTTGCAACAGGTGTCTCTGCTAGCTTTAATAGCTGAGCATTTAATGTCCTGGATTTTTTTAAGTGTAGCAAATACAAGTAATAAGATTTTATGTATATTTTCACCAGTGGACTACAAGTAGATGATCAGGTACTTTCAATAGGTTTACCTTATATGACGTACAACAAAAAAGGACAGGGAAATCATAATTACTCTAGGAAAGGAGTTGATTTTTTTGTTGGATTACTGATAGACCAAGGAGCTGATTTCTTTTGGATTATTAATAGACCAAATCACATATTAAAAAACCCACGTCCAATAAACTATATATAATCCTATCCCTGAAATTTAAATTAATAGCAACTAATAGTAGATCCACTGGAAGCTGATAAAAGAGAGTTAGAAAACATCTAACCAATGTTTGTATAGAAAACATCTAACCAATTTTATTTTTAGAACCCTCTTAATGGTGATCAGAATAGAGCTTCTTGAACCAGTTTTACTTGAGTCATGATTTTATTATTCCAGTACTTGATAATACTAATTTTTCAGTGAGTTCATATTTCTCCCTCCTGGAAATATGTCCCAATAAAATGATGAAATGCCATTCATACAAATATATTATGAACAAATGTTCTTTCCTCTGAGGGAATACAGGTACTTTGCTGGTTGTATACCACAGAGTAACTTAACCTGAAAAGTAGCCATGTAGGTATTTTGTAGCAGGGCTCATAGCTTTTTGTGGATA
>JAWWES010000001.1:9914307-9968422 GCA_035583135.1 Lophotriccus pileatus | reverse complement strand
AACTACTGACAATGAGTGTTGGTGTAAAATGCTTGAAGGAACCATTGGAGGGATTCAGATTTCACTGGCTCTAAAGAGAGCACCTGAATTTCTGTCTAAGTTGGAGGGAAGGGACATGCTGCAGTGGGGTGATAGCTGCAGCACAGCATTCTCCTTTTGGTGAAGTGTGAAAAAGACACACTGCCCGCCTCCTTCACCATTTTCTGACACATACGTTCTGTTTGCAGTTCAGCAAAGGTGATATAAACCTTCATTCACACATATAAACACATATCTCTCTCAAGACTAAGTACTGGGACCACATGGGGTGCTGGAGTTGGAGTCACAAATCCCCATAGGTGTATATCGAGTTTCCAAATACCTTCAGATTTTGACTAGAAGAAACAATTTCCCCACACACTTTGAAGGGCACAAAATCTTGAATAGAAAGTTTTTGTGGTTGATTGGGTTTTTTTGCCTTTTATTAGATCAAAATCAATTTGGCTTCCTAAATTAATTCTTTTGGGTTTTTTTTCATATTTGCACTAGATTTCATTATCTATGTCTGTAAAGGGAAAATTTGCTTTGCAGAGGAGAATGTTATTTTTAGTGTTTGGTTTCTTGTGTGCATGGCATGTGGGGAGGGGAAGCTTAGTGACAGTTTAGAAACATATAATGACTTAATGTCATGTATGGTCTAAGAAAATTTAAAAAGCAAAACCCAAAAATCAAAACCTGTTAATTTTCTTAAATTATACTAACCAGTTTGGTTCCAGGCATCTAGGGAGCATTATTATTTTCTGAGTATTTTGGAACTGCCGAACATTGAATCTCTCTCATCGCTTACTGCAGCAGAGAAAACTTTACCATCTCGTCTGAATACTCATTTAAAGACATTTATATTTCATTATTTCCTAAGTGGCTAAAGGTGAATGGTTTGGTGAATTACTTTATATTCTTTGGAGTTCGTATTTAAACCTTAGTGTTGTGTTGTTTTAAAAGCAGTGTTATGCAGGATGTTTAAATCAGGTCATTAATCTATTCAGTAATTTTTATTGATGCCATATATAGCTCTTCTCATTAAAATAATGCTTTCATGTGTGTGCCTGGCAGATATCAGCCCACCAGCACAAGGTGTGGATCACAGGCAAGTCCAGAAAGAACTGGGAGACGTCATTGTACGGCTGCACAATCCTGTTGTGCTGACCCCCACGACAGTTCAAGTCACCTGGACGGTGAGGCCTCTGTAATTACCTTAACAGTGCTTTCAGTTTGCCTATTTTGCCTACCTATCCCTCCAGTTTTTACAACCCAGAAAAGCTCCATTCTTCACCCCAGTGTGAGTGCTCTGACAAAATAACGTTCTACATGTGTGTATGTATATGCACACATACACACACATATATACAAGTTAATGAAATAGTCCTTTTATTTCCTCTTTCAAGACAGGTTCAGTGCCTTCAGTCTTCTGCTCAATTCTTCAACCAGACAGTCTTTGGCTGTCTGCTTAGAAAAATGTGATAAAAATGGATATGCTTAACACCATAATCTAGAGGATAGCTGATCTGTGGATTCATTACTGTGCACATCAAAAAATCATCAAAGTTAAATATCAACACGAAATTGCTGTATGAAAAAGCACTTTGCACTTCAAGGCATGGGGACCTCTGACAATACCCTATTATTTAGTGACCCAAAAATGAAAAAAAATAACTTTCCTATTGGACACTTTTAGTGAAGTCTAAAGCACATGGTGCTAATGCCTGATCCACTGTGTAGCATCTGGTTTTCTAGCATAAGCCTTACCCACAATCTGAACATCCTTTCATTATAGAAGACCAGAGTCTTTTTGGCAGTACTTAACAACATTTCTATTTGAGGGGTCAAACTACTGGGTAGAATTTCTGATATAGCGCTTTGGCTTTCAAAATGCTACGTTTCCCTTCCTGAGGCTTGAAGGAAAGGATTTGTAACAGAAGAAGGAGAGAGTTCCCAGGGCACTGCGCACCAGAAAGAGTGCTTTGCTCCTGGGGCATCTGCCCCAGAGGATGGAGAGTGGAAGAAAGAGAGAAATAGTACTGCCCTGCAGGTCCTTGAAACTGTTGTTTTGTATAGGGTGAATTCTGCTAAAGGGGTATTCACAATACTCAGGGGTTTTCTTCCACATGTCATGTTGCTAAGAGGTTAATGTTCACAGAGGATTACACAACAGGAGATAAGAAGTGTGGTGATAGATGGTGTATTATAAGGATTACTGTTGTTTTTGCACAACTCAGCCATATTTATGGGGGCTTATGCACCATCCTTGTTCCGACAGATTTCAGTGGTCAGGGTACAGATTAGACTAAATAGAGAAACCCACAAATGTGTCTCTCTTAGAAGATTATTTAGAGTATGTGTCGCTGCATTTTTCCTTTGATGATGTCAATATGCAGCTTGCCTTTCTAAAAATGCTCTGTTTCATCTACATACCTGCAGGACAGGCTGACTAACCTTTGCAGCAAACCCCTTTGCCCAAACAGATGGATCAGTAGTTTAGAAGCTCTGGATGTTTGCAGTCAGTAATTGTAAACTTGGATCACATCCACGTGGTGCTCCTTCAAGCCCTTTCTTGGATGTGACAGCTATTAGAAATACAGTTTCATAGGCTGGCCCTTGCTTTAGCATATGCCACAAAAGGAACCTTCAGTATTAACCGAATTCAGTTTTATACCATGTAACCAATGCCATTGTACTATAATGAAATATACATGTATAGGTATTTATGTGTGTGTGTATATGGGGATATATATACATGTATATATATATAGAGAGAGAGAGATATTCCTCTGAAAGAGTCTCTTGGTGCCCCTACTGAACAAGTAATGAGTGAAGAAAACATGGTAAGGTAAAGGTAAATTGTTGGGAATGCTCTGGATATCAGCTTATTGGGAAGATCCTCAAAGCAGTGACCCAGTGCCACCTGACAAGCTCACAGGCCTCTGTAGAGACATTTTGGAATTGCCCATGGGAAGACACACACAAAGAAAGATCTCTGAAGCAGCTAATTAGAAACTACCCAGCAACCAGAACAAAACCAATTAATTAACCATAGTCTCTAGGAAAAAAAACCTCACTCTATCCAGAGAATAAAGACCACACTATTAATATGAAATGGTTAGATAGTGTAGCTATCATACAAAGGAACAGAAGTGCCATGAGAGTCATAAGACTCTTTGTGTTGACTTTCTCCAATTCAAAGAATGAATCCCAAGGAATGTCCTGGGTTAGTGAATTTCTGGCATCCTGACTCACAGAAAATTAACACCACTTTCTTCCTCCTCTGTGAGATTGTTTTGGTTTTGCTTTCTCTTTATTTTTTTCCAAATTTGAGTTTAAAATTTCCAAAATAATTTTCTGCTAATGTGTTGCAATTTTAAAATATGCACAGGCATATACACACATATTTTATCTGTTTTAAAGGAAGGTCAGACTTACAGAGTGTTAGAGAAAAAAAAAGAAGAGGAATGTCAGAAGTTAGGTTTTCACTGTCACTTAAATTTATTCCTCTTGTGCATAGATATTAAAATATAGCTGTAATTATCTGGTCACATAGAGGATCTCTTCTTCATGGAGCTATTCAACATTTCTTTTTATCTTCTTTATTCACTGTGTGGTGCCAGGTCTTATTAAATTCATTCTATTGAAACCTTTCATTGAATAAAAAATTATTAGTTTGTCTCACATGCTTGCTTATCTGTCATGCTCTCAACCGTAACGTTTGGGTGCTTCACAAATAATACTGAATTTAACATCACAATGGTAAAAATGTGTCATTATCCTAACTTTACAGGTAGAGAGGTGAGGTGCAGAGGTAGTTTTTGCTGATAAGACTTGTGGAGTCAGATATGCCACTGTTATCAAATGGTTAATTGCAAGCCATGTACGTGAATTATTTTAATTTTCATAAAAACATTTTGCATTGCAAGAGCATATGGTGTACTCCAAGCTCTTTTTAGCTGACCTCAGCTATGGTTCAGCACTTGTAACCTCAGTAGGCATTAAACTGAAAGTTTCATGAGTGACCAGATATGAAATGTTTCCCACATGAGGAAAAAGCCCTGTGGCACAAGCAGGAATAAAAATACATTCTTCAATATGACAAAAGAATCGTTGCTTTGAAATCCTGACTGCCTTCTAGGGGGCTACCAGGCAGAGGGATAATTTATTTTCATCTGTCTTTTAATTTGATGTAGATCTTAAATGAATGTACTTCACTGGAAGCTTCAAGAGTGAAGTCCATTAGACTATCTTCCAGTGTCTCATCCCTTTTTGCCTTGTTCCTGTAGGACAGATAAATGCTAGTGTAGTTTGAATTTCCAGAGAGTACTGTGAGCCCATGCTAGTGAGTTCAGCACAGCATGCAAGCTTTTTCTGCCCAGATGGAGAACTGATGTGGGTACTGCTGTGGGAGCAGAGTATTTCTCGGGATATTTTGGGGTAGAAATTTGTGTACTACAGTGCATATTACCAAATGGCTTTAGGGTGCAAATTAACAGGTTTGCCTGGGAGGAGCTTATATTTGTAGCATAATCTGCATTATAAGTTTCTTGCCATTTTTTTAACAACCTAATAGCCATTGGACCTGTCTTGTGTTCTGCTGGGGCATGTGCAGATTTGAACAACCAGGGAAAATGAGTTTCCTATACTGCAGAAATGGTGTTGTAGGTACCTCCTGCCCTATGTACTTGTCATAAAAGGGGTTGAGAAAGAGCACACAGGAGCAGTTATACTTGTAGGTCGCCTTAAGCATTAGGTCAGTGCTGAGCAGCAACTACCCATAACTTGTTTCTTCTGCCTTTTAAGGAGCATTTGCATTTTCTGCTTCTTGTCCTTTGAGGGAGAATGTGTGTCTTTAGACAACTCTTGCAAATCTTTTGAGTTGGTATCACTGCTGCTTGTGCAAGTTCAAGAGTAGTTAAGTGTCACAGGAAGACCAGAAATGTTATTTCAGTGCAGAGAGTTCCTGCAACCACTGAAGTAATGCTGAGCACTTTATACAAGTGGCAACCACTAAAAAAAAAAAAAAAAAAACAAAACAAACAAAAAAAAACCCCAAACAAACAAAAAAAGAGAGAGAAAAATAAGAATACCTAGGAAGTATTACATTCTTTCATCAAGTCACAGTGTGTGTTTCCGCAACTCTGCCTACTAAACTTACAGAGTTGTTTAATGCTTAGAAGAGTTGAATTAATTTAATTGCTAAGCATATAAGGATTTTTTAGTGGCCTGCTGTGACACCTAATTGGCATGACACATAATTACCACAAAAATGCAGCAAACTATTGAGTCCCACATTTTGTGTGTGCAGGTATGTAGACATATACATATATGTATACATGTGTGTATGCATATGTGCATACATACGTATACATGTACAAATGTATATGTGTATGTATATATATGAAATATACCTTCTCCTATACCTTACAAATGTCTGTGGTCACTCCATGTAATTATCCAAGAGTAATCTTTTACTATTTTGAAAACTCCAAACCAACCAAAAAAAAAATCCACCTTTCTCAATAAGTGAAGTAAGTGCAATTTGCCAATATTTTAACCTTAAAGAAGTCCCTGTTCAATCAGGCTAGCTGGGCATGAGATAGAGCTTTGTATCCTCTCCTTGATTCTGAAAGAAACTGGATGTTTATAGAAAACATTAAAAATGCATAGTATTTTCTTCTGTCAGTACCCTCCCTAAACATAAACAGTGGAATGAACTCACTGTCAGTAATCTGAAATTCGGGCAGATCACTCAGCCTGGTTGTAATCAAACTTCTAGTTGAAAGCTCTGTGAAAATTGTGTGAACCTCAAATCAAGCTCGTTTGTAGCACCCATAAACATGTCAGCCTTTTCATAATCCTTGTATTGTTTAGTCTTTCAGGTTCGGAACTTAGAAATCTAGGAGGAAAAGATGTGTATGGACAATTTGTATATTCCCTATACACAAATAGATACAAAAGTGTAACACAATCAAAATTGTTACACTACAGGCATACTGTACAGATCCAGTTCTTCTCAGTGAGTTGGTGTGAGCTCTTGTGTTTGTGTTTTACAAAACACTTTCCATTCTGTTTCGTAGCAACACAGTGTTCAGCCTCGTCAATTCTGAATTTTCAGCTGTTCTCCACTAGGCAGCAGTCAGTAGAGCTGGAACGTTCAGCAAAGTTGGAAAGTTCTAAGAAAGTTATGCCACTTTTCAATGTAGCTTCTAACTCAGAAGTCAGGCAAGAATCAAACTTGGTGTGTGATTATTAAACATCATACCATTATATTGTAATGTAGGTTAAGAATCTGTATTGCAAAGTGCACGAAAGTGTTATTTTTGCTGAATTTTGTAGTAAACGCAAGGTTCATAGGAGTCTTTATGTCCATAAAACATTTAGTTAATCAAAGTCAAACATGGATAAAAACAATTTACTCTGATTTACAGACTCCCTTCATCTGGAAACAGCTGCTTAATGTTCTTCTTAAAAACACAGCTTGATTCTTTCGGTATTAACAAGCTATTATTGTGAGTTATATCCCTCTTTCAGTGCATAAATTCACTTAAAGTGAACGAAGAGAAGTTTATAAAATGCAGGCTTAATGTTTCTGTAACATATGTTGCAAGGTTTTTAACAGTGACAGTTTTGATGAAAGACATTTCTGTCTTGCTTTCATAAATAAAGCTTTCTTCTTGCTTGCCCTGCTTTTTAATGTCTAAGGGTCTGTGTCCCCTCTGAATGCCTCAGTAAACTGTAACAAGATTATAGGAGAAGCGTAATAGACTGTGGTTTGTGCCTTAAATTCATTTATTCTTAAGAGAAGGAAAACAAATGTATCTCTAATTTTGGAATATCTTTGAGCTAGCAAATTGACAGGAACATAACAGGTATCCTACTTGTTGAATCTTGGTTATAACCCAGAGGTTTACCAAACACCTAACTGTATAGTCTTGTTTGTGCTGCACTTTCTTTGCTCTTTATTTGATGGCTACAGAAGCAGCTGGATTTGGTTTAGTTTTATACATCAAATTGTTTTGACTGTTTTTTACAGGCAAAATTAATCCAAGCATCATAATAGCTAAAATCACTGGGGTTTGCCTTCTTTGTTTTTCTTGCAAGATGAAAAATGCATGCAACGTTTCCAAGATAAAACACATACAAAGTTTTTCTTCAAATAAAAATCCTATTTATATTTATGATTGGTTAAAATTATTAAACTTCTGTGCATGGTCCAATCTTGAATTCTGCTTGCCTAGCAACAAATAAAATATAAATCAAAATGAACATTCCATCTCCATCTGATGGCCTGAAAGCATCACAACCTCAGGATGCAAAGAGACTGCTCAGACTGTGAATGCAAGAAGCAGCACATGTCTTTGGAAGTTGTCTTTCCTGCATCTGTCTTATGTTTATTTTATTTTCCTGTGCATCCCATGAGCAGTGAGCCAAGTAATGGACTAACTGTAAGCATGCAGGGTATCATCAAAGACTTCTCCTTTTCTGGGAAGAATTTGTTTTTCTTTTCTTCTCGTATTTCAGCACATCAGTAGCCAAGACATGCTTAGTAAGTTTACACGCAGCAAGCCTAATGCCAAAGTTTTCTTTTCATGATTTGTTGCAGGGGTGGGGCCTTGTTTTATGATTTTAGGTGGTATTTTCTGTGATATACAGAGCAGGAGAAAGCAAAGCAGAAAGAAATGTTCTATAACAAGTAATGTGAGACAAATGTTCTTTACAGGCAGTTAATCAAGAGTGACTTACGAGAAGACAGTTTGATTATTAAATTCAGCATGAATGTTAATTTTCTCTTCTTGATGAGGACAAAAGTATCCTAAGCAAATGTTTTCTTTTTATACAGGTTGTTTCTTTTTTAACTTTAATTGTTTATTGCTATATTATTTAATGTCCTTTCTAGGTTGACCGGCAATCCCAGTTTATCCAGGGCTACAGAGTGATGTATCGCCAAACCTCTGGCCTGCCTTCTCCAGCTGTGTGGCAGAATTTGGAGGTCAAAGTCCCCACTGAGCGCAGTGCTGTCCTCGTCAGCTTGAAAAAGGGGGTCACTTATGAAATTAAGGTTCGCCCTTATTTCAATGAATTCCAAGGAATGGACAGTGAATCAAAGTCTGCTCGTACCACAGAGGAAGGTTAGTAAAATGGTCAGAAAAGCAACCGTAGCTAGCGCTGGGGGTGAAGAGAAGAGTGACCATTTTGGTTATGGTGTGTATGCATTTGTTCAGCTCTGTTACCTCCACGTGATTTCTGTGTGTTAGATACACAGGTGACGTAAGAATTTGACATAATGTTCAGTTTTGTGCTTTAAGTGTTCCACGAGACAGCATTGGGCCTCTATTCTTTTGGTTGACACATCCTTCTAATGCGCAGGTGGCTTCCAAAAAGTGTGTGCTGCAGCCATTCTTTTATAACCACTGCTGCTGCAATAAAAGGCTTTGGTCTGCACTTTGAAAAAAAAAAAAAACGGAAGTTTTTGCAGACGAGCGTTTGATATTAAGCACATCTGTCTCAATGGATAATAATGCAGATGAGCAGTTGGTTGGGAAATGAGGAGTAAAAGAGGACACATATTTAACTGGTCTGAAGGAACTCCAATCTCAAGGGGATGCCACTCCAGTGTTTCTGTTAGCACACTGTTCGTGAAACTGCACTGTTCAGTCCTTTGGAGGATTTCCTTAAGCACCTTTCAAACCTCTCTGAAACAGGCAGAGTTCAGACATAATAAAGTTTATACTACTGAGTTTTCATGCTTTTATCATAGCATGCTTTTTCATAGCATATAGCCTGGTGTATAGTGTTGCTAAAGCATTTGCACTCCACGGCTGCTGGTTTTGATTTGAAAAGTCAAGGGAGTGGGGTGAGATATAAGTAATTTTAATAATTTTCTCTTAGAAATGTGTCTTTCTACCTATCTAGTGCAGCCTTTGCCTGAAGATTCTCTCCTGTAAATGTAGAGTTGTCATAACAATGAGAATTTATTTCTCTGTTTCACTGATTTTTTTTTTTTCAAAACAATATAAAGAATTATTGGTGAAGCTTCAAAATGTTCATATGGTTTCAAAGGGTTCTGAGTGCCTTCTTTCCTCCTGTTGAAGTTGCATCTTAATCATTTACAGTGGTCTCCTGAGGTTTCATTTAGTGTTGATTGCCAAGCACTTTTTAATTCTAGAACGGACTTGCTTTTACTCACTTTCCTCTTTGATATGTTATGATTATTGCCCAACATGTAAGTAGTCCTGAAGATAACTTGGTTGGAGTTTGCACTTTATGGATGAAGAAATTCACTGTCCTGCAACGTGTAGAAGAGTGTGTAGGAAGGCACTGTTCAAGTCTCATTTGGAATTTGGGAGTTTATGGTTCCCAGTTCTTTGTTCAAACAGTAAAGCCTAATTCAGTTGGTAAAGAATATCTTTGGAGCAGTCTGAATATTTTTAAAATGAAAATTGTAAAAAGCTTTCTACAGGTGAAATTGCTTTCCTAGAGCTATAACGTAGGAATTTGTCCTCTCAGTAGCAGATTTTTCTTCTTGTCTGATTTCAGTTGATTTTTAGTGTTTATTTAGCTTCATCTAACTGTCTCTTGCTAAAGGTAAATTAAGAACTACTGAAAAAAAAAAAGAGAAGACTTTATACTTCCTGTCTATTTCTATAAAATACTTGAGGAATGACATTCTTTTTTATAAACCTCAGCTCCCAGCAGAGCCTGTCAGGTAATTTCCTACCTTAAAGGACACTTTGTTCATGTGGAATAGCTTTACACATAGTGAGGATTTAAAAAAAAATGTCATGCCCACAGATATGTATAACTCACAGCTGAGGATCTGCTTTGTAGATTAATATAACCTTCAAGGAGTCTGTTTACAACTATCTCTTCTCAAAAAAACATCAGCCTGGAACGTGTAGTATTATCACCTGACAAATGTCAGCCCCCATAAAAAATTTTTCTTCTTCTTTGGGTGATAAAATTAAGTATTTCCATGAGAAAATTAAGGCATTCAGTAGATGCAACTTCTACAGATATTTCCTTTAATTCCTCGTGTTAACCTTGTAATTATATTGGTGTTCATGTATTTCAAAAATACCGTACACTAAATGTTTAATGAGAGTGGTTTGCTTCTCATGCACCGGAGAAAGATGGAAGTCTATTTAAAGGTATCCCACTCGCTCTGTCACCTGCGATTCCATTTCGAAAATGAGCTTTTTTAGACTTGACTTTTAAAAAATGTCAGCTGTGCTATTTTTAGAAAATAATTTGGAAGAGTGATACGCACGTTGGAAGCTTTTTTGTGACATCAGAATAAATAGCCCCGATAAAGGCAAAGTACGACCAAAAGGTAGTGGCAGCTTTCTGCTGGATTGGATTTTACATGAGATGTTACGTCTGAGGCCTACCTCCAAAAATCAATTTTGCTGCAGTTAGACTTCTCCTCTAGATCAGACATTTGTCACAGTTCAGTATCCATCCATCTCCTGCCTCTTTGGCCTTGTGAAGGTAACAAATGGAATTCTGTTTGGCGGCGCCTGGAAAAGATGAGCAGCGATTTGGGTTCTTTCATATCTGTAAGAAGAAGCTGAGCACTGGAATAATTGACCTGTCAAGAAGCAGGCAAGGTGTTCTCCACAAGCCAGCAGCAAGGGAAATGAGAAAATGGTTTTAAAAATGTTATTTTTCAATGTGATCTATTTAATAACTGCAGCAGTGTCAGACGAGTGGCTTAATTTATATCATGGTGCCAGCTTACAGAGTGATCTTATCAGAGAGAGGAAACAGAACTATCATATACATACGTGTGTACACACATACAAAGAGGAGCTAAATCAAATATTTTATCACTTTCACTATTTCTTTCACACATGCTCTAGAGACAGAGGACTTTTTTTTTTTTTTCCAATTACATCCACTGTTTTAAATCTCTTTTGGAATAACTTTTTGGAGTAGTCTTTTGTTTGTCACCACAAAAATAGGACAGTTGGTAGTGGAAGTCTCCTTAGCTTTTATCAGCTGCTGTCTGTCAGGTCCTCCTCACCTTAGTCTAGCTCTTAAAATGATACTTTCAGCTCTATTCATCAGCTGCAGTTTTAGTTCTGCTTGCAGGTTATCATGTATCCTCCAAGAAACCCCAACCACATACTGGTAGAATATTAACTAGAATATTCATAGCCTTTAAATGCAATGACAAATAAATGAATACAGTGTGTTTTTCTTTAACTATTAGAGTATGGTATTCATTTTACATTTCTTTGCATTCACACTCCCCCCCAGGTATGTCTATATAGGAAATTATATTTCTGAATGCCCTTTTTGTTCGAGTAATGAAAGTACAGACATTTGAGAGAGCTGTTCCATTGTTCTTAAAAACAAAAATGAGTTACACAGCGTTAAGCTTTACCATTTTTATGATTTTTATTTTAATTCAGAATATTCTAATTAATATCACACAAATACATTTATTCACGGTTTTGTTTGTTATTGTAGACTCGAAGACTTTTAAAATGCTAATTTTTTTACTGTGTGGCAAATTAATTCACTTGCCATAAAATATACAATGCAACTATTAACTTCAACAATTTTATGCTTTGCATGGTTGCTAGGAGTAGCCCAAGGCCACCTTTCTGTGCTTCACTTGAGCTGGCTAAGAGTCAAATTGTCCACAATACAGCTCCATTTCTCCCCTCCAGTGCACCGTTTCTCTGCATCAGGCAAGGTCACAAGGACTATATCAAGCACTACAAGTTTTGCAGCTGAACCAGCATCTCAAAATGTAGTTTTCGAAATGTGCAGCCTCCAGGGACTATAGTATGGGTTTTCTGTTTTGTCTAAAATGTATTTTTTTTTTTCTGATATAATCTTGTATGGTCCCTTGTCCCCACCTCTGATAGCCTGGCTTGAATTTATGTCCTCCCTGCAACAGAGTGCTCCAACTCTTCAGGGTTGTCAGGGTAAAGGTTTGAGCTCAGCTCCCTGAGCCTGTGCCAGGTCGAGTGCTGAGGAGCTTCCAAAGTGGGAAGGAACATAGCCAGTCTCAAAGAGGTCGTGGGGAACAATAGGAAAATCTGAATTGGCTCAGTAGACTTGAATACCTCTGATATCTGTGACTGTGTTAAGCCTGCCAGACTTTTACACAAAGATGCCAAGGGGTTTGGCTTTCCTGAGTCTTCAAAATCATCATCTGCGTTTCATATTAAATGTTTTAACATCATATTAAAAGCAAGGACAAATACACGGAAGACAAATTACAAAAATAGTCATTAAACACAAAGATATCACCCTGGAACAGAAGGTGTCTAAGCAACAGTTTTCTGTGGATTGAAAAATTGTCCTGGAGAGGTATCAATATATATCTCACTTTATTAGTTCACACTTTTCTAGCCTCTTTCTATTAGTTTTGTTGAAGACTAGGTAGATGGATTGGGATAAATGGAATAGTTGGATTTTAGGTCCATTTCAGAGCAGCTGCTATCAATAACTTTTTCCCCCCAAGGACTATATCTTAATATAATACACTTGACCTCGGTGGCTTATCTTGCCACTGTGGTGGAGTTTCAACACTTACCTGGAAGCAAGGGAAGGGCAAGGGGGGGCTGCAAGAGTTTTTAAGTGGCTGGGGAGGGCCATATTCCCAGCCCTCTGCTGTGGCAGCTGTAGCTATGGTGGGAGAGCCCCACAAGGAGTTGCAGCAAATGCTCACAGATGGGACTTTTCCATAGCTGAGCCTCTGCTCCACTTCCCAATCCACATGTCCTGAGCCAACAAAAGCACCCTGCTGCTGGTGTAGCTGCAACAGGGGCTTTGCCAGCATAGCCCCGATCACTAACTATGATTTTTGATTTTTTTTTTCACACTTCTGGACAATTAGCAGGACTGGCAAGCAATTGTCTTGTAGAATTGGCCTTGATATGCAGTGACCAGCCAAACAGCTGTGAATGGTTGAACTGAACAGGATTCTGAAGAGAAAGCAAATTGCCTAGGGGGAAAAAAAGGACATAAGTATATATCTGACCTAACTTAGCACCTGCCCTATTCACTGTCATTTCATGTAAAGCCATGAACACTTTAAACCTTGCAACTCCAAAGTGGAAAAGGTTTAATGTTTAAACCTGTAAGTGTCTTCCTGGAGAATGAATAGGAAACAAAAAAAGGATTCTTAGGTTTCTGCTGCTCCCGTTATTATTATTATGTGGAGAAAAAAGAACCAAAACACTTTTCAGGCCAGGTGAAGCCACTTCACATGTGACTTAGTTGATATATATGTAATTATCCATGTTTATTATGGGAAACAAAGGCAAAAGTGAGACCAGTTTCAATGCAAAAATTAAGAAATGTTAAATATAAATAAATGAGGCGTGATTTGTATTGATTCTCCATTGCCACAAATTCCACATTGTCATTCAGTTCTGTGCACCGCTCCAGAAAGGTATTTTTCAAAATTGACAGCGCCTAACAAAATGTGCATACCTAGGCCTGCAGGGAGTGTGAACTTTCTATACTGCCTGCTTGCTCTTGCAGGGTTTCAGCAGAATTTGTGCTCTAGCAAACGGATTAATGTCTTGCCTCTGTTTGTTCTCTCTCCTTGGTGTAGCTCCAAGTGCCCCTCCTCAGTCTGTTACTGTCCTGACAGTTGGAAGCCACAACAGCACGAGCATCAGCATCTCCTGGGATCCTCCCCCTCCAGATCACCAAAATGGAGTCATCCAGGAGTATAAGGTAGAAACGATGTCTAATGGGAGGGTTGTGTGTTTAAGAAACAACCTGCTTGAACAATAGCTGTATTTGTGGGTTTAGATTCTGACAGTTTTTACAGCTGCCTGTGTGATTATATGGAGAAAGAGGACTGGCTGCTTATGGTTGTTTTTTTTTTTAAGCAGCACTACTGTTATATGCAAAAAATAAATACCATGGAAGAAAGATGTAATTTCCAGCTAGTTTACAATACTTCTTCTTGTTAAGGGCTTGTGTACTCTAAAGACAGGCAGTGAAGTGTCTGTCTTGGACTGCCTTTAATCCGGCAGAAAAGCTGGCAGGAAAGATACCTTTTCTTTCCCCTGCAAAAATGCTGCTCCTGACACTTCAAGGTCAAAGTCAAGGATTGTGGCTCTGGGAGAATACAAGGCTTCTTCTGAGTACAATTTCTGTCAAGCTTTACAAGTTAAAATGCCGGGTTGTTTGCTCTGAGGAACAGGTTGAACAGAACTACTCTATCCAGAGTTTGTAACATGAGAGTTGTTTTCATTGGGTTATATATTCTTTTTCTTTGTTGCTATGATAGCTCAAGGTATCTACTCCTTATATACGATCTTAAATTGTGCTGTAGTCTATAATTCCCTACTAAGATCACTTTTGCACAAGTATTTTTTCACAACATGAAAGAAGTGCAGTGTTACTGGGTTGGAGGACTATTGAGAAAATAGTTGGGCAAGGTTCAGCATTATCACAGGCTTGTGACCATGGAGCACACTGCTTGGTAAATTAGCCTTGCTGTGGCTGATTTATACAGCAAGTGTGAAATTTTTAATTGAAATAGTACAGGGCAACTTTCTTGACAGCCCCACAAAGGGTGGAAGTGGTGGGTGCAGCTTATTTCACATAAAAAGATGTAATTGTCTTGGCCATGGGGTATCTTGAGGGAACACAGCATGAAGAAGGGAGAAGGTGCTTGACTTTTAAACCAACTAATTGGTTCAACTTCTTCCACCTTTTTGCTTGGTCGGAGGGATGCAGTAAACACTCACAATATTTATGTTTAGCACAGTGCTTCCTTTGTTTTGCTTTCATTCAATATCAAGATTTATTAATCCTAGTATTTTATTGATCTAATCTTCATATCAATTAATAATTATCTCTTGGCTTAATTAATCTTGGTCCTGACTCCAGTATAAGTCAGTATAAACTGTCAAGGGCTTACAGGCAAATAAGTAAAGCACACTGCTAAACCACAAAATAGGTAGATATGAAACAAAGAGGGCTGATGTTTAATAAAAGCCATGTTCCAGGTGAGTGCTCAGGCCTCTGGGCTGTGTATAAAAACAGCTGGAGTCACTACCTATTACATCCCTTCTGTGTTAGATTAGGTGGCTGCCTGATTAGTGAGCTGGCTGCAGGGACTGTGGTGCAGAGTTTAATATTTCCCTGAGTATAAAATGTCTGCTGAGGTTTCACAGTACAGTTTCTGACAAATTGAAAGTAGATCTGTTGATTCCACTTCAAGCATCAGAGCGCCTGTAAATTCATTTATGAATTAAAGGCCTTTAATTAGAGGCATCTCATAGCTGCTGTAACCTAAGACCAGGACAGATAAGGAGAAAAGGAATGAATGCAACAGTTTCTCACCTTAATTTATTCTGGCCTGCGAATAAGATCTCACTGAGCTTAAGAAAACAAGGGAGATTTTTCCCCTTCAAATCTTCCTCAGTGTTTCACAGAAAAAAAAAAAAAATAGAGAGAAGGTGTGATAAAACACTAAACAGGGTCAGAAAGAAGGGTAAAGGTAGCATTGCTCTTACTTAAATGCATCAGTTGGTTGCTGACAGTGGTTCCACCAATAGTGCTTTCTTCTGCTATTATTGTTATGCGAGTGTACATGGGATGTGTTTGTGCATTGATTTTCTTGAGTGGTAGTAAATGCTTTTCTTAATAATACAGAAGCAGTATATGCAGATAACATTAACTGAAGAAGTATCCCTAGAAGGTCTTTGTTTTGGAACCTCTTTGGAGAAACCTATAAAAAAAGAGAGACGTAGAATTTTGAAATCATAGAGAGCTCTCATCACAAAATTCCAGCTGAGATTATAGAGTGGTTTTCCTGTTTAATTAGATAGTAATTGAATCAGGAACTGATATCTGGATTCCTAAACAATGTAAGTTGGAAAGAACTTTGAAAATTGTTTGTTCTTTAGTACTTTAAGAAGTGCTTCAACCTGTGCTCCTATTATTTGGTGTATTTTTGCTATTCAGTGAAAAATTCAGAAGGGAAAAATGCGGGTTTTTTTAAAGGACATGTTTGGTGGTAATCATGTTACTGAACAAGATTTTAGTTAATGTATAACATTTTTTTCACTTGGATGATCTGGTCTGGGCTTCTAAGTGTAACCACAGAATTTGCATTCCATAGAGATCCCGAGTCCAGGGGGTTGTTTGCAAGCAGTTTTTGCAGCTGTCTTGGTCCTGTGCTGATCTGGCATAGTTTGCTGAGCTAAATTGTTCTAATTTCAGCTATTCCTAGACAGTAACATTGTTAACAAGCCCGAAATAAGCGATTATCATGAAGTACTTTGATATGTCATATCTGTGCACGATTGTGTGAGTGTGAAGAATTTCATCTCTTTTAACACATCAACTTTTGTCCCAGATCTGGTGCCTAGGTAATGAGACTCGATTTCATATCAACAAAACAGTAGATGCAGCCATTCGGTCTGTAGTAATAGGTGGCCTATATCCAGGTATTCAGTACCGCGTGGAAGTTGCTGCAAGCACCAGTGCAGGTGTGGGAGTAAAAAGTGAGCCACAGCCCATAATTATTGGTAAGTGATTGTCTGTTCTGTTGTTTTGTTTTGCCTCTTTGGTTTTTTTTTCCTTTCAGAAATGCTTTCATAAATCACTTCTGGAAGCATTAAAATCCACGGAGCAAAAGACAAGATTTGAATAGAGCTGATTAGAGGTAGCTTTTAACATCCCACTGCCTGCTGATGTTGTGTCTTACCTTCATGCAGAGTTCTGGTAGCCAAGGGATGGAAGTATGTTCCCAAGACATAAGGGAAAATGCAGATTGTCTAGTGGAACTGACTTAATGTGGGCTTTTTAATGAATTTACCACTTCTGCAGCTTGACGGATTTATGGAACTAACAGCCCGAGCTCCCTTTTCCTTCTGCTCAGATGACTGTAATATTGCCTTACTCATCCCTTTGGTGCCTAAGGCACTGTTTACAGTTGTTTTCTGAACATTTGAAGCCAGTGTTTCTCAGATATCCCAAGCGGACAAGTGTCCTCTGACAAAGAGTAACTGGCCTTTAGATCAAATAGAGGGCAAAGGTAGCATTATAATTCCTGAAAGTAAGAAATCACCTAATAGGCTTGGATTTTGAACCTCTGTGTCAATAACTGATATTGTAAGACTAGTCCGTCACCACATCCACTTTGAGCAGGACCTCCTTTTATTATTTCACTAAGGAGTCCATCTAACTAGGCACTACACTTGCTCCAGCAAAGCACGTAAGTGTGTTGCATTTTAAGTACACGAGTAGCCTTGTGTCACTTAATATGTTCCGAGTTAAACATGCACCAAAGGTCTTCACTGGGTGATTCCCAGAATGTTCAGCCCCACATCTGGGTACAGTCCTTCATCCTGAATTTTTCCTTACCGAAAAATGACTGGTATAATCAAGAGTAAAATGTGTTGTTGCCGGAAGACGGAAAGGGATGTTAGGATGCAAATAAAGTAAGAAAGAAAGACAAAAATTGGCTGGCATTTAGAGACTTAATTTTGCCTCATTAATCTTAGTGATATTTATTTGTTCCTTCAATGATCCCAGAATGTCTGCTTCAACAAAAAAAAAAAAAAGGAGAATATTTTCTGTTTGGGTTATATTTCTGTCCTCATTTCTGTTTTCCCTTTTGACAGCCCAAAGCTGGATGCGGTGACCATATATGGTCTGTCTCCCTTTTCTTTAGACCCCCTTTTTTTATTGATTAATAATTGCTGGGAGTTATTTCTCAACCTATAAATTTGCTTGATAAAGGTAACAGTATTTAAGTGATGTAATTTCTGAAAAACTTGAGTTGGTACCATTCAATGTTTGACTGGGAATCAAAAACATAAAATATGAAAAATATTTTTTTAAGTAAATGAAAAGAAATAATTAAATGGATTTAAATTGAGGTAATGAATAAACCTCAAAATGTCTTAATGAATGTGAAAACATTAATGAGCGATTGCATTATAATGGAGTTCTATATGGCCTGGTGATTAGCTATGCTATTGAACAGCTTGCAAACAGAATGAGCAACTCTAGAAATGCTGAATTATGGAGAGAGTAGATCAGCGATGCAGAAGAGTTAAGCAGTGTTTCTAAGCAGTACAGCTTTCATTGTCATGAAATACAGAGTCGCGTGTATAAAAAAAATTGAAGATTTTATTCTTAAATACAGGAAGAAGGTCTTTTCTGAAAATAACTGCTTTTCATGGGGGATAATCAACTACTGACTTCCCAGAGCAATTCTAGATAACTGAACTGTGACAATCCAGCAAAAAAACCAGGAGAATATGGAGCAGTAGGGGGTATATTATTTCTTTAGGTAGAAATTTCCTCACTGTTACAGGAATGCTGTGCCCGTACTTCAACCAGGATGTTGAACAATTTTCTGGCACACTCAAAGAGGATCAAGAATAAAATTTTTATGATCACTAATGATATGCTAAAAAATTTTCTCCTGGAGAACCAGAAATAAAAGTGGAGATAACTGCAATGTTGGTTTATGCCATAGCTATTATTTCTCCTCATCAGTTGGCCTGTTCACTCTTACATTCCATCACTGGCATAATAATATAAGGAACAGCTGCAAACTTTCACAGTAATAGGTACAATCGAATCTGATGTGTCTAATTAATTTTTGGTCCAACAAATTAGTTTTGTTCTTTATTACTCTCCAATGGGAGGAAGACATTATATTTCATTATGTTTTTGTCTTCAGGAACAATGGAGCGTTACAGGTCGCACACTTCCCTTGTCTATGTTCTAATTAGTTGAACTGACAGCATTGTTACAGAAACACCTGCAGTATATGAAATAGTACTACACTGGTATCTTGGATGACATATTTATTACTTCTGCTTAAATATTATAAAAAGAAGTAAAAAACTAATGCCGTTTGTTTCCCCAACCCCCTACGATTATATTAATTTCATGAGATGTCAGCGGGTAACATTCATCTGTATCCATTTTTTTTTTCCATCATCAAATCCACAAAACATATGTTATTTTGACATTTAAATGAATTATTACTTTTGCAGTTGTAATTGCTAGGCACAGAAGGGTAAGAGCAAGCAGCCAGACTGCAAACTTAGAAGATAATTTGGAGACAGATTGCATCTTCCCCTGGAAGAGAGGGAGAGTGTAAAGCCCACTGAAAGCTCTCCACAGCTCTTTATGGTTTGCTCTCACATCCTCCATTTTCAAAAGACTGGTTTCTGACTTTAGAGAAGAAGATGGGATCCTCAGATGTTTTAGAGGCTTTAGCGGACAGAGCTTGTACTTTTCTTGAGTCCAGGAGCATCAGCTTCCAAAACCGGTCTCTTGAAGAACATCACTGTCTGCTCTTCTCCATGACAGCTACCTTTGAAACAGTGCCAAAATTACCTTTTTTCCCACCATCCCACTGATTTGGCCTCTCTTCCAAAGGGCACAGAAATTAACTCTAAGTTAATGACAGTTAAAGCAACACCAATTCCCATGCTGATTTCTACTAGAAAATGAATTGTGTGCCTGGAAGAGCATACTATAGAGTGCCTCTTTCTATTAGTTTTACTCTCAGCCTTTCCTCTTTCAGCATTGGGGTGCACCTATAGTTGGTTCCATTGGCAGAAAAACAGGGGGAAATCAGATAGAGGAGCCACTGCTGTCTCCCTTCTCTCTTTCCTTGTCACAAGTGCTCGCTCAGTTTTATTCTCCCTTACTGCATCAGAACTGGAAACCACTGGGCCTTTGGCAGGGGCAAGAAAAGAGAGGAGAGCATGGGAAAGGACAGTTGCAGCTCCCAGGCCGTAACATTAGTAGAGCTCACCAGCACAGCCAGTGTAGACTGATACATGACACCAGTGCTGGTGTACTGCCTTTTTATACATTAGCAGGCCTAGTCTGTCATCATCCTTCTGGGGGACCTGTTTCGCTTGCGGGAAGCCCATTTTGTTTCTGGCCCAGAACAACTGAAAGCAAGCCAAGCTCTAGCACAGCTTTAACAGTCTGTTTGCAGAAGCAGACGGTCATCATTATTAAATATTGACATGGTGCTGAAAGAGAGAAAGCTTAATAAAATCCCCGAGATCATCAGCAGTGTGACAGCAATGTGATGCTGCGCATCGCGTTCCTCTCCGAGTAACTCGGCCGAGCTCTCAACACCATCGAGGGCCTGAAGCTGCATCTTGGCTGGGGCAGTGCTGGGCAGAGCCAGTCCCTGAGGGACTGGGGCAGGGAGGGCATGCTCGGCCTGACAGGCTCTCTGTGAGGGATCCCCATTGGCAACTTGGCTCTGGGTCACCCACAAAGAGGTGTCTGTGGAAACAGAACTGGAAGTGTCAGAATTCTCGTGTCTGTTTGAGCCAGTGACCCTGTTTGGTGGCTTTAGGCTGAAGCCAGCGAGCTGGTCTGTTGAAAGAAGCGAATGGTAAATTTAACCATTGCTGAATTATAGAAGAGAAATACACCCTGTTTTCACAGCAAGGCATAATGATACAGCACTTTAAATAATTTCCTCTGAATGACCATTTCAGTGTTTTATTGCAATATTTGACTACCTTTATACATGTGTGAGAGACTTTCATAATGGAGAATTGTAGTGCTTCTATCTTTTTTGTCTCAGTAGAGTAGCTACTCTTGCAGCTCCTCAGCATGCATAGAGGCATCTGGTAATATTGCATAAACATTTCAAGGATTGAGCTATATAAATGCTTTTACCGGAAAAGATGGATAATATTTCACAAATTTCGAAACTGCAGATGTGGGCAGTTTATATCAAATGTGCATAAAATCAATATTCATTGGGGGGGGGGGGGGGTGTGTTTGCAGAAAATTATGTTCTGCATTTCCTAATTCTGAAACTTAACAATTTTTGACTAGGAGAGATTTGAAGTAGGAAAGTGCTGGCCCTAGAACTATATACTTTAGCATTTCCTGAGTTTCCATTCAGATTTTTATGATCATTTTTTTTCCAGACAGACATCAAGCTTTTTCTTTTGTAAAAGTTCCCTTTTAGAGAAAGAGGGGAGGAAAAATATGGAAGAATCAACTGAAATTTACAGTTTTCTAATATAATGTACAATTTAAGATCCCATATATTAATTTTTGATTCTTGTCACTTTGATTGGGATTCCACGTAATAATTATTTCTTACAGATTGATGTTAAAAATTTGTCATGCGTATTAGACATGAAAAAAATAGCATCTGTTGCTATGATTGCCTAGAGTTTGCAGCTAACTTTGTGATTTTCTGCTTTGTGCCAAAGCTGGTGCACTTAGAATTAGTATGGATTGTTTTCCCTGTGAAATAGTTCTGGAAAATACACTTTATATTTGATTTCAAATTTGGAAACTCTGGCATTCAGGGAAAACAAATGACTTAAGTAAGAATTTTTGTCATGCTGACAGCAATGAGAGAAGAAACTGTCTTCTGATGTTGTAGCGTATTTTGTATTTGGATTTCTCATTTGGAAAAAGCTCTTTATTGATTGCTTGATTTATTTTTTATTACTTTTCTATAATCCGTTTTCTCATTATTGTATCCTGTCTATGATTATGTGAAAACAAATCAACAAATATGTATATTGTTTAAGAAAAAAAACCTCTGGATTTACATCTGTTAGAGTACTTGAGAGTGTGCTGTAGATCTTTCTTTTCAAATACCTGTTTGCAGAATGGTTATGGATTTACTCTTTAGAAACACTGGATTTCTGGTGTGTGTTGCTACTCCTTAAAGCTCTTCTACTGTGGATAATTCTTTTCAGATCCATTACTTTTTCTTTTTTTTTCCTAATTTTCATTAGCAGCACTTGCTTCCAGTTTGTGTTACAGGATCCATAATGACCACGTTCCTGTGAATTTCTTTTGTGCAGGAGGTCGTAATGAAGTTGTCATCACGGAAAATAACAACAGCATAACTGAGCAAATCACTGATGTTGTCAAACAGCCTGCCTTTATAGCTGGCATCGGTGGTGCCTGTTGGGTGATTCTGATGGGTTTCAGCATCTGGCTGTACTGGCGAAGAAAGAAGAGGAAGGGGCTCAGCAATTATGCTGGTAAGAACAGTAGCTTTACTACCATCTCGTCAGATTTGGTCATGAAGAGAACAGGGGCTGTTAAACCTACTTAAAAACCACATTGAACTTCCAGCAAAAGTGTCCTGGGTGAATTTCGTATGCTTGTTTTTAATGTATGCTGTGAAACTGCTGTTGTATGAGAAGCTTTAAATGCTTTGCTCGGTACCACATTTCATCATTATCATAAGACAGTATTTTTACATCTCCAGCACACCTAGCATAAAGAAGGCACTCTGTTAGCAGTGCAGCTCTATTTATGTGTTTAAATATGAACTAGACTAGACTCTCATAAGGAAGGTTAGAGAGTATTTGGTCTTCTCCTTCATTCCCATGCATTTCCATGTCTCTGAAGCCATGTGCATGGGAAATAAATGGACGTGTTTAATCATACTTACAGCTGGAAGAGAAAAGTGATGTGTTAGACAGAGAAGTGTGGT
This sequence comes from Lophotriccus pileatus, assembly GCA_035583135.1. Classification (NCBI taxonomy): domain Eukaryota; kingdom Metazoa; phylum Chordata; class Aves; order Passeriformes; family Tyrannidae; genus Lophotriccus; species Lophotriccus pileatus. Next base: position 9,945,942 of record JAWWES010000001.1, on the reverse strand, counting down.
CAAAATTTACTTATGGCAGAAACCATAAAAGGTTTTATCTTAGAGGTAGAACATCTTGGAATGTCCTCTTGTACCAAATGTTTGTTCCAGTTACAAATTAGTTCTTGAAAACTGCATTTGGAAAAATAAATACACCTGCCAAATGAAAGTATTTTCATCTTTCCCAACCTCTTTGTTTTGTGTATTCTGTGCTTCAGGATTCTTATGAATTCTTAGGAAGTCAGGTGATCTCCCATAAATCTGAAGGTGACTCTGAAGCCTAATTTAACAAAAAACCCCCCCCCCCCCCCCCCCCCGTTCTTCAGGCATTAGGATAGGTTCTCTAAAAATGCTTGTTAACATTTAAAAGAGAAAACATTTACTTTTTGAAGAAGATTTGCCGACTTGAGGACACAGCATATTTAATGTTGACATTTTATCACACTAAAGTTACACAAGTGTTCTTCTATTAGGACACAGCAGCTGAGCATCTTTAACTTCTTGCCAAAAACCCACATCCATTCACAGCCCAAATGTCCTTCTCAGCTTAGGGTTAGCCATCGTGAGACTCCTCAGTGTCCTGACTGGGCTCACTAAACCAGAAGGAAACTATTCCATGCTGTTTTCCAATCCTGCCTGCTGGATTTGTTTTCCACTGGCTTAGTGAAGCAGGGCAGGTCAAGAAAAGGTGGTATGAGCAGTAGAGGACAAGAGGAAGAAGAGACCAGTGGTTTTTGGACCTTCTTGGTTTCTGTGGAACCTCATCTTGTGTCACCATGTGACCTATGACATTCATAGGTTGCGTATTTTGATTTTGGTTTGGTTTTTTCTTTCCTTTAACAGCAATGACTTTTACTGTCTGAGAGGTAGGTAGGGTGTTGTTAACTGAGAAACTAATATCTCTCTCACATGCCTATAGATGTGTTTCTATGAAATATCGTTCTATATTCCAAGATTTTTCATACTAAGGGACAGCTGGGCTGTTATTCCTCTTAGGAAAGAGTCCTACAGAGAGTTTTGGACACAATCTAAAATTACTCTTTTCTTAGAAAGGAGAATTATTAGCCCCATATGTGAGTTGACATGTTGGGGAAGAGCAGGGGAGAATTGAGAGCAAAGTCTTTTATACCTTTAAATGCATAGCTGTAACTACAATAGTTGTAATAAACTGTGTCTCCTGCAACTCATTCCTTCTCATGATGTTTGCTGCATCTAAGTGTGATGTGAACATTGCATCATGAAATTGTGTGTGCTTTCAGCAAGGAATGTAGATAACAGATCATGCTTCAAAATTCATCCTAATGTTTTCAGTTTGGAAAACAGCATGTCCACACAGAGAGTCTTCAAATGTGACTGTTGAAATTCACTGCTCATCTTTCCGACCATCGTCTCTCATTGGCTGCTGGCTGGTCAGTGCTTTAAGCTCAGCTGTTTTGTCCTGCTTATGATATTCAACCCCAATTTAAGTAAATTCCAGAGGAAACTCGTGCCCTGCAATTAGCGCTTTTTCTCAGGGTGTGTAACTCACAATGTGTTTGCTTTCTTGTTTTGCAGTTCAGTCCTTCACCTTCACCCCTGCAGGTACTGTCCATTAGTCTGTCTCTTACCTCACCAACACATCACTGCAAACATTAGCTATCTAAGTGTTTATGAACATGTGAGATGTGCAGAATCAAAACCAAATACAAGGAGAAATACTTTGGCTGCCTATCTGTGATAAAAATGCAGTATTTATTTCCCCAGTGATCCAAGAGGAACATCATAAAATCTGCCACCATTAATGTCTCTGTCATTCTAATTCTGCATACTTACTCATCTAACTTCTTGAAATAATGCAGTTTTGAAAGTAATTTGCAGGACAAGATGCTTGAACTAGCTTAACATAAACAAGCATTAGTCATATATAACTGAATTTTGATTTTTAGAGCTAAAGTATCTTGAACATTTTTGCAGTGGGGAAATGGAACTTTCTTCCGCTTTAGCTCTTAGTTGTGTATATGTTTGCTTTACTGTGAGGTGTTCAGATCTTCAAGCACCCTAGTGATTAACAGATGCACTCGTTTCCTTTACAGGGTGTTTGGAATTGAAGCATTTTCTTTTTTAGTGACTACCCAGTTCAAAGCTGGTATCCTATTTTTCATATCTGTAAAAAGATAGCATACGGTAGGCTATTATCATAAACATGATTAGAGATATGTGAAGGATAAACGAAGTGTGGCTGAAACAGCAGGTTGCAAACAGCTTATTCAACATATGGGTAGCCAGGAAAAACAGAGTACAGAATTAATAATAATAATGGATACAAATAAATAGCTTCTGCTCTCGTACTTAATCACGACTTTTAAAAAACTTAAAAATAATTGTACCTCAGAGTTACAGTGTAAAAGACTGATGAATCTCATCGTTTTCCAGCAGCACTCTGTAAAGTTTGCTCTGTGTAGTTTGGCCACTCAGTTTCATTTACCAAAGCTGTCTCCTCTTCTGTCCTCTCTGCCATCCATGTGATAGAGTCCAGTCTTCCTACTGCACTGCTGAACCAGTCCTCTTGCTCAGGTAGCTGCTTTCTCACTCTTGCTTGCCTTCGGCCACAGCTTTTGTGTTTACCTTAAGCAGGAAAGGGCAAATGATTGTCAGGACAGGTGAGCCAGGGTGGTGGTGTCTGCCCCAAGGGCCTGTGACATTGTGAAGGAGAAGTGTCCTTGTGGAAAAGCTCTGGGGGCTCAGGATTGCTCCTCTAGCTTCCAGGCAGGTTTGGCAGAGTTAGTGCAAATAGAGGCGCAACACTTCCTAACCTAAATGCTTTACTGGTTTTTCTTTGGGAGACAACATAGGATTTTTTCCCAAAATTAAATAGCTCATCTTTGCATTTGGTTCCTATAACTATGCCACTGTCAACTGTCTTTAACTTTAAACACAGCTTTCCATTGTGTTTGTAGCATATGTTGGCATGTGTGTTGTGCTGTAGCCACAGTGACTGTGCATGATTTAGTGCTCTTGATCCACATGTGCTGGGCAACCAGGATGTGTCAGAGGCACTGCCAAAAATGTACTTTTTTAAAAAGTAGTTTTTACATCTTGTGGACTTCACAGAACTAAAACAGCCCATAGTTCTGTTTCCTGGCCTATCATCATTTCTGGAGGAACAGAGAACCTAAGTCATCTGGTAGTCAAATCCAAGGAAAAAATCACTAATTTAAAAAAAAGTCTTCCTTATGAACATAGTCCATATATTTTATCTTTATACCAAGAGTTCCATAAGAAACTTAGTTAATTCTCTGGTATTTAATTTGCCATTGGTATAATATAATTTGACAAACATATCTGTGCTTGTGGGGATTAGTCACTCACAACTGTGTGTTGTTCCCTTCAAAGTTATGATTCATAAATGGTTTGGGTTTAGATATAATTAGTTAGAGAGAGGTATGTAGCTTTTAGAATCCCATCTGAGACAGCTGTCAATGAAGTTTTACTCAAGATGAATTTATCCTAATATACTCAGATTTTAAAAGGTGTAAAACTTTTGTTCAGACATCTGCTTTAAATCCTTCAGAGAGTTACAGAACATGCACATTTGATTGTATGATAAAGAGAATTGAATCTTTTAGTGGAACATTCAAATGCTTACTTTATTTCACACACAAAACAAAACCCCCATTATTTCTGATGTGAATACTTTTTGGATTGTTTTTCTTCAGCTGCATTTGCCTGTTTGTAGAACTTAGAACACTGAAAATAGTTGTTTAAAAGTCTGGATCCTGCAGTTCTATAATTACTTGCTAAAAATATTCTTTCAGGTCATTTTCAGATTACTGGTTATTCACTGGGTTCGTTTGTTATTTGTATTCTGTTATTAGGAGCCTAAGATATATAATTTCTGCTGTGAGATTAAACTACTGTAGCACTCCATGTAGGAGAGGAGCAAACAGCAAATGTCAGGCAATTGGTAATGATTTGTTTCAGAGAAGAATAACTGATTGAGTTAAATTCATTAAGTTCTCTGTCTTTGTGAATATTTTCATAAGCACTGAGAGATGGCTCAGATGGTCGCCAGTAAAGTGACACTGAAAATCATAGCTAGTTACTCTCAGTTGAACTGACTCCAGTAGTTACTGAGCCACAATTCCATGCATCACTATTCTTCCACTTCCTTTTCCCCCATCATGACTTAGTAATATCAGTACTACAAGACATATGATTAGCTAATATATTTCTTAGATTACTATTGATAAGTAGTAGTTTCATCATTTGCAGCTGTACCAGAACTATACATTGTTGAGATCATGTAAACCCCAAATCTGGCACAGAAACAGTAAATACAAGTGTTACTCCTTTTCAGTCACTTCTGTAATAAAAAGATAGATATTTATGTGAATTTCTGTGAAAGCTAAAGCACCGCTGCTCTGGGGTTTTTATGGTACTTTTCTGGTTACACTTTACTTGGACAATTGCCTGCACATAAACACACACAGTGGGTTTGCACATGATACAAAGATAGACGGCACAAAACAGATACCTGAACACTTCTTGTATAACAGGTGAATTATTTCAGTGCTGTATTACAGCGACAGAACAGAATTTGTTTATTTATCTCCTTATCTTTCCTGTGCCCTCAAACTTGTGCCAGTACCCACTCACTTGAATACTCAGGTGTTTTCAAGTGTCTAGGCCATCAGCCATGCAAAAAAAAAGTAAATATGAATTTTCACTTATGAGTAGATAAGCTTATTTAGTGACTAGTGCTCCTTGGGATTAAAGATTTCAGGGAACTGAATAAACAAAAACCAAATTAAAAATAGATAGAGAATCATGAAATGCTACGCATTTTATGTGCAACTCCTGAAACTGTTAAATGTGGATAAACTGTATGACAGAATCATCCAAAGGTAGACAGAAGATTTGATGGAATTTTTATGTGCTGATTATCTGTTCTGAGTTAATGCTTATTAAAAGAGGATTAATCTACATTCATATTTGAGAAACAGCTTATCAGAAAAGGAATGAGACTTGGCTGGCAACATTAAAGTTTTCATTTGCAGTAGGAAAATGTGGCCTACTAGAGATAGGCATACAGAAAGCTTTCTAAAGCTTTTTAAGGCTTTCTTGCCTCAGAATGTCGACTTACTATACATTCATATTTTTCCAGTTCTAGCAGGCATGAAGATTAAGTTTAACCTTGTCAGATAATATTAGTAAATGGTTTTGGTACCTCCTTATATATTTAATAAAAAGCATCTGAAAAGCTCCTTAACATATGCTGGTTTTCATACAAATATATACAATATAATTTCCTGAAATATTTATGCATTTAAAATGCTCTTTGGATTATATTTCTGCATTTTTACAGTCCTTGAAGTATAAGCTGGTGGGGATTCCTTCAAAATCTCTCTATGCAGAGGTTATTTTTTCATCTCCTTTTGAAAACCAATCTCATCCCTGCAGGTCTTCAGCCCTTCTAAGAACATATATCAGATGCAAAGACTGCTGAAAGAGCTGTTTTGCTTCCTTGGTGATAAAAAGCAAGGGAGATGGGTGGGTCAGTGATAGGGACATCCTTCCCTTCCTCCTCTTACATTGCCCCTTGAAATTGCTCTGCTGCTTTTTGAAGTGGAGGCAGGATGAATAAAGCCAGCTGTCTGTTTTATTTTTACAGTGACATCTACAAGCCTGCATTGCATTAAGTCTGCTTCTATTCAGGCATTTAGACTTGTTTTGTAATTGCAGAAATCAAACTGCAGGCAAAAATGCTGACAAAATGTATGGCAGGAATGATAAACATAGTGCTTGTGTTGGCAGCCTGACCATATCTTCTGTTGTTAGCTGTCTTTCCTTTCATAATATTGATGCTAAAAGAAAGGCACCTTCTCTATCCAGCCTTAGGTAGCCCATTCATGGATGGCATCAGGAACAGGTTTTGTTGGGTTTTTTTTCTGTAGCATCCTGGTGAAATGTCCACACTTCAAGAGGAATTTTGGCATGCTTAATTAATATGCCAGAACCTCTTCCACCAAGCAGAGTAAATAACTCAAATGCTTCCTTGTTTGTTTTCTCATTGCATACATTGGTGTACAGGGTGGAGGGTAAACAAAAGAACCTGTATTCCTTCCCAGTTCTATACACATCACATAAAGACAGTCTGCCCCAGGAAAAACAATGTCACTGCAAGATAAGTTCTTTTTTTTTTTTTTTTTTTTTTAAATAAATTAAGCTGAACCTTTCTTCTAAAAACAGTGCTTATTAGGAGGGTGTAAGATTAATGTGAGCAAAAAACCCAAAACAAAACAAGAAATAATTCCTACCACAAGGATACACAGGTAGAAGAAAAAGGAGCAAATGCTGTGATACCTGTCTCCTCTCAACAATCTCATATGCCACAGCCAACCTGCAGCAACTGTGGCTCTTAACAAGAGGTTTTGGTGTCATTTCTTCCCAATATGTTTCTCACAGCTTGCCTTAGAGTTTTCCCATCCCTGACTACCCAGAAAATAAAATGTGTCAGGCAAACATTGCTGCAATCTCCTACTAACGCCTCCATTTTTGGAGGAGCTTTGCTCTATAATGGTACACAAGGGATATAAATATTTTGAAGACCACAAATATTGTTGGGATTTTTTATTTTTTTAATATGACATGCAAAGTTAAAATCTCACACACATGTATGTGCTATACAAGTGGTGACAAAATAGCTTCAAAATTATTTCTGGGAGATGGTAGTCAAAAAAAGAGCATTAATCCCAAGCATTTTTTAGAAAATATGTTTTACTGGAATTCCCTTAAATCTGTAAACTTTATTATTATGGGTTGGTGCCAAATTAGCCTTTCTTTCTCATTCTTCTTATATCTTGTCACTTTGACAAATGCAGAAAGTTGGAGAAATCAAGCACTAAATTTGAAGGGGAGGAGGAGAAAGGAAGCAACATCTAATGTACTGTTGAACAAGATACTTTGAAACAGCCAGGCAGTGCCCACATTTTTGCATATTCATGGTGATCACAGCACTTCAGATTATTTACTTTTAAGCAAGGAGTGATACAGTCATTTGACAGCCTGTTAGAGAAAGCAGCGTTTGTTCTAAAATGAATTACCTGCAGTGTTTTTCAATAGCAGACTTTTATTTAATACTTTCCATACTTGCATTTTGATTTTCTTTTCATTAATTGGTTTGATTACATCCTTTCAAAATTCAGCTATTAACCATTTTGATGTGACATATGACTGCAGTGATTTTCAGATGTTGATATTAGTCTGCTCTGCAGTGAAGGATAATTAATCACCCTACCCAATCACTTTTCCAGCAGAGCTTCCAGAGGGGCCAGTTTTGTCCCCTTTGCTGAATGTAGACTGTGAAATTATCCTAGGAGTTAATAAAGTGACAAGGATTCTATAAAGTATCAGAAGTATTTTCCCAGTGGATTTACACCCTTGCTAATTCTTTTAATGATCACAGAATTTCTATTGGGTGTAATAATTTTGTCTGATTAGAATAGTGTATAATAACCTAATTCTGAGTTAGTGTAGTTTGGACCAACACTTGGAAAATCTTGCAAATACTCTGGGAGCTATAATTTAATGATGGGAATGTATGTCTTACAAAAGTAAATAGTATTTCCAAACCAAGGCATATTTTAAAATAATCTGGCCACAGACGTTTCCTTTCCTCTCTGAAATTCAAACCCTCATCTTGTCAGAAGCCTGTAAGGATGCAGGTGTCCAGGGCATTGATATAATTTAATAGTCAGCCTTATCTATGCTTGACAATAAATAATGGGATATTGCCACTGAGGACCAGAGAAATCTGCTGGCCTTGACTCAAAGTATTTGCCAGTGCTTCAAAAAGGAGTATCCAGTGTTGTCAATTAGCACCCCACCAGTAATGTGGGTTTACCTATATTGCCCAAAAATGTAATCCTGTTAATAAGATAAATAGGGGAGAGGCTGGTTTTTGTCAAACACCCATGAATGGAGACATAAAAACAATTGCCTCCCCTTGATTGTGTCCTTGGCATCCCCCATGGATGGAAGACTGGAAATACTTTTTCTTCCCAGTGGCACTGGCATGTATGAATTTACGTGTGGCTGCTAGTTCTTAAACTGTTCTGATGGAAATGGTGCAGCTGTATGATTTTTTCCACCCCTTCAGCTGTAATAGAGCTGCCACCTCTTTCCCAGGACTGTTTGTCCTGGGAAATGGCATATTTGTGTGGTGACATTATATTACTGCATTACGACATGATGTTATTAACTCACTGGTGCAATGTCATTATGTACTGAAGCAAAAGCATGCCAAGAAACAATTTCATCACATGGCTCAGTCTTGCAAGGCAAAGTCATATGAAGGGGCCTGTGGTAAATTCAGGCCTTTTGCTGGTTTGCCTTGCAAGCTACAGAGCAAGTTGGTGTCAGTCAGTAACGTGCAGTGAAATCCTAATCAAACTGTAACCCTGATGTGCTGGATCCTGTTCTTATAATTTCTGTACTTTATTATGTGATGATGCCAAGAAGCCTCCTATCTTGGACACTGAGCAGTTTGAATTGTTACTTTTAATTATTACTAATTGATTTTTCCCTGTCTTATTTGTGTGTGCTTGTGTGTGTGTGTACGTTTGTTTGTTTTGTTTTCTCCCAACCAAAACACAGTCACTTTCCAAAGAGGAGATGGAGGACTAATGAGCAATGGAAGGTATGTTTCTTTGTATGAAGGTCTTTCCATTGTATTTATTTTTAAAATTAGGGATCTGAAACGTGTTGTAGGTGATGCACTTGGGTCATAACATTGGGAAAACTGGCAACACTGGAGGAGTTAAGCAGCTTACCACCAGGTTTAATGACCTATCTGTTGTGCACTTTGTAGGAATCAAGCCCAGATGTTTCATATCTCCCAGATGCCCTGGAAGAAATGAGTAGTAAATATCACAAAGAATGTGTTCATTTGTTACCAGGATGTTTATTGCATTAATTAGACATTAGCAAATGAAGTTGCTGTTGTTTAAGACTCCTTATTGGCTCCCCCTAAATTGCTGTGAGTGAACAATTACACTTAATCGATCATGAAATAAATGATTCATGGATGATGAATAGGCTGTAGATTGATAGGACTGGATTCCACAACTTTGGCTACTCAATTGAAATTGATAAAAGCTGATAACGGGCCCATATATCCTCATCTATTTTCCCTTTGCCAATATGGAGATTGTAATTAGGCCCTGGTAATAACTTCCAATCTCCTGTTTAATCAATATTTTAGCAAAAAGAGATTAGGCCTAATGAGAGCAAGTAGATGTGGTGAGAACGTGGCTGGGCCTTCTTATTGTCGTTTCCATGGAAACTGATGTTTCTCTTAGGGATTGTGCCAGGCAGGGGTCTATAATGTACAATGATCGGAGATGTTGCTCCAACTTCATGAGTGCTTTAATAACCTAGAAAAGCTGCAGAACTGTGGATGGCTCTTTGTTTTCATTTGGGGAAAAGGGGGGTGTCTGCGGGAAATTGTTTGTTTTCCCCGTTAAATACAAATACAAACAATCCACCTGCCTTGCTAAATTCCTGTTTATCCTGGGGTGAGAGAGATATGGCACCTTATGGTCCGAGCGTGCCTTCTCTTTCACCAAGCTCGCTGTTTAATACTGCTCTCAAAGCTGGGAATTACAGGGATATAAAAGCCATGCAGTAGTGGCAGATAGAGATAGCTGTGGACTTTCCATTAATCCTACTCAAACCTGTTTGCCTCTAAACCATCCAAGAGTGCTCAAAGAAAGAGTACCAGCCTATAGATGACAGGCATGCATTTGGGATGCAAGGGAAGGAAGAAATAGTAGCCCAAAGTCCTGGAAATGGCTGATATGGAGCAATCAGTTTGAGTGATGGCTCCCTTGAGGTGGTAATTTATCATGCAGCCCTGTTGTAGGATCCCGTGATGGTGCTGCCTTGCTCCTGTTTCACACAGACAACGGAGTTCATTTGGATTCTGGCAGAGTCAGGACGGATGCCTAGTCCCACTTCTACTGACAAAGTTGATTTGTATATAACCTTAATTAACTGCTCAAGGTCTTTAAATCATCCAAGGCTACACAATTTTAAACTGAAATAAATTAAAGTCTTCTAAATTGTTAGTTACCTGTGGTGTTGGGAGAACAGTGATAGGGCTTGTTTGATCACTAGTTGTCTCAGAGATGTTGTAATTTTAAATATATATGTATATATTTGTATGTATATCTCTTTTTTTCTTATTCTGCTTCAGTCGACCAGGTCTGTTGAACGCAAGTGACCCCAGTTATCCTTGGCTTGCAGACTCCTGGCCTGCCACAAGTCTGCCAGTAAACAACAGCACTAGTGGACCCAATGATCTTGGCAATTTTGGTCGTGGAGGTAGGTTTCCTTTTATTAAGTCACCATATAGCATACAATAGGCTCCCGTTAGTCACCATTTATGATAAATACTATGTAATATTTTTATCATTATAGTTCTGTCTGTGATTCTAGTTTTGCCTGAAAATTTACTTTAAATTGTTTGGTTTGGTTTGTTGCTTTTTACTTCTTTAAAAGGTAGGTCTAGTTTGTAATTTACCCCCCCCGGTGAGACGGGATCTGCTTATGATCTAAAGAGAAATTTATTTGTTGCTCAACCTCATTCCCTTTTGTGTGGAGATAACCAATCTTCTGGGCAGGGCAATATAGTCAGGGATAAAAGATGTCCATAAGAGCAGAGGAAAACTTGGGGGACACAGGAAGGATGTTCCCTCAGCAGAACAGGAGAACACTGTTGCTGTCACCTTACTCATCCTCTTCCTACTGAGTGCCTGCTCTGTCTTAAGCATAATCCATGAAGAAGGGCTCAAAGGTCTTCACCATCTTTCCTTCTCTTTGGAGGAAAGAATATACAAAAGGGAACTATTTAGATTTTTTTAGGGATTTGCTTCCATTTTGAATTGAGGGAGGACCTTTGGGGAGATGAGGTGATGATTTATTTTTATGATGATGGATCTTTAGAGGGGTTATTTTCTTTCAAACATTTTACTCAAATGGGACTTTCAAGAATGGGAATTTTGAAAGTCACTGTAATATTCACATCTCTCTGTTAGCCCCTTGGTTTCTGTGATAACACAGCTAGTTCTGCATAGTGGTGTTCAGAAGAAGACTTCCTAATGTAAATTATCATATAAATAGTTTTAAGACAGGAATAGGTTAACAAAAATCATGACAACTTTGTATATCAAAAATGCATTAAAATGTAAAAAAAAAAAATCTATAAAACCATCAAATTGATAAACGTGAAAAGAATTCAGTTTCTAACTGTACCAGAACCTGTTTCTGAAAATCATCCCTCATGTTGGTTATACATTCCCATGCAGAATCTCTTGCCTGTGGTTTGACTACTGTGACTTCAAATTACAACAAACCACACTAGATTTATATTCCATATAAAAATGTTGTAAAGCTCTTGTCATACAAAACTATTTAAAAGGCAAGACTTTTGATAGTGTTTAGAAGGAAACTGAATATCTGCCAGGTTCTTTGTTGTGAATATCTTGAAAATAAAACCCTTCAGTACTTTTCCATCTTTTCTTAAGCTCACATAATACAGGAAAATTACCATTTTCTTTTAACATTTGGCTCAACATGACAGAAATTGGAAGCATGTTTTAAAGTTTTTGGCCTCAATGTGGATGAGGCATAGGTCCAAATTTATGCAGGAGATAAAACAGTTATGTTTTGAAAGTCAGCAGCTTAATTCCACCCATGATCTTTACAGTTGAGCTCACAATTTTATTCTGGCAGGTTTGGGACCACTTATCCCTACCTGTTTCAGTAGTTGAGATTGGATGCTTCTGCATTAAAGATGGACTAAAAAGTCAGATGTCTTTCAACATGTGTAGATAGAACATTAACCTTATAGATGGAACTCTCATTGGTAAAAAGATCTGTGATAATATAAAAGGTCTGTAAGCATTTTAAAAACAGTAAGGTGGCAATGAACCAATTGCTGGAAAGTCAGAAGCTGAGGCAAGCAGTTCTAACATCACCCTTAAGAGTGAGATCCGTGTTATGCCCCAGATAGGCATGTGAGAGCAAGGCTATGAGTGGCAAGCACAGGTTAGAGCTGGAGTCATGTCAGGCCACAAAATGGTACTGCGTCTCCTGAGGCAGCAACAAAGAGCTTCCCTCTGGAAGTACTTCAGCACTACTTCATTTATCTCAAGAATTACAAAACAAGTTGGATTTTGGAGAGTTTCAGGGAAAGCATCCGGTGGGAAATGCGTGTTCATCTTTGGTCTGGAATTTACAGTGTGGGGTTTTCCACTATGACAACTTGGTGGGAAAATCACACTTGACTTTTACTAGGTGATTATGGCACTTTGTAAAATGGCAGTTTAATAGCTCTTTGAGTGCTTAATGCATACATCTCATTGAGGTCAAAAAGGTAATCCTTGGTGGTACTGAAAATTCCCAGAATGTCTGGAGAACCTCAGCTTATTGGCAAGAATGGCTGAAAGTTCTTGGCTGGTGGGGAGCTATGCAACTTTCCTTTCAAGTGTGTGCAATGTGTAGTTCTCCATTTTAAAATGACTGTAATAGAGATGATACCTCGTCAGTTGCCAGAAATGTGCTCTAAAAGACAGATGTATGTCTGAGTACTTGAGAGATGAGCATTTTGATAGTTTTTACTTCCCTGAGTCTGCAAATCCAACACAGACAGGTTGAGCTGGATTTGCTTCACTTTATACATCAACAACAGAATTTATTTACTAAACTTCAAGCCATTATAGTTTGACGAAACCAATTGTGGAAAGGAAAAATCTTCATACTGTGGATGAAATGAAAGAAAGATGGGACTGCATTTGTCTCTCACATCTCATTCTGTATTTGGACATAGATGCTTTTCTGTTTGTGTACAGCCCCTAGAAAGCAGATTGCATGTGTGCAGATAGATAGTAATAAACTTGATTTTGAAATATGAGCTGTAGTTTGCAGTAATTGTAATTTTTTTTGCACTTACAATTTATCTGCAGTTATAAGTTAATACAATTAAGATCTTTTAAATACTTGATTGTGTCCATTTCCCTGTTGTCTGCAAAAGCAGATCATGCTGGTAGACCCAAATTTAATCTCTGTTTCTGCAGTGTCTCTACTGAGCACTTGTTATTGCTGTATTTATTGTTAGTATTATGTTGTTGCCCTGAGACTGCATATGTTATAGGGTCCATATTAAAATGTTCATTGTTGCACACATGAATGTAATAGAAAATAGTTTGTAATCCAAATGTTCATCCTAGGGAAAAAAAAAAAAAACAACAAACCAAACCAAGCAAACAAACAACAACAACAACAAAAACACACAAAAAACCAAACCAAACCAAACAAACAAAAAACAAACAAACAAACAAACAAAAAACAAACAAACCAAAACAATGGGAGGAGACAATGCTGTCACAGCTCACTGCTGGATAAGCCTTTGAGACAGTGACAGAACAACTGTATTGCTTGAGCTTTCACAAAACCCCCATCTGAGCCTAAACCCTTTTCTTTCTGGGGCTCAAGGTATGTAAAAACTGGCTGTGAATGGGACATGAACATCCTCACTATAGGAGTGTGCATTATCTCAAGTGTGATCTAACAGTTGGAATCCATATCTGCCATCTGGCTGTAGAAAGAAAATGGAATATAAATGATGCTTTTTAAATTTTGCTTTTAACAAGTACATTCCAGAATTGATTCAACTTTTCATAGACTAAATAAATTGTAAAAATAATACCGTTTGATATATTGACCTCTGAGAGAGAGAAGGAAGAGGATTATCTGCTGAGCTGTGGTTCTCCTGGAACATCATGCCAGTCATCATTAGATTCTTCACACATCAGTAGTCTCAGTTTCTAGACCTGGTATTCCACCAGCAAAGGTCACTTCACTGTTTAGTAAGGAGAGAGATTGCCAATGTATCTGATTAAATATATAAACTGCACTGTGTGATGATTCAAAAAATGTAGAAAAGTCAACAGATATTTAGTTAAATGTGTTGTACTGTTTTTCAGGTAAATGTACTGGAGTATTTGAACAAGTTGTTCTCTGTTGTCAACACTGCTTTGCCATTTTGAGGGACAGATCACTTAAATCCCTTTAGAATAACAGATTTTCTCTCACATATCAGGAACAACTTGGTCTTGTCAGGTTTTTCTTTGTAGAAAAGGAGAAATGTACTAGCTAATGTCAAAAAGAAAATTAGATAAACTAATGCACAAAACTTTGAGGAAATCAAGGTGATGCCCTTAAAAAATTACTTTGAGAGCTTTGGCATCCACACAAGAGTTTTTCTACACATTTTCTCAGAAAGTTCCCTCTGTGATTTGTAAATTCTCTCCTTTCATCATTTCCCTGAAGCCCAGACAGTTTCATTGGTTCTGACATAGAGTGAACAATTGAAAACATTCTTTAGGAGAGAAATATTCCAAACTTCACTTTCAAGCTGAAGGTATGGAGGGGGAAAAAAAAAAAGATGGTTTTAGGCAGTGAGACGTGAAGGACAAGTGGTAGGCCTGTCACAGATGCTGATAGCTTGGCGATGGTTGTACATCATCTTCCCTTCGTTGGCTCATGGACCTGTCTCAGCTGAAATGCAAACGTGCAAAATGACACATTTATTTCTCATCTTAAACCTTGATACTTTCAGGCTTCCTGTGCATCAATGATTTGTTTCATTCCCCTGTGTTCACCACAGATGTGCTGCCACCAGTGCCAGGGCAAGGAGATAAAACCGCTACTATGCTTTCTGATGGAGCCATTTACAGCAGCATTGACTTCACCACGAAAACCAGTTACAACAGTTCCAGCCAAATAACGCAAGCCACGCCATATGCCACCACCCAGATACTGCATTCCAACAGCATCCATGAGCTGGCTGTCGATTTACCTGATCCTCAGTGGAAAAGCTCAATTCAGCAAAAAAATGACCTGATGGGATTTGGTTACTCTCTCCCAGACCAAGGCAAAGGCAACAATGGTAATTACAGCTCTTATTTTCCAGAGACCTTGGCTTTGTGCTGTATCATCTGTGCATGAATTAGAAAATTCTTTTCAGTTATGTGAGACATTGTTCATATTTACCTTAACTAATGCTAACATGCCTTGCATGCGTGCTGAATGTCATACAGTCACAAAATACATCATCCTGTGCTGTTATTCCTCTTTGTCCTGTGCTAATCACCAAGCCATCTGCCTTCCATTAAGTTAGGATAGGTGTACCTTTAAAAATAAGTTAAAACTGCCACCCCACCACCCAATCTGCTGTTGACTTGCTAACTGCATGTGTCGCATGTGCTTGTGCTGTCGACTAATCCCACGATGCCACTGTGACCTTTGCCGTTTAACCCTTAGCCTTGCTTTACATCCCTGACTACCGGGTGGCTGAGGGACTGGCTAATAGATTGCCACACAACCAGTCACAGGATTTCAGCACCACCAGCTCCCACAACAGCTCCGAAAGGAGTGGCAGCCTCTCAGGTTGGTTCCACCGCCGTGGGCAGGGGAGTGAGGGACGGAGGGGTGTTGGCGAGCGGCTCGCCGTGGAGGCAGAAGACCTCCCAGGCACAGGTTGAGAGCTACCATGAGAGTGCCTGCCCGCTAGTAAACACTGGAAAATATGAAGTTTCATTGGAACATCAGAGAACACTGTCACATGGGCCTCTACTTAAAAAAAAAAAAAATGTTTTTGGCAAAACCTCTTTGGAGATAACTGGAGATTCCTCCCAGGTGGTGCTTGTCGGCGCAATTGCCAGCCTTGCCTTGTCACATCCTTTCCCTGACAGCACAGTTCATGGAGCAAATGTATTTCTGCATCCATCCTCAGTTTGTAGGTCGCCCCACACGGCACGTCATGAGGAGAGTAATATTTCTGTTGAGTAGTTAACAGATCTCCCACTCCCACGAGCTGTTTCTATGTGCTGTTCTTTCAGTGAAGCAGCTCAGAAATAATTGTAGGGCCCTGAACGATGACTGGGGTTTCAACAAATTGTGCCAAGCCTGCATACAAACAGGATGTAAATTTTATGTGTGTGCTGCATGTTCTATTGGAAACATGATGCATTTTCATCAGATGAAAATGATTGTAGTACATGTGGTTGTGTATTATATTTAAACACACCTTTTTCTTGATTTCTTTAATTTTGCTTACTTGTTGCTTATGTTATGTATAACTGTCTTTTTTTATTTATTTATTTAAAAACAAAACCTGAAAAGGCAGCAATTAAAAAGAAAACCTCTGAATTCAGTTAACTGAAATATGAGAGAGCTGAAGGGACTTAACCTTGATATTCATTCTATATCTGTAGCCTTTTGAATTTCCACTATAATCTGGAGCAATTGTAACAGTAACAGACCAAACCTAGAAATTACTTCTTTACGTCAGTTTAAATGACTATTCAAATTGAATCTTGAGATTAGAACCCTATAATCATTGGTCCATAACTCAAATAGCCAAATGTGTTTGCAAGTCTTGTGTTCTCAAGAGGGAGTATGAGCTGATTTGAGTGAGACTGAAAAATAGGCTTATGGCATTGACGGAGAGGTATCTGGGAGCAGGGTTCATACAATACTGCAGGAAAGGTTCTTGTTCCTTGTATGTGAGATGTATTGGCAAGTAGCTTAGGAAATCAGCTTGCTCCCCAGGCTGCATGCAAATGCAGAAATTGATGTGCTGAGGTACATATGTGGCAGTTATCAGAGGGCAATATCACACTTTAGATATGTTGACAGCTATGGATGCCTATGAATTTTCTCAGAAAATACGAAGTTTCATTGGAAAATGCCAGTTAATCAAAAGCTGGATTTTGATCAAATATTTCAATATTTTGCATAGCGTTTATCAGTATGAAATAAATCTTCTGAGGACACGAGTTAACTTCAGCTCAGTCTTTCTATGGCCAGGACATTTCTGTTGTGACCAAGGCAGCTCACACCTGCATGCCCCAATGCTCAGAGGAGCATCAGATTATCGGACTGCAGAGTCAGTATTTTGCTCTCCCTTGCCCAGTAATTATGCCTTTGATACAGGATAATTATGTCTGTAATACACAAGAAACTGGGGGAGACCTTCAAACAGTCTGATAATTAGAGTATCACTGGAGTCAGAGACCAGCTTTGGTTACAGAGTCCCCATCAGGGTGCAGGGACTTGTTCTCTCACTTCCTTGGTTAGTACTTTAAGTACTACTTATTATTCTGGCAAAATTTCTGTCTCTCTTAAATGAATATCCTGAGAAATCCTATCCCACTGTGGAATGGAAAATGGCTAAAAAACTCAGCTGCTTTATGAGGCAGGGAAATTTTGTAGCTGTACTTTGCACAGCTCCGAGATTATATCAGTGCTATGATCATCAGCCCAACTAGCAAATTCTTTTTCCAGGACCTGATTCATCTAGAGATTTAAACAATATAATTGAATTTCAATGTAAGGAGACATTGAAACATCAAGCATCATTGCTATGGGGAAACAAGGCTTTGGTGCATCAGTTTTCAAACACACATCAGGAATTATGTGTTAGGTGTCTGTTCTGTCCCCACAGGCAGAGTTACTCCACTGTCAGACTAGCGGAACAGACACCTTGGAGTTCCCGTCTTTCTTTTCTTAATCTAAATAGTTTCTTGTCTCTCTGCTTCATTCTTTCTAATAACTCCATTATATTTAACCTTTCACTCCAAAATCCCCCAAATCCAACTGACTCTGTATTAGCACCCCACACATCCAACCCCTGCTGTACTAGTCTCCTAAGGTTATCAAGATGCTAGACTTCCAAAATCTTCCTCACAACCTCAACTAATCTCTGAAGTTGTTCTCTGCCTTTCTCTTCACTGAGTATTCCTAATTTAAATCCTCCTGCAACACACACACTCTTATGCATGTGCTTTTCTCCTAAAGCAGCCCCTCCTTCCTTAGCTTTACTAGTGCCAACTTTTCAAAAATTTCCCCACATCCCACAAATTTAAGTTAACCTGTTTCCTTTACACTGTTCTATGACCCTGTTTCTATATCGACTTTTTGCCTTACCTGTGCTTTGAAAGCTTCATTTTCCCTCCAGAAGGTCCATGTGTTTGTTCCTTTATCTCCACCATCACGGGGGTTTCTTTTCAGCAGTCGAAATGTTCCTTCCCTTTTCAAGAAAGCTTCCCTCTCTACCAGGCTACAAAAGGAGGGAAGAGCCTCTCTTGCCTCCTAATAGAGGGAATATCGGCTCAGTTCGCACGTCGTGAATGACAGGAACTTGGCTGGAATTTACTATATGTCCCTCCAAGAAAAAGAAGGAAGAGCTCTGATCTGGAATTAAGGACTGGAAAGGAAAGTCTTGTTTGCATTGTGCAATCAGGCCAATTAGAAACCTTTCTGGACTTGTTGCCTGTCTCTAGCAGGCACAACTGGAGGTAAAAGGAGACGGCTACTTCAGAGTCACAGAATCACCTTTTTCTTCCCTCTCTATTCTTTCCTGTCTTCATCCAGCTGACATTTGGAGGTAACAGAAGAAAGTCACTGTATCACAAAAAAATCCCATGACATGTGCTTGTCTCTGTTGCTAGAATTGCACCTCCTTCTGGATTCCTCTGTGCCTTAATCTAGAGCCATGGCAAAGAGGGTGGTACCTGCCAGTGCACACCTGACGAGTCAGTTGTGGCTTTTTTGATTCATTGATTCATTTTTACTTTTTTTTTTAAACTGATCCTTATAAATCAACAAGAGACGTCAGTGGGTAGGATGGATTAGACTTTGCTCTCTCAAACAGGAAAGGAATGAGTGATGGCCAGCTGGGTACCCCAGTGAAAAGGCATGTGACAAACCATTCCTCCACCCAACAGTCCAAAGAGCCCGAAAGCCGCAACAAAACAGCGAAAAATAGATGGTTCTCCAAGCAGTCGAGGGATTCAAAATGTTGTGCCATTCTTCCTCGTAACGAATTCCTAACAAGAAAAAGAAGTCATGGCAAAATAAAAGCAGCAAAGCAAGTGGGATGAGAGCTTTCTCTGTAAGATCAGTTTCCCACAAATGGAAGCGTCTCAACTGGAGAAGCGGATATAAGGACAGTAAGAGAAGAGCAGAGGGCTTAAACAAAATGCAATGCTCTCTTCGTTTTTGCCAGCCTCATCCATTAGAGTTATACATCAGAAAAAGAACCTCTTCTTCATAGTGGCAGAAGATATTTGAATCCTGTGAAATTGCACGTGACTTCCTGATCTTTTTTAAAAAAAACCCCAAACGTTTCTTTTGTTTTGCCAACTTATTCTTGTCATTCTGGCTGAAAGATATTGAGTCTAATGACAGTTTTTTTAGGTGGTGTCCTTAACCTCTGTGTTTTTCATGGGAAGTGATTATGCAATACTGTGTTATAGTCACACTGGATTCTGACATTTGAAATAATTTGCTATGTTTTATTATATTTTTATCTAGGAGTGAATTCAAGAAGGCATAAAGAACACATGAATAATATCAGGAAATATATTTCTGATACAAAAAGACATGTCTTTCCTTGTTTGTGCACTACTGTGGTGCAAATGTACAGAGTTTTAAGAAGAAGTGATTTTCAGCAAATATTCAGAATATTTTTCTATTCCATTCTATTATTACTTATAACCTTGTGACAGCATTAGCATGTTGATGCTGATTCTGCTGAGATATAAATACGTCTTCTTTTTTGGGGCATGCCATCTGGAATCAGAATTCTTTCAAAGAAATGTAAATAGCTAGCGCTTTTTTCCCACATTACATCTCTAACATTTTATTTTTCTTTTTGGATTTGCAGGTGGCAAAGGAGGGAAAAAGAAGAAAAACAAAAATACAGCCAAACCCCAGAAAACTAATGGTTCAAGCTGGGCCAGTGTTCCCCTCCCACCCCCTCCTGTGCAGCCACTGCCAGGCACAGAGCTGGAACACTATGGGGTGGATCAGCAAGAAGCAGGGTAAATTTTTTTTTTTCTTTTTGTTTTTAAGAAAAATCTGTGGTTTGCACAGATGAGGCCTTTTTTGTTATTATTTTTTTAATTTTGCGAAGCGACAATATTATTCTGTTTTGTTTAAAAAAAAAAAAAAAAAAAAGTAAAATAGCACCTTATCCTGTGGACTTATTCGAGGCTATGGAGGAGAAGTGTTTGAATAGCTTCTCTGGAGAGTGACTGAAGGTGGAAACAAAAGTGACCTTGCTTTATCATCGTGTAGGGCTTCACTGCTTTCTCACGCTGAGAAGTATCTCACTTCACAGGTAGCTTAATTGAATTCTGTTGGGACTGCATGCAGCTGATGGGACTCAGAGTGAGTAAGGATGGCATAATCTGGCTCTTTGTATTTCTTCCCTGCTTTGATGTTTAAAAATATTAGAGCCAACAGAACAAAAAAAAAAAAGAAAGAAAAACACCACCAAATTGGATTATTTTTTGAAGATCAACCAATGGATAATAATGTTCTTATCGGCTTTTAGAAGAAATTTCACAGTTGAGGAAGGCATGCTAATTATAGGCTTTTTGTTGTTGCCATTTAAACAATTCTTAAGTTTCTAGAACCTTCCACTTATTTTTGTATAGCTTAAACTTGTTCTCAAGGACACATAATCACAGAAGAAGCGCAAAGGGAGAGGAAAGAGACATTTTCTGCACAGTCAACAATTACAGAATGCTTTTTATAAAGTGTAATTATATGACATACCAGGTTATCAAACTCTGGAGGAAAATCAGAGTATACAGAAAAATAGTTTACTGTGGTCAGTTCTATTGGAGCCTTTGAGAATAATTGTTCTGCCAGGGACAAAGTTCTGCCTGTTTAAATGCATGGGTTAACCAATATTTCCTAAGGATGAAACTTGTTTTAAAAAAAAAATGTAATAGCTTTACTGATTAAAAATATTTAAAGTCTTATCTCTTTTGTAAGCATGAAGAATTGATCATTACTAGTTTTATAATGAAAATTAGAGCAATTAGGTATTATTTCAGTTTATAGCAAGTTCTTCAACTATTAAAATGAGTAACAACTAACTGTGTTAGTCAGTGGAATTCTTTTTAAAATTAAGGCCCATTCAGACTCTATTAGAGTTAGAATTTCAAAGCAAATATAAGGCAAAATAGTTATCCTTACTGATTGTAACTGTTGTTTAAATCTCAAGGCAAAAAGTGCATATAATCATGGTGTTCTGTATTCTGTTATAAAAGACTAAAATAAATTTTAAATGGTTTTACCATATAATACTTGTCTTTATCAGTTTATATCCTTAAAACACATTTGCAGCCCTTTCACCAAAACAATTATGCTATAGAAGGCAAAAAACTTGGATTGTCTTTCAGAACAATGAAATAGCATAAAAGGTAAATAGAAATACCTTATAAAAATCCCTTGTGACACAGGGCTTGACTCCTCAGTTGCATAAAGTATGTGTAATTTAGCTGGAAGGAATGATGTTGGTCACCAAGACAACATTGGTTACTTAAGGATAAGGTAATCTCACCAGCCTTCCACATTCACAACAATTCAGACTTCTGATTATCTTCTGAATTACTCTTCTCTGGTTTTTGTAGTGCCTCATCAACAGTGGCTGTAGCTTGACCTTGTAATATGCATTTTACTAAACACACAAAAAATTTGAGGGTTAGTCTTTCAGTATCAATCTGGAGCTGTAATTTGCAGCCACCTTTGTTGAAGAATGGATCTGCAATGCCCGTAACTTTCTCAGGGTGCATCCCATACTAATGGTTGTTCTGTATTCAGGGGTTGATCTTGTTTCCATGGTTTTCAAGATGCTAAAATGGAATGAACCATAGTCTGTTGGTCCTTTATGTTGCCTTACATGTGGACACTGGGTTAAAAAAAAAACAGAAACTAGAACAACAACACATTTTTTAAACTGTTTTGTTTGTCTTGATTTGTTTTGATGTACTCTATCTGTGACAAGTTCAGTGTGTTTTAATGTTAGAATTAATTACATGCAGAGTAGTTGCTTTTGCTTGGTTTTACCTAAACTTGACAGTAAGGAAATGCTCATTATTTAGTCATTATCATCTATTTTGATTTTTCACTAATACTATACGTGTTCTTGAGCCAACCCCAGTAAAAGCAGCCTGCATATTTTTATTTGATTGTTACTATTTCTTGCTACTGTTTGCATCTTAAAAGGGAATATTAGCTGCTGGATATAAATATATGTGATACTTATTTTCTGTCTTTGGAAAAAGTTAAGAAAATAATATCTTTCACATCAAAAAATCTTTTCTGGTGAGGTCTAGGGAGGGAAGCATCCTGTATTGCAACTGTGTGTGTAATGAAACACAGTCGTTATAGAGTGTGCCCGTTATCCATCACCTTTATTTTTTACCTTGAAGGAAAAAAAAAATCTATCAGTGTAATTAATCAAGATTTTAATGGCAAAAGATTGCTATAGGATGAAAGTGCTGAGAATACAATAAAAAGTATTAGAAACGTAGAGAGTCATGTTTGTTAACCAGAACTTAATAGAGACTCAATTAATGAAATTACAGTCACAGATCTCTAATGTAGTTAAGGTGCTTAGATTTTAATTAGTGTACTTGAAAAAAGTTCCATTTTCACCACGTTGGATTTACTCAGAAAACCAAAAAGAACATGGATGTGACCAGTACTCCCTATGCTGGCACCAGAAGTTTCTGTAATTAAATCATTTATGTGAGGTGTAGTTACTATGTAGTCTCCTGTTTGTTAGCTTTTTCTTGCAGGCTTTTTTTTTTTTTTCCTCCTCGAAATGCATGTTAAAACCTGTGGCTTTTTGGACATCTTACAGTATGAAGGCAAGGGTTCTTGTACGTGAAATCTTGAATCTCAGTGTCCTGAGCTTCAGGCTTAGGCTGCTTTCCATTTCAAACAAAATTTAGGTAAAGATATGATACTTGTGCAGAATCTTTTCACTGAGAAATCTTTTTAGTGAGAAATCTTTTTAGTATCAAGCTGAACATTTGGGGATTTGAAGCAAGTAGGGTCAAAAGGCGAGCACTTCCAAAGCTCATTTATTCATCATTGGGAAGTCACTAGGGAGTATCTTTTTGCCCTGTCCCTTTTAAAGAAGAAGACATTATACCAAAGCGTGAGGTTGAGAGAGCAAAAGTGAGAGAGCTGTTGCACTGTACATTTTTAGCAGCATGAGTTAGGATGGTCCCTTCAGCCTGGGGTGCAAATGTCACTAGTGAGTATTGTTAGGAAAGAGAAATTACAGCTGGCCATATCTTAATTGTCTGCTAAGGATGAATATGTATCGTGTAACATTTTCTTAAATCTCTGTATTATGAAAATGGTAATGATCAATCACTGGAAAGCTCCTAAATGCCAAGGGTTAAGATCCAGCCTTTGTTTTCACCTCTGTACAAGTATGTGTCTTTGTGTATCTATATATTGTTATATCAACATATAGATTTAAAGTAATATCAATGTTAATTACCAAATATGTCTTCCACAGACTTTTGGATGGTTAGGTCAGGTTGTTTCACCTATCCAGAATCTGTGCTTTTAAATAAGTTTGAAAAGAAAAGGTACACTAGTTAATTTTAGAAATCTATGGGTTTTGCTTAAAGTAAATGTTTGTTCATAATACAGGTTTTGAAACTTCTCCATCTCAGTGTTCACAGCATTTTTATAACCTGGTGTCACACTTGAGAAAATTGACAGTAATTCATTTTTCTCGGGGAAATTGGTAATTCCTTCCTTCCGAATCAGAAGCCTTAAAGGAGTATTCTTAAACTGGTTTGAGATTAACTGTGTAACACAATGCATTGCCTGCCTGCATTGCAGAAAAAAAAAGGACCTTGTCAGCAGTCCTTGAAGGTGGAAAGAAGATAAAGTGACTTAGCAGATGATGCTTGGGAAATGGCCTTTGGAGTGTGAGATGATTTGACAGTGAAGAAGCTGTGAGAGCTTTTGGTTGTCTGGTTGCCTTTAGGAAAAAAAAAAAAAAAGCTGTCTATCCTGAGTTATTTTGGAATACACTGGGAGTTAAGAAGAAATGTGTGCTGATTCTCAAAGGACTGCTGACTGACTGGGTGTTTTGAGGATTGGAAAAGTAGACAGTTGAGACTGGCATGGTGTGATCGTCGACAGAGCTGTGCACAACTGAAGTTGTGTTCCGATTAGGGAATTACTCTGGGGAGATAACGCACAGGGAATGGCCACAGTCACTAAGGCCTGTACACCGTGAGTGATGCTGGTGTCTCTAAGTGACAGGATCCCGAGATGATACTGAAATACAACACTGAATTGAAAGGCCTTGTGATAAGTACAGAGACTGAAAAGGATTGACTTGCTGGTGAAGCTTACATAAAAAGTGATAATAAAATATAAAGCTTCTGTTTCTAGCCCTGATCAGATATAGCATCACCCCTTACATCTTTGGTATAAGGCAAAAACTGAACCACAAACACCTATGAGAACACCTCTTGTATATGAAAAGAGAAGAATTTGGTGTTCAAGAATACTGCTAGTCATTTATCTTTTAACTTACTTCAGGCAGATGTGTTGAAAATGTTCAGAAATTCAGCAGTGTGTAAGTGAGTCCCAGTACAGATTGGTTAGGAGGTGGGGTGCTGGCAGATGTACCTTATCAGCTGGTGCTGTGACATAGCATATGCTTAGGGTCAGCGCTGCTGTGACATGAATATATTACACATCATAGGAGATACCTATTTGCAGTGTGGGAAGACCAGCACCTATAAGAGAAGTGTAGCTTCAGAACAGAAACAAAGAGTAAATTTATAGACAAAGGGGAGGATAGAATACGTGCATAAGTGCAGCTATGTAAGGCTTGTTCTGCCTTTTAAGAATGCTGCTATTTTCACGTCTAGGACAATCTTCATGCACTCTCCTAGATTAATGATCCTGGAAGCAAGTTAGTTCATTGTTGTTGTTGATTGTGGTGTAACATTATCTAATCACCATTAACAATTGTGATAACGGGTCAGTAATTTTTTTGTTGCGCTTCTTGTTTGATCTGCTTAGCTGATGTTGGAAAAATTAAACTGACTCAGTAAGGACAGTTTACAACCCTGTTTTAATTAAATGTTAAAAACTTCCACTGACTGTGAGGGTTGCAACTATAGCAGAAATCCTGTGTGCCCTTTACACCCTCTACTGTGTGGCAGAGACGAGTTTTGACATACACTAAGTTTATTTGGTTTTCGTTTTAGATACGACAGTGATGGTTGGTGTCCACCTTTGCCAGTTCAGACCTACCTACATCAGGGCATGGAGGATGAGCTTGAAGAAGATGATGATCGTGTTCCCACACCTCCTGTCCGAGGAGTAGCTTCATCACCCGCCATCTCCTTTGGGCAACAGTCGACTGCAACCCTCACACCTTCCCCACGAGAGGAGATGCAGCCAATGCTTCAAGCTCACCTTGATGAATTAACAAGGGCTTACCAGTTTGATATAGCAAAGCAGACATGGTAAATGTTTGAGGGGGGCACTCGTGACCTGGGAAATGCAAGCACAATAATAATATTAATTTATTCCTCTATGGCATAAATATTGACTGTGTTTAACAACATTTCAATAGTATTTCCAAAGAAGTAAAATGGAGGAAGAAATAATAAAACTGTGCCTAGAATGTGAAGGCCTTAAGCATTAGTAGGTGCTTTTTAAATTGTAATGCTTGGTGATGAGTTAAATCTTGTCTAAAAAAATGTAAAACCAATATTCCTCTGAAATTTTACATATGCTCAACTGAGTAGTTAACACCCACCTGCTGACAGCTTTTATACAGTCAGGAGTACTCTCTTTTCAGGCTAGCAAAAGATATGAATTTTTTAGGATTTTCAAAAATAATGAGATTCTAAATTCCTGAAAATCATTAAAAATAATGATAGTCACTTGAAATAGCACTAGAACAGCTCTTACATGGTGTCACATGAGAATGAAGCATTTGCATCTCTGACTGTAGTTTGAAATACCATGAGAGTTTCTGATTCATAGGAAAACCCCGGAAATAGTGGGAAGAAAGTTGTAAGTATTTAAAAAGTGGATCTAGTGTTTTAGAGTGCTTTATGCCTATTTAAAGGAAGAGCAAGCAAATACCACAGTAACATTTCCCCTGCAAAACAAACAGAAGCAACCTCTTCAGGGACTGAAAAAAGAACTTGTCAAGTGCACCAGGCTGGGGATACGGTGAAGGTCAGTTGCTTCCTGGATGTTCCCTAAGCAGCAGTTGTCCTTTTACAACTTTTCTACCCAGACAAAGCCCGTGAATCTCAGAGGAGAGGAGCAGAGCTAGTTACGGAATGGCACACTGCCAGCAGAGGAGCAGCCTTTCTTCACTGGTAAATAAAGCCACAAAGTTATTCAGCTTGAGCTGCCGTAAATAGATCAGGCAGGTAGGCAGGCAGTGCCAAATCAAAGCCAGCTGTTTTCCCTGGGCACCCTGGAAGCCTCGAGGCTTGTCTGCAATCTGCACTCAATCAACAGGGTACTTTGGTCCCGCTGCAGCGCCATGCTGCCAAGCACGGACCCCGGCCTGCCTGTGGGACAGCCCCAAATCCCAGGCAGCAGCTAGACCTGGCCTATTGAAGGGAGCTGACTCCTGAGCCAGCACACAGATGCACACCCTGTCAGCACAGTCACTCGCTGCTGCATTTTGCAGCTGTTACCCTTTCTACGCCCTGCAAGCCTCGGGTTCTGGTCCAGGCGCCGATAATGGAGTAGGGCACTGTAGCAAAGCCTCTTGCAGCTGACAGGAAAGGTCTTGCTCCCTCTTTGGAGAAATGAAAATTGATTGGGAACTTTCATAATGCGCTTAGGAATATACAGATTTTAATATTGCTCTTGGGTAAGGTCACAGTAATTGAGCCTGAAACTCCAGGGGACAAAAAAAAAAATATCGAGGAGATAACACTTTTTTTTCATACTGAGACCTTACAGGTATTGGAGCAAATATTGAGGGTTGCAAATACAAGTGATTTTTGTGCATTGGAATTGTTTAATGCTTTTATATTGTTTGGCTGGACATGCATCATGCTGCTCAAAGTCAGTAGAAAGTCCTCCATTGTTTTAACTGGGAAGGAAGATTTCTTAGTTTTCTTTTTACAAAGTTAACTTGTCCAGTGTAGAGAGAGGGGAAGGCAAAGCAGAAAGATGAGACCTGTCAGATAGGTTACTGTGGGAGGAACAACAGAGAAATATAGAGAACAGACAACTAGGAATTTAAGAAAGACCACATTAGAGATTACTGGAAAAGTACATAATGATTATGGCCTTGATCCAGCAAATCACTTAAGTATATGCTTAACTACAAGTACATGAGAAATTGACTTCAATTGTTCTATCACAAGCTTAACATTAAGGATATACTTAAGCATTTTGCTTGATTGGGAGCTAATCACACTGTTTATTGAGGGTTAGTTAGATGGTAGTGCCCTTTAGCACAGTGTTTTGAACACTGCATAGCTGAGAACCTGGTGTCCAGGAAGAAAAGTATTCAAGAAGTGCTAATCAGAAGGAGGTTGTATATCAAAAAGGAAGCATTTGCTCTGCAAATAAGGTTCAGAATAAGCTATAAGTTAAAACCTACAGAGAGGTGGAGATTGATTCCAGTGTTACATAAGATTTACTGTGACATTCTCATATCTGATAGATTTACATTATGGGGGGGAGGGAGGGGGAGAAAGCTCAATGAATAAAGAAAATTGCTGTACTCATTGAGTGTAGGCAATAATACAGCACAAAGTTTCCATTGAAAACATAGTAGAGCTCAGAACGAAACACGTGACAGCTGTAAGTTTTTTCTGTTACGCTGATGTCCAAGCAAGAGAGCAGCAGAATCCTGGGTCCCATCCAGAGTGCTGCCGATTCGAATCAGGCCATGGCACCTCATGTACAGTCACCCAAGGATTCCTATGTGCCTAAATTAGCAATTTTAAGCATGGTGCATGCTCTTATGCCAAGGCCAGTCATGTCTGGCTCCCCTGGCACAGCTTGTGGTGTACCTGTTGTGCTGTGGGGAATGCTGCTTTGAAAGCTGATGGTGTTGTTTTCCTCTGTATCCTCTCAGAGAACAGGCAAATGAGACTCCAAATCCCATGCTTGCCTTTGGCCATTTAGCTATCCTGTGGGTGGTTTTTTTATCTTTGTTTTCCTCTTTTTTTCCATTTTTGACTGCTGCATACAGTAATTTCACACATGCATGCCCTAATACTGCTGCAATTAAATCAATTAAACTGCTTGGAATAAAGCAAAATGAAAAGGCCTCACTGATAATGTGTTCACTGGACTTGAAAATTTCTCCTGTCCTGCTGGCCATTTCCTCCTCCTTAGGGTGACTTCTGCTTCAGGGCACTGTGTCTGTTTAAGCGGAAGGAGTGAAATTTAAGTTTGGTTCAGTGTGTGATTTGCAAGGTGGAATATTGTGTGAGACACTTATATGCTAGGCTGGGATTCAGAATTGTGCTTTTCCGTGGCTTTTCTACCTGATTTATGTAGCCTCTGTGTGTATTGCTCTTCATCTGTAAAAGGGCAGTCCTGACCGTCTCCATCCTAGAGGAGGAGAAGTATATTTAAGACTGGAAAGTGTGCAGGTACTCTGGTATTAGAAGCTACAGTCAATAACTGAGCTGCCTTTTCTGGAGTTTAACCTAACAAGCACATTTTGTAAATCTACTTCAGGACCTGTTGAAAGGCTTGTATTTTGTTGACTGCTGGGTACAAAATCTCATCCATTCTGATAACTTTTCCTGTCTGTTTGTTTGTTTGTGTAGGCACATCCAAAGCAATACACAACCTCAGGCTCCCGTTCCGCCCCTAGGATATGTATCTGGAAACCTTATTTCAGATTTGGAAACAGATGTTCCAGATGAGGATGATGATGAGGATGATATTGAAGAAGAAACTGTAGAAATCAGTAGGCCACTAAGAGGTCTAGAGCATACTCCAGGCTCCAGTATGGACAATCTAGACAGCTCTGTGACAGGTAACCAAACACAGTTAACAGTGACACCAGCTTGTTCCTAAACAGCAAAAACATATCATCAGTCAAATGCTTTCTAAGTGAAAATTTATTCCACTCTATTTCTGCGACATTTAAAATGTGTTAATACTAAACACTAAAGTTAAAGAAGGATTTGGGAATAGTTTGCTTTGCTGCAAAATGATAAGAGAATTCATGAATTTTAAAAAGCTTTAAAGACTTGAAAGAAAACTCAATTATATCCTAGCTTTCATGAAAAGTTCATTCTACTAGAGAAGCAAGGCAGTTACATAAAAAGGAGAGGGGAGACCTCAGCTTAGGAACATATATTTATTTCATAAATCATAAGCAGCATAAAAATTTTATCTTAGAGCACTTTTAGATATTTTGCTGGGAAAATACTTTCCCAGATGAACACAAGGAAGTTAAGGACTTCAGAGTAAGTGTAGTTAGATCACCACAACATTTATTTCTGGAGTAAATATAATATTTATGTAGGAAAATGGGTATTTTATACTTTGCATTGCTGAATTTAGTGATTTTTCCTTTCAGTAAAGCTATTTAATTATTCTGACCCTCCTTCCCTCACTGCTTCTTGCCCTTTGAATGCCTTGGAAAGCTCCAACATTATCAAAGGGGATCTAGAAAGCCGTGCTAAACTAATGCACAGGATCTGAATTAATAAAATGCCTGTTGGAGAATTGCAGTTAAAGACATTTGGTTTTAAAATACATAATGTCCTTTTTTTAAGCACCAGTGTATTTCCCTTTATGTTGACCTTGGGCCTCTATGTAATATGGTGTGTCCATAAGGTTCAGGTGTGCTAAAGACCCGAATGTCCCAAATGTCCCAGTGTCCATACCTCATGAAAGCTGGTGGGTGCTGCTTAAGTCTTTGATCTCAACAGACAAATACTGATTGTTAGCTGTACATTAAGGGAGGCTTGTTCAGTACAACTTACTACCACAGTGCCACTGGATTCCACTTCTTTGTTCTGGACCTTTGAAATTCCAAGAATTTTGCACCCTGATGTAAAAATTGCTATTCTGAAAACACTGGGCAAATGTGACAGTGATGGAGCATCAATACCTATACATTTTCTTCCTTTTCCCTTGTTGAATGAAATAGTGTGTAGCTTAATCCCACTTTCACGGTTTTCCTTCACCCTTGGGCCAGACTGCTTACCAATCTAATTAAGATTTAAGAATTGTATCTCTGCTGCTGTGATTTGAAATCCAGATTCAACTGAAGGCCATAGAGTTAAAGTTTAAATCCCTGAATTGAGAAGGTTAACTTATTAGTGCATGAGTATGTTAAGTCACTTTGCTTGAATTTCCAGCGTAATCTCCTTCGGGCTATAATTCTGCATATTTTTGCATATTTCACTAATGGCTTAGAAGTCTTTCCATTAGGAATGCAGTAAGAGTTTTGCAGTGGTAATACAGCAATAAATTAAAAAAATTAGGTTTGTATATATTTTTCATTTGGTATATATTAATATGCCAGTGTTTATGTATCTGTAAATCAGAAAGTGATTTCACATTTGCGTCTTCATCTGATATTTTGGACCACCCTACCTAGAGCAGATAAGGAATAGCTGTATTCCTGCTCCAACTGGTAGACTTTTGTGCTTATTGCAATTTAACCTTTTATGAATAACATTCAAGTTTCTTGTGATATTTATAAATCTTGTTGTATTATTGGTGTGTTAAAAGTGTAATTATTGGAGTGTTAAAAACTTCCTGCCATGTTATTTTAGAAGAAATTGGGCAGAACCTGGTTATGTAGACTGGGAGTGTACTTACAGTGATTTAATGCACTCCCACTCATCACCACCACTATCTTGATGTGGCCTCATCCAGGTGAAAATGAAGGGTTTCCTTTTGCTTTTTCTTTTGCCTATTTAATTAGTAGCTGGATCAGTTCCTTGATCTGGTTCACCGCATGGCAAGGTGTGTGCTGGCGCTGCAGGAAGGGAATGTGCAGCTGGAAGGGAAGCAGAATGATAAACTGCCCCTATAGCATATAGCCAATGCTTAGATTGACTTAAAACAATTAGGGAACTGTAGCCTTACAAAAATACACCCTGGATGTTAGTCTAAATGATCTGTAAAATGGCAAAATATACAAATAACAGAACTGCTTCTGTTGTCCTTATTTACTACATGGGTAAAACCTTGACTTTTGTGAGGGTTTGTTTTGGGCTCTTTTTTTTTTTTTTTTAGGGTAGAAGGAAACTGTTTATTATACTTGGATTTTTTTTTTGTTTCCAAAAGAGAATCTTAATTTTTGTTTATCTGTTTCTGTTAACTCTTCCAGGCTGCGTTTACTGGTGTTAATGAGGGTATAGCAAATTGCTTTCATTGTTTCCAAGCTGTTTCTCATTCTTCAATTGGATTGCTTTTAAAATACTGTAGAACAACTAAATTGTTTTATTGCACTGAGAATATATAAGCTACTTCTTTTTACAGAGCCTTTGGTGACTTAAACCAGCATTTTCGTAGGAATTTTTGTTTTCATTTCTCTAAACATTATATTTGAAAATGGAGGCAAATGAGGATATCTGACCCAGATGAAGCAATATTTCTGTTCATTTTGAAGTGCCTTGTGAGTTTGGTGTTTGTGAGAAATCTATACTGACATCCCTTGTCCAGACTTCCCTCAAATAGAGTTGCTGTACAGGGAGCAGGGCAAGTTTCCTCACCCTGTGGTGTTAGCATGCTCTTGGATTG
>JAWWES010000001.1:9885595-9914207 GCA_035583135.1 Lophotriccus pileatus | reverse complement strand
CTTCCCTCAAATAGAGTTGCTGTACAGGGAGCAGGGCAAGTTTCCTCACCCTGTGGTGTTAGCATGCTCTTGGATTGAAATGGTGCTTTGTTCTCCCTGGCTGAGCTGAGCCCCAGGATTTCACGGAGTGCCAAACTGTGGGATTCTCGGAGGGGAAACCCTGGCATTGCGTGAGCCAAAGCACAAACTACTAAATTCCTCTGACACCACACTGTTGCTCCTTTAAACTGTTTAAAAGTCAAGTTGTCTTCCAGGCCCTTGAGTTTTAGCTACAGCTAACTGAAGATTCTGACAAGGATTTAATCTGCACTATTAAGCTTTTCTCTTTGCAGGTGACAGAGACATAATGTTGACGTGTATAACAAAGCGCAAAGAAAGGAGGAGTGCACAGTGACTGTATCTTAACATTCTGCAGATATGGCAAAGAGAACTCGGGCAGGGGGGTTGGGTTTGAATGTTTGTGGGACGGAATATGAAATTAAAGCCAAAGCTTTTCTCCATTCCCAGTTTGTTAGGATACTTAGTCACTGATTCTGCTTTAAAAAAAAAGAAAGGAAAAGAAATGAAAGAAAGAACTGGAAAACAGTGGTAAAACTTTTGCTCACTAGACTTTCAATTCACAATTATTTAGGGTTGTTTTTTGCTGTCAGAGACACATTGAAATATGTATTTTCTTTTGCTTATGTTTAATGTTTGCCTTAATAATGAATTGCTGTGCAGAGTTATGGCATGAATGATCACGAAGAGTCTGTTATATTATTCTACTTTAATAGATTTAATCAATTGCATACGATGACTGTATAAGAAATTAATTTGCCTCTCACTGAAATCACTAAGAACAAGGCTAGGTTTTTTTCAGATCTAAGTGTTATGGTTTGAGGGTTTTCTTTCCACTCTCCTGTTTTCTCCTCCCACAGCACCACCAGTGAAGCTGGTAGTGCAGGTTGTTGTATCTTCAGTCCTGGTGCGTTTTAACTGAGGGGATACACCTATTAACTAGCGTGGAAATTAGAACAAGCCCTCCTCTACCTAACTGGTACAAACTGACATAAACAGAGAGATGTTCTTGTAAACAATGCCACAGCAAATGGATAACAATTTTTTTTTTCCATAGAATTGTATAGATCTGAAATTATAAAAATCTCTGTAGGCTGAATGGCTCAGCAAGGAAGAATATTCTTTATTTGACATGTTTTGGTCTTGATTAAAAGAATCACTGATCACTGTCTGTATGGAAAAAGTTTTACATTCATTGTGTCTGAGCACAAATGGAATAATTCTTGAAAATTGCACAATATCATTTTCGTGAGCCATATTTTACCATGGCAGGGCTCAATATTTATATTGATTTGCTTAGGGATACCTATTGCAAAAGATTCTATTTTATAAGCAGTTAGACAGATTGCATTTAATAGGTAGAATGTGTTTCCTGGATTAAATATGTGCTCAGAAAATAAGAAACTGCTACTTTTTGTATCTCATAAAAATGGTAATGCAACAATTAGCAGGGTCATATTATAAAGCACAGACTTTACTCTAGCTTAATGGATCTAGGGATATGCATTCATCAGCAACGATAGATTTAGCATAAAATGACATGTAAATGAATTGATGACTGATCATAAATTAATTTTAGTGCTGAAGAAGTAATAGAGACACAGCAAGATGCCACTTTATCATAGTATTTTACTGCTCAGCAACATTTGAGCAACTACTTAATGTTCTGTGTGCATTTCTTTTCTAACAGCTTGAATAAATTTGAGAATTTTTTGTGCCTTTCAGCAATATGGAAACCAAAAAAATCTCGAAAGATGGAATGCAAACAG
Organism: Lophotriccus pileatus; assembly: GCA_035583135.1. Taxonomy (NCBI): domain Eukaryota; kingdom Metazoa; phylum Chordata; class Aves; order Passeriformes; family Tyrannidae; genus Lophotriccus; species Lophotriccus pileatus. The sequence goes on along the minus strand of JAWWES010000001.1, from coordinate 9,912,381 downwards.
AAATAAATTTGGCTAAGTGACGTAAATTCATTTTTCATTAGATGTTTATGAAGGGCATTAATTATGGTTGGACCTGTGAAGTGCCAAATAAGTATGCATGATTTTTACCTCCTTTTGTTTGGTGTTTCCTGCCCCAAAAGAAAAAAATTAAAACTTAGGGGTTTATTCCAGGTGTATACATTTAAATATTCAGGCATTTATGGTGAAGTATAATGTAAAGTATGAGACAAGATCTATTTTTTGAAGTGTGATCATAATTACATTCTGCATTTAGACCCTTCTATTATTCATTCTTATTTTGGTGGTACAATGACTATTTCCCCTTCTATTCTATCACTTTCACCAAAGTCAGTGGGCACTTCTTTGTAATCATGGCAGTGGTCAGACATGTCCAAGGGAGGATAATATGTTTCTTGTGTACAAAGGCTCAGAGAAATCTGTAACTGATTTCAGCTGAAGTAGCATCAGTCCCCAAGGGTGTTACCCATTCTTCACAAACCTAAGGAGTCCATCCCTGTTCCACCCCAAAAAAAAAAACAAACCTGCAGGGAAGCAGGGGAGCACAACATTACTATGTGCTTGAGGGTCTTGTGAAGGAAAGCACATATGCACACACATGAAAGTACCAGTGACATCATCTCTTCAGTTTAAGCAAGCACACAGAGTTTGGTACGTACAGAAAAGTATCTAATGGAATTTTCAGAAGTGTTAGCTTTGCTGTGAGCAGCTTTTATTTCACAAGTGCATTAGATGTTTTTATTTTTAAGTAAAGCAACAGCACACTTTACAAAGAAAAATAGCATTTTTTTATTGCCAACAAAATGCCACTAGAAGCAGTAGCAATGCAGTCTATACTAGAAGCTAGCACCTCTTTCTCCTCACCTTTCCCTGAGAGCAAAGAAGCTTTCTGTTTGCATTAGCACCAAGAGATATTTTATGGAGCAAGAAAACAGAGTTCAACTTTTCACGGAGCTGATTTTGTTCTGCATAAAGCATTTACTGCTGCTGTCAGCAAGAGTAAAATTTACAGTTGCCAGAAAGCGTAAAAACTCAAATGTGCTCTTGGAAAGCACATAGTGAGTTGCATGTAAAGGAGACACTAAAAGCCTGTTTCATCCCATTTCAAAATGCACAGTTGATCTGAAAGGAACGTCAGCATCTCTTATTCTGCCTTTATTCAGAGAAAAACAAATGTGCATCTGATTTGGAAAACAAGAGGCCAGTGGATGCCTTTAAATGAATAGTCACCATGTGTGCTGTGTTAACACAGCTGTGTGGTGGCCTGAGGTGCCCAGGCTGGGCTCCAACACTCCCATACCTTCTGGGCAATGTCCACACCTCTGCAGGTCAAAGTAAAAAGGGTTTTACTGCTGCAAGTTCCGTTGGGGAAAAGAAATTGTCTATGCAGGGAAATTGAATAGCTCTGGAATCAGTAGAAGTAATGTAGAGATTTCACCTTTAGCTCCCTGGTCACACACAGCTGTGGGTGCTGTGTGTGTCTCGGGGTATCTTGCTGACTTCAGCAGCTATAAAAAGTTTTGCATCTGCTTCCAGTAACCAGAGGTTTCACAGAGAATCACAGAGTGATTTGAGTTGGAAGGGACCTTTAAAGGTCATCTTGTTCCAACCCCTCTACCGTGGGCAGGGACACCTTCCACTAGACCTGGTTGCTCCAAGCCCCATCCAACCCGGCCTTGAACACTCCAGCAATGGGGCATCCACAGCTTCTCTGGGCAACCTGTTCCAGTGTCTCAGAACCCTCATAGTAAAGAATTTTTTCTCAATATCCAATCTAAACCTACTCTCAGTTTAAAAATGTTGCCCCTTGTCCTGCCACTACAGGCCTTATCAGAAAGTCTCTTTCTGTCTTTTCTATAAACTCCTTTTATATATTGAAAGGCTGCAGTAAGATCTCCCCAGAGCCTTCTCTTCTCCAGTCTGAACAACCCCAGCTTTCTCAGCCTGCCTTCACAGGAGAGGTTTTCCACCACTCTAATCATTTTTGTGGCTCTTCTCTGGACACACTCTAACAGATTTCATGTCTGTCTTGTGGTGGGGACCCCAGAACTAGATGCAGAACTCCAGGTGAGGTCATGATGTCCCAGTAAAACTCACATCCCTCCAAGAACTGAGTTATGCTTCCAGCCTGACAGGTCCCTACTAGCACAGCTGCTGGAGGAGAGGGGAAGGGGGAGTGATCCATGGGCAGAGCACACTATTCCCAGCCTGGATAAAACTTGCTGTCCATGGGAATGTGAAGGAGTTCAGGAACAGGATTTTTTATAGGGTTAGCCTAGAAAACTTGCAGTCTGATAACAGTAACTAAAATTTAGGTATTTTTAGAAAAAGTGGCATATCTATGAGTGTGTAGAACAATAGCTGTATTCACACACATTGGCAGAAAGCATTGTGGGCTTTTGCAGATTTTTAATATATTTTATACTTAAAACATGGCTTATTTTTTGGATTGAATGACAATCCAGTCCTTCAAAGAGTAGATGCAAAGTAGCTACTAGACATACCCCGAAAATGTCCCATCCAAATTGGAATGTGTATTGTATGTTGTGTAACAGCTGAGCTGTTAGTAAATGGACAGAGCAACATGAGCAAGTGGAAATTCAAAGTTCTTTTAAAATATCCGAAGTCTTATAAACTATGATACCAAAAACAATAACTGTTCTGTACAGTATATGGTTTTATATGTCTCTACATAGGGAGTGGAATGTATCACACAGAACCCTTGGGCTCTGAAACTAATGGGATACATGTTAAATTTTTAGCATCCAAGTATCATCCCTTGATATCTGCAGCTCTGGTTATATTTTTCATGTTTCAGCTTGTGCTTGCATATTTTGCAGAACATGTCGATAAGCGATTGTTTGAAAATGTCCTTAGCTATAGCATTTCATTTTCTTACATCTTCATGAAGTGTTTTATCTGTAGTATCTCTTTTCATACATCATCAGTAACTGTTGCTAAGCCTCTTTACTCCCCATTCTCTATGATATCCTATCGCACTTTGATTGTTAGTTCACAAACTGTCTTCTCAGAGGAGATTCAGTTTTAGCCTTCCCTTGCTGTTATCTGGGCTCCCTTACATCTGTCTGCATCAGGTCAGGTCTGTTTGGAAAATAACAATTTTATGTGTGCTCTTGGCAAGCAGAATCAAACTCTGTCACTCTCTGTTGCACTTAACACACTTTCTGCCTGTCAGACCTCCACAGACCTCTTCGGTTTCTTTTCTTGTATCTTAGGAGTGCATGGGCTTTTGTTATTATAGCCTGCCACTTCACTGACATGAAAAGCTTTGGTCACTGCAGCATCACAAAATAACCCATTGTTCTTGGGCTTTGTGGTGCAGCATGGTACTGAATTCCAGAATTCATTTATTGTACTCATGACTCGTTTTTGCAGGATGTTTTTAATATTTGACACCACCATTAGTTAATTAGCCTATCAGTTTGATGTTAATAAGCAGGTCGTTATTGATTTACTTCTTAGCAGTTTTAAACACAGTAATACTTTCTTGCACATGGATTGAAAAAAGGCTACTGTTCTGCTACACATTTTATGTATATTTGCACAAATTCAGCTGTGCTGGCTGAGTAGTTAAATCAGGGCTATGATTTATCCCTCTCTTTGTGTCTTTGATAACCAGTTCTCTGCAGATTCTCATGGTTTCACTGGGCTTTTGGGGGGGGCTTTTTTTTTTTCAACATGTGCATGTGACCGTTGTTAAAAAAGCAGGTTTCAGGTATTTCAAGATAGGTGCCCATACTATGTCAGAACAATATTCTGTGTCTACATGGCCCCACCCAATGCCCTGCAGCAGCTCAGGTCCTAAAAGTATTCTGGTAGCTCTGCACCTCAGCTGGACTTGGTAACTCATTATCACAGCTGCTCCATTCCTGGGAAAATATGAATGGAGAGCAAATAAGATTAATCCTTCCTTCACTATTTTGCTTTTTACATTCTAGTTATGTCAAGATTTCCATATTTCTTTTATATGCTTTTTCAGGTGTCTGGTTTTCTGACTGCATTTTTATGATGTTGTTATCACTTTTGTCTCCTGCAGTGATGGTAATCCATAGTTAGAAGGTTCCACAGAGCCAACACTGGCTTAGTGACTGGCTCAGTATTAAATATGAGCATATATTTGCTCTGCTTTTGAATCTTAATTATTTTTCTAACCTTTTAAAAAAGTTACGTTAATCCACTATAATGAACTACTTTAGATCAGCTTTCTTCAGGCCATTAAAACTGCTCATTTATTTTAAGGTTTTGATTGACAAAATGACATAAAGTCAGTCTTGTTCAGGATAGCTCTTGAAGCCTAAGTCTGACTTTAGCCATATCTATCAAGACTTATACATATGCTGTCCAACATTAAAACTTGGTTTTGCAAATATCAAACTAGATACTGGTTTGTAATAAGTCAAGTAAAAAAAAAAAAAAAAAAGAAAGAAAAAAAATAAACAAAACAATCACATTCATTTTGATTCCAGGAAAGATCTGTTAACTTTCAAAAGAACTTATTATGGAGCTTTCACGTTTGTAGAGAATATGTATAATTTTATTTACAGGATCAAATCTACATGGGCCAATTTATGACTGAGATCCCTCTTAGCTTTGATAGTGCTTTATTATACCAAAGTCCATTAGATAAACTTTGGATTTCATGTTATGAAAGGACATACTAAGTGGGTCTTTAAGCTTTAGCTGAATACTGCTCTTCTGTACCAAATGAATTTTGGGTTTCCTGTTGAGAAAAGACATATTAATTGGGTCTTTAAGCTTTAGATGATCAAAAGGTATCTAATGTGCACAACTCACTAGACCCCTACATTTGTTTTTAGGTTCAATGGTAAATGGATGGGGTTCTGCGTCTGATGAGGACCGTAACTTTTCTAGTCATAGATCTAGTGTAGGTAGCTCCTCAGATGACTCGATCTTTACCAGCGGCAGTTTTGCACAAGCACTGGTTGCAGCAGCAGATAAAGCTGGTTTTAGGCTGGATGGAACCAGCCTGACAAGAACAGGTTTGTAGACTCAAAGTTGATGCTCTCTGCATGAAGGGTGTCTCTGCCTATCCTTCTCTTCTTTCAGTGAACCCGCGCCTCACACTTGTCTAACATGCATGGCATAAGGTGGAATGGAGATATTTTTATTGGTATATTTTAAATGAAACTTTACATTATCTTTCATCTTTCGTGATTTGAAGTAGTGAATAGCACAAGCTTTTAATCTGCACCTTTGATCTGCTGCAGTTTCCCTCTGTACTGACTGCTGTGTGTTTACTGACACGTGCTCCATTTAATATTTCAGTGAAGAAATCACTAATTCTGCCTTGCATTCTTTGATGATCTTATTTTTTGAAAAATCTCCTCACAATCATTCACATTTCCAGTGATGAAGATCATATTTAAACTATTATCTCCATCCCTGCTCTTCTGTGGCATTTCTTCTTGGAAAAATGTATTTTTCTGTGAAGTTTTTCTAAGCATGGGGTGAATTGGTGTCTTTTATTGTTAACAATGCAAACTGTTTAAAACCTTTATTAATAGCTGATTAAAAAATACTTGATTCAATAAGTTAATATATTTTGATAACATTTAATTTTAGTTATGCTAACTGAATTTGCCAAGTAAAATGTAACACAGGTAAAGTGACTATTGCTTTTGAAAACAGCCAGTCTTCTAAAATGAATTAGTGAAAACTAAATATAATTTAGTTCATATTTTAAAAGCTTCATATGTCTTATTGATAGTCTAAAAAATTAGGAAAAATTCTCTTTAAATATCCTGGGAGGGGGGAACAAGAATGTATTTGCGTTTTCTTAGTCTTATCAAAATAGCAAAAAGTTACTAATTATTTGAATCCACAAATCTAATAGCAAAGTATGAGCTTGGGTCATATTTTTGCTATGCTTCCTCAGCCAATTCCTGCCCACAGGTCCCATAATGTTCCTATTATTTAAATTTTTTTACTATTAGTTTCTCCTCCAGTAAAATGTGCATTTATGAAAAATGTCTCATGTTAGGCCTGAAAATGCACTTTTTCTGCATGCAGTGGCTTCATGGAAAATACCAGCTTTTAAGAACATTAGGAATAATGAAAAGAGTTGGTGGCAAAGTCCTATGTCTCCAACAAAACTAGAAGGTGAACAGATACAGCTTTACTCAAACCACTGAGACTTTTGCCACTGACTTTGGTCATACATAGTCATCCTTAAAAGGTAGTTATTTCACCATAGTTGAACTCCTCAGTTGCTTCTTACTATTTTGTTTGAAGTGTCTCCTAAGTATTAAAAGAAAGGAGCAAATCCTTCCCTACCTTTTTTTTTTTCCTGTTGCTTTTGGTGTCAGTAAAAGTTAATGCAACGATTCACCCAGAGCTAATGTCACTTTTATCAGGCCTTTGAGAAGTGCAGTTCCCATCACAAACACAGGCATGAGAGAAGTAAATAGACACACAAACACATAGACATTTAAAAATAAATATGATTTCTTATTGTAGCAATGTGAATGGAAAATAAAAGGAAAGGCTGAGAGCCCTCTTGTCAGTTATATTTTCCCAGCTTAATTAGGTCACAAATGCACTTAAACTGAGTGCATGTGTGTAATCCCTCAGCCAGACTATTAGAGTGTAGGGTACAAAAAAGTATCTAGCGGTTGTGGTAGAGACTTTATGATTATTACCCTCTTACTCTCTTAATGATCCAGCAGGCAAAATGGAAATAAAATAAAACCCACATGTAAACAAACAGCCCTCCCCTCTTTTTCCTCACAGAAACCTCAGCAAATGGAAATAACTCCCCTGTGCTCACTGCAGTTTCACTGAGAGATGAGACCTCCCAGGGTAGTGTTGGATCAGTCAGACGTGCCTGGTGCAGACCAGCAGCTCCCACAGTGCAAAATGGTGTCTAGCAGTGGAGAAGCAGCAGTGTTATTTCTGTTCATTGCTCTGGAGGGAGTCTGGAGGTCCTGACTCTTTACTCCTTTGCAGTCTGGACACTTATTTTCACCCATGCAGAACAGCTGTGAAATGTTCTCACCGGTAGATGCTAAAGGAGATGTCCAACTTGATAGCCTCACGTGGGAGTGTTTGATTGCCAAGCATAAGAGGCGCTGGTAAATCCAGATGCGATGTGTCTCTCCTGCCAGACACTTTGATTCCAGTTTCCAGAAGCCATCATGTGATTTGCCATGAAGTTCAGACAGATTTCCTTTTAAACGCCCTTGGGAAATTAAATCAAGAATTAGTGGATTCATCCTTGTCTCCACTTACACACACTAAATCTGCTGCAAAGTCTGACACTGCTCAGCAGTTCTTACTGGAAGGGCTGCATACAAATACAAGATGCTGTAATCAGTTATTAAGTGCATTGAAAAATGTGTTTTGGGAGTCTGCACATCATTTATGTTTGCCCCATGTCTGATTTAGGTCAGTGCTATTTATTTTGCCTCTTTTTCATGAAGGGATAAAAGAGAATGTTTGGTGTCTATTTCTTTTTAAAAACAACATTCTGAATGAAAAATCACATTTTTTAGTCGAAAGAATAAGTGTGAAGAATCTGCATCCTGCACTCACTAGTTGCACTTACATGTGAGTTTATTTTTACAAAACATCTGTGCAGTGTGCTGTGAGCTGAGATGGAATTTCAGGCTCGTGTCTGAATTTCTTTGCATTACTGATTTTTTTTTTTTGGTTTTATTTTTAAATGAAATTTTAATATTTTGTCTGTGTTCATCTGCTGTTTTATCCTTATCCATGAAACAAGGGCTTGATCACTTGTCTTTGTCTGGCTGCAGCTGTGCCAGCTATAGAGGTTCATGTTTCCAGCCTCCCACCAAACGTTTATCACTGCTTTTTTCCCAGCTCCAGAATTAGCTGCTCGGGTGGGTGTTCCGTAACCCATTTCAGTTAATATGAGCAGGTTAGCAAAGGCACTGATTTTAGACCATTTAAGTTCAACTGGGCTTTTTTTGGCAGAGGAGGGTTAGGGAATGTCCGCATGAGGGGTTCAAATGTGGTAACCTCCAATAGCTGGCAGAGACACAGCTGGGAGACAAGCTTGCCTGAGAGCAGTGTGCCCCTCAGGTGTACATCAGTCAGAAGGCAAGCCTGAGAGAGTCAGAAAATCTCTGAAGCCAAACAGTGAAATATTATTCTAACATGTACGTACTAATGTGAAACATCACGTTAGAGAGATTACGGCTACTCTTTCACTTTGCCCTCTTTGCACTGAGCATATTTCAAACAGTATGCTGAGCTGCATATTACTCCTGATTAAGCTTATCTAGATCAGGTCATATGTGATAGCATGTTGGAGTTAAGTGCATCAAGGTTTTACAGCAGGGTAGACCCTGGTCTAAGTTAACCAGAGGATAAAAAAAACTCCTTACTAGCCTGGGCTCAGTTGACCAGAAAAATAGCAAGCAGCCATTTTGCCACTTACCATCAACTCTAACACCATTTGGGCACACAGCAGCATTAAAAGAGCAGAAATTCTGACTGGCTTATACACTTTCCACAGCAGATAGGATTAAAACATGTAAGAATTTTAATTACCGGTTTTAAAAAAATTAAAATGTTAACATCCCCAAGATACTTGGCAAGAACAACCTAACGTGAACAAAAGAAACTAAAAGATGATGATCTTTAGTTTTCATCAGTTGGCATTAAACATTAATCCTGGTTAAGTTAACTGAATAAAAACATCAGAATAAGAGGAAATGAACGTAGTAAATGAACTGCACTGCTCCTACAGTTCCTGCATGAGGCTTTTAATCATCTGCTCCATAGAACAGTATCAAAGATATTTTTTAGGAGGCATCATGTATCTTGAATAGTGTGTGTATATATATATATATATATGAGGAATAAATTCAGTGATAATACATTTTTTTAGCATATAAAAGTACTGAAAATGAACAGGAAAATTTTAGCATTTCAATATACCCCCATTTTTGATTTCTTGAGAAAAGAGAGCCCTTAAATATACAAACCTACCCTGCTACATAGCTTGCAAAATCAGTTATGTTTATCTCACTGGAGTTACTCCAGATATACAGTGCATATGGGAGCCTCTAAAATGAGAATCTGGCTCGATAAACATGAAAGTGGAAGGCAGGAGGAGACAAATTTGATATGATTGCAGAACTGTTTTCCTTCCCTGCTCAAGGCTGAGGAGTTGTTATGACACATCTGTTCAGCACACAGAGCAGGTAGGAGTTACACGGCATACAGTACTTTTATCACAACAGATGGAAAAATTTTAATTATAAAAGTTAAAGACAAAAGAATGCCAAGTTTATCACTTCACTTGTTGTGGTGTGTCTTAAAGCAGTTGTCATCAGTGGGTACCTCGAGGGGACACTCGCTTGCCTCTGAGAATTAGGCCTGATTTAATGTTTCGGAACAGACATTAATAGAACAGCCCTTTTCAAGGCAATAACATTTTTCATCTGGCTTCTCTCTTTTTTCTTCTTCTTTTTTTCTTTTTTTTTTTTAGGCAAAGCATATTCTTCCTCTCAGAGACCTCGGCCGAGCAGTCCTTTTTCTACTGACAGCAACACCAGTGCAGCTGTCAATCAGGGTCAGAGGCCAAGGCCCACCAAAAAACACAAGGGAGGACGGTTGGACCAGCCCCCTTTGCCTCATCGTAGGGAGGGAATCACAGACGGTAAGTGTTGTGGAGAGGGCCCTGCTGATAACCTGCAACAAGCAGGTGGGCAGAGGGGGAGGAGGCAGAGCAATCTATTAAGAAATGTAGGTTGTAGTGAATTACTGTTATGGTGAAGTGGGGTCCCCAGGTTGCCTCGTGAGCAATATTGCAACGCTGGCAGTGTGGAGCTTGGTAAAGCCAGTCTTCAAGGAGCCTTTCTTCATTTCGGCTCTGAACACGTTAGCATCGAACACGTTAGCATCTCTTAGGAGATATCGGATCTCAATATAAATCTTACCCAAAAATGACTGTGTTGCACAGGAGTTGACATTAAAAAATGGCCTGTGAGTAATTTTACATTAAATGAAAGTAGCCACCACCAGTAGCAGTGTGCCATGAATTCCTAAGGAGAAGCGCAGAGCCACTCCAGCAGCACTATTTGCTTTGTGCTGTTTTTGACAGACACTCAACAGCTACAGCAACATGTGCCTTGCTTTTCCCATGGTTCTGCCTCCTGTCTTGTCTGTGCTGCTTCAGTCCTGACATCCACTGACCTCAGTGACTTTGTTTCCCTCTTTTACATCTCTGCTTCTTGCTGACCACTGCTTCCCGTCTGGAAATTTCAGGCTCTTCTAAGATCAGCTCTGTCTTACATTATCTTTGTCTGTCCCTCTTGAGTCTGGTAAAAGACACAATTGCTGCCTGCTACTTTTTGAGGAAGACTGGATAGGAAGGTGGCTGGCTGGACACCTCCCCCTCATTTCTTCTCTTCCCGACCTTGCACATGTAGGTGTTGAAATGATCAAAGGGGAGAAAGAGGCAGATGGAAAAGCAGCATTAAAGAAACCCCTAAGGATATCTGTAATGCCATGCAGGTGGAGATGTGATCATTTTCCTCATGCTGACCTCCCTTTCAGTGTTCCAAGCAGGACAGTTCTGAGAGGTAGACTGTCCCACATACCTCAGAGGCTCTCATAACACTCTCTGGACCACGGCAGCAAGTGTGATTCCAGTGAGTCTATCCCCTAATCTCAAGTACACCTTGACAAATCTTCCAGTGTATGGGGAAGGTGTAAAAATAAAATTTAAAATTTACCTTAGATTTTAGTGTAAAAAACCCTTCTTATTTAGTAAAAGTTACTTGAGAATCATAGAATATCTCAAGTTGGAAGGAACCCTTAAGGACCATCAAGTCCAACTCACTCCTTTATCCTCTTTGGACAGGTAATGTAATAAATGGATTTGATAGATGGTATATTTAGATTGATTTTTTTTTTTAAATAATGCTCTATTTATTACTCCAGGTACATGCATAAAATATATTAACAGCTTGCAAGGTAGACTGTGGCCACCAAAACCACCAGAGCTCTGCTCTCAGTCATGTTATCAGGTATAAAGATTCAATTTTGCAGTATCCTCTGGCAGAATCCGTGTTTGCCAAACCACAAAGGTGGAGAATAGTTTCCAGAAGGGAAAGTCTTCACCAATGGGGTTATCGTTACATCTCATGCTCTATGGCTAATTCTCACTGCCATATTATTTGTGGAAACAGTGGAAAGTAGCTTAGATTTTGGGCTCATATGGATCTGATTGGTTTAAACATTAATACCCTGGCCTTCTGGATGTATTCCAGAGGCCTCTCTGCTGCACGGATCCTTTAAATGTATGTGTCTATGAGAACATGGAAATTACAGATGTCACCTGTGGTGCTGGCCACACAGTGTCTGTGTGTGTGTGAATCCTTCTGCTTGGCGTATCCTGTCCCCCAGAACTATGAGCAATTTGGGCTACAAATTCTGTGTACATGGGAGTTTGTAGTGCACTTAGCATGGTGGGACCTCAATCCTTCTTTTGAATACTATTGCTATAGAAATGTTTTACAATAACACGGGTGCCAGAAAATGAAAGGGAATCCAGTTCAAGTCATGAGACAGATGAAAGTGTGACTCCACAGTGTGGCTCCATTGTGAAATTTGGCATTGTTTTAAATTAGTGACAGAGATCAGATTTTAGGATTTATTTTAAAAGAGGAATCTACTATTGTCTTTAATTTAATCTTTATAAAATACTAATCTTACAGGAGTTTCTTTCATATATTTGAGTCAGAATACCAATTATATACTATTTCCTTTAACATTTCAGGCACAGGCAGTAACCAGAACAGCTTTTGGATGCCATTAGATTAATATTTGTCTATTATAAACCTAGTTAAAGTGCTTGCTATATGTTCCAAAAATTTATAATGTCCTGGAGCAATAGAGAAACCTTTTCCATTCTGTATTAACACAGGAACAAACAAACACAAATGGTACAGTTTTTCCACTTCAACTCCTACTGAATATGAGTCATAAAGTGTAATGGCAAGTCTGAGTCATAGCTACATTTGCAAAAGATCATTTGAAATTAAGGAAGCTAAAGGTTGCTGCTGCCACCTGCATGTATGTAAACAATTGAATTTAGGAAACTCTGGTATACAAAAAGTGGTAAATGGGTACTCTCTGTGGAATATTGCAGTGAACTTTACAAAGAGAGAAAATACCACTATGCTTAAGCTATAGCTAGAAATAGCAAACAGGAGAACCTCAGATAGGTCCAGCAATTCTAAACCCTAATCCAGGCCAGCCTGTTCGTCCCCGAGGTGTCATGGTTTCAGTGGGAAGCATCACTATACGTTTTCTCCTGTTTTTCAGATGTCTCCAGTCCATTCCCTTGTAACTGCTTCCTCTTGGATTTGTCATGTGAGAACATACTTGTCAGTTGTTTTCCAATTCCCAAGTTAGATGAGTCCTAGTATCCTGTGTTTAGGTCTCATCACATACCGGATATCTGTCGTTTTAAATTTTCATTCCCCAAGTGAGCTCCAGCTATGTCCTTTCTCTGCCCAATCCCATATGCATCCTGAGCACTTCCTCCGTGTTAACTGTAACCATGTGGGACAGTGCAAAAGACCTCAGAAACTGTAATATTTAACACATAGCACACACATCTCAGACTGTGTAAGCATATGAGAGTTCAACTGCGTGCTTGCTTTTGACAGCAATCCACACAAATCCCCTAAAAGCCTGCTGCTTCATTTTCTTCAGCTGCAGGGCAGAATCCTCTAGAGACTGACTTCAGATGGAGTCTTTATATTTGTCTTGCTGTACAACTTGTTTTTTAACTTCCACGTCCTGAAAGACCATGGAGACAACAGCAAATCCACAGAGGAAGAATATGTTATGAATCTCTCAGATGATGAAAACTTTCATTCTCAGCTCACAGGCCACCATAAAAATGGGAGATTTTTAGTTCTAGTGCTCAAGGAATAATTTGTTTTCCTGGAAACAGTATACTCACAAATTGCAAAACAGCAGAATCTGTCAAATAGTTTGTGGCATGGTAACTGCATGACTAAATTTAAAAGCTCTTCCTTTTCTGAGCACGATATGTTAAAAAAATCAAAAAACAAAGAGGAGCAAGAAGGGAAATATGCTTAGGGGCTAAAAAGGAGAACTGGAACATAAAACTTCTCTCAGTTTTGCCACTGACTTCCTACAGTTTTTCCAAAGGTAGATCACTGTAGAGAAGATGCTTACCTTCTGATGTTAGAAAGTGGTTCAGAAGCTTATTAAATGTCACAGTAATTATCATCCCTAGGAAAAGAAATCAGTGTCACAGGTGGAAAGGTGTGTCCTTATACTTGTAGGTTCTGTAACTTGCTGCTTTTTCCAGTTAATAATGAGAGGCTGTGACAAAGTTAGACTCGTAACTAAATCACTTAGCCAATGTCCTGCCTTCTAAAGGAGGGCTGGAGTAATCCCAGGATGAATATCCATCTCCCTCCTATTAGGCACTCTGATGTCCTACAGCTTCTCAATCACAATCCCTCCATTACTAAATCAATAAGACAATCACCCCCCTCACCACCTCCACCAATGCACTTATGAATTGCCTCACAGGTTTGATAATCCTGCCATTAGAGGCTTCAAACAGTAGTCTGGATGACATCCCACTGGCCTAGAAAGTTACTAGCTCAGTGTGGGTTTTGAGGTATTTTATCTGGCACCTGAAAGACAAATGTGATTTAGATGGAAGTAGAGAGATAGTCAGTGTCAGCACTCTGGGTATCCTCACTGAAAATCCCACTGAAGTCCCTAAATTTCTAAATTCAAAACTTCTCTGAAGTGATTGACATGATGGAATGAGTTGGATTGCCTCTGTGTGGTAATAAATTTGCCTGTCAGGGTTTGAGACTACTAATTTTGCTAATATTCTGTTACCCCTTTACCAGGGGTAGGAGAGAAAAGGAAAGGAAAGACTCTATGGCATTGGAGGAAGAAACTCATGACTCCAGAAACATGGAATGTTTCTGTATGCCCAGGGAAGATAACAGAGCATATTTAGTAATTTACCTAAGGCAGAAGATTTACACTATGGGATGTGAGTTGTAGAGCGAATAAAAAGCCACATTTCCAAATGAAGCTCTCTTCCAGGTTTTATGGAAAAGGACAGGTAGGTGTTACTGTGACAGTCAGCCTCAGGAAGAAGGTGAAGAAAGAAACAGTTTAGTCAGGGGAAGTTTGGCTACAATTAGTAGCTGTTCTTACCAATCTTCTCAGACATGTGTAACACAGTTCAGTAAGTCTGTGCTCAGGCTGGAGCCAGCTTATTTTGATTCTATAGTACCTGTAATTCTTCTAGAATTCCGTGAATCTTCATTAGAAAGTAAATCCTATTTTTCACTTCTACTCATCCATAGGTCTAAAACAGCCAAAGAACTTTACAAACATGGTGTTTTATTTCACTTCTATGCATAAGTCAGTCTTTATGCTTATTTTGTGGATGGATAAAAGCAAGAATCAGGTTAACATTAGATCAGCAGCATAACTCTACAGCAATTGCAGGAGTTGCAGCTAGCTCTAGAACATGCAGTACAGTTTAAGTACAAACCTTCTTTCCTTGTAACTATCTAATTAATAACAACTATTAGATGGCAATTTCTGATGAAGGGTACTCTGTTTAAAGTTTAATACTGCAATAATTTGAACTTTTTTTTTTTCTATGGTACTACTTGAAAATTTGGCTTATATTGAATGGTAAATATTTTATCTGGGGAAATTGCATAGTCCTGTGTCATGTTATGGCTGTGTTTATTGGATTCAATGCATCCCCACAAAGTGCTTATAAATCACAACTTCAGTAATCTCTATTTCAGATTTCATAAGCAGATGCCAGTGTTGTGGTTCTGTACATTAACTGGTTATGCTCGCAATAAAATCAATTATAAGAAATGCCATTTTGGAAGCCAACACTATAAAGCAATTTCAACATTGGCAAGCTCCCATACCCCCCCTGCTTCCACCTACAGTAACTCAAGTATAGTCATTGTCACGAAAGGTCACATCTATATTCATAACGAAAAATTTCTCAACTAAATTAGTGCTGAACATAAAGCATACACCAGGCTCACTGACACATTATTATGAGGCTGCTCTTGCCAGAACATAGTTATCTTCATCGGAGTGTAGCACTTCAGCTCTGAGCAAAGGTACAGGAGCATCATCAGGGACAACTTCTTTCCCCTGTAAACACAAATAACCTGCACTTCCTCATTTATCTGTAAGAGACAATGCTGACTGGAATGACATCTCAGCGACTTTGGAAGCATTTCTCCTCCATATATGAGGCATAAGTATCACCTCTAACAGCAAGGACATGAAAAAAGTTCCGTGTAGCATCATATAAAGTATTGTATAAAGCCGGATTACAGACTTTGAAATAAACTCTCTCCAAAGGCCTCCTGAACAATTTATAAAATGAATTCAGTTTCACTAGAGTTATAAGCATCAGACTTCCCTGAAGGCAAAACAGGTTTCCTCTTCCATTCCTGTTACTGAGCCAAGTTCAATTTCCCAATAAATCTTCACAACACTGTAAGATGCAATAGACTATAAACCATGACAGACCCAAATCTGTTGTAGACTAACACAAGTTTAGTGAAGTTGGTGGGGCTGCAGGGATTTGTTTGGGCTATGCATTGCCCCAAAACAGAATTATCAAAAAGTGTTCCACACATAAAATGGGTATCTGATATGGAAGAGTGTTCATTACAATACTAAAGGGCTTTTTTTTTTCTTAAGTAATCTGAGGCTTTTCTCAACTGTTATAAGTGAATGGGATTGTTAGAGACCAGTCAAATGTCTTTTGGTGTTAGCTTAAACTGTATTTTGGTTGGTTATATTTGCAAAATGCTAAACCGAAGAGTGGCCATCCTCTTGTCTGTGAAGACTTTAGCTCTTCATTTACTTGAATAAAATGCTTACACATTGTTTGGTGGCTCCATTTAGACACATTTTTCAGAGGTGCATTGACACTTTTTCAATGACACTAGGTTTGGGAATATTTTTGTGGCATTTTATTCATTTTGATAAAGTTCTATATTGGATTTTGAGTTTAGAGCTCAAGCTGAAAGTTAAGCCTAAAAATGGGGATGATGGAGCAAGTCCCAGTATGGTGGAGGAAATTGTCAGCTGGCACAGGTCAGTTTTCCACAGCCTTTCTTAATTGCTTGCTGTTAATGAACAAAACAGCACCACCCCCTGAAAATAAATAAATCCCACAGAAAATAAATCCCGTGCATAGAAATGTAAGTCAGGAATGAGAGTCTATCAATATTTATGAAAGCTAGAAAGAGATAGCAGAAGATAAACCCACTTTTCTGATTTACACACAGTTCCTTCCTTTTAAAACAAACGAATGGAGCGATTCATGCCGGTTGCAGGGGACTTTTCTTTTCAGTGTCAAATAGACCTTCTGTTTCGATTAAAAAAAAAAAATTAGTTCATCTAAATCTTATTCACGTTTTTTAGATCTTCCACCACCACCCGACCCGCCCCCTGGTCAGGGTTTAAGGCAGCCCATAGTCCCCGGCCAGCGTGGAGGCTCGGCAGAGAGAAAAGGAAGCTCTCTTGAGAGGCAGCATGCACCGAACGTAGATGAGACAAAGAGCTCCCTGGACCGGCAAGCTAGGACATCTCTAGAGTGGCAGCGGCAAACCCAGGAGTGGATAAGCTCTACAGACCGCCAAGAGGATTTCAGGAAAGCCCAACACAAACAAGCCTTCGGATCAGGTGTGTGTGTGCTGCACCAGCCGAGGCAAGGCAGGCGGCTTCTTGACACTCTGCTGAGAGTTTCTGTGTCTGGCAGGAGTCCAGGGTCACCTCACTCCTCTCTGTGAAAGCACTGGTGAGGCTTAGGCTGGAAAACAAGGAAGGGCAAAGTGAAACGAGAGCTTGTGATCCAACTATTTTCCCTCCTGCAACCATGAAATCTCATTAACACCTGATTCCGGGCATTCTTTACAGTGTTTTGGCAATTAATATTGTTGTCAAGCATAGTGTTGGAGAAAACAGGAGGGGTTTCAGGCCAGCATGGAAGGAGAAAGAGATTCTTTACAGTGTCTTCTGTTAGATGTATTTACAAATACAAGGCCGTATTTTCTAGTTCTTTCAACCTTCTTCCAAATTGGCAGCAGGGTTTTTTTGCATGTCCAAAAGAAGGCTGATTCTTCTGAGCTACTGACATGCCTTCCAGCTGTATTTAAAGCACCATCTTCTTCTTCAAGGATATGACAAAGTAACACTCATCTCTTAGGCTCAGCAAGATGACAGCTCAGGCTTTCACCTTCATACAGGACCTGCACGTTGCCGCAGGCTGACTTTATCTCCTAAATGGATTTCAGGTCTGTAAAAATGTGCACAGGAGGCGATGCTGGGCTGGAGTTGTAGTTTTACAGTATTTGCAGCTTAGTTCTCTCAGCCTGACCTCAAGTAAAAGCTTCTGTTTTTGTCTAGCTTTTACCCTCAAACTAGGGTGTTTTCTTTAACCCGCTAGTCACATGTCATTCCGGTGCAGTGCCGATGAAAGTAATACAAGAGGACAATTAAGAAGATTTAAACAAAAAATTATACTGTATGTAGAGTTTTCTGTAGGGTTATGCTGTTTCTGTGTCTGTGACTCCCACTGTCACACTGGAGGTACTCTTATAATCCATCTTTTTCTTGGTTTTATTCTACTATTAATGCTCCTTGTTAATCTAGGCCACTTATATCACTGACACTCTAAGAAACAAATAGTAGTACGCAGGCAAGTCTATCGTGGGGGCAGGATTTACTGAATAAAGTCCTCCTAGGAAATATTGCTACCTATATTTAAACTGTGACTATTTTAAATACAGGCATACTTTAAAACATAACAATAATGATACTGTTAAAACCCCCTAATCTTTCAGCTGCATAAACCAGGGAGTGGTTGTTCATGTTGTGAAATCTTGATGTGAAGTCGCAGTTTAAAAATAGTGTGTGAAATTCTTGCTGTTTGGCGAAATGGCAATTTTAATTGCAATGCACGAGATGTACAAACATGTAGAAAAAATAGCCTGAATATACTTTACACTCCTTATTTCCGAGTTAAATTATTATTAAGAATGCTTCTCTGACCTGCTTAGCAAGAGCTCCCTTCTTTTTCCTCTGCTTCA
Organism: Lophotriccus pileatus; assembly: GCA_035583135.1. NCBI lineage: Eukaryota > Metazoa > Chordata > Aves > Passeriformes > Tyrannidae > Lophotriccus > Lophotriccus pileatus. The sequence continues at coordinate 9,894,199 of JAWWES010000001.1, read as the reverse complement.
CAAGTGTACAAATAGAAGTTGTCAGTTATTCTGTGATGTAGAGCTTATACAGTAATAAAATTCCCATCCTGCAGGACATGCATTTATCTGTCCATAAATAAAGAGAACTTGATCTTGCCACTTCCAGTGACCTACATAAGCATTGAATTTAGGACTGAAGTGATTACAGGTATCTTGTTCTTGTCAAATTCAGGATGATGAGAGCAAGTGCATATCCTTCATGCATAAAATACAGATTCCTCTAGGAGATACTGTGGATTTACCCTGGTGTGAGCAGTTCATACAGTTTGTGCACAAGGTGGGCCAGAGCTTTATATCTGTCTGTCTGTCTTCTCTGCCAGCCTCTTGCACTACAGTTGCTTGCTCTGTATTCTTGTCTCTGCTAGATTTAAAAAAAAGGCTACTTCTACGTGTGATGCCAGTTTATATCACTAAATTTGTGGGGTTTAATAATATTAGTAATTGTGCTTCTTCCCTTTTCCTTTATTAATGGCATAGATCTCTGGAAATCTGTCCTGTCCCACTTTTCAATACATTTCCAAAAGGAGTTATTATTAGCTATCATCTTCCAGAGAATAGCTAATTTACAGCTTAGGGGGCTTCATTCAGATGTTACCAAGCTGTGAGAGAAATTCTGAAAGCAAGACCTTTAGTTTGAAGTTGAATAGAATAAAAATGCTTAAGTCTGGGAACTGTGTTTCCACTGGTTGCTTTCAGTATAAACAAGATCACTGGGTTCCTGCCAGTGGCTTCATTGTGGAAGCTCAGCTACAGCACATCAAATATGTCATTCTCAGCTATCCCTCTAACGAAAGCAGTGCTAGATCAGGTTACAATAGTTTTGATAATATGAAAAGCCTTTTGGTTATTTTATGAGGTATAGAAACATCGTTACACACACATATCTTGGTTTCATGGGGGCTGGAATTATGTCTTCAAATTAAAGGCTTGGAACTTCAAAGAGAAAAGCACTGGCAAAGGCTCCCCATATTGTTTGCAGGTCTGGGGCATGAGGCACTGTTTGGAGTGTTTAATAAATGTGAGCCCATTCTCAGGACTTGAGACACCTTTCATGTGCTACAATGTTGTGAAAAACTTAGCCTTTATTTTATGTCACAATTACTTATTTTATGGATTATATTTATTTCTGAGGGCACAACAGATAATTTAACACACCATATGCTCTATAATGATAATGGACTTTATATTTATTCATGGTCGTTTTTCCTCAATATTTCATTGAACCCGAAGGAGGCCTTATCCAGAGTCCACAAACTAGAAAAACAAATCAATTGACCATATATGTCATCTTCCAACTCTTTTGCAATGCTAGTGACTTTTCTTTTAATCCTTTAAAAATGTATCCAGCTTTCTGCTAAACTGATTTATGCTGCTTGCTTTATTGTTGCCTTAATGCAAGCCATTCCATATTTTAGCCAGCCTTTGGAAACCAGGTTTGCATCTCATTCTATTGTTGGACCTTGATACATAAGGAACAAGCAACATAATTTAGGGAACCGTGGCTGTTAAATGCCATTTTACTGAGTGTTTTGAGCATTTCTTTGTGTTTCAGCAAGGACACCACACGGTCATAGCACAAAACATTGATAACGCCCTTATGTCCTGCAGCACAAATATTCTGGTCCCTTGGGCAGGGCCAGAGCGAGATACTTCAGCAGGGAAAGAATTCAGCTGCCTACCCTTCTCTGCAGCAGATTTACCTTGTTCAATAGCAGATCACATGGGGAATCCCCATGTCCTACTCACTTGTGGCAGCAGGCACAATGAATGAAATCCTGGGTTTCTTCCACAGATTTGTTCTCATTTAGCATTTCTCTAAGTTAATTGTGCCTCTGCTGCAGCCTTTGCAAAGGCTTCAAGCTCGTGAATAAAAGCGTTTTTATCTCCTCTTTCTTTCCAACCATCCCCACCTACTTTTCCGTCTGTGTTCCTGCCCTCTGTCAAAGAAAGTCCGTTTCTCCTCATCGGGTTGTTTAAGAGTGAAGACAATGGGAAAAGCAAAATAAAGAAAACCCTTTTGGCCTAGATTCACTTGAAAAAAAAAGAGTAAGATTCAAGCAGGAGATATCCCACAGATTTCAGAAGGGGCAGTTGCTGCGTTTGAGGTTAGGGATATATATTTATATTCTTTCTTGAATCAAACTATATTTAGGAAGATCTCTTTCTTCAGCTTCTGAGATGACAAAAAAGGATCATACACAGCAAAGAAATAAAACAGTGCTTCTATTTCAGTGCTAAATCAGTGCTGCTGTTTTGCTTCTTAGGTCGGGATTATTACAACAATATCTCCTGGAAGCTTTAATCAGAAACGATGTCTTGTTTTACTTCATGCTGTATGAAGACGTGCAGTCTCATGCTTTATTACTATTAATCCTGCTCTTGCAAGCAGTTCATTATTACAGGTCTTCACAGAAGAAGGCAATAGTGAGCCTTTTGCTCATAATGGAACATGAAACAAGCTGCAGGATGATTTATTCAGCCCAAATATTACAACTGCTATGTGTAATATAATATTTTCCAATGTAATTCACCATCAGTTAAAAAAAAATGGTTAGTGTACTTTGCATCATTAGAAATTACTGAGTTGCTGGAAGCTAATTAAATTAGCTGATATTGTAGTTCTTTATCTAAACTGATTGAGGTAAAGTTGCCATATTTTAAGCTAAAGAAAAGGAAAAAGCACATTCATGCAGTCTTGGAGCAAAAATCTAATCATAGCTGCATTGTTTTGGAAATTGCATGTGCATCTATTTATTTATGATTCATGATCTATTACTTCATAATGAATCTAGACTTTTTGTAATTAATACAAACTGACTTATGAGTTTACAAGGAAACAAGAATAAATTCTTGCTGGCTTCTCTGTTCTTGAGACACAACTCTTAGTTGTGTATTCTCCTAGGTAAAATTGTCGTGCTGTAAAAAGCAAGACGAAAGACAGATTCATGAGGGTAGGAATGAATATGATGTCTGTAAATGAATAGCTTGTTTACTCCTATTTCTAGGAATTTACTGGTATTTACTTTGTTTTGGTTTTGTTTTGCTTTTCTAGAAGAGGCACTCGTACCATATAGTAAACCCAACTTCCCATCCCCTGGTGGCCACAGCTCTTCAGGAACATCTTCTTCTAAAGGATCGACTGGACCTAGAAAAGGTGAAGTCTTGCGAGGAGGTCACCAACGCAATGCCAGTGACCTTCTCGAGATAGGCTATGTGGGAGCAAACAGTCAAGGACAGTTTACTGGTGAATTATGTAAGTTTATCTCTAGCTACAGTTAAAACTCTCAAATAGACAAAAAGAGAAAAATTACAGGTGTGCTGTGAAGAGAGTAGGAAGTTGTGTGTGATAATCAGATTAAAATTTACCCAGATATTTCTGCCTCCTGAGGTGACAAGTAAATTATGTGCTGTTCTTTGGTTTGGACCATTTCAAATCTGTGTAAGCCATGCCAGTGTTATCTACACAGTACGTCTTTCAGTGTGCAATGCTAGTGAAGCACAAAGAAAATTGAAGAGAAACTCTAGTAATTTAGAATTTTCTTGGCAAAGTGTAGCGTGCTTGTCTTGGAAATGCCATTGACTGTTTTTTCTCAGAGTGAGTGAAAAGGGTGATGATTTTTTTGGCCATGCTGATGCCTTCTCCTTAACTTCCTGTTATCTGATGAGTAGTATTCTCTGAGATGGACATCTTCTTTTCTTGATTGTGTAGCCCACTTTTTTGAGTTGCATATCTCAGCTCTTTTCCTTAGCATCCCAGGAAAGGGCAATTATTTCCCAAACTTTTTTCTGTTATCACTCGGTGTCTGTTAAACTTTGTATAAAACCATGTTGATACTGTGTACGTGATGGCAGTACCAGATACCCAAAGGCTTCACTCTGGTGTTTGAAGTAGAGCATCAACATCCCAGCAAGCTCGGGCATACTGGTATGTTTACTGATAAAAGCAGTGGAGCTGTTGGCGTGTCTGCATCCTATTGCTGCAGTCAAACCCTCAGTACCTCCCAACAGTTACTGCCCAGTAGCTTGTAAGAGGGGCTCCACAAACCCTGAAATGTGCAGTCTCAGATTTGGTGTTGGTAAGTGCTGAATTTTAGCATCCATCGCTTTTCATCTCAGAAGCAATTAACTCTCTTCACACAACCTATTGAATATTCATCCCGTACTGCAGTAGTATTGCCATAGGCTTTGTTTTGTGGTTTTTTTTGTTTTTTTTTTTCTCTTATTACAACCTCTTTCTCTCTTTTTGTTTCTCTCTATAGAGTAGTTGAGAAGACACATTGCAAGCTGCTCTGATGGACCATCAGGTCTGAACTCATGGAAGTGATGACACTAAACAGTGCAATGAACATTTTCTTTATTTATGTACTATTAAAAGAACTGTAAATGCAATGTAAAGACACACAGCCACACATATCCCACAGATTCTTTACTTGTGTTCTTCTCTTTAATACACCATCCACCTTAAACTATTCCTTGTCAGGAGTATATAAAAAAGAAAGAAAAAAAAAATCACCCTCCAGGATGAAAAGGATTTCCTTCTGTATATAATTTCTTTTGTTGCATTGCTATGCAAGCTCACCTTCTTTTTAGCTATGTTCATATTCATGTCTGTTTTTACTGGTCTGTTGTACTATATGTGAATTAATAGGCTGTGGTGCCATATATTAACTTTTAATTGTGTAACTTTTATGTTTAAAGTTTGCACTGCAATTTTATTTGGTGATAAGCACAAAACTCTACTCCTCATGACATGAAGAAAAAAAAGAGACTGAATGTGTGGAGAAGGTTTACGTCCTGTAAGCTACTTTGGATAACGCTGGATGTAAAGGAGTATGTTAGGTGGTTTTCCATTGGGGTGTAGAAATGAGAAAGTGACAGGCAAAACTGATGTCAGTGAAGACATTAGAGACAGATTTAAATCTTTTAAAAGCAAGCAACATGGTTGCTCTTCCTATTTAAGAAGGGGTCGGAAGTTGGAAGTGTGAGGTTAAAGGGCAAATATGAAAATTAAAGGTGGCATGAGATGGCCTAGACCCTTTCACTAGAATGATGCCCTTAGTACCTGTTTTTAGCCATCCCATGCCACTAAGTAAAGGGGAAGAAAACCTTGCTACAAACAAAAGAACTTAAGGTGTTTCACTAAAGCTGTTTTTATATTGCAGTTTAAAAAGAATTATTACTGTTAATTTCTCCAGCCCAAAATGTAAGACAGAGATTTTCCAGGAGAAAAAAAAGTAGTATAAACTCAAGGAATACCTAGCAAGAAGTTATGAATGCAATTTATTATTAAGACATATTCAGGCTGCTTCCAAAAAAACTGAAATGTCAGAGTATCTTATTTCATCTTTCCAATACATGTACAGTAGAATAGAAGATAGAGCTGCACCACTGAAATTCATGACATTAATTGTTTTGATGCAGTCTACACAACCCTTTCTGTTCTGTTACTTGAAGTCTGCAAGAGTTGAAGTTGGATCCACTAAATTTGTAGTAAAGTGTTTAATGTTTGGAAGGGTCAAACTATTTTCAACTTGCATTAAATATATTTCTGGCAATACAATGCATCCAAAAGTTGGATATGAGCAAAGAAAATCTTTGACCTGTGTTTTAGTGAGTGGCTTCAAACCCTACTATGATGAGGAAATAACACATGTTTATACACTTTTTGAATAAACCAGACTCTGTAAGTGGACATTAATGACAGCATCCTGTCTCTTCATTAATTTTCATGACTTTGTCCAAATCTTCTGTACTTCTCAAATCTCAATGAGTAAATTGTCAAGCTTTTCTTAGAATATTATATGTGGTTAGCCCACCCATTACTTTGATGCTTAATTTAAATATTAAATCTTGCAGCTTATTTCTTAGTTATCTGACCATGAACACAAGTTTCCATTGAATACCTTTTTCATATAACCAGTCTATGTTGTTTTATATATTGCCTTGGAGCTCACCAGTATTAAGAACACTTTTAGTAATGGCAGAATTTTAGAAGGTAAATTAAAAAGCTAAATATGTGTTGCTTTTCATTTCATTAACTTGTTCCATGATAAGATAAAACACTACAGCCATCAACTATAACTCAGCACTAAACTGAGTATTTTAAAAAAGCTAGTTAACTTCCTTAAGTCTAGATGTGTTCTTTAGCAGGTTACAAACAAAAAAACGCAAGAAAAAAATGTATTAATTTATTTATATATGTGACCAATGAGTATATGTCATTTTCCTGCTTGTTAAAACACTACAGTTAAAAACATTGCTTAAAAATGCTCAAGTAAGGTAAAGAATGCATCATAATTATATGTATTTGGTTTTATTTTGATATTCTCATATAAAGAGATGACTATTCAGAGTACAATTCAAATTTAATTCTCTGGAAAATGTTTAACTCAGTCACGGATTGATATTTTTTCCTTTTAATTCAAAAGCTTGTGCTGAGCTTTGGTGGAACACCTTATTCATTATATTCTATTCAAAATTCAGTACCATTAGAGGTTGATAAAGCCATCCCAATTACTTTCAAATATGTGTTTTATCTCTTCCACTGGAAAGTAAATGTGTGTCAGTATTAAAGCTGTGCAGTACCATGATATTCACTAACTTGTCCATCTGCTTCTGTACATTTTTGTTCATTAATAATTTGCTTACAATATTACATAAGGTGTTGTTGTGTATGGCAAAGTGTCTCCATTATCTTACAGGTGATGTCTCTTCTTTTTTTCTCTCTCTCTCTTTTCTATACAGTGTACTTCCAATGAACCACAGTACATATTTTTTAAAATGCCATTTAATTTCCTATTTTAAAAGAAGTATTCTTCTCTTTTTTAAAAAAAATGAAAACATTTATTGTGAATAATGTGTTTAAAGAAAAGGGATGTTGTGGCAGCACTTAGAATTGTTTTTTAATTTGTTTTTTTTAAAAAACTGTTTATTGGCTACAGTTTGTTCACGAAAAAGTATGACCTCTTAATGTGTTTCATTGGTATTGTTAGTGCAGCAAAGTTTAATTGGCATAAGAAGTTGGTTAATAGTACTGTTGAAGTGTGTATTGTATATTTACTGGGGAAAAAAATAAAACATATTCACATTTCAAATCTATGTTAAAAGACCTTGAGTAAGGAGTCAATATGTGAAAAGCCAAACTGGGAAAATCAGGCAATAATAACATAGACTGAGCTATAATCATCACTGTCCACTTACAGGTGACAAGGAACCTTTTGTGTGCTGGTTTTTGAACTAAGCCAAGAGTTGTGTTACAAATAGGCCAGTGGTAAACATTGCCTGTCATAGGGGTTTCTGTTTAATGTCCTGTGTATACTGGGAATAGCTGGACCAGTGTAATTACTCTGGTCCAGCCATTCTACAAACATCCTCTGTTTGTCCCCGTGCTCTCTCAATGTCCAGCAAGGACCCAAGCGCTCAACTTACTTTGCTTAAGGCCCATAAAGCACTGGATGTGTAAACCTGCACCCTGTGGGTCTGAACCCTTAGACTTGGGGTTTTGTACTGGTGGAGCTTCTGCCAACCCAGTACAGAACATCCCCAAATGGCAAAGAGATGCCAGGTCAATTTTTCTCAATCTTTGTGTTGAGTGCATGGCAATTTTAAACACAGGAGGGCTGAAGGACCAAATAATAAATGGTTACATGTGCTTCAGTGGTGTATTGCTGTATAGGCAGCCATTTCAGTAATGCAAAGAACAAACATTTCTTGGTTTTGTTTTGTTTTTGGGTTTTTTTTTTATATTTCTCAAGTCTTTTCCAAGTCAGTAAACCTTTTGAATACCTTTTGATTGTCACCTGAAATGCAACAGAAACACCGTTCCTTGGGAAAAGTACAAAAGATAAGGTGCATGGAATGTTTTAAGTGTATTAATTTAACTATACACCAGTGTAAAAGGAAGACATGACTGTTTAAAATAATTATATGCTGGTTTATGCTTGCCTCAGCCCATGCCTTGCCAGCCAGGAGAAAAGGTGTGTACCAGGGCTGGGAAAGAGTCCTCACAACTGACAGAGGAAAGGTAATCGGGTTGGGGGAGATTTTGGCAGGAACTTCTTTTTAAAAAGCAAACAAACAAACAAACAAGCAAACAAAAAATATACAGGTAGCTCCTTTGGCTTATCTTCAATATATGCAGTTTGGGTTTTTTTATGATTAATGGACTTGTGAAGATTTAGGAGGGGAACCAGGAAGAAAAAAAAAGCTGGCCTTTTTTTGTAAAGATTTTGTAAAGGGGAAACTTGTTTGCCGAGGGGATGATTTTTTAATTTCATTTTTATTTTTTAACACATGTTTTTGTTCCCTCTCTCTGGAACACATTAGGCAAAGGAAAAATAAATTATTTCTGAAAACCATGTGGGCAACAGACATTTTATTTAGGAGGTACATTCAAATAGCAGGAGAATGGCAAAAAATAATACTAAAATAAAGAACACATACACTGGCTTAGAATCAGCCAAGTCCACCACAGTTCCACATGTAATTTTGAACGGTAGAATAATGTGCATAAACTTCATTGCTTTTGGTTTCCATACCAAAACAAATTATCCAAAGTCCATAGAGGCCTAGATCCCTGGGACA
>JAWWES010000001.1:9860826-9885495 GCA_035583135.1 Lophotriccus pileatus | reverse complement strand
GCATAAACTTCATTGCTTTTGGTTTCCATACCAAAACAAATTATCCAAAGTCCATAGAGGCCTAGATCCCTGGGACACTAATTCTAGTACTTTGTTTTAAATGTGTGGTTAATCCAAGCCGGTGGGACTGGAGGATGTTTAGGGTTGTACAGAGCTCCAGCCCTGGCTGCTTGCACCTCAGGAAGTGTCCAGCTGGAAGCCCATGTGGCTTTAGGCTCACTGGGTTTCAGCAGATCCCAGGCAGCCGGTGTGTAAAGTCAGGTCACTTCCCTGAGGATGGAGTTTGTCAGAGCAGGGCAGGTCTTTGTTGAGTTAGGCACTGTGGTGGTTTGCACAGGGACCATTTAGTCAGGCATGTCTCACATTTTGGGACATCCTCCCCAGTTCCTGCCGTGGTGTCAGTGCTGAGCAGTGGAACACAGCAGAGCAGCGGCACCAAACTCTGCTGTGTGTAGCATGTTCCCTGCTTCTCTTTAGGAGTGATCCTTGCCTGCCAAGACTCCTCACCCAAAAGAACAGATATGACTCAGAGGTATGTCATGGGACCCAGAGGAGAAGTAGCATATGTGCTGTGAAGATGGACTAGTTATTTGGGAGAGCCAGCTCTGAGTTCTACCTTTAGTACTTTGTTTAACTGTGTAGCTACATCCAGGAAGACCACAGCAGAAAGCAGGTTCCTAGAGCACAGCTCAGTGTTGCAGCACCTCTTCTGGTATTCGGTCTGTCCTAGACAATCCTGAGTTCAGCTTCTCACCACATCCTGAGGACTCAAATGGCTTACAGTGACATTTAGGCAAGTGAGGTTGTTCCTCTCGCTGCAACAGAATGGAAAAAAAAACCCCAATCAAACAAAACAAAGAAACAAACAAAACCAAAACTAAACCTTTTACTTAAGCAGAAATATTTTAAAACAATTCTCAAAAATCCTAGAAAGTAGAACTACATTTGATGATTTTCTTTTTCTTGGCATTTTGTTTTTGCTACAATTGAAATGATCTATTTGGCTTTTTTTCAGACCTGCTACACTCTCCCTCCACCCCTTTACCCCCTGCATTTTCCAGTACTTATCTTTCAGGTGTAAAGAAGTTATGGTAGAGAATAATTGCATTTGTGTACTTTCATTGTTCTAACTTTATAAACAACAAGTTGCACAGTTGCATTCAGTTCAATTGATCAAAGCCAGATGGGGATGAAATGTTTGTGGTTGTTTTTTTTTTCTAAAAAGGCCTGCCACTATTTGTGCTGATATTTGTTCCCCATTTATGCTGATCAGTGCATCTTTTGCCTTCAAGGATGCCATTAGTAATTCTCCTTTGTGTTCATAAGCAGGAATCCATTGTGCAGCACTTGGAGAGCCACTCGGATGCAGGTAAAGAATATAACAGCTTGAGCAAGTGCTAATTAGAACCAATTAAAGTTAATTGACCTCCTTTGGCAGTAAAATGCATAATAGAACTTGCTCTGTCCTTGCAAAATGGAGATCTCGCCTCTAAGCATAAGAGTGAAGCAGGGTTTCATGTAGCAGCCTGTAGTAATTATGTGGGTATAACAACCAGGAAGCGGCTTGCTACAATTTGTTCTAATAACTGGTCTCTACTGTATCAGGGCAGTGCAATAAAAGTGAGATTTCTGCTCCAGTCTATTTAGAAACATAATTTTTACAGAGCAAATGAGCATCCCAAGATACCGATACTAATCTCTAGGAATGAGTTGGCAGAAAAAATAAGAGTCCCTTTTATAGGTAAGTAATGGTGTGAGCATAAAAAAAGAAGGCAGCTTTTTTGCCTGCCAGCTGGAAATGGCTCTGCTGCTCAGAGGCTGTGTCTATCCTGAGTAGTGGGGGTAAGCCCTGGTGGGCCTTGCGATGAAGTTGCCTTCTGCAGGCTTCTGTTCAAAAAGGGGCACTGGCATCCATCCACCTGAGGTTTGTGCTGCTGTGGGACTGCACCACCACCACGGGCACTGGTTTGGACACAGTCAGAGGTATCCAAATGAGAGAGAAGGAGCAGGGGAAAAGAATGAAGGGTAGGAAATGTAAAATTGTGTGAATTCAAAAGCACCAGTGGTGGGTGCTAAATTGTACATTGCTGTGAAAAGTTGAAAAGCCATTCTTATTAGTAAAAGAGAATTGATCCAGTTTCCATGACCATGCTTTGGTGACTTTTTCCTTGGCAGGAACTGAATGCGACTGATTTTGCTGCTAACTTGGCCTTACTATGAACAGCAATAAAGGTGTTAGTCAGGTGGGGACTTTGATGTGACCAATAACATCACTCTCCCTTCAGGGAATGTTCTGTGCTGGCTTGTTAATGAATTTCTTTCCTAATGAGTATCATTAAAAACCCTTTGATTAGCTATTTGTGTGAATGCCCTTCCTTTTTCCTCTAAGCTTCTACTTGCACAAGTGGCAGCAGGATTTTGCCCTGGGCAAAAAGCGTGCAGCTCTACTCCTTACTTCATGAATACAAATCTGAGGCAAAAAGCAATAGGAAAGGGTGGGGGGGGGGAAGGAAAAAGAAAATTACCTCATGGATGAGTTGAAATTATTTTCTACACATGTACAACCTGAGCAGGTACAGCATTTAAGTGAGAACGTCATTAGGGGAAATGAAGAGCAATAGGTAGTAATGGTGAAGCATGCAACAATAATTTACATACACCTCGAGTGCCAACAGGCAGAGAAACAAATAAAGCTATAACCCGGGGAGAGGGAATGCCAGAGAATAAATGGACCACAACAAGCAAACAAAAAATGCCGTGTCATAAAATGTAGAAAAAAAAGCCTGGAAAACAAAATTAAAAACAAAACTAGGCATTTCAGATCCCAGGCCCCTTAATGAGATATTGATGGCATAGAAATTGCCTACTCCTATGCTAGACAAAAGAAGACTGAGAAACACAAAAACAATTAGGAAACAGATTTGGCTATCTGAGGTTTAATAGAAAGAGATGTGGCATAGCAGAGTACAATTAATCACCAATTGCCTGAAACACTTTCTTCTCCCAAGCTACTCCAGACCTGTCTCCCTTGCTCCCAATCTTAAAATGACAGGCACCCAATCCAGTTTGTATTTAAAATAAACCTTTCTCTCCCATTCCTTCCCCAGTCCCCCAAATCTCCCAGTGAACTGCAGATAAATGAATCTTTTGTATTTACTCTGGTGTCACAGGCTTCAAACTATCTTCAGCCTACCCACCCCCTTCTTTCCTCTCTTTTCCCATCAGGCATAAACTTCATCTACGTATTTTCTACCTTGTTGTTAGGCATATAATGAGGCTTTTCTATTTTTGTCCTTCTTTGCCCAGAAAGCTGTCTTAGACATGTCACACTTAGGGATTTATAAAAGTTCACTTTATATTTGATCTATGCGGAATGAGAGTTTTAAGTTTAAACTAGGTCATTGGGTGCCTTTAGAGCATTTGTAACTAAGGGAGAGCATTGATGAGTCTTGATTTGAGTGGTTCAGCCCTGTGTGCAAGAGCCTGAGAAACTCAGGGGGGAATGATCACAGTTGCAGAAAGATTGCAGCCATGTGTCTCAGCCTGTGTCTGCTGTGCCACACGTGCTTCCCTGCGTGCTCGGGTGTTTACAGCAGCCCAGAAATGCACCCCAAGACGTCCAAAGTCGTGACAACCTGCACCTAAATCTTGGGTCTGGTGAAATCTGTGGTAAAATACTAATCTTTTCTGTAATCAAGATGGAATATTAGCTCACAGGGCAATCTTTGTAGTGTATTGGAAGGCTTTTGCCCACCAGAGGATTGCCTTTCTGTTCTGTGTACCTTACAGCCCTGGGACATGCAAACATACTCTGATTTTCTCTACATGAACTTTAGTGTACATAAAAACCTGTTTCCAAACATGGTGCTTTGAATTCCCTTCTATCATAGTCCATATGTTCTTTTTGATCTTTTGGGGGTTACCCAAATCCCAAGTGTTTTCACAAGCACTTATCACTAGCTAAGAATATACAAAGAACAATCTTTTCCATATTTTCATATTCTTTGCAGTCTCCTCCAGACCCATGAAAGAGAACACATACCAATTTCAGCTTCCAATTGCTGATATGTTACACTCCTGATTTCGTTTGAGGGACTTAGGAGGCATGATTTTCATAGAAACTGATGTCAATTAGATAACTGGAAACTAACAGTAAAAGTACTAGACCTCTGAGATCTGGTAAGTACCCTTGTAATCTAGCTGAGGGTAAAACCTTTTAGTACTTGTACAACTACTTTTTCTTTAATTAACTGGATCGAAGAATTGCAGCATTTTGTAATGTTCCTGGTAAGTTGTCTGGGTGAAGAAACTTCACTTTGAAACTGAGTTACTCTGATCAGGACTTCTTGCTTGGACCAATATATGGACTTTTGTGGGACAAATAAATCTCACATGCCTTCATAGCAGTAGCTGCACTCTCGGGGGAAAAAAAAAATCTCAGCATCCTTTGGTGAATACTTGAGATTTCCTTGATTTTGGTCTCTGTGTGGCATAAGCCAGGAAATGTTCAGTTTGGCACGGGTGCCTTTTGTGCCTGCCTGGCACCTCTTGCCTCACCAGTCACACTCAGAGCTGGAGCAGCCATGAGAGTGGAGGGCAAGGAGGAGAAAAGCAAACCGAGGAGAGAACATGTGGATATGCAATATTTCAACAACAGTTTTCAGGACAAAAAAGTAATTCTTTGTTTTTCCAGACGGTTCTTAGCACATTATGTTTCTGGTACACAGAAATATTCCTTTGCCCACAGCCCATTTTTTTTTTCTTTAGATTTGGATAAATTTAAATACTTCTCTCACAGAAGAAAATTTGAGAAAGAAACCTGATATTAACTGCCAGAACAATGTGGGGCTGTTTTCAGTGCAGGCCTCTGACTATCAATATTAGGATGTGTCAGTGGATTGATTATTGTTCGTAAACTGTTCCTAGTGCTGACAATAATAATGACAGAATGCTCTTAATTGGTCCCAGGAAACAAAAACGAGACACAAAAGTCTTCTTTTTTTTTTTTTTCTTTATATGGTGAATAGTTGGGGTTTTTTTCTCTAGCACTCAATATTTTCATTGTAGTCTTAAGGGTGTTTTGAAGCATCTTATGTTGTTGACTTTCTGAAATCCGTTTATTAAACTGAATGTTGTCGAGCATGAGGTTGACATTTGGTGATTCTCATGCAGTTTCTAATAGCTGCAGGGTGCTCATTTTTGGAAGCAGTTTTATGATGCTACAAAATGTCTCCTCTGCTTTTGCTGGCACATATCATACCATAAAGCTGAAGCGGAGCTGTCAGGACAGCATGTCTCTATTTAGCCCACCATTGTTTGTCATCGAACAGATATTCTTGGAGTTTTTTCAAATATAGCATTGTTGCCAATGGTTAAAATTTCAAAGCTTCACAAATGACTGTGCACAGGAAGATGAATCCAGCTGGCAAACTTTATACATTTACGATTTTTATAAAAGTCGTCAACAGGGGAGCCAATAATTTTCACTCTCTGATGAAGTCTTCATTATGGAGCATCTGAAACCTTGTTATAATGTGGATGACTTTGACATTATATCTGCAGTTATGTGCTTGCACTTCTAATTGCACTCATACAATGAGAATTGAGCACACAAAGAGCCTCTGAAAATAGAGTAACTAAATTTTCCTCTGCATTCATCCAGTGTACAGGTTTAGGAAAGTTCTCTCATGTTATTTACAATGTCTTTGTCAGAATCTTTTGATTTTAATGCCCTGGTATATAAAACGTGGTAAATGTCAGCATGTGTAACTATCAACTTTCAATAAACACAATCTACAGGGATGTGGGTCATGTAGGACACAAAAGAGTTGGTCGCTCCATAATGAGCAACTGCAAAGGGAGGACGAGTTAGCTCAAGACACTTCCTGTGTTTGTCAGATTTAATTTGAGGTTTTGTCTCTGCACAGATTTCAGAAACACATTTGCACAGGTGGTTGGGACACGCAAAGAACGACTGCAATAGATAATAAGGCTGTTGTGCTCTAATGGTATCCTAACACCTGAAGCAGCCATGGTAGCATTGATTTGATCATTCTGAAATGAAATTGTTACAACTCTGACCTGCTAGTGGATTCTGTGATATCAAGGAAATGTTAATAATGGGGTGGGGTTTGTCTCTGTTCCTCTTTTATTTTTTTTTTCCTTCTACTCCACTGCAATAGACTCAGGTTCATCTTACTCTAGGTGTAGCCAATTATCAGCATAATCCTACTAATAAAGCTACTGGATGGCTTTATTGGAAAAAGAAACCAACAACAAAAACAACTGGCCAAGGCTGCTAAAAGAAGCTGTATTTCCTTTCTCTTTATAGAATTTTTGTCAATTTTCACGTCTCTCTGTAAAGGAATTTCTTATTCAGAATAACAAATTGAGTTTTCCTTCAGAGAAACAGTTTGATCCAGGCATTAACTGACTTCCAGACAGGATCTGATCCTTATCTTTTCACGCACATTAAGCAGCACCTTACCTACAGCAGTCCCAAACAATAAGTGGTGGAGTTTAGTTAAGGTGTAATGTCTATCCCATGCTGCTCATCTAAGCCAGTTGGACCTTCCTTAGTCAAGTAATTCATTTTTCCCACCACAGTTCTTAAATTTATGTCCTACAGTCTGGACTCTAACATTTATAATGTATCTTTATTTCATTACTACCTTCAAAATTCTTAATCTTATTACCCTTGGTTTTCCTTCATATATTTTATGTTAAAGATATGATTTTTTTCTTTGATCCCCTTCTGCAAATTGTACATGATTTCTCTGCTGTTTGGATAAGGAAAATCAGAGCCTAATGTTCACCCAGATCAGAATAATTTATAGGTACACACACTTATGTACCTGTTAAGATAGCTTTTTTTAGCCACTTTTTTTGGCCACCTTTACAGGTGTATTGGCTGAAATGTTCAGAGGTTCCATCCTTTGAAAACAAGTGTGATGTGAAAAAAACTGACCAAATAAAATTCTGACTTTGAGACTTTTCACCTCTCCTAGACAAGCCTAGCTCCCTCTGTGAGATATTTACCATGGTGCAATGCAGCTTTTAACAGTTTCATATTTTCTCTACCAAATTTTTCCTTCAGCTGCAAAAGTTATACCTGGAAATTCAATAAACAACTTCAGTCTCTAAGCATTCATCCACGTAGCCAGTTGGGGATTTGGAATGGCTTGAGTTCAACATAGCTAGTTAGAGAGAGACAGAACATGGCCAGCATCCTCACTCAGCTATGGTCATAAATCATCATACAACCTGGCACTGACAAATTGATCTTGGCCTAGAGCATCCAAGAGCTTTGTGAGAAACCTGGCCAGGGCAGGGCTAAAACATTACCAGCCGGCATCCTGGGATATGCTTTCAAACTTCGGTATGGAGGTGGATATGTAAACAATATGCTTTGTGGGCAAATTTCCAGGAAAATCTATTGAAATTTTTAATTTGTCTTCAATTACTTTTCCTGGAATCTTCTTTCAGTTCAGTTGCTGTCTTTGTTGTCCAAATGAGCATGAGCAAGGTGGATCTAGGATGATAATCAGGCTCATCTGTCAGCAGTGATATGAGAAAAATAGCAGGGCAGTTGCAATTTAGTGCACTGAACACGGCTGTTAAAGGGTAACCAGTTCATCAGACTTTGCTGAAGATGATGAAGCTTTTGGGTGGTAATTTAGGATGCCAGTAGCTGGAAAACTGTTCTAATCAGACTCCAAAGCTATCTGTCACATATGGTAAATCTTCACAGAGACTGAAAATAAGCTGAGAATTAATGAGCTTCTAATTTCAAGACTGATGTCTCTTGAATGTCTCCTTTTATTCACAGATATTTTCCCTTATCCCTCCTCTCCCCCTTCCTGGTCTTACTCTTTCTTATATTTATACAAATTTCTTATCTCAGAAGCAAAAATTGAAGCACTTTTCTGTGCCTGTGTTTCTGTGTGTATAACAGAGTTTAACCTGAATGGTACAAATAGGCATTTTGGTCTCTTAATCTACCAACAAGTGATTGGCACAACTGGGAGCTGGGAGGCAACAGGCCCAGTAAGTTATTCTGTGAAAAAACAGCATCAACTTTGTACATAATGACGCATTTCTTAGTAATTAGTATCACTGAAACGCTTCCATCTGAACACTTTAATGTTTCTATTAGCTGCTAAGCTTTGTCTTTTCACTTTACCTTTTCCCCAGATTCTTTATTCCGACTTACAGTGTTTACCGCAGTTTTCCCCTCTTTTTCTAACTTTATCTTTTTTTTGCTTTTCCCATTCTGCCTCCTCTCTAATAACCCTTTTCTCTGCTTTGTCTAGGATTTCCAACTCTCATGCTGCTTTCCAACACCAGTCTTTCCACCATCTAATTTTCCAAGATCATTTGTTCCTCCATCTGCATTGCTAATGCGAAATTCACTACTTTAAATATGTCATTCTAATATATGAATAGCTAAATCTTTGAGCACATAGAAGCTAGGTGTCTTCAGAAAAATTAGGAGGATCAAGTTCACTTGACTGCTAATGTGACTGATAGCCCTGTCTTATCACCTACCTGATTTCTGCTTGTTACAAAATGTTAAAGGATTTTCTCACACCTATGTGTACGTGTATAACCATCAGAGAGGAATTAACAATTTGCTACAAACACATTAGCTCTTAAAAAAAGGTAAACAGGAAAACATCCACCTTTTTGAGGGGTGGGGAGCAGAGTAAGCTGGTAATGCCTATTTCTTTTTTGTAATTTCCACAGTGCTGTTACAGAAATATTTAGAACTGCTAGCAGGCCCATTGACTGGGTAGTGTACGACGTGAGTATAGTTAAATAGTATTCTTTTTCCTCATTAAAGTATTATGAGTCCTCTTTGACATAAAATCCATAACATATGGATTTGGGGGAACTCTGAATCATTAATAACACAATGGCTTGTTTGTGGAATAAATATAAGAGAAAGATGAAGTGGAAATTAAATGTAATTGAAAAGGAAGTGAATTTTTGCAAAGATAATATGCCTTGCAGTATGGTTTAGTCTACTGGTTTAACTGTAAAGGAGAACAGATTAGGATCATATTTTAATCCAGGTGATTTCAAGTGCAGCTGAAAGTACTGTTCTCGTTTTCTGACATTTGTTTGAAAATCAGCAGGCAAATTAACCCCATTTTGGGGCAGAGTTTTTATTTTGACTGGGGACCATTGACAGTCAGGTCTCTCTCTTGGCAGTACCACGACCATCAGCAGGGCCACACAGGTAGTGGAGGTGTTATGGGCAACCTACAGGGCTTTAGGTCAATTGTATGAGGTTCCTATTGGTGATTGCTCATTCACTTCTCCTGGGGAGGGGGGGAAGACAGTTTGAGCTCCTGATGCTGAGACAGGAAATGCCAAGTTTAGCTTTAATCCTACTCCCTGCTGAGGATTTGGAGAGTTGCTGTGGTTTTTCTGAAAAAAGAGTGGCTTCTGCAAGTCCCTATCAACTTCTCTGGTGTCTTTTGCCTCTACCTGTAAGGTTGGATAAGGTCAAAATAGTTCAAAGCAACTTTTTCTTTCCTTCACACTGCTTGCTGAGAGGCATCCAGGATAATTCTGTAGAACCAGGAAGGCAAGAAGGTACTGGCTTTGGAGGGGTCTAAGAGGCTGTCAGGGTGTTGGAAAAAAGAAAGCTGAATCTCATTCTCTCTGTCCCATGTGCCAGATCTGTATTTTTCACTCCCACTGCCTCCTCTTCCAGATTCTGTAGGGTTTGAGCCGATTTCTCTAAGTTATGGAAATATTTCTTCTTTTGATTTTCACTGCTTGGATGATGAAAGGTAAGTCTCTTTGGTACAAAGATAAACAAAATAAATCACACAATAGAGTTGCTGTGTTCTCATTTTCCCTTTTCCAGCACGGGATTGTGGTTTCTGTGTAGACTGGAACCACAAAAATGCATTGGAAGTCTCTGGGGTGCAAGGAAATCTCCATTTTCATGAAGTATTTAAATAATCTGTTAAAACTTTTTATATAAGTAGGTAATAGAAATTCTTGACCATTTGTTTTCTAGAGGGCTGCACCAGCTGAAGTTGAAGAATGGATGGATTTGTTGCTGGTATTTGTTGTTACATCAATTGTCTTATTGCAAGCCTTACAAAAAGTCCAAAAAGCTTTTCATAAGTGTGTATTGCAAATTGCTTGGCAAGTGTTTTCTATTGATACTAAACTTGTGAAATGACAGGTAAATTGTTTCACAGGATAGATTACAGACTGGCAGCACTGTATGGGAGGCTGGCAAAGTTACAGAAGCAGCCAGCTGATATTCACAGCATCACTTAAAATAATAGAGCAGTAATCATCAAAATGGAGGGATCAGGTAACACTGATCCCTCAGACTGGCTTTGGTCAGAGTTATAGTATGAACTTATACGAAACTGTGAAGGTAAAGGAAGATTATGCTACTAAAAATAATTTATTACTTACTAAAAATATGCATTCTAATATATGAATACAGCAGCATTTTATAAAGACTCACAGATAAATTATGCAACAAAAACTGTTCCTCCCTGTTGCTCTGTTGTCAAGACTATAACTAGCAGGAACATGTTGAAAAGAGCCCTCACAACCTGAGCAAGGTTTATATTTTGACAAAGTGACACTCAAAGAAGCATGTTTCATGAACCAAAAAAAGCAGTTCATGCGTGTGCAAATTATAGAATTACCTATTAAATGAAAAAATAAATGCCAGAGGTTTTGGGGAACATTATGTTTGGTGTCATTGTCTGATAAATTTGTTTTAAAATGTAAAAGGATTTAAAAAGATCATTACTTAGACTAGGATTAGTAATAAATAAGCAAAAGCTTTTTTGCTAAAGCCCTAGGTGAACAATGGCACTTGAAAATGAAACACTGGCAAAATGCCCATCTCCTCTGGGAAAAGGCAGGAGAGCCAGCAGTTTCTCTTTGTAAGCAAACAGCCTACAGAACACAAGTGTCTTCCTGATGCATTAAGAGCATCTCAATGGGGCACACTTTTTGTGTGGCTTTATGATTACCTGTTTAATCATAAGTGATGGTTTAAATTCACAGGCAAATACAGGGATGGTACGTTTTTTCCATCTTCTCTTTGAGGGTCATGTGTTTACATCTAAGCCCATTTTTCCCTCATCTGTGTGTATTTGGTTTTGGTTTCTTAATTTCCTCTCCAAATGTGTCTCGCAAGAATGGAAAGGCTGAAATGTGACCACAGGATTTAAGAACCGATTTTTCTCACACATGTTTTTAATTTTTTTTAATATATGTCTTACTGGAATCAGACACATTCCAGCATGCACACAGGGCAAAATTTTCCTACTGAAGTAGTTCAAGCACAAGATGCTTGCACAGTTCCTCATAATGATCTACCTGTGTGAATGAGGTGAGGAGCGTTCGCACATCAAAATAAACACAGTGCCAAATTCAGCATTTTGTGGATGAAACATTAGAGAGTAGAAAGAAATTCCTTACTGTGAATCACAGGAGGAGGTTGTGCAGCAAAGCTGTGGATGCCCCACTGGTAGAAGTGTTCGAGGCCAGGATGGACAGGGCTCTGAGCAACCTGGTTTATCCTCCCCACGACAGGGTCTTTAAGGCCCCTTCCAACCCAAACCATTCAATGATTCTATGGCCATTGGGCCAGATTGGACTAGAAGCAGCAGCAAGAGGAGTGCACTCCATCATCTCTCAGGACTGTAAGGCAGGAGGAGCTGTTTTATCCTTGCATGGCTAATATGTGATCCTGGGGCAAGAACTCCTGGGTCACTGTGCTTAGGCCAGGAGCAAGTCTGGGGGGAGAAGGACCCCCACAAGCACAGCAGTACTTGGTGAAGCTGCCACACAGGCCGTGCTGGCAAAGAACTGTGATTCTTCTCAGAGCAGGAGCTCTCTGGTTTCTCATGTGGCAATCACATCCAGAGTTTTCATACTTTTTGGGCTTTTCCACAAAAAAAAAAAAAAAAAAAGGGTGGTTTTGTTTCTACCTCCTGCAGGATTCTGAGCTTTTGCTAGTGCTGAGGAACCACATACAAGAGCAGTCAAAGAGGTATTGCTTTAATGCTTAGGATCTGGTTTGGGGAAAAGCTGAATCTATTTCTGTATAAAAAAAAAAAAGCTCTTGGAAGGTGACTTGTATACAAAAGAAGGGATATGCTACCTTGGTCTAAAAGCGTGTCTGAGGCTTGTACTAGGAATCTGACATGGGCACATCAGCACTGGGAAGTGCATCCAGGACCAGCAACTCCCCGTCCTCGGGACCAAGCGATGCGGAACGGCTGTGTCTGCACTGCTCTGTAGAGCCTGCTGACCGCTCTGCTTGGCTTCCCACGGTGTCCCCACAGTGCTGAAACATAACTATTCTCTGCAGGTTTCTTCTTGAGTTTACATGTCTGAAATGCAGTGAGCATCGTGCTGTACCAGGAACACCTTTGCAGCCCGACACTGAGGTACTCCGTGGGAGCCAAGGGACGTGAGAGGCAGCAGAGGCACTTGGGGCAGCAATGAGAAGGTGTGTTTGTTTCAGAGGGAATTTAGTTTATATTGTTTAACCTTGACATGGAACAGAGTAGCAATATATTTAGATTATCCCACAGCAAAAAAAGAAAAAAAAAAAAAAAAAAAAAAATAAAAAAACCCTCCAGTACAAAATGGAAATTTTTCTAAACTTGTGCTGACCCTCCTGGCTGTGAGTGGGCCTCAGAGGGGGCGTCCAGCAGCTCTGCAGTAATAGTCTGAATGCAGTCGTTGCTCCCGCCTCCCAAAATTGCTCCTATTTTGAGCCGTCAATTTATAGAGTTAAATCATGCTGGCTTTGTAATGGATTCAGATACTCCCCAAACAGATAATGTTTTCAAATAGGAGATATCATCCAGTTTCTGGGCCCTATACACCTGGGTGACATTGGCGTGGCAGTGCATAACAGCAGATTTTGGATTACCTCTAATAGCTTCTTCTAAAACTGGGTGCTTTAGCTACCCCAAACCAAGGAACAGGCACCAGACTTTTTGCATTACAGAAAAATGGATCTTTTTTTTTTTTTCTCTTTTTTCTCTTTTTTTTTCTCTCTTTTTTTTGTGTGTGTGGCACATTTGTAGTTTCTAAGGAACAAGTCAGTGGAGTGCTGCTATAATGCTCAAGGAAACAAATTTAGACTTTCCACATGCCCCTGATCCAATGGATTGGATTAAGAAAAGATTTTAACATATTGTTTATTATTTCTGTTAAATTCAAACAGTTGTTTGTTGTGGATTTGTTGTTTTATTTTTGGGTTTTGTTTTTTTATAAGTGGAACGGAATAATGTCCATGTTTATATTCTGCATTCCATATCTGATGCTTTGTGGTGTTAAGTCTGCGTTCTGTGTGTGTTTTACAATGACTGCCCCAACGCACACACTCCGCATATGTTTCCTCTCCTGATTTGAATAGAAATCTAACACTGCAAGTGAAGAATACTGAACTACTGTTTCACAAGCTGTCATTTAAGTGATAGGTGGTAAATTGGAATTTTGCCATGCAAATTAGTTAATGCTCAGATGAAGCCAGTGTTTAACTATTCAAATAAGATCTCAGTCTTGATCAGCTGTTTCAGCTTATATCTCCAGTGAAGCAGACAACTAGCTTTCAACTGGAGCAGACAAGTAGAACTCCACAAAACCGTCAACTCTGTTCACTTAGAGCCATCTCAGTAGATCAAATGATGTTCAAGCAGCACTGATCTGTAACTATCAGCTGGAAACAGCCATAGATGTTGTTTCTTCAGGCAAAAAATTGTGATAGTGGGCTGTATTTTGAAAGAAAAATTTACATCTCTGGAATCCACTATATATCCAGAAATATAAAAATACAACAAACTCACAGCGTGACCTTTTTTTTTTAACAAGAGCATATGGAAAATTCACACACAAAGAATAGTATATTTAGAATCTTAGTGGGAGCCAGCAGTAACTCCTATAGCAAAATTCCCTAAGCCTACATTTTAGATGCATGTAGCCTTTTTTCAGCACTTTTCTACTGCTTTTGTTCATAGAAGACCTTTGAAATCTGGGAGGAAGAAAGCCCCTTGGCTATACAAAATGCCCAGTCTTTACCTGACAAACTCAATGCTATTACACATTTATAGCACTTCATTTCAACTTATTTTTCTTGGATTCCTTAGGGAAACTTCAATACGTCAAGTAACTGAGAAGGAGACATCTAGAAAGCCAGTCCTGCTCCCTCACCAGGAGACCTGCAGCAGCCTCTCTTACCCCTGAGAGGTACCCAAGGCATCACAGGGGCAGGGGGGAAGGAGAGCATCTTTCCCAGTGCAAGTCCTCCTCATGGCCCTTTGCTGGAGTTTCGTCAAAAGAAGCACCACAGTCTTTTGGAGGTGAGCAATAAGTAGAGCTGAATTTAAATGCACCTGGGTCCTCAGAGTTATTCTCAGCAGCTCACGCATGCCTTTGCTGTGGGCCAGAGTGACAGCTGCTTTGCCAGCTGAAACACTTGATCCTGCAGTACAGGTGAGAGTAATCCATGCTGTGAGTTCGTAGTACAATGCCAGTGACGATGGAGGTTGGGGGGTATAGCAGAAAATGTTATGCTATTTCAAGAACAGAGGGCACAGAAAAAAAGAGATTGCTTTCCACTGCAAAAAATAAACTCTGGTCTCCTCTGCCTTCAACAGTGTGAGTGCTGTTGTGCATGGGATAGTCAGGGTGATGTTTTGTCATCAACACTGCTTTCTTCAGCCTGCTCAAAAACCGTCCAGATTTTCTCTTGAGAGGTTTGTCAGCATATGTCTTCTAAAAATTTTGGAAATACTGCCCACATTAGACACAGCTGATCTTCTCTTAGGTCCCTCAAGATAATATAATAAAGCCTTTACCTAGCTAGGTGCTGCCTGCCACAGGGGCTGGCAGGGACAGAAGGACCAGTCTCATCCACTTGCTCTTCCTGAGATGATGGGGTGTGTTGGCTGCCTCAGCTGCTATCAGGGTAAACAAGCTAAATGAGTTACTGAGGACATACAGAGTCCTGAATTTTCCAAAAGAAGGAACCACTGGGAGAACCAGGGCAGAAGAAGGGAAACTGGGGCTGATGTCCATGAGTGTGAAGAGAGGTGGGAGGAGGAAGGCAAAGAGTGGAACAAGCACCAGAAAAAGGACTTACAGAAACTGAGGTTAGGTAATGAAGGCTGGAATCAGCTCCAAATTTTGGAAGCCACCAAGGAGAGTGGGGAGACAAAGCAAATGATTCACTGGAGGTGTTTGGAAGGGAACACTGAACTCAATTTAAAGAGGAAGGCTGTTAGTTTAGTGTTACAGTTAGCAATCCTAGCAATGTCCTTTAAAGAGTTCTTTTTATGCAGTTTTATGTGTACATGTGTGGAATGGGCCATTTTCACTGTTCGCTAATGTGCGTTCTACTCACATTCCATTCTTTATATGCACCTTAGCTGCATCTACACTGTTAAGACATCTGCTGGGAGTGCTGTAGGTAACCAATCAGTTTGGGCTAGCCTGGCATTTCTCCCAGTGTTCTGACTCAAAGACGAAATGTGTTGCTATCTTTTGCAAGATGTTCACAAAGCAACTCTGCACAAAAGGAAACTGTACAGTAAACCACCATTTGAAATCTCTTTGCAGTGTTTTTCCATTAAAACAACAAACCTTGGCAACTACCATCTACTCTTTTTTGATTTGCAGCCAGCCAATTATAGCACTTAGAATGCACATGATTAGCAAGCAAGCAAGTTCAAGGCACTGTCATCTGCTTTTTTGTAGCTCTACTTGTGTCTTAGGAGGCACTTTTGTCGTCTCTTCTGTATGTTTATTTCCTTCACTGGTTTTGTTAATCCCTGCTACATGCAACAATTCCCTTGTAAACATTATTTTAGCAGTGATCTTGCAGAGTTCTGAGTCCCTTCTAAAATACTAGATATAAAGAATTCAGTTGCCTCTATTTCTTCGTGTGACTTTCAGTCACAAGATTAGGTCTGATGGTTTCAGTGGGAAGATCTGCAAGAGGGAAAATTGCTCCAGTGGATCAGGGCCTGAAAAACCATATTCTATTTCTGTGGCAATAATTGCTGTAAGGTCTGTAATCAGAAGGGCAGGCATACTGGCTAGAGTGGAGATGAAAACAATAGGATGGCCTTCAGCATGGCCTCACCATCCAAGCACGACCAAATGACCCTGCTGAGCATTTATGATGCAGTGAGGCCCATAGGAGCAGCCTGGCTTATTTTTGCTCCAAAAGCACAACCCTAATGCAAACTTAACAGTTTCAGGGCAGCTCTAAATACTTTGCCATAATAATGTTTTTTTCTCTTGATGAAGTCATAATAATGATAAATTTCTTATGGCACAGACATTTTTGTGCTTAACAGAGCAAGTGCCAGAAAGCACAAGATTGGAGCCTCATTCTCCTGTAATTTCAGTAAAGGTGAGATCATAGATTGTGAAAAAATGCACATACATATGTAGTGAGTGTTAAAAAATTTAGGAAAACACTGAAAGTTTCAATTTGGTATGATTCAATATGATTTACTGAATCAAGGGATTTAAGATTTTGCATTAAGAGTCCTACAGATAAAATAAATCATTACAGGTCTTTAGATTTAGTCTTTATCTAATCTTTTTCATGAAAATACTTTTCTTTTTTTTCCAAATTATTGAAAATGTGTGCTTTCTTGCCCTGCTGTCTTGTCTGACATATCTAACATTCATGTCACGTGAGGAGATTTCAATTTTGCCCTGGGAACTCTCTGTTTCTAACTTTGCCTGAGCATGTTCAGGACTTTCTGACTTAAACCTAATTCTCCTGCCTCTACATAAGATTTAAGTATTAAACACTCTTAATCAAAACTGCATTTTCAACAGAAGGTCCCAGGCCAACTTTTTCTTTATGCCTATTCAGATTATACCACAGTGGCCCCAGGCCCTGCCTGGTGAATGCCATAAGAAAATATGATAACAATAATAAATGTCAGCTATGCATTTAATCCCCCATGAAACCTTTCGTTAGTCTCTGTCCCTGCTGTAGCACTGCAATGGGAATGCAAGAATGAGAGCTGCTAGAAGGAGCAGAAACTGAATTTGGCTATTTGCAATAGCCACAGAAGTGGATGAAGTCGAGGTGCAGTTTCTCCCACCAGAGACCTACTTCTGACACACTGTCTGACCCACAGGATTTTGTTTTCTTCTCCCCTGTCCCACAGCAGTAAGTACAATGTTCACCAATTTGACAGAATCACAGAACAGGCAAGGTTGGAAGGGACCGCAGTGGGTGACCAGGTCTAACTTCCTTGCTCAAGCAGGGTCACCCCGGAGCACAGCTCACAGGAGTGTGAATAGATGGTTCTTGAATATTTTCAGTGAGGGATATTCCACACTCTCTCAGTTCCACTTCTTGGTCACCTGCACAGTAAAGAAATTCTTCCTCATGTTGAGGAACTTCTGTGCATCAGTTCCTGCCCATTGCCTGTTGTCCTATTGCTCAGCATCTCCAAGCAGAGCCTGGATCCATCTTCTTGACCCTGTCCCTTCAGATACTTATAGGCACTGATTTCCACAAAATGATCAGAGTGGGATTTAGCTGCATGTGAGAGATTTCTAAAGTATCTCTGCCCAGCCTTTAGTCTACTTACTTTTGTATCCTATCCTATCCTGTCCTGTCCTGTCCTTAAAGTGATGTAAACACTAAATAACGTTATCCACATGTGATACAGGTTATGTGACAGGAGCTTGAAGTGTTGACCTGAAAAAAATCTGTGTACCTTCACCATGTGCACTTAACCGGTTCCTCTGATCAAATCTACTCCTGCCAGTACAGGGGGGGTCAGATGCCACTTGATCCTGTCACAAGTGACCTTATTCAGCAAGGCGAAAAGTAATTTGTCTGATATCAAACAGGCGCTATGTGTCTGTGCTCATTTTATTTCAGGGATAGGAATCAATGGAACCCCAGCGTGGGTCAGTTTTACCTCCTTTTGTGTTGCTCATCTTCTTCAGTTGCTGTGCTTTAGGCAAAAGCTGCATGAGTCTGAAAATCTTATTTGAAAGAAAGATGTTTGTTAACAACGCTGTTAAAGACACCATAGAGCTTTCAGATGAAAAGTACACGCTGCATAAAAAGTATATGCAGAAAACAATTCAGCTGCAGGTTCTTTTCTTTATTCATGACACCTTTGCTTTGTCTTCAGCAGCGAGAACACTGTGGAGTGTGAAGTTTTTCTTTTGTTTGTGGTTGCCTTCTATACCAATTTTCTTTCATGTTGGCATACCCAAGCAGAACAAATCTGTTTGCGAGGGAAAGAGGGAAATAGGCTGCATGTTTTTGGTTTTAAGCTAAATGTTTTCAGAAGTCCAAGTACCATAAACAGTCTAATTTTAGCATCAAATCTGACTTGAGTTTATCTCATTAAAAGCTTCAGTCAATTGATTTAGGGTATCTTCTGCTATATTTGCCTTGGAGGTATTTTCTCAACAGATGGACATGACATTTTGCCATTTTATCTAGTGTTTCTCATGAAGACTGTAGTAGTATGATCAATTGTCACTAGAAATAACTTTGAATTTTCTCATTACTGCAAGACATTAAGATGCCAGGGTATGATTTACTTCAGCCAGTGACTTCTATTTCATCTATTTTTCAGAAATCCTGTGACTTGTTTAAATTTCCATTTCCCTGGCAATGTATCCATGTGTATAGTGAAACAATGAGAGAATTGACTAACACACTGAAAGCATTAAGGATTTGAAGCTGCTCTGCATGGCAAATACAACAGCAGCAAACTGTGCCACATGAAACCGAAGCAACCACCTGGAAGAAAAGGAGAGAAGAGCTTAGGCTATTAGCACAGTCTTTGAAACCACTTTGTCAACAAAATACTCTTCTTTAGTTTGACTGCAAAGATAAGGAGTGACATGAAAGTGGAAAAAATGAGAATATCCAACCATCTTAAAAGTCTGAAAATACGCAACATATTTCTTCTGGTCTTTTGCATCTGATGTAACTTTTGTTGACTTCCTGGCAACTGGAATTTCCCCTCACGCAGCTTGATTAATGGAAGTGCAGTGAATGGCTATGCAAGAGTCAAACCAAACCCATGCTTTAGTGTACACCATACGTTCCTCTGTAGTGGCTGCACTGTAGGTTCCTCATGCTGCTGTATGCTGGAGGAGGGCACTGAAATATGAAGCTGGTGGCAACTGGCGTGCCTATCACATCAGGTACCTGATATTTGACTGAGTTCAGGTGGTTAAAATGCAGTGCTGTGGCAGGAGTCACATGGGATTGGTGCCATTCATATCCACAAATGGCTCTGAGAAAAAAAAAAGTTTAAATGAGTGAGTTATTTCTTGACTTAAACTCAGACCTCAATATGTGCTGAAAGTATATTCCCCCTGCAAAACCTACTGCCAGTTTGCAAACCATGTACACTCTGCTGCTTGACGGTCTGGTGTGTTTCTTTGGGCATCTCCTTCAGCATCACAGCCATGGAACAGGCCTGCTTGGCTGCCTGGAGGAGGCATCCCTCCAGGGTGGGCACATGTGAGGAGCTGCTCTGCCAGTGGCAGTGCTGGCCATCCCTTCTGGAAGAAGACACAGTGATTTCAGTCACTGGGTGAGAGAGAGGTGGCTGTAGCAGTAACTAAAGAGAGCACTGTTCTTCCTGGCACCCAAAGGTATTTTCACAGGGGGTGGTAAATGGAATGACAGACCTTCTGTTCAGAGTCACTTTTATAAAGAGGAGCTCAAGTGCTGTTAGGTTTCTGTGACTGTTTAGCAATTAACTCTGTAATGAGTTTTTCTATCTACCTCTGTGATACTTGCATGTCTTCTTTATTTTTCCAGTTTGAGTCCAAAACAAGAGGCAGCACCTTTGCAACCTGAGCAAGGCACAATTTAAAAACACTTAACAATTTCTCAGTATTTTAAAAATAGACTTATAGCATTTAGGATTAGTAGGCAAGAGAACTTTGTCATCAACATACAGAGCAGTTGTAACACCACAGAAACCTCCTGGAACAAGCTATTCCCACTGTACCCTTAATTGGGTTGCATGTACCTCAGTGACTAATGGACTGCTCTGGACGCTGCTTGCATAGCAAGTTTCCCCTACAGCTAGAGGAGAAAAGAGCTTTCTGTAACTAGTCTCTGTTTTGGTGAGATTGCACAGCTACATGTGCAAATAAACATATAAACCTAGATGGAATTAGTAACTGAGCAATGAAAGGGTACTCAGTGGTGCAGTATGCCCAGAAGAAAGATCAGGCCGGATCTGTGCTTTTTGATAAATGGGCAATGTTAGTTATTGGAACAAATAAATGCTTCCTTCTGAAACAAAACTGGACATGAAGGGCACTTTCAGGTTTTTTTCCTGACATGCATCCAGGATCTGTCCATCAGATCCTCATCCAGGAATGAGGACTGTGGGCTTTATCATGGAGCAACAGCGTGGACAGAGAACATTTGTGCCTTACTTGGAGCTGCACAAATGGACCTGACAAAAGAGCACCTGGGATAGTGAGTATCATAATATGTTTCAATTGTCAAATCTATCTGCTTTTTATTTTCTCTGTGACACTTAACATTTTCACATAAATACCACACAGAAAATAAAAGCTCTCTCTCTACATAATAATTTTAGAGTTAATATGGCCCTGAACAATTATTTTGTAACATACATTTCAAAATGTTTAAACAGTCTGAAACGCTGTGGTACTTTGATGACCCCCTGGACATATTTAGTTTGCCTGAAATATGGCCAAATGGACAATTTAGACATATTGGGGGGAAAATTCAGCTACTGAATGAGAATTAGAGTGTTATCATAATTAAATATGGAAGAGTCTTCAGAATATCAAAGCAGCCCATAGGCTGCATATATTGTTCATGGGGAGTTTGGGGTACTGTAAAAATGCAGGACAGTGAATCAATCACCAACAGAAGTTAATAGGAAATACTACTCTTGGATAGGACATAATCAATGCACAGCCTTTTCTTCCCCTACATACCCTGAAATATCCCCAGAGCCTGGGTGAAAGTCTATCCTTTTTCAAACCAGCCAGGAATTAGGACTATATTGTGGAACACTGGAATGGGTGCTCTTTTTAAATGGTCTCTGGCTGAAAAGGACACTCAGGATGCTCTGCAGCATCCTTAATCTGAGAGGATTTGAACCCAAACCTCCCAGGAGAGCACCCTAATTATCACTCTGTGGGCCAGCCAGCCTGGGCTGAGGTTTCACACTCTCATTGCCTTGTGTTGGAGCTGCTCTGACATCTATCAGATTTTATGTTTACAGAATTTATGTTTAAGTACCTGTACAAGTCCTGACCATCAGGGCAAGTGGTCAAGGTGGCAAACTGCTGTCCCATATTAAGGGACATTAAGGGGATTATTCTGCTGGAAAGTTTGGGTTGCGTGGTTGTGCATTATTAGGGCTAGGTGTAGTTTTTGAGGGTATAAATCAGTCATCTAATTGATACTTTAGATGCCCAAATCTCCTTTAATTCCCCATGGGACCTAGTCTTTTGTACATATTCTTGAGGTTTTCCCAAGAAAGACCTTCTTTTTTTAGCTGAGTAAGAAAATTATGCATAGAAATCTACAGGCCTATTATAAAATCCTGACTGTGCAGTAAAGATGCAGCTGCTTGCAATTCATCATCTGACTTTCCTGAAG
This sequence comes from Lophotriccus pileatus, assembly GCA_035583135.1. Classification (NCBI taxonomy): domain Eukaryota; kingdom Metazoa; phylum Chordata; class Aves; order Passeriformes; family Tyrannidae; genus Lophotriccus; species Lophotriccus pileatus. The sequence goes on along the minus strand of JAWWES010000001.1, from coordinate 9,863,825 downwards.
TTCTATTGGTGGATGGCCTCAATAGACACATTTCTGCCACTGGATGTAACACTGCATGTATTCATGTGCAATATTTAAAAATACTTATGTAGCTGCATAAAACATCCAGGTTTTATGTCTATTATGCTTTGTTGTTGTTTTTTTCTTTGTTATCTAAAAGCTGCATAAAATGGCACATTTTTGTCCACCTACTAAATGGAAGTCTATTCACAGAAAACCTCATAGATATCAGTGATATTTCATGCCACTGAGTCCTGCCTGTGCAGATCAAATTGTCTACTGATTCAATAAGGCCATTCAAGTGCATGCTCAAGTCCATCTTGCCTCACTAATATTGTTATGGATGAGATATTTTCTGTTGATTTTAGTTGAGTTGTGCAAAGCCCTAAAATCAGCCCCATGCTAAAGTGCTTTGTTGGTCAGAATGGACGAAATCAGGTGATAAAAACTGAATTTACTGAAACGCCCTTGTGAATCAGTAGCTGTTTTTTGAACATAAGTTTTGAAATTTGAAAAAAATAGTTCATGAATTATTCCATCATTTTAGTAATAATTTGTTAAGAGCTTTTCTGCTAAATGGCAGCACTTAAAAATGAAACAGAATAATTCTTCCTGCCTTTGCCTCTGTGACTTAGATTATTTGTGAAAACTCCCATGCTATGCTTCAAAAATATTTCTTTCTACTTGTGCTGAGCCAAGAGACTCCCCTTCTCAGTTAGTTGAAAGTAATGTGGAGAAAAAACTCACTCTTTTGCTTATAGTAAGTCTGAATCTCTGACAATAATGGTATCTTCTACAAATGATGAGCTACATCCTTATTTTGTTTGGCTATGAAAAAAGAGGTGCTTGTGGATGCAAAATTGGACATACTTTTCTGTTGAGCAATAAGCTCTGTTCCTCTTGCAGCCCTTGCTTATTTAACACAGCTACAAAATAAAGTCAAAGTACTCTTGAGAGGGTAATGACAAATACATTTGCACATGCAAACTTCCTTTTTCCTTGTAGTTCAATGCACAGTGTGCAGACAGATGCAAACTGGAACTTCAGAGAGCTTGACTGATAAAGGACTTCACCTTGACCAGAAAAGAACCATTTGGTGATGAAGCCAGAGAATATTCTTATTGTTCATGGCCATTCAGTTCCACACTTAATTTAAAAAATAAAATAAAATAAATGCCAGTTATCTCTGGATGAAGCATTTTCAGTATAGATTATGATTTACTCAGAAATCAAGCCCAAACTGAATTTAGGTGATTAATCCTTTATGGATTTTCTTTTGTTATTCAATACAACCGACTAATGATTATTAATACCACCTGGGAGAAGCAGATTATGCAACACTAGAGTGGCATGATGTTCATACTCTGGGTCTGTGTTAATTCACCATGCAGCTGTCCAAAAAAACCCAATCCAGAAACAAGACACATGGGTACGTATATGGAAGAGAGGAAGGGAATAATGATATATGTTTAGACAAGAAATAAAAGTAAACCTTTTTGACATCTATGTCTGCTTCTGCTGGATAGGCAACTACTACCCAACCAGGTTTCATGAGTTGTTTCTTGGTATGGAGCATTTTCATTCTTCAGCTACCTGCAACATTTGTTCTTAACGCTGGCAGCATAACAAATTTCTTACCCCACACTTGTTCTTACAAAATAAAGACACAACTCAGCCACAACTTCCACAGTAGCAATGTACAATGCTCGATAAGCATTGTACATCATTTCTATTGTGAGAAAGAACAGTTATTGTCATGCAGCCCCAGTTTTAAAATCTCAGAACAGATGGCCATACTTCAAAATCATGAGTATTCTCCACAGACAAAGGGCTTTTGTCCAAATGGATCTGAGTGCAGAATCGGGGCCTATATATATGGAAATGCAAATTTGTACAGTATTATACAACAGGGTCTGTTGATACCCAGGGAGTGTAAGAACAAAATGCAATTGCCACAGTTTAGGTGACAGTGCAAATGCCTTGAAGACTGTGCAAAGCTTGGTTTTGTTCCAATATAAAGTCTCTTCAACCAGGGAGAAGTCGTGTTGTGAGCTAAAAATTAGGGAAGAAGAGTTGTTGAGGAATTTTCTCCTCTCAAAACCAACTCAATTATGTCAAATGTGACTTACAAAATTAAAGTTCTAACAGTTCTGAAGAATAAAAAAGGTATCTTGAGATTATAAATGTGAAGCGTTTATGGAAAAATGAACACCATTGTTTTCATACTCATACATTCTTGGCTTCTCTGGAGTGTCTTGAGTAGAAACAACAGAAAGCTCTAAAGTTTGGGGTTTTTTCTTCTTGTCACCTTTTCATTTTGCTCAAAGAAGATATTTTTCACCACAAATGCCATGTTTTGCTGAGTACAGTTTTCCCAGCTTTATTGGGGAATTAGAAATTTCCTTGATTTTTAGATCTACATAGAAAACTATCTAGGTGTTTGGTAGGATTTTGTTTGTTCATTTGTTTAATTTGTTTTCCTTCTGTAAAACAGGCATCATGAAGGACATGTGCTGAAATATTTGGACGGTAGAAGGAATAGGAACTGGTTAATAACAAGAGTGGCAAACCAAGCTGAACAAACTTAAACTGTCTGAGGTAACTGTATATGATTAACATTGCTATTACAGTTGTACTCTTTTTTTCTCCTTGTTGTCTCTTAAACTGATCATAAATCAGTGAAATTTTGGCAGACCATTTCCTACTGCTGATCCTGATTTAAAATTTCTGAGTAAAAGCAAAAAACTTGATCTATGGTTCTTGGTAAATTAGTTACCAACATTGAAATGAAAAGGAGAAAGTATAAATAAAAAATGTTAGAAAGTATTACAGGGGAAACTTCTGATAGATGAAGAGAAGAAATTAGTTATTTTGTCAGGATATTAAACTAGAGAATGGCAAGAGACAGAATGATGTGCCAGTTTAAAGATTTAAAGTTCATAAAATGTTTCCAAAGAGTAGGCTACATGCTTGTGTCCATTCTTACTAAGAAAAACATA
>JAWWES010000001.1:9841221-9860726 GCA_035583135.1 Lophotriccus pileatus | reverse complement strand
ACCTGGTAACATTTTTGCCATGTTCATAATTCTGTGAACCCCATTATACTGCATACAGTATCATTTAGTGATACATGAATTTGGGATGGACTTCTGATTTGGAGCACAGATGAAGGAAAAAAAAGATCAGCCATGAATAGCGATTCATTTAACTTTATTTTTGTCATCCTTCGTTATCAGCAATGTGTCACCATCAACATAAATTCTTCTCACGTCTCACTTCCAGTCTCTTACAGCCTACACAGTCAGACTTGCCCAAACTTGTGGCTATTTCCAAATGATACTGTAGAGCTTACAAACGTTTTGCAAAAAAAGTTCGTAGACAGTGAAAAGGAAGACAGTGAACATTAACAGTTATTTTTACAGCACAGAGAACAATTTCCATACTTTTGGGAAATTACTGGCAGAATTTGTTATGATATTCTGATAGGACGGCATTGTGTAGATTTTTAATACTTTGTCAAAATAACTAAAGTGTTCTCTTGTCCCGTGAAAAATGTCTGAGAATTTGCTGCTTTTTAGTGATGACAATCTAAATAGGATTTTTTAGTCTTACTTCAGAAGCACAGTCCTTAAAGTGTCAATACACCAGGTGTCTTACTGAAAAAAAACTGAATAAAATTGAGTGTGGGATCTGAGTTAGTGGATATTCAGCATCAGGCAATTAATTTGATTGAAAGCTATTAATATCATCTCATTAGAAGCATTAGAAGAAACAACTTCCATTATTAGACTTCTAGCTTTTCAAAAGGACTATGGCTAGGTAAGAGGCATTCTTTTCCACTCCTGCATTTATTAAAATCTTCACTGAATACCTTTTCTATATTTAGGTGACGATATCACAGCTCATTACCAGTGAACAAATTAGTTTGAATCAGAGTCCAATCTACCTGTCGTTCAAGGGAATAAGGGTGCATGGGAAGTGTTCTCAGTGATGTTCTGTAAGGGATCACCTGCCCCCTTGTTCACTAGAACAGCTCAGTGAGGGACAGGAAAGCACAGATGATGTACATGTTTTTTCCTGTTGACCTGGGATGTGAACATTTTGAAGAGAGAAGCGTTGGATTTTTTTCCTCAGTGGGAACTTTTTCTCTTCCATCTTTCTCCCTTAACATCATCTGGATCAATCAAGCCCTTTCTGTTGACTCAGAGCAAGTATTTCGATCCTATTTGGGGAATCTTTAACTAATGCCAACCAGCAGAGATAAAAAGGTGGATGTAGGTGCTGTGACAAAGCTGGGGGAGGTTTTGTCAGCCTGGAGCTGAGGTGGTTAAGAAATGGGAAACCCAAGGTCATTGAGTCCAGGCTTGGGGCACTGACATTTCAGTAACTCCATCACTGGGTCACTTATTGCTGAGAGAGTTATTCCTCTGGGCCCCAGCAAATTTGTGATTACTCCACACCATGTAGGACAGCTGTAACGGGGGGTATTGTGAAAGGTCATGAGTCCTGTTGGCTTGGGCATGCCAGGATCAGCAGATATGGGTCCAAGGAGAAGAGTAAAGAAAAACTTTGGTTCCTCCTATTTCCTCCATGATTGTCCCAACCACAATACTAAAAAAGGTGAGTCCCAGGCCTTCTGGTTTTCACAGGAAATTTGTGTGTGTGTGTGTGTGTGTGTGTGTGTGAGAGAGAGAGAGAGAGAGAAAGAGAAAGTGAGAGAGACTGAAATCCAGCAGAAACCTTTTGATGGATTTGACCCAGTTTTGCGACGATTTTTCAGGTCAGCTGAACCTGTTCTTTTTTGATGAATAAATCATTTGTCTATATTCTTCTGCTCTGCTCTAATGGGGTGAACAATTGATGGTGGTGAGGTGATGTATAACGTTCATCCATCTTGCTACATGGTCACAATAACTGAGCTAAGTAGTTAATTAAGGTAGATGTAACCCAGCAGTGCATCTTCTTCAACCAGTACAGCTTCAGCCCTGAGCAAAGGGAAATAGAAGAACAGCTGAGGGCTGCTGAATATTTTGGAGCTTTTGAAGGTTACTTGAAGACTGAGTGAACTTCTAGACCAGGATTTTCTCAGTCTAAGCCAGATGTCAGATATCATGCCACAGAAAATAATCAGAGGCCCATCTTTTTCCAAACTATTGTTTATTTGGAATTAAAGGAAATTTCCATTTGGAATAGTACTTCGCTCCTAATTGATGAAAAAGAATGTAATTCAGTCTTGCAATGAATAAGACATTTGCTAAAAGTTGACCAGATTTTAAACATTCTGTTCTTTAGATTAGTCACTGTGCATTGCAGACCATCTCAACTGAGTACCTGATTTCCTCTTCTGAGTTTTTGCATTTCTTTGACCTTGAAATTTTGGGATGGCAAAAATCCTGGGAGAAAAAGATGCAGAAAAATGCTGATTTTTTCTTTCCACTTAGTTTCAATTAACTGTAACTAGGATAGGGACTTAGTTAAAACCTGAGGCAAAACCAAAAGAAAATCTGGAAAGGAGGCACGCTAAGTGTTTGGTTTTGGTTTTGGTTTTGTGTTTTTTTTTTTTTCTTAATGGGCTATTATTTGAAGTGAATGTGTGTTGTAATTGACAATTATATCTTACAGACTCGAAAATGTTATGAAGGTGTTTAGGTCTTATCACACCTTAATTTTCCTTTTTACAGTTACAGTGTAATGATGCATATAATGCAGTGATGTACAATGCAGATGGATTAGTCTTAAAATGGATGGAGTAGTATTATGAGAGCACAGTGGTTTTTTATGCCAAGAAAGGTGTGAAACTATCATAATAAAGATGACTTATAAATTTATTATATTTTGCAAGTGCTGTCTGTCAGGTAATGTTTTGTCAAAAGAGGCTTGTTAAAGAAAAATAACAACAACAACCTCTTGCTAATAAGAATTCTCTTAGGAGGTAAAAAGCCCTTTGTTAACTAAACCAAGTAAACTATCCATTTCAGTTTTGATTGCCTGTTGGTTCATGCCTCTTCTTTGCTAAGGAGGGATTAGGTTAACAAAAGAAATGTGTATTTGAGTCTTGATTTCCATCTCTGTTTTAGTTTGATTATCCTGTCTGTGTGGTAAGAACAGATGATTTTGTCATGCTGTCCTCTCACAAAATTGTGGATGGATTTTAGGCCCAGAACATTTTCAGGCAGAAAGAGAAAGAAATTATAAATTATGATAATATTATTATCTATGATGTGTTTCATGATCTTTTTTATTTCTATTTAAATAGCACCCAGAGATCTGATTTAAGAACAGAACCATGGAAAGAACTCTATGAACACACGGCACAAGGTAGTCCTTATCCTAAAAGAGTCTATGATCTAAATAAAAATATCTATAAAGAAGTGAAATGACTAGCCATAGGCCAACTACCAGGTTTTTTGATTTCCATTTCTGTACTCAGACTCACATCACCTTTTTGCAACACTCATCTCATATCTGCTCTGACTAATTTCTTCTGGGGAGGCAGGGGTAGCGTGAAATCATCTGTGCATTACACAAGTGGTTCAACCGTGGCGTATTTCTCTGATTTCCTTCAAACTAATCTCAGTGTGATTGCCCAAGCATGTAAAATGGTCAATAAGTAGAACATAGAAAATTTAGTTTCAAATATTTCAATTCAGTTGTTCCGGTTATTACAAATAAACTTCTTAGTGAAATGAAATTATTTAGGTTTCTCTTGAGAACAGAGCTAAAATAAAACAATTAGCAGCATTCCAAAGAATGCAGAATTTGGAACATGTGAAGAATGGGAATTAGTTGTTGATGTTCCAGGAACAATTGCTCCCAGGGACCTCATACCTCTTAAATCAGCTAGAAGACCATCTGCTCCAAAAGATTTATCAATTACTATATTCCTGTTCAAAGGAGTTTTAGGTATTCAGTTATACTTCTCTCTGCCTCCCTTTTGTTGCAAAGCTTTCTAGCTTTCATGAGAGCTTTCTATGCAAAATTTTCATGATGAAGCTCCAACTGAAATGTGGCTTGCTCTAAATGTCATCATTAAACCAAATCCAGGCTCCATTTATAATGATTCAAATATCTGTTGTGTTTGAAGACTAAAATATATAAAAATATAACACTACTGTGAACTAATAAAGTGCCACATTCCTTTTACTTTTCAGCTTGTGTTAGGCAGTGGTACAGAGAAAAAAGGGCCAGCTGCTTGATTAGGTGCCTGGCCTTTAATTTTTAAATACACAGGAAAGTCTGTAGTCAAACATCTGCCATTAAAATAATCTTGGAAACTTTTCTTCAAAACTTCTGCCCCAAAACTGATTTCAGCCCACACTTATCAGATTATATGTTCTTTGAAACTTACTTAAGCTGGACTCTTGGCATCTTCTCAGTATTGAATATTATGGGTCATATAACTGGGTTATAAAGATCATTTTTACATCCTATCATTAGATCTCACGGAACTAGGGGATTGATCAATAATGACGGCACAGTCTTAAAAAAATTATTACATAAACCATGTATTTTTATATATATATATCTTGTTTCTGCATGGAATTGTTATATCAAAATGTTTCCTATAAACACTTCATCTTTAGGATATTTCTCTTTCATCAAAGTTTTTGTACTTAATCACACTTCTATGCTTTTTTTTTTTTAGCAGAACAGCAAGGGCATGTGTCCCTCCATAACTGCTTGGGGCTGGGCTCACTGTGGCAGATCGCTGGAGCTCTGGACTGTACTGGGAAATCCAGAGCCATCTGGGTCTGTCCTGGCAGTTGGATGATTTCATCCTAACCCATGTTGCTGGTTGTTTGTTTTCTGTGTTAAAAAACATTTCTATTTATTAGGAAATGGGTGTCAGACAGTTTGACACTAGAATTTGGCACATGTCTTTGGGTTAACTCGGCCAAAGTGATTTATAGCTGTTTGTTCATGACCAGCATCCATTAGTGGAAAACACTGTCCAAGTAAAATCCCATGAGAGAGGAGCACAATGGGGCACTGTTTAGGAGCTCTCTGCACAGCCAGCACTGAATTGAGGGACAATTACCTGATGGCCTTCCTCTGGACATGAAACCATACAGTTAGGGACCTTTTAAATTCTCTTCCTCCTCTTATTCTGTCCTCCTGAATTTTCAGAGATGGCTAGAATTCAGCCATCAGCACTGAATAGCTGCTCTGCAGAAGGAGTGAGCCAAATTATGGACTGTGATCTGATGCTGTTCCAATGATTAGCACCTGATCCTCGTGTAGTCTTATTAAAACTTCCTAATGTAGTAAGCATGAGTAAGCATATCATTACCCAATCCTGGCTGAGCATGAAGCCTTCACATCTGATGGCATCTCTCATTTAGTATAAATAAATGCTTCCTCCTGTACATTAAATATTAGGTGATGGAGGGAGGGAAAGGGGAAGTACATGGTCTGAAGAGAATGGTTGGATCATAGTCTCTTATCCTGTGGTAAAGCACTTTGTAAATAATATAGGAGCTAAACTATATTTCAGGAACATGGGGAGTTAAGAATGAAAATGGAGGTACCTTACAGTAAGTACTGACTGCCAGCTTTGAGCAAAGCTAGGTCTTGACTGCCTTTACACTTCTCCTGCTTCATGACCATGTAAAAAATTCCAGAAACAACAGGATTCATTCAGTGCATTCTAATGGAGTTTTCTACTGCAAAATTCTGAAAGCGGGTAGACTGATGCCTTGCCTACATCACTGGGAAAGTTCCTGATATGACAGAGCACTTTGCATCAAGGATTATAAGTTGTTGGGATACAAGGCCTTGGAAATAAACAGGCACAAGGTAAACATTAACCCCATTGTTGCCAGTTCTATGCCAAGTTATTAGTCTGAAAATATGGCTAGTAAGGAGCATTTCTGTAAAGTCTGATAATTTGTGAGGTCTGTGGGGATTATTTTTTTTATATATGTTGCTTGTCTTTTGTTTTGTTGGTTTTTGAAACTTGTTGGGGAATTTCTTAACAAAAATTAATCCTAACCTCTTTATCTCCCTGTTCAACTCCTCTGGTGATCAAGCTGGTTTCCAATTAACTTTCTGGAGCTACAGAGGTATTTTGGAACCATGGTAGCTCTGTTTTTGCCCAAGACACAGAATTTAAAACCAAACTTAAAAGATTTAAAAAAAAAAGGTTTATCAAGCAAGAAACAAAACCACTAACCTGCTAATCCCCTTCTCCCTGGGCAAAACTTTCATGCCAAACACTGGCCAGCTTACCTTCCATTCAGACATTTCTATTAATATCAAAACATATCCGTGCACAATAATCTTAATACAGAAATATTTTAATAAGGAAAATATTTATAAATGTACTAAAAAGAATTACTTAAATATCTATATTTTGATATTTTTCTGCAGTCCTTTATGTTTAAGAAAGTGTGTTATACTTGAGAAAAAAAAAGTATAAAGGGATGTTTTATTGTCTTTAGCTTCAGTTCAGGGAAAAAGATACATATATATATATATATATATATATATATAACTTTCTTAACTGATAAACTGTCACTTGTGGTCTAATACAATGAGAAAAGCATCCACACAAATACTAAAAAATAACTATATTTTCCTATACTGTGGTCAAAGAAGTCTTCTGTATGTCATATTATACATTTTCAGCATCTGGTTTTGATGCCTGAAAATGTTTCTTTGTCTGACGGCTCTCTCTCTTTCTTTGCTTTCTCCTCATGTCTGAAAATAAGCATTGACAATAATTCATCTTTGCATTCATTTTAAAAAATGACAGATTTTTTTTTTTTTTTGGTCTTCATACAACAAAGTTTAATTAAAATGAGAGAAAAAAAAAGCAGTTTTGAAACTACGCAGCCAGTACTTGGTTCACACAGTAAATACCTGTTGTGTGCACGAAAAAGGGGGAGAACAACTGGAATGGTTTCAAAAGGCCACCACAAGAATAAAGGTGTCATTAAGAAACAGCAAATCACTCTGAGCACATTATGGGAATACTTCACCTTTCTCAGAAACACTAAGCACAGGCCATTTTCAAGAACCTCACCAGAACTTGCTGTTTATCTTAATTATGTGCCTTAGCCCTACATGCTAGGAAGATGGAGTCTTTAGAAATGTTTGCAACTGATGGCAAACACAAAACATGAATTCCTTGCACACTAATTCTTTGTAGCCTCTCCATGTGAAAGGCTCTTATACTTTGAATGGAAGATTAGTCCTTATTTTCAAATAATCTCAAGAAAGCTGCTACTGCTATTATTACATATACTTGCTGACTATGTGACAGCATAAAAATTGCATGGGAGTTTTATGGTATGTTGTGGCAGAAAGCATAATTTTAAGCACAATGGATGAACAGTGTGTGTATCCTATTATATTGGTATGCAATTAATAGAAAAACCTCTGCTGTGTGTTTGATTTAGTGAGTTGTAATGCTTTGTAGTAGATAACTGGCTCATGAAGCCTTCCCCATGAAGTCCTGTTAGAAGTAGGTGCGGTGGTAAATCTCACTTTTGTCAATGAAACCTATTTAGTAGGGAAGATTTACGTTAAACTGCCTTATGCTTGTGGCCCTGCTCAAAACTATAACCAGGTTTCTCTCCTTACCTGCTTTTCACATTAGAGTAGCTGTTGCTATCATAACCCCCCATTCCTGCCCCCTTCCCCTCTGCTGTCTATTGTCTGTTTTCACACTCCTCCTTGCTTTATAATCGCTCACTCACACTCATTTATCACTGGCTTACTCTGTCCTGCCTACAGTATCTCTCATTTTTGTCATGGTGCACTGGTACATTACAAATACAATTAAACCTTTTACGATACCGCAGCTTTTGGCTAATGCATCCCAGCTTCAAGGTTGAAAGATTTCTGATATTACCACTGATATCAGTTCTTTCCCATTTATCGGCAGTGTCCGGACTAATGCAGAAGTGTTGCATTAATTAAAGGAAGCATCCAGTAATGCTGCTGTTTCTGCCAGTCTGACACTGAATTGGAGCTTGATGCCTGCTCATGTTTTAAGAGCCATTCATCACACATGTCATCCCAAAGCAGCCAGCTGTCTGAGAAAAGCCTCATTTGCATTTCATCAGCTACACTCTCCCTCTTCTCCCTACCTTTTGTATGGAGCTTTGGCTTTTTTTTAAAAGAGCATAGTCTTCAAAAGCAGCTTAGCTAAAATTAGTATTCCATTTAGAAAGATGATTTTCTTTAGTTCAGAGGTCTCAGAATTGATCTGAGTGGGAAAAAAGTGTCACACAAACATAGCCATGCAATCTGTCTGTATAAAGAAATTAATGCATTATGGGAGAAGACAAAGATTTTTATGATGAATGGACTACACCTCTATTAGTTCTGTACATTAAGCTGTTAGAATTAATAAAACATTTCATTTATTTTGAAAGTTCCTTAAAGGGCATGGGATTTTAAAATCCCAGCAGCTCTGAATGTTTCTGCATTATGTATTTTGATTTTCTTTATTATTAGAAGAAAATTGTCTATGTCAGGTTATGTTGTAGCCATTTTAGAAGTCTGAAGAACTGTCTCAGTGTGCTGAAAGCAGCTGGAGAAAAGCGAAAAATTGGAACTATATGCTCACATTTTCATTCAGTGACTGACTTGATGAACTAATTTTTGCTTTTGTTGCCTTACTGAACAGTGTAGAACATGTAACCAAACACATCTACCGTATAGCAAAATAACAAAAAATGCAGATCTGTCTGATTATGTCTTCATATATTAAATACAAAATGTTGTATGTATAGATATGTGTATGGTTATGTGTCTTAACCAATTTTTGCCCAGTGTCAGGACTTGTTCAGCAAAAAACCCACCCAGTTCAAATTTGGCTCCTGTGTCCCTAAACAGGAATAATACAGAGACATCATAGTTCAACATGGTTTAGTTTTCAATTTCGAAAGTATGGAATTTTTCTGGACTGTTTACTATTTCCAATATTTTTTCCCCCTTAAATCAGCACTAAAAATCTATTCTTCCACACAACGAAGGAGATGCATGGTATACAACCATTGGGATTGAAGTTGTCATCTGTCACCGATGGAGACAGATGGGAATATGTACAATAGGTGTCTGCAACTGAATCTAATTTAGGGGTCAGAACTAGATGATTTTTAAGGTCCCTTCTCACCAAACCACCCTATAATTTGAGGGGCAGGTGCTCTAGAGAGTGCTGGGCTGTGAGGTCTTCCTTCTGGTTTGTCTGTCCGGAGTGTATCTGCAGTGAAAACTATGTATGCAGAGGGGTATTGTTGTTCTTCTGGACCTCATTCTGATTGCCCTTGGAAATGCCTGGTGTATGAACCTGGAAAGTTCCTGCAGTTTTGAGATAAGAAGTAACTTGGACTAGATGCTTAATTATTAGAGAACTCAAGATTCACTGTGTGTCATGTGTATGCTATATGCTGAGTTATTGGGCAAAACCCAATACTTACCTGAAACTAGGTAAATATTAGCAAACAAATCCATAATTTTAGGCATATATATTTAAGTCCTGTTCATTTCAATGAGGTTAGGAAGAGAGTGTTTTGCTGAATAGGCTCTATGGTTCAACTGTTAAATGTGTATTTGCATTGGCAGTACAAATGTTAACTTTTATTTATTCTGATTTTTCTTATTTTAGCTGCCCCATTTGACACTGAATTTTAAATAGTTGCATTTAACTTAAATCCTAGAAAAAAAATTACTTTAAGTCAATGTCTAATCCCAGCAGAAGTAAAGGAAAAGCAAACATCTCAAAAGACTGACTTAGTGTAACAGCAAGTGTGGAAGGGATCCAGAGTTCAGAGCAGCTTTGTGGCGGGGTTCTCTGTGCTGGCTTGGTCAGCTCACAGAGCAAATACAGGATGTGGCATCCTGCTTCTCTCTTTTCCACAAATGTGGCTTACTTAATTCTCTCTCTGTGTGAACCAGTGAAGCAATGGGATTGCATTGGGCTATTCTGACAGTCCTTGGGCAGCCAGAGAAGAGACTGGTAATGAAGTGACTTGTAGAGGACAGAAGGTGTAGAAGCAGACAAGAAGCATGTGCCGGTTCTTTTTGTTATCTCTGGAGTCAGAAGGTCATGATCATAGTGGGAGTCTCCTTTTTGGAGCTATGTTTACGATGCATTTGAGCAGAGTGTTGCAACAGCAAAATAATTTTGTGTGTAGATGGTTTACCCTGGTGTTTTGTCAGCCATGGGAAAAAATGTCCACCTTGGAGTCAGGTGAGCATTGGACATCACCTCTGTTCCAAGCTATAACAGGTTATTGTGCATGATGCATAGGAACCTTTTGCCTGTAATTCCAGAAGAAATTTCAACCAATTTAAAAATTTGAAAGCATTCATTTCTCTCCATGTGTCTATACACATCTAACAAGACTTTTTCTGTTTCAGAGTGAGCAAAACAGAAACAGAAGTCTTATAGGTATTTAATATAGCTTATGGTTCCTTTAAAGAATCATTTTTAGTCAACAAGAGACCCTCAGAGATATCATTTTTCTATGATACATTTGGTTGCAGCCACTCCCTGTCCTGTTCTTTCTTTTGCTACGGGCACCACAGCTGTTCTTTGTGTGGCACTGTAGCTGCTCCCTCTATATCAACCACAGATCTGGAAAAATAGCAATGGTTGACTTAGTTTTTGTTGGTGGGTAAAATTTAATACATTTATATCTCTTATTCCTTATATAGCTCCTCCAGAGTTATTTAATGTCACATTTGGGAGTGTGAGGGCAAAAAACGTGAACATGCACTATAATACTTTAATGTTTCTTGTAATTTTTCAAATGACTGGCTTTTAAGTAGTATAGAGATAAAGATTTTAAAATAAAATTGATTTAAATTTCCTAGTTTTACCATATTATGGACTATCTCACCAGTACCTTTAAGCTAACCATGTGCATATCTTTATTGTAAAATAGTAAAAAGGATCATTTTGGGTTTTGACACCTGCTGTGAATTTAGTTTTTTTCTCTCTCTTTTTTTTTTTAACCATGTCATCTCACAGGGATAATCACTTATCTGTCCCCCAAATTATAAAACTTCTCCCTTGCTCTGACGTGTACTTAATTTGCTTTACTCTTTACAGATTATTTTCTGCTAATGTGATTAGTGGGGTTTTTTGGGGGGGATTATTACCAGAATGAGGTCTGCTTTTAAATTCTTTAAAAGTTGTCATCTCTCTTTTGTCCAGTTTATCAGATACACAATTATGGAACAGATTTTTATTTTTTTTTTTTCCAATCTCAAAGCAAACTATATATATACACACAAGCTTATCTCTACTTCCAGCTGGAAAATGGGAATTATTTGTAAAAGTAATTAAGAAGGATTGATTCCTAATCAAATTAAAATACTTGGAAGCCATATTCTCTGAACCCAATTGTCATTTAAATAGCGTCTGAATTGGTACCTGAATAGACTAATAGTTCTGAAGGCAAAGCAATGATTTTGGTCCTTTCTAAAGCAATGACATATAGAGCTGAGCAAATAAGTGAGAGCAGCATCCTCGTAAATGTGCAGTTTACAGTCTATGTGCAGACAAAGTGTAGGGGATTAGACCCTGTCTGAGAGACAGGGTGGAGACAGCTGGGCAGGGAGAAGAATAAGAGCAGCAACTTCGGGAGCAATGTGTGGGAAGCTGCTTTCCATATAAAAGGCAGGCTGGAGAGGGGAGAAGGGGGGTCTAGGAGGAGGGTGGCTGGCAGAGACATGCACTTAGAGAGTAATGAGACCTGGCCTGGAAGGAGAGACAGACACAGGGTCATGAGGAGAAGAGAAGAGAAGAACCAGAAAGGGCCACAGAACTGTCATGAATGTGCCTTGATGCTGCAGGTTTCAGCATGAGGGGAAAGGTCACATGCACTTGGGGGCCCCCATGTGGGTAACCCTTGAAACCAGGAGGAACTGGATCCTGGTCAGGACAGGTCATATGTCTGCAATCCTAGAGGAATTTTCTGTGTTCCCGCCCAAACCACTTTGCAGTGAGATTTGTGCAGTCGGAAGTTGCAGGAGCCTTGGAGAGGGGGGAATTTCCCCCCTTGAATTTGGCAATATAAGAATCAAAACTGTCGAAATGGTAGTGGAAGGTGCAACAACTGAAAGTGAGTGTGAGGCACAGGCACAGTGATGTAGCAGAGAGGTCTGTGAGGAAGTGGAGGGGAAAGAGAGGTGTCAGAGTTTGTGTCCAGCACCTGAAGAAGAGCATCAGGGACTTGAGGAAGGAGTGCAGCCGCACTCTCTTCCTGCCTTCATGCAGGTCTTTATTTTGTTTCTCTACACCTTTGCCTTGATCTTGTTGACTGCGAAGGAATGAGTAGGCCAGGCTCTGAGGCAGCTACACTATGATGAGATGAACCAGAAAAACACAGCTTCCAGGAATCCTACAAGTAGCTTTATGCAACTGATACTTGTGCACTACCCCTGAAGATCCTGTTTGGACCAAAACTGCAAGTTCTCCGTGCATCTCTGTGCTTACCAGCTTTCTTCTGATAGCCAAACACTTCCACCCTCATTCTGTTAGCTTTCTCTGCTTGGATTTCCATAATTTTGTTTTTCTGGTTCTCGACATTTAGTCTTTTCTGGTTCTTCAAAAAGAAGACCATATAAGGTAGAGGTAAATAGAAAGACATAGAAGAGGTTTGCTGATTTGGCCAAGGTTAGTTGCCCTTGGGTATATCCTCTTGGTAAGCTTTCTTTCTAAAGAAAACTTTTTAGATTTCAAATTCCTGATTGTGCAATATGTAAATATAAAAGAGACTGTTGACAAAGTGGATTGGAAAGACTTAATTTTTGTGAAAGGAAAACATTTGTGGATTAAATAGTCTTAAAAGCTTCTATTTTTGTTTACATTTAAATTTCACTCAGAATAAATTTTAGAAATTAAAACTTATATTAAACCATTACAAATTAAACTACAACTCTGAATGATTGTCATGGAAATTTATTTTCTTCTTAATTACATTTGTTTCAGTAAGAGACACAAAAATAGAAATTGGAAAAAGCTCATTCATTTGATGAAACAAAACAGTAGCTGTGACTGTTATAGAATTGTAGTCCAGACTGGTTAAAGCTCTGGAATAGTGAGATAATTTCCAAAGCAAAATGCATATGCAAATTAGTTGATCAAATCAGTACAGTATTTTTCCCTGGTCCTTTAAGTCAAAGAAGGAAAAGGCAAGACCGACAGTACCAGGATGTCATAATATATGTTATTATTCTTAATGTAATACTAAAAATGAGGAAAATGAAATCTCCAGCACTCGTGAGGCTGTGGACAGCAGTAAATTCAGTGACAATGCAGTGTGTAACTGAGATTGCATCTGATGCACAAGTGACTAGGGATGGTGTTTATTCCATCTGACTTACATTATCTGCAGTGCTGTCATCTGGACTTCTCTTACAGGCAACAGAGAGAAAATAGCTCTTACAGGAAAACAATTCCGGTCGCAGATGGTGGGTTGGTTCCTACAACCCTTGCTGGATCTCAGTAGAATGTTAGTAACTAGGTGATTTCCAACAACCTGGCAAATGTTAGGTGTTAATTATTATTTGTCAGACTTTCACACCTTCATATGTTATGTCCTGGAGGTTTTTTCTGGATGAGGAAAACTTCCAGTGAGCAGAAAGTTTATCTATACTCATGTGACATTTCTGTCTGCAATGAGAAAGTTGCTACTGAGATTAAGTCCTGTTAGCTTTCATTTTGAAACAAATGCTTGTATGTGTAGAAGAAAAAGCATGTCTAGATTCCTAAAATTTGCTAAAATCAATTAGTGTTTGGCAGTATACTAAGAAAATCAGATTTTTTTGATATCTATACTAGGTCAAAGGCATGGCAGGTGTTTATTGAAGTAACTTTGGCTTGACTAATATGTATATTGTGGTATCTTATCATGAAATTAAAATTGGTAATGGAGAGTGATCAATGGAAAACAATGAAAATGACCATTATAGGTAAAAGACATGTTGATTTTTTTTTTTTGTCCAGTGCCTGTTTTTCCTCACCAGGAGTGGAATATGGCCAGGGAATTTTTATCCTTTGTTTGAAGACTTAAATTAGCTACTAGGATATAAATCAATAAAAAATAACACTATTAATTTTTAAAATAGTAGACTCTTAGATCTCCACAAGTGAAAAAAAATGTAGTTGTTGCTGTTTGTCACCTCTTCTAATGACAGTCCTTCCGCCCCACTGTTTATTCAACACACAGCATCAGCTCCCAAGAAAAAGCTCCTTGGAGTTGGACTTAAAATCTCTGGAAAGCATTGTATCTGTATGGGATTTTATAAACAGGATAAGATTATTCTCATGCTGTATACATGCCAAACAAATTAGCATTACTGACCGAAAAATTCTAATGGCACAAAAGGATGAGGTTCAGTTCTCCAGAGAAAACCCAGGGAAGGAAGTGGCCATCAAGCCAGACTTCATCACAGAACAACTCTCATTAATTTTAAAAATCTGCTGACTTTTTGGAATGGTTACAGCAAATGACTTATGAAATGAAAAATTCTTTCCCAACTCAGTGAGCTTTTCAATCAATGTTCTTCATGATGTGCTGTTTGCTAGCTGTCTCAATTCAGCAACCCCAAAAATATTTAGCAATATAAATGTACATTTTAATAGCTTGCTTCTGATCTCTCTTTTGATATCTGGCTTTCATGATCTGTCTCCATCCATCCACAATCTCTGGTGCCATCAGCCGAAAAGTCAGTTTCTCTCAAGGGTTCACCTGAAGGCGTTTGAGTTCTGAGTTCCCCCCTCCCGGCCCCCGCCTTAGAGCTGCTCCACGGCCCCATCAGCCTCACCAATATTTTTTTCTCTCTTTTTTTTTTCTTTTCTCTCTCTCATGAAAAATATTATAAGAATTTCTTCCTGTGCATACTCCATGCCCGGAGGAGAAGATTAAATTAAATTAAAACTTAAAAGGGGATTTGCCAACGGCTTAGATTTCTAGTAAAACTGCCGGAGATACAAATAAGTTTTGTGCAGGTTATTGTGCTTTTGGAAAAAAACATTGTTACTGTAAGTGTTTGTAACAGACAGGCTGATCACTGCTGAGAGAGAACTTTTATACTGACTGGCCATTATATCCCTTGATGAGTAACTTTTCCACCTTTTTCCCTCTGTTCAACTTATTCTGTTACCAATGGCCAAACCGCCAAGATCTGGGAAGCCAGCAGATACCATCACTGTGGGGAAGGGGGACATTTTGCAGGAGTATTCAGCTATTTGAGGCATGTGCTCTATACAATTCACAGGAATTATCAGTGTCAGGAAACTAGGTTTCCTAAGTGTTTTATTTATTTTTCCTCAGTGTTTTATTTACAGTCGCTACAGAGAGGTGTTTGTCTCTCAGCCACTCCAGTGTAACCCCCAGCACCATCCCCCAGCATCACAACTGCTGGTGCTGAGGAGCAGCAGAGAAGAGCAAAGGACCCTGCAGATGCTTTGAGCAGGCGTGTGCTCTATAACAAAGCTGGCTGCTTCAGCAGGAATCTCTCTAACCTCTGCATGGCACAGCCCTCACCCTGGCAGGAAGGGGAGACAGAACTACAGCACCTGCCAGTGTTGACAGGCTTGGGGCTGTTTGCTGAGAGAACGCACAGAGCAGAGGTAGGTATCTCAAGTACAAAGGGGTATTGGTTAGTTATAGCTTTAATTTTCTCTGGGATTCTGCATTTCTTTTTTCAGTGTATATGATAATTTTTCAGTTTGTATGATAAGCTATGGTCCCCCAGGGCTCAGTATTGGGGACAGCCCTGTTTAATATCTTTATTAATGATCTGGATGAGGGGATTTAGAGTACACTCAGTAAGCTTGCAAACCACATTAAGTTGGGCGGGAATGTTAATGTGCTGGAGAATGGGAAGGTTCTGCAGAGGGATCTGGACAGGCTGGATTGATGGGCCGAGGTCAGCGGTATGAGGTTAAACAAAGCCAAGTGCTGGGTCCTGAGCTTGGGTCACAACAATCCCAGGAAGTGCTATAGGCTGGGGGAAGAGTGGCTGGAAAGCTGCCTGGTGGAAAAGGACCTGGGAGTGCTGGTTGACAGTGACTGAACACAAGCCAGCGTGTACCCATGTGGCCAAGAAGGTCAGTGGCATCCTGCCTTGTGTCAGAAATATTTTGGCCAGCAGGACCTGGGCAGTGATTGTCCCACTGTACCTTGGCACTGTTGACGCCACATCTCGAGTGCTGTGTCCAGTTCTGGGCCCCTCAAGACAAGAAAGACATTGAGGTGCTGATGCATGTCCAGAGAAGGTTGATGAAGCTGGGGAAGGATCTAAAGAGTAAAACTTACAAGGAAAAGCTGAAGGAGCTCGGGGTGTTTAGACTGGAGAAAAGGAAGCTCAGGGGAGACCTTATTGCTCTCTATAATTCCCTTAAAGGAGGCTGTAGCAAGGTGGGGGATCAGTCTCTTCTCCCTAGTGACAGGACAAGAAGATGTAGCCTCCAGCTGTGCCAAGGGAGGTTCAGATTGAACATCAGGAAGAATTTCTTCACAGAAAGGCTTGTCAAGAATTGGAACAGACAGCCCAGGGAGGTGGTGGAGTCACCATCCCTGGCGGTGTTCAACAAACTCCTGGATGTGGCACTCGGTGCTCTGGCCTAGTTGACAAGGTGGAGATCAATCAAAATGATTCTGTGATTCTGTGTGCACAGCTGGAGAAAAGCACTGTGGAGGATTATAAAAAAGGTATTGGAACAAGTTATTATTGTGTAACATGCAGAACACTTTCTGCTGCTGCGTGTGCCTGAGCAGTTTGCACTTGACTGCTGTGTGTGCAGACTTCTGTTAGTCTTCTTGGCTCTGAATGGGATTTCAGGACCAAATTGCCTTTGTCTCACAAGCTTCAAAGATATTTCTGCACTGACAAAAAATGAAAGCACATAGGGTTACACCACCGAGTAATTCACAGCTAATGAATAATAGAAGTGTGTAGCACTTGTGTATGTAATAAATATTACCTTTTTGTACTAAGTGAATAAAACTGACCTGCAGTGATTTTTTGACACAACTTACATTCTAGGCCATAATAAAAGAACATGTTTCACTACAATAAATATGAACTAAGAAAGTCTGCAGCAAGAGGGTTTTTCAAGAGACCATTACCCCCAAAGTGAGCAAGGAAGATGATTTTTAAAAATTGTCCTATTGTTTCAGTTATTTCATGTATGAATGATACAATTTTGAACAACAGCCACTCGATTGCATCCACCTGTAAAAAGGAAGGACAAAAGAGGCATGAAAAATTTAGGAATAAAACAGCAGAGAATTTTGTGCCTTTACAATTTTTTTGGCATAACAGTGAAGCAGAATCCTCAAAGTCTGCACTTGTCAGTAGGAAGAGTCTGTTTGGAAGTATAGCTTGTGATAATATAATTCTTGCTATTAGTACAGCGTGAATGATGTTCGGCTGTGGATTAAAGAGAAATGAGGGGAAACAGCAGGTTTCAGAGTCCTGAGCCATGGCACCATCAATTACCTGTCTTGCTCAGGTCCCAGGAGGTCTGGCATTTTCCCAGCTATAGCTCCTTTTAGGCAGCATCTCTGTGATGGAGCTGAGAAGCATCACTGTGCTACCTACTTAAGAAAACTGCCGTGTGGGGAAGTCCTTGTGCAAGAAACCCAGTCTAAAATTATGTTGAAGGCAGCATGTGAGGCAGCACAAAACGATCTTAATGAATTGGATTTTTTCTTTTTTCATGACAGCACTGGCTAGACATTTTATCAGCTTATTTAAAAAATGGCATTCAATAGACTGAGCCAGTATTTGAGTATAAGCCTCACAGAATGTTTTTAGATTAATTGATTCAAACAACTGGTCTTTTTTTTCTTTTATCTTGTATGTGAGCATACACAACAACAAATACTGGATCCTCAGACTTGAACTGCAAATTTAACTTAGTTGAAAAACATGAAACTTGACTCTGCTTTCCTTTCCCGTGTTTCACAAAAGTGTTCCCTTAAGTAGAACACAATAAAGTAAGAAAGAAGGATACCTGTTTGGCTCGACATGGTATCTTCACTTTTTAAAAGAGTTTTGAAGGATATCATGTGCCAGGAAAAGAGAAGTAAATCTGTCCCCTGACTTTAGATGACTGATCCCTTTCTGAGCAAACTGTCAGTCTATGCCAGTGATACACAACCAGACATTGAGTGCCTTCTACCAATAACTTCTAAGCTTCTCATTCTTTTAGACACAAGTGAGTCAGGCAGCTAAAAGGTTGAACAAAGCCTTTTTGAGTTTTCCTCCAGCAATACCATGCAGTGATAGTGCTCTTTTGAAGTAATATTTATTTGCTTTAGTTCTTGCCAAAAATCCCCACTTGGTAGGGTTTTTTTTAGGTCTGGTGTTAACTTTCTTTTTTTGTACATGTCCATTCTCTTTCATGATCCCTGAACTCCATGTTTCAGTCCTACCAGCCTTGCATTATGCTTACACATGTATTATAGCAAACACATGCACTGTTTTCTCCAAAGTCTTCCAGATTCTTGCAGTCTCAGGAGAGGAACATGAAGACGGCCTCAGGAAAGGAATCATAAATAGGTGCATATTTGCTTTTGTGACTGTATACTTTAATCTAATTGAGCATTCATGGAAAAAAATCTGCTTTATTACTTACCATAAATCTAAGATAATTCTATTTAATGTTCCTTTAACTGACAAAAAAGGATAAACACAGCTAACTATAAACATGACATAAATAAAATCTGGCATTCCTCCCATTCCCCACCCACTGTCCCAGTTGGCTATTTTATCATATCACTCAATATAAAATTTAACAGTATGGTATATAAATGATCCTTTTTCTATTCTTTTGCATAATAATTGGATGGCTTCCAGTAATAAAGAATAGTAAAGCTACAATTTATTCCAAATCATAAACATCTCTGTTTTATATGTGCTTCTTTGTTTTTATTGTGGAAAAAACAATACAGCAGCCAACAGAGAGCTACATCAGCAGAAAGCAGTATTTGTTTGAAAAGAACTAGAGCCACTAGAATTCAGTCTGAATTTAGCTGACTTGGTGTCTTCCTTCTTGGCTCGGGGAAGTAGAGGAGCCACTAAAACGGTGACACAAATTGATGTTAATAAATTAGTACACTTATAAAAGAAGACTCCCAATTTTAGTGCTAACAGCACACCATTACACGGAGCATAATGTAGTTTAAAAGGCACACTGATAAGTGGCTGTATTCAAATCCATTCCTGTGCCCTTTTGTCTTCTTATCTACCCTGGTCCAGCAGACAATCCAGCTTTTCAGTAACCTTTGGCACTCCACCATCAGCAATAACCCCTGCTCTCCTTTCTATCCCCGCAGCTCCCGTAATGAGCATCACCTGTGGTACGTGCCATTTGCAGCTGCAGCAGCAGCAGAATGGACCTGCTCTGCTGCCTGCTGGTGGAAGAGGCTCCATTGCTCAGGGCCTGTGGGAACCTGCCTGTGTGCCCCAAAGTAATGCCCGGGAAATGGCTAAATACCTATCATCTCCGGCGAGCTGAGCCTTAGCCTCTAATCCTTGTAATTGCTGCTTACTAAAGGGAAATAACAAAATAGGGTCCTGAACTGAC
>JAWWES010000001.1:9793859-9841121 GCA_035583135.1 Lophotriccus pileatus | reverse complement strand
CTTATACTTGTTTAACAATAATAGCTGCAACAGTTAATAATGAATAACACTTTGAAAAGGACAGGTTTAGCTGAGCTATAGAATAGAAATAATTACAGAATAGAAATACTTACAGAAATGACATTCCAGTTTTCTGAACTGAGTCCTTTTCAGTCCTCCTTTCCTTCTTTGTTTTGTGGTTGTTGTTTGGGGTTTTTTGTGGTTTTTTTGGGGGGGTTCTTTTGGGTTTTTTTGTTTGTTTGTTTTTTTCCTAAGGTAAACCTGGCCGAGAAGTTTAATAAATATATTTTCTTAAAGCTGAGGTGTCAGTTTAAGATCGAGACAGTTATACTCAGTTGTAAACTTAGAGAGATGGAGTCAGGGTTTTCAGTGTGACAGCACACATTCTTCGGAAAACAGAGAAGCCTACCTAAATGAAAGCTTTTTGCTGGTGGTGTGATATGTTGAAAGGAGTCAAATTCAAGTCAAGATATGTCCCCGACTAAAGACAATTTTCCTAGTAGTAGAAGTACAAGAAGATTACCAGGGTTGTAGAACAAAAATGTTGTCTCATAACACAATTTACAATAAAGCAGGTAATATTATTTTCTCTTTCAGAAATTCACTGAGACAGACAGCAAAGAAATTATGTATTTTGAACTGTCAGATATGCTTACCATATTTTAGCATTCTCATTTATCCATGTCTGACATCTGATTTTGCTCTGGACTTCTCCAAAGAAATACATGTATAGTTTCGAAATGTCACCTTTTAAGAATAGAAAAATATTCAGTCATGTGATGAATTTGCAGATAAAACATAGGCAGAAGATTCTGACTCTTAAAATTGAGTGATTGACTGGCAATAGTCCATAAATTCTAAACCTGCTGTGCATGCCCTTTATTTTTTATTAGAGAAAAGGAACAAGCTGTCATATTAGAAGTATCACATTAACTACTACCTATTGATTGCTTGTTTATTTGGTTTTTTTAGTTCACAGCAAGACGTGGATATTGAGGAAAAAACGTACTGGAAGGAATTCTGCGAACACGATAATCTAAAATCTTTTACTGACTAAAGGACTTGCTACCTTACAATTCAGAGTCCTGGACATTACTCATGAAAGAACATAAACAATAATACCAGGATTAATATGGCAAGGGTTTGGTTCCCCCATACTGGTGCAAAAAATTTCTGCCTAGGAGGGAAAACCAGACCTCTTTTAGCTAACGTGTTTATCTGCAGAGCAATTTATATTGGTTCAGACTTTGCCCCTGGCTGGTGCATACAGGAGTTGGGGCTCCTAATTATTTTACAGACATTAAAATTAAAAAAAAAAAAAAAGGCCTTCAGTTGCATCATTCTGTTTTCTCATCTTTTAAAACCACTTGAGAGTTTTTGAAAAGGTGTAACAGGGATATAAAAAACACCCATCGAGTACAGCTGTGTTGCATTGCAAGGCCAGCAGCACTGCTGTAGTGCAGGGAGATATCCATGTACCATGTGAATACCAAAAAAATCTCCTGAAACATGGAGAAGATGTGGGTTGTCTAGAAAACAAAAAGGTAACAACAAAGAAAATAGGTAGAGACAGGTCAAGTCTAGTCCTGTTGTGAGCTAATCTGGCTGTCCTATGGTCAGTGATGTCTCTTAGCTCAGCCAAGTTTTTTACCAAAATGGGTAGAATGCTCTAATTGAGCTGGTCACAGGAATCACTCAAGACCACAATCAGTAGCTCCTTCACTTCCAGGTGGGATCAGAAGCAATCACATGTGGACAAATGCAGCCTCAGAGAAGCCATGACAAGGTGAGTGCTGAAGTGAGATTCTGGGCCCATTGATTTCTATTTCTTTCCTTTTCTATCTAAAAATTTGAGCTTACAGCTTTTGGGCTTGCTCCTCTGTCCCTCAGAAGTAGGAGGATTGGAGCTGTCCACACACACCACGTGTGCAGTCACAGTGGGTCACCAAAGGCTGCCTGCAGCACAGGAGCAGCAGGGCTGGGTGAAGTTGGATGCCCACGGAGCTCCCTGGAGAAGGAGGAAACACTGAGGTGGGTGTGAGGAGTTTGATAAATGGGGCAGGAGGCAGATTCATAAGCTGCTGTGGGAGGTTTCCTCTCTCCCTGGTTAACTGTACAGAAATCCATCCCTTTCACAAAGATCTACTTCCTTGGACCTTAGTGATTCATTAGGAGCCTCCTCGTGCATGGGATTTCTTCTGTGGGAGAAGAGCACAAGAGTAGAAGGAATAAGAAAGGGTTGTGTAAGCTGGGCTTGTGCAAAACTTGCAGGGTTCCAGTGCTGTTGTTACTTTAATTATTCAAATAAACAAGAGACATAAATTATCTTGACAGTGCCTGCTGGCCACCTGCCTAGCCAAATGTTGGAGAAAATATGTATGATATTGAAGGAAGAAATATGGTTGAAAATGTTGTTATACTCTTCTAGTAAGCTCTAGCAGCTATTGGTGTTTAATTAGTAACTGTAAAGAGATTTCTTACTAAATTATTGAGTGGGATTTTTAAATACTCACTATGCTAGCCTAAGGATAATTAAGGGACTATTCTGAATATAATCTTGCCCCTAGTAAAGGCAGTGGGAATATTTCTTCTCTTCCCTCACTTGTTATTATGTTGAAAGAAACAAAATTAAAGAAAATATTCTTATGTTTAATAAGTTCTGTGAGGTTTTACTGGAAGTACTTCTATCCTTAATAAACAAAATAATTATTAAAAAAAAAGCCATTCAGTCAGAAACTAGCAATATATTTAAGCTAATAATTTTGGTGTTGTTACATATTTACTTCTATTCACCACTTCGCTGTGTATGTTGGCTCAAGATAATAAGTGGCTTTGTTAATTCTAACAAGCCTCTACCCTCTGGTCTCTTGAACTCTTCTTTCTTGCTTAGATCAGCCTTTTAGTCTCACTGGTATCCCTCATCCAGTATGCTTCCACAGACCAGGGAGCAGGTCCCTTCTCAACGTGTTGCCTCTTGCTATCTTATCCTCTCTCAGCTCAAGAAGCTGCCTGATCATGCTGGAAAAATGGAGGATTTCTGTGGCACAGCTGAAACAGCAGTGACATACAGTAAAACAACAGCATGACCTTCAGCTGCAATAGGGTTCTGTTGAGCTGAACAGCCTGACACGTGGTGATGGGTTTTTTGCCAAATAAGTAGTGGCATGTCTTTTGAAAAGGGGGAAATCCTGTATTTTTATGATGAATATCAAAAAAGGACTTTGTCTGCCTATCTTAACAATGTTGGAATGAGAAAAAAAATGAGGCCAGGGCAGAGTAGGGGAGAGAAGCTTTAAGGGAAGAATGCTTTGGAGACTTAAATTATTTCCATATTCATTAAATAGCAAAGATTTCTAGAGTTAACTATGAGCATATATTTGCTTATTAGAGATGCATGGGAGGAAAAATAAGCTGAGGTGTTGTTAGAATAAGCTGTACAGAAGTAAATAGCTTTTGAACCTTTCTTTGTAAATATTAAAATTCCTCTCAGTTGTATTTGAAATGTTTAATGAGAGAGAAAAAAAATGTACTCCATTCCAATCTTTTCCCCAGCTGAGCTACAAATTTGCTTACAACCTTATTGTTATCATGAAGTTAATAATCACAGTGACAGCAGAGAGCAGTTGGA
Source organism: Lophotriccus pileatus (assembly GCA_035583135.1). NCBI lineage: Eukaryota > Metazoa > Chordata > Aves > Passeriformes > Tyrannidae > Lophotriccus > Lophotriccus pileatus. The sequence continues at coordinate 9,837,493 of JAWWES010000001.1, read as the reverse complement.
GTGTGTGAGACTTTCATTTCTGCTGGATTCAGAATCCCACTAATGACTTCGATCAGCTCTTTCCTTCCCCCCTCTTCTTCTGGAGTCATGTCAGATCACGCCACCTCTCAGAGTGCATTAAGCCTAATGTGGGATTCGAGAGCGTGTAGAGTGCTGCCCAGTGTCAGAGCTCTTTGGAAGAGGAGCTGTTTGAATTAAAATCTCACATTAACTGTTTGGTGGAATTAAAATAAAACCTAGAGAGTAGGGGCCTGGCCAATTTCCTCCCGAGGGCTTTACCAGGTTGGTGTCTGCACGCAGCCGTCAGATACGGCAGGTTCCCGACAGCAAGGTGAGCAGGAGGGAGCAGAGTCAGGATTTCTGACTCTGAGGACACATCAGAGAAATCTCTGACCACTCTTGGTTCCATAACACATGATCACAACTATTTCATGAAAACTCGTAAACAAGTTGGAAAGTAAGGTCAGCCAACCTGACCTCCTTCAATCACCTAGTAAAGTATACATGACTTGTATTCAAAAGGTTTTAGTCACCCCTACAGCTGCTAGCCCTTTCATATCACAAGTAAAGTGAGATTTTTTTTTGGCAGTGCAGAAAAATCTGCACTTTTTCATGTATGAAATGGAAATACTGCATACTGAAATTAAAAAACAAACAAACAAAGAAAACAACAAAGCAATCAACAAAAACAACCTGAGGTGTTCATGAACTTAGCAGGTATTTTTCTTCAGTTAGGGGGAATATTGTTATAGCATTAAAGTGAATTTATTCTTTGTCTCACTCAGAAGCCAGCTCAGCTAATAACACATGAAATTTAAAACTTTTTTCCAGGAATATGACATGGTAAATACATCAGTTAGGAGCACACTAAAGGTACTTTCAAATGAGGCCTGGCCTCTGGCAGGGTGGGATTATGAGGGCTTTGGGAAAGATCTGAAGAAACAGAAAGCATGGGGTAAACTTTCTCCAGCATAGTCTCAAAATTCTGTAATCTGTCATTTTTCTGTTAGAAACCGTAGTTTGTGATTTGATGAACCAGAAGTTTCAGTTACCTCACTCTCTTTTGTAGATATTCATGGACCTTTCTTTCATTTTATCTCATTTCTTATTGTTTATCTACTAAGCAGATTTAAAAAATGCTACTGCAATGAGCTCCATCATTTAATTATAGCATGAGTAGTACTTTCTTTCACTAACTGCCCTCTCCATCTCCTGTTATGTACAGTGAATGTTTTCATCTTTCCTTTCTCCATGCCATTCATGATTCTGTACCTATTTGATTAAATTTTTATTGCATTATATTTATTTAAATTATATTATATTTTATTATGTTATGCATGTTCTTCCATTTATCTCATTTCTAAACTGTAGAGTTTCTAAAGTGTAGAGCTTAACCATCAGATTTTAAAAGCACTATTTCAGATCAATTTCAACAAAAGAAAATATTTTGATTTGGATGCTAAAAAAAAATATTAAAGAAATACCAGTAGGTTCCAACTGGAAGACAGATTTCAATTTTGCAGAAATGTAATTTTTCTGCAACCCTGACATAAATGTTGAATATGAACGTTTATCTTGAATGCATGCAGAAGGGAAATAAACTTGTCAAATACAGTATTCAGAAGTCAGGAAACAAAAAAAGGTAAAGATTGGTCCTTTTTCTATGTATTTAGTATTATACTAATCTGTAATTACATGAACACTTAGAGTATGTCCATCGGAACCTTTCTTTATTCAGTGTACAGAATTAACAGCACTACCTTGCCAATTCAATATTTTGTTTCATCCCCCAAGGTCAATACAAGGCCATAGGCTTTTCTTAACTGCAGTGCATCAAAACTCTGCTCCAAAGCAAAAATTGTTAATTCCAGATGGGCTTTTGTCTCATATCACCGTTCTAATATTTTAGTGTTTTAGAGAAAATAATGAATGTATCTTGCCTGGGCAGTGACTGAGGGATGTTGGGAGCTGGCTCAGAGAGATGAAAGTTTAAAGTGTACACTCACTTTGGGGTTCAGCTTTAGATGTATGACTGGCTTTTTAGAGTACTTTGTGCTATTCTGGATGTTAAAGCAAGAAAAAATCAATTCGGTTGCAACTGTAGAGCTTAACTTTTTTTCTCAATCAGCTCTACCTCCAAGAAGAAATGTCTGGTTAATCCTGGTCAACTGCTTGCCTACAGCACACAGTGAGTAGGAGGCATGTGCAGGCAGAGCATGCACGCCCTCTCCACCTTGAATATGAAACTCCCTTTGTCTCCCCTGCAAAAGGTTTACAGAAAGGCTGTTGATGCATTCCCAGAACAGGGGTCGTCCTCCCAGAGCTTCCTCTCTTGCTCTTCGAGACTTGACTTTTCCAGCTATTTTAGTTAACTGGAGTCACATTTGCATTTGCAAAAGTCATCTATTTGTGTAAATTGCAGTTGAATTGCAGACGAAAAGCAAAAGAGAAATCCAGTAATTAGTGGAACCCTTTCCAGATTCCATAAAACTGCTCTAAAATTTGCAGACATTGTTGCTGTTCAAAGAATGCCTGCTGAGTTTTTCAGGTGAATGAAATATTATCTATTTCCTTGCCCTTGCTGTAAAAATGGTAGAGATGTTTTCTATAAGAATTCAATTAGAATAGAAAAAACTCTCAATTTCATTGTTTAAATCTCAGCAAAATTATTCAATAAGTTTTACAATGGAAAGTGAGAGCAAGCTTGAGTAGTAAGTGGTATCAACATGCTTAACAATGACAAACCATTAGAGCTCCATATGAGTTTCTCTTGATGATGAACCTGATTTCCTGTAAAAAGTGGAAAACCTGTCCTATTGCAGCATTTAATTCAACAAAGAGCTCCAATATTTTCTATTCCCTGTAGGCATTAGAAAGTGCGCTTGAACTTTTGTGATGTGTGTTATGTAAATTTATTTGTTTGTGGTTATATTTCTCTACTTATATTCTGTCTGAATCATCTAAATTACAAACTGTAATTAATTCATTATTGCTGCATTATGTGCTGAAAACATATATAAATAATGAATATAGTTTGGATGTGCCTTGTTTGTTTTAGTCATTTCACCTCAGCATTCAGAATTTCCTCAGGCCATCACTTGGCTTTTGTTTCTTGTGGAAAAGAGTGTAATATTTAATAGTAGTATTCCTTTCTTTTTTTACTGCAGTTGTTGCTGAGTTTTATGGTAGGAACTATGATAGTTTTAGCAGGGCAATTGTTGATTTATTGGATTTGAGTTTGAACACTAACTTACACTAAAACATAAATGTTTTTTTACTTGATTGTTGTAGAATGATTTAGGCAACAATAGTTTTCACAGGTAAACTTTAGAGTCACCTAACTTTCACAGAGATTAACCTTGAACTGACCCAACTCACTTTCAGACAGTTTAAATTGCGTACAGTATCATAAATTAGGCTACGGCACATCTACTATAATCTTTACTCCTGTAAAAGCACCAGAACCCAAGCAGAAAAGATCTTCCCCTTCCACAGTTGTTGGCCACCCCCGTTTATTTGGCTTCAACAAGCATGGCCACAACGACTGCAAACCCAGCATGCTGTGTTCAGTGCACTCCAGCGCAGGGCTGGCTGGTTTTCCACCAGCAGAGAATTCCCCCGGCTTTTCTGCCCACCACATTGTCCTGCTGCTTTGTTCGCTCTATTGTTTTTTTCCTGCAGAGTGATACATTGCTGTATCTTCTCTTGCTGCAGCTGAAGTAGAGCCATCCATCATCCCAATCACTGGAACTGAGGACCTTATGGACTGGGAGTAAATTATGTGGCATTGGGGAGCGAGAGAGGAAAAGAACAAGAGCCTTTCTCTATTTGGGTTGTGGTTGTGTGTGTGTGGGGAGGCGTTCTCTCCCTGGACCTACTATTTTGTATTACTGTTTCCTTTTACATAATAATTCTGCCTTGCTGGGGATCATGATATGGTAAATGCAGCAGAAGGAGTTTCATTATTTTCAGAATGTAAATTTAATCAATACAAATGCAGTTAGCAGCTCCATAGCTGACTCGACTGTTGCTTGGGTCTGAATTTGAGTTTCATTTGTGTCTTTCCTTTCAACTTTAATGTAATGCAGATGCAGGCTTCACTAAGATAAATGTACAGTAAACCATAAAATAGTGCTGTATAGGTGTTGAGTCCAATTTACTGTTACAGGCAAGCTCCTCTTCCCATTCAGATAAAATAAGATCCGAGAGAGGCGTCTGGTTTTAATTTTAAAGACTACAAATTATTAAAACCTGAAACTTTGCCCTCAAACTAAGTCATATCTTGGCACTTGAAATTAAGTCTTAAATCTAACTTATAAACAAAATCAGAGCACAAAATCTCAGCAGGGTATCCTATCCAACAAGAACCACTGAAAACAAAGGAGGTGATTAGGCCAAATTTTCACTTCTCAGTATTGCCAAGTGTCTCTTCCTCTGGAGCCTTATGATATCTCTAGTCTTTCACTTCAAACTTCTGGCCACCTGTGGAAGGGTATGGGAGGGCTACAAGGGCACATTTCCCTGAGATTGACCCCAGGCACCTTCATGAGCAAATCAAGTGCTCCTACCAAACCCCTAACATGACTTAATTCTGCAGGCTGAGATGAGGGATGAAGTTAGCAACAGCACCTCGGGATGCCTTCCCCAGCTTCACACCCTTCTCTTCACCTTGTCATTTCTCTGACAGTGGAAGTAAAAAGTACTTCTTACCCTTTAAAATTTTTCTAGGCCTTAAAGGCATTTTTCCAATCTGATTTAAGCTCATCCCAATTAAGTTGCCTGTAAGGAGCCAAGCTACAAAGAGCACTGAAAGATTTTTTACTTCTAGCAAGGCCACACTAGGTTTAATATCCCAGTTAGGTTTCAGATTGGCTCCTGATGTTTAGTGTATGTCTGAAATGATGGAACAAAGGAATAATGAAACTGCAGTTTAATGACAGAAGCACCTTGTTTTTCACAGCCTTGGCATGGAAATTGTGTGTAAAACTAAACTTCAGCAAGCTTTGTTGGTACAGTTAATGAAACAATCAAAGATGCTCCTATAATCTCTTTGATAATTAACTGGCAAGTTATAATGCCACCATTGAATCAGAGAACAGTGAAATATCCTTTCTAGTGTTTCAAAAAAAAATGAATTTGCTCTGCATTTGGTAAACTCAGTCAGAATATCAATTTCAAAATATGCTCAGAGAATTGTTTTGTAAGTCCATCAGCTTTCAACTAATCCTTTCAGGAGAGACACTACAAGGTGCTGCCCCGCTATCAGAAGTCATTTAGTCTTAGATCCATCTGGCAAAGACTTGACCAAAAATCACTTTCTTTGTCCTTTAAAGTCTGTTTAGTTGTGGGATGAAGCTGAGGACTGGTGGGCTATGAAGCAATCACGCCTCCATACTGAAGCTTTAGCGAAGAGTCATCTGTGCATCTTGTTGCACACTAACTGCTGGCATATTTACCTAAAAATTTACTTTCTTCTTTGTGGAAGGAAGTACTATTCTCTGGGGCTCTGTACAGCTCATCAAATCAACAGTACCATGAAATTACATTAATTTCTTTTTTGTCAGAGTATGAGGAAAAATTATGTGTACAATGTAGGGTGGGGTTTTTTTTTAATTCCACTATAAGACTAGGATCTTTAGGTGGGTAAAACCCTTTTTGACAGCTGTGGTATGTTATTCCTTTACTCAAATTCACTGTGATTTACAGACCTTAATGAGCCATATTTGGAATACTATAGAGGTACTCAGACCCACAGATTTAGACCTAGTATCTCTGGTGCTTATAGCTCCAAGGCCATGCACAAGGACAGAGTATTGCCCTGTTCAGTAAAACCAAATACATCCAATTTTGTGATGAATGTTATGTCTGTTGCTGATTAATGAAAGGAAACCCAGTAAAATGGGATAGGAGAGGTACCATCTGTGTAAGTGCTAGGCTAGATGCAGTATGATGCCTACCCTCAGAGAGGTGGCAGTGGGATTATAATGTAAAATGATGGCGAATTTCACACAGTGACCATCAACGTGTTTTTATTATACATCTGCATGTGGTAGACCAAACTGTGAGCCATCAATTAATTTATATCATATGATTTTGAGCCAAAAATATTTACTCTGAACCAAATTATTGAGAGCTTATTTTTGATAAGCTGAATTCATGGGTATAAGTTCCAGACAGAAGTCCCTGAAGTCATTTCACACACCCCACTGAACAGTCATCAGACTGTTTTACTGATACCCTGGACTGTTTTTGGGTTGTGTAAGCTGCCATGAAACACAGTTCACGTCATTCACTGGATTCACTAGTTGTCACATTTCCCATTCAGTTGTCAAAGGTAGATATTTCCATTTCCTCACCCGGTTCCTTCATGTCAGAAATGAAATTTGTTGTTTTACAGAGATTACTGGCTTTTTATTTCCTTCCTTTACTTAATAAGGGTGGTTTGGGCTTTTTTTTCTTTACTGACAACATGTTTGTTTTGAATATTCATTTCTTTGCAGTATCTTGCAAATATACTTTGTACTAAAACAGAATAATTACATCTATTTCTGTTCCAGCTCTGCTGTTCTTGGACTCATTCTGTTGCTGAGCTGACCTGGCATATTCTTAGCTAAGTAAGGCACGTTATTAGCAATTCTAATGTGCTTCATTTGAAACCCATATGCAGAAGGAAAAAGTTTTTAAAATATGTGGAAGAGTATAATACTGATCCCAATAGGATAATCACTTTCAAAACAGAGGGAACACCATCACAGTCAGTCTTTTTATTCTGGAAATCACTTTACTTGGGAGAACAAGAGCTATTTTGCTTTACTCCTTTGTTTTCACACTGCTTTCTAATCATTGTTACTTCAATGTTCCAGTTCCATAATCAGTACTCAGTATTCTTTCTGGAATGGATTTATGTCCTTCATGTTCTTATGTACTTTGTCATAAATTATACTTTGATGCTTATTTTCCCCTTAAGTGTCAGCTCCAGGAGTCAGGTTATTGTGTGAAACACTCCAATTTTTTTTCTTTTCTTCCTTTTCCTTTTTTTATTTTAATATTCTTTCTTATTTTAATATTCTTTTTTCTTTTTTTAGGTTGTTCTAAAAAACATTACAATGTGAAGTTTCATGCTCCCAGGACTAGAACTCAACGTTTTCAGTTTTTAAGATCCAAACCATAATTTGGGGAGCTATGAGTAGCTTAAAATTTTTAAAATTTTAAAATTTGGAATTTCTACTGCATGTCTCTTTTGCCCATGAATGGCTGAACTGCAGAAGCTGTCACCTTCATCATCAGGACCAAAACTAAAGGAGTTATTATGCCACTTCCGATTACAGGTGTGGCCATAAGGACAGAGGGGACTTAAGATTCCCCTTTTGAGTAAATTTTTGTTATCTCAGCTGGAAGCTCCTGCAAGTATTCAGGAAAACAATTTTTTTACACATACATCTAAAAAGAGATTTTTATGGTGTGTGTAACTATGCTGTTGTCACATCTCCTGTCTGAAATTTGGGCCAATATGATGCCAGGTAAAGGGACAATCTTGCCAATGTGTGGGAAAAGGAAAAAGAAGAAGAACATTTTATGTGTATGAAAAATATTCTACTTTTCTATTTTAGATCTGCCACTGATTCAAATTTTAACATTTTGCTTACATGAAGCTCTGATAAGACTCTTTTGTGACAGAAGTGTTTAGGTATTGACTAAAATTTCTTGCTTGCATTCTTTTTTTCTGAAAAAATCAGACTATAAAATCAATATTTTAAGCCATATGAAGAAGGCAAGCACTCTCTGATAATGCTCAGCTAGAAGAAGTGAGGGAGTGGAACTGTTTTTATGAGGAACTGTTTAGGTAGATGAACATATTGTGCTTCGCTGCTGTATTTAATGTCTAGACAGAGAGAATACAACAGTAGAAATTTTTTATGTCTTTTTTTTCCTCCCCAAACATATAGGTGCGTTTAGAGCATGCAAATCTTTCTTTTGGTCTCTGCTGCTTACAGAGACCCCACTGATATAGCTCCTGCTGCCTCATAATCTTTAGTTCTTCCATCTTCAAATGGCTCCATTTCGCTTCTCCTTTCCCCAGAAAGGATGGCACTTATTCCCCCATTTTAAATATGGGCACCTAAGGTTAGATTTTAACATCCTTGATTCCCAAGAACAAAAAGGAACAACCTGGAGGGAATAATCTCAGGCTAGATTATTTTCTCTTAAATATGAAAAGAGCAAATGAACAACCTAGTACTGGGGCCACATCTTTGGTTTACCTCTGTCCATTCAGCAAGTGCCTTCAATATGAGGAGCACAATTTCAGCATTAGTTTAAAGCTCACAAAAATTCTCCAGGGTGAACAGAAACTGATTTTTTTTTTTTTTTTCATAAGTCAAAGATAGATACTGGGCTGCTGGACAAAAGTATGGAGAAAGCTGATCTGGGATGAAGGAAGGAATATACAGGGAGGAGAAAGGCTCAGAGGCTGAGGCTGCTGCTGTTGGTGCAAGAGAGGCAGTAATTCAGCTGCTTCAATGGACTGTCTTCCTGCAAGCATGGATCCTCTATCCCTCAGCTGCTCCTACCCACCCAGCTCTCGGGGACAGGGCAGTGCCCATTCCACTTCTCAAAAGTAGTTGTGCTGGCCTAAGCATGTGCCTATTTTGCCTTTTGCACAGCTGGCTCAAGCAGTTTTGTAGGGAAATTGTTTTGTGGATGCATCAGGATCACATGGAACAATTCCCACATTCATATAGCATCTCTGGGGCAACTCCAGCCATTGTTTCAAGGCAACTTCATATTAGGAGATGTTTAATGTGTTTTAGCTCTTTTTAATGTAATCTGGCAGCTGGGCATAAGAACAACTCAGAGAGTGTGCCATCAGCCAATTCACTGCATGCCGGGATTTGGAAATCTTGGCTGTGTGGCATCTTTGTTTCACACACCCACCTCACAGATTCGGTGATCTAGACTGACTTGGCTCCTCTCACCCTCTGGACAGCGCCACAACTTCTACTTCCTAAGCTGAAGAGCCTAACAGGACTTGGGTGTATTGGCTGGTGCCCCTGGGACCCTACGCTGCTACAGCTGAGCTCAGACCATGCATTCCGAGGTTTACAAGCCCACATTTCACTGTCCTCACAGGGAAAGTGTAAGTATTTGTGTTGGCTCAAGTAGTTACAGCATGTTGGGTGCAGTTTGTAATTGCTGTTTGGGTTTGACCAGTGTGATGTCCAGCTCTGTCTGGCTGTTATTTTCTCTATGGTGGAAGATCTGAAGAGGGCTCCAGAGCCAGGTGGTCAGCTGGATAGATCAGCATTGATGTGTTTACATCAAAGAGATGTTACTGTTTTACTACAGTTACAACATATCCCTTTATGAAAATGCTTGCTATTGGTAGTACCCATGTTGGTGATAACAAGATAATTGTGTTATTACTCACGGGGTACCTTGCTTGCGCTTATTACAGCCCTTCCACTTCCCACACCCTGCTCCTGCAGTTGGGCTCTTGTTATTTATACAGCTCAGGAATGTTTTTCAACAAAATCATCTTTCCCAAACAGTCATTTAAGCTTGCCTGAATTTTATGACTTAGAAATGTTGAATAAAATTCTTACTTGCAATGGTGTCTGGACCTCTACTAACCCTCCAGGGCATTGTGGATGACAAGTGACAGCTTTTAAGATGAACTTTTCCTAAAGAAGAAGGTGCTTAATCCTCCTAAGAAAAACCTTACAAATCCAAAATGGTAATGTATTTCCTTAAACTGTTTGATCTACAAGATTTTCTGGGTTCTTGTTCTCTGCAGGAAAGGTTTTGCCTCACATGTATTTAGGCTTTCAATTTTTTGCTCATGTTTTCTTGCATTTTTTACAGGCTTTGAAATGTGTGAAGATAACTAAGTGCTCGGAGGTCTAACTACATACTCAGGGACTAAAGTATATGTTATTTGAAGTTTGCCTGTTTGCTAGAGAAAGGTGGGGTTTTTCCGTCTGACTTAATGAATTCTTCCAAGCAGCAAAGCAGGCAGGGCAGGAAGGCCTTTTCACTGATTGAACAGGCTGTTTAATAATTTCAGCCTGAGAATGCATGAGGTGAAAATGCCTCACTGGTTTGGCTGCTCTGTCTGCTATTTTATGCCCAAAATATATCATCCAAAGTATTTTTTTTCCCTGAAAACTGTGAATAGGCTAATCTGTAACACTCTGTGCTGTAAAAGGAAGGTATAGTGGGATGAACTCACAACCAAGAGAAACTTCCAGTTCCAGGAAGATAGTGCAGATCAGCTCAAGCTGGCCTGCTTTGCTGTGCATGGGATATTTCTGTGGGGGTCTCTGCCTGCCTTGATGTGAGGCAGAGTCTCTCCAGAAGAAGCAGCAGGATGCTGATGTTCCAAACAAAGGAGTGGTGGCATGGCATGGTGCTGCACCTGAGAGTGAGGAGCACTATGCTAATCTGTGACTGGTGGTGAATTATACAGCCCCCCAGTTGCTCTGTATCAGTTAGCACTGCTCAGCTTTCCTTCCGAATGAGGCTAGGAAACAACCCACCCTTTATTCCCCCCACTCCCCCTTCCCTGAGATAAAATGTTTCTTTTTTAGCGTTCAGGAGTCCTTATGTTTTTCATCAATAAATGCCAAGCTATGCCCAATTTACCCACCCTGTGTACACGTAGCAGTGACCTGCTGGAGTTCAGCTGGTAAAAATCTGTTAGGGTTGCTATCCCATTGCACATCCTTGAGACTCTCACAGCTCATACCTCTTCCAGGCAGAAACAAACGCACACAAAAAGTGCATGCACGCACAATGAATCTGATCTGTTCAGGACGTGTCAGAACTTCTGCACGAGCTACACAGGTGACAAAAGCGCGTGTAGCAAGGCAGATACATCTTGGATGTACTGGATTTACTGAGCATACACAAATTGTCTCCACAGTGCACACAGAAACTAGATGATCTGTCACAGATGAGTCATTGTCACTACACATGCACCGCAGCGTTGAGACCTGGCTGGCTGTCAGCTCCCTCTGAGCTCCTGCTTCTGGGAACCACTGGCCGAAATAGATGGATTGAAAGTGCTGCCAGGGGAGCAGAGGCTCAGAGCATGGGCTCAGAGGAGCCATAGTAGGGACTAACAAAAATTCTCAGCTTCCTGAATTCTGATGAGATATCTTACCCACTGGATTACCTCGTGAAGATACATATTTTCACAGTCTTTCGTTGTGTGTTCTAAAATATTCAGTTCAAAAGTAAATTATTTTTTACTGGGGAAAATACCACATACTATAGTTGTCATAAGAGAAATCAAGAGTCAGCAGCTCCTCTGATCTGTGTGATAGAGGATGATTAACTGGAACAGATGCCTTCACAAATCCTGCAAGGAGCTATTATCATGCTGAGCAAGAAGGGAAAGAGCTGTGAACCAGGTATGCTACTGCCAGAAAATTAATAAGGAATGACCAAAAATTGCTATTTATGATATTCCTATTCTGGAATTCTTCTGCCTACAGATGCAGACACTGTAAGGACCCTGCCACTACAGGACCTAGTCAGCTAAATTCTTCTCTGCATCTTGTGTATGCTCCACAACCCTATGGTGACACTGTGATGACTCTATAAAATCTCTGTATCTGTTTTGGGGCCTCTGCTCCTTCTTGTTCAGGCACTTAAAGCTGAGGGATTCTGTTTTGGGTAAACTGTTGCTTCATTAGTGTCCTCCATAGTGCTATTTCAAATGTATGTTTAGAATTGCTTGAAAGCAAAAGCAGAACAATCTCATCAGTTTAACACATTCTAATACTAAATTAATACTGTAGTTAAGACTCCATTCCTGCATGGAATCTGCATGGAGGCCCATACAATGAAAAGTCAGCAGTTCAGAGTTCACCAGTTTTTCAGAAAGGAGATTATAAACTCTGCATGCCAATACAAACGAAAGAAATTGATATAGCAGCCTCTGTTTGAATTACTTTTAAAACATAAGTGTTGAGGGGATAAGGTGTAGATGGAAATAGGCCCCTGCCTCAGAAACAGGCAACCCATCAGAATGCAGAATACTGAAAAGGTCATCCCGAAATGGCATAGGACTGTATTTCATAAAATACAGGCATTACATTTCTGGAACCTCATTTGTGTGACAAAAACTCTGACAAGAACAGAGGTTGGCACAAAATCAATATACTCGGGCAAGGATGTAATAAATAATAAAAATGAAGAATAGCATAAATTTTAACCAGTTTTCATTACAAGTTAAAGCTGGTCTGATTTCCTATGTGATCTCTTGAAGCTGCATAATTTCCAAAGAAACATCAGCAAAGGTATGTTATTCATTTTGGATGAAAGGTGCTAAGGTAAATATTGGAGAGAGAGAGAGGAGTGTTTATCACCTTGAGTTGCACTTGGGTGTTACCAACAGAAGGAGGTGTTGAGGAAGGGGCAAGAGACAGGTGAGGGCCTACCAAACGTCTTCACAGTCACAATCTTCTGGGGGGCTGAGGAGCCTCAGCTGTTTTGGTGTTCTTCACTCCCCAGGAGTCTGTTCTCTGTAGGGCTGAGCTACTTTGCACCCAGGAGCTGCTGTGCCATAGCACAAGCCCCAGCCAGTTTCAGCAGTATCTTTGCAGAGACAGCTCAACATCCAGATCCTGACACCATCATTTTCCGGTCAAATGTACCAGAAATATCAATTAACAAGGATAATCCTCTTGTGATAATCTGTTGCTATCCTCTAAACTTTCAGCAGCACTCCTGCTGCAAAAGGGTAAATCCATTAGTTGCAATTTTATCAGCCCAAATGGTCCAATCTCCTCCACCTGGCTCAGCCTCTAGAGGCGATTGTCTCACTAAGACCTCCCTGGGCAAGCAGAGTGACTCAGCTCCTGTGGTCTCCCTCCCCTGGGGAGGCTGGGAAAGTGGAGCCTATCCCTCCACAATATGTCTCCATTTGGATTGACAACTTGCCCTGACTGTGGGGTTAACCTTGTTATGACAGCACAGCTGCAGTTGCCATCTCTCCCCATCGTGCACGATGGCACAGCCTTCCCAAAGTAATAGCAGCTCTCGGAGTCACAAATTACAGCCAGTGTTTCGTCTCTTGTGTTGTTATTTAGCCCTGAATCACCCTGACATCAGTTTCTAATGGTGCAGACGTGCCTTTTGCTGTTTCCTCTCGAACGAGGAGTTAGCAGAGGACAGTGCCTGTATTACTGGCTCTGTTGTGTTATTTTGCAGTGAAAAATATGAATCGGTGTCCACTTTCATGTTTCTTTTTGACAAGTGCTTTGTTACTTGAACACCATTTCCACCCTTGCATCAAGAGTAATGGTGCTCAGTGTCATCTCTACATCACTTTACATTGCATATATTTCTGCCTGGAAAAATTGCATCTTTAATGCAAATGCTGCTTTGAAATTCAGTTTTTACTTGGCTCGTACAATTTTTTTTTTTTTATTAGAAGAGGATTTGTTTATATGTTTTTGTAGACACACAATAATGTGGCAGAAAGACTGGTGGTACCTGTGGACAGTGTAGTTTTTACTACTGTCAAAATATTTCAGGTAGAGGGCATGTTTAATTAGATCCCCATTTTTCAAATTAACCTTTAATGTTTTCCTTCTATCACATTACAACACTTGTCAAACACAACTCAGCGTTGCAAGATTTGATCTCTGACCACTGATCATTCTTTCCAAGTGTTAGCAGACCACTGTATTCTGTCTTTATCTTCTGGATAACTCCCTAGATAAATACTCTTTCTGGCCAAACATCAGTCTACCTTCTGAGCAACTATTACATGATGTTCATAACTGCCCACATGTCTATGCAACGATTTTATGCACAACAATCTGATAATAGCTGGGTGCCTCTGAACTAGCTAATATTAGACAGAAATAAATGTTGTGAGTGGATATTTTTAGTGTTGACAAATGCAGAGTGCAGCACTATTAAATTTCTTCAGTTGCCCTCTGCGTCTCAGGAATGTGCCAGACCCAGTACAGCTTTTAATTGTTTCACTCTCTACTCAGTAATTTTCCTGCTGTTACGAGTGCAGGCTGCTCAGCAATCATTTGGAGCCAAGACATTTGTAGGACATTTCTTTTGTGTAGTGTCTGTGTCCTGCCTCTCAGCGCTCTGTAACACAGTTCTGCACATCAATTTCTGCTCTAAACCATAACTGTTTCCAGCTGGCATTTGCAAGGACTCGGGGAAAATAATTTTCATCATGAAGCAGGTCTTGTAACTATAACTAAGCCATATTTCTTAGATGAGCATGCAAGAAGAGCTGAAAAGATTTGGAAGATCTGTTAACACACTGCAGACATAGGATGTTAAATCACATGGGGAGGGAAGAAAGCAGGAAAGGGCAATAATACTGCTCTGGGTTGGAGAATCCTGGCCTGTGCAGTGTGGTCCACTGTACAGGTCTCTCTCTCTCTATCTGTCTCTATCTCATGTAGAGTTGTAATCTTTATAGCTATATTAAATGCAGAGGGACATAAAATCCATCCAAATAAGGGCAAGTAATGAACTAGAATATTTTTATACAATATATCTTGTTTTCATCAATTTTCAAATAACCTATTTATTGGAAGCTGCAAGTCTGTGCACCCTGCTGACATGACACCATGTAGGAACATAATGATTGAAACTGATTTACAGCTGTATCCAAGCAATGGATGAACAGTGGTTGGACCAAATTCAATTTTTATTGCAAAGTTCAATGTTAGAAACACAGGACTGCATACCAAGGGGTACTGAATTAGCTGACAGCTTGTTGTCACTGTTCTGGAGATGGTATTGAATCCAGAGTGTTGTAGCCTTTGGGTTATGATGCAAGATGACTTCAGTACAGGCTGGAAAACTGGCTGTGGAAGGACACAGTTGTGTGTCTCTGAAGGCAGCTGCAAAGCATCTTGCAAGGCTGCAGATTCACACCGGAGGGAGGAAAGATTGGTTTCTTTCCTTGAGGCAAGCAATGCAAGCCAAAATGTAAATAAGAGAGCTTAGGCATTTTGGAGAGGTCCTTCAGAAATGCATATCATAATAGCAGTGTCTTCTCTAATTGATTATGCAGTCTGAATCTTTGCCATTAAGCACTTGACGAAAGTATTACGCTCTAGCTCTCCCTACTGGATTATTATTACACAATTTCTGTATTTAATAGGTGCTCTGTTAAACAATGAAACTGCTCATACAAGTATCTCACTATATTAATGCAGATATTTCATTCTTCATATGCATTTCAACAGATATGGCTTGTGGCTTGTTTGTTTAGTTTGCTAATTCTTCGTATTTTGTAATATATCAGAAAAAAATAGGCTGTTTCTCCTGCTGTTGTTTATGAAAAGTCATTATAGAACATGAGAATATTTCTTTTAGCTGTAATTTCCAAAAGTGCTATGTGATTTCTAAGATCTTACCATAATTTTTCAAAAGTGAGTCAGGCTCTTATAAGTCTGAACTTCAATGGCTTTCACTGAAGTTTAGTTGTCTGTCTGAAAAATCCTTTAGCTGTGTTTAACCACATATTGTTCCAATTCAACTGATTTTTGAAAGTTAATGGAGAGGCTAGACTATACAGATTCCATTTTTCTGCCATGCCCAGTTGTGATTAACCACTTTTTGTGATGGAAATAGCAAGCATTAAGTGAGTTAAAATATGCATAGGTCATATTTTACCTTTCGCTTCCAGTCTGACACCTGACGTATCAGGACTAAGCTAAGAGAAGGCAGGATCTTCACTGATAAATATTTGATTAAAATGTTTACCCAGATATTGCAATAAATGGGTCTTTACTGACAGCAAGACCTTTTTGACTCATAATACAAAGGAAAAAGTGTATATAAACTTTTACCCGTATGCTGAGCTAATGATGGGCTTATATCATAAAGTTTTGTGGGTTTTGTGAGACATCACATTCACTGAGAAAGTTTACAAATAATATAGTCATATATTGTGATTATAAATGCAATCATTTTCTTTATAAAATAATTTATGAGAAGTTTATTGGGTTTTCTGCTGTTTAACTGCAAAAATCTGTACAGCAAAAGAAAAAAGGACTTCTTTTGTGTACCTATGGTCCATACTAAATACCACTATAAGAACTGAAACAGTTTTATTATCACTATAAAATCCATAGGCTTGAATTCACCCAGACTACAAGAAATAACCTGCTATATTTAAAAAAAGGACCAGAGACCAATCCTTATGTCTGAAAGTAAGACAGTCTAAAGTCATCAAGAATATGGTAGGGCTTGATCTGGGCAGTTTGTTGGTGAGAACTAAAGCAAAATAAAGAAATGAGAAAATGATTAAGCACGGAGAGATCAGGGGACCAATATTCAGGTTTGCTATTTAATAATTTTTAGTGGGTTTTTTGGTTTGGTTTGTTGTTGTTCAGGTTTTTTTGTTGTTGTTTTGGCAGCAGGGTGTGTGTGTGTGTTTGTTTTTAAAGCATAGTAGATATTCCATAGGATGCCTATAAGATTAAACCTTATAGATCTACACCATCAGATAACTTAGACCCTGATCCAGTCATGTCTCCTAATCTCCTTACCCTGCATAATGTAAGGCTGTCTTTCCCAGCAAATCATCTCATTTCTTTTGAGAGGAAACCTGGGATGATGCAGCTCTGGGAAATGGTCCTAGAACCACCCCTCTACCATATGGATGTCACTGCAGCAGGTTGGGCTCCTTCAGCTCTCTGCACACCTCCAACGCCACTCCTGCAGTCTTTGCATTCTTAGCAACTCCTTTGTTGGTAACTCCTCATGCTGCACCCAAAGCATTTTAACTAAACCCTAGAAGGAATAATAATCTCATTCGGTGTGGACATGGACTTTTTACCCAAGAGAGACATGGTAAATTGTGTGGTAATCATGGAGCTCTCTCTACCCCTGTAAACAGGGACCAGGAATTTTTCAGCAGAGGAAGTGATTTCAGTGATGTAACTTTAACCATAGGATGGGCTGGGTACAAACTGAGATTTTAGGTGGACTGAATTTCTGAGCAGTCTCTTTCTCCATGAATAGAACAAATGCTCTCCTAGTTTGGGCACTTTAGTTTCCTACTGGAAGACATATTTCCTGAATTTGGGATAGTGTAAAATTCGGCTCCAACACTAAAATGTCATTAATGATTTACCCAATATAATTACATTTTAACCTCAAAACATTTTAGCAGTGACATTGCTGAAAAGTATCTGGATCTATAAGTCACTCAGTCTGTACAGAGATTCTAATCCATTCTATCTTTTTTAATTTTTTCTTGTCACTTCAAATGCCTATTACATATATTAATGTTTTTTCCTGATGTAGGAGGTTTACATAAAATAAATCAGTGGATTAGATAAAAAAAAAAAGGAGATTTTAATTTTGCCTAAAAACTGTTTGAGAGGTATTCAGTAGTGCTGGAGCACTGATTTGAAGTATACACTGTTAATTTCAGAACTGCTTTTTAGCAGCCAGCTATTCAGAAGGAGTAGGATTTGCAGTGGAGCTCTCAAAGCTATGACATACCAAGAAGTGGTTAAGAAGGCATCAGCTGCACAAGGAACTACAAACATGGGAAAGAACTGAGCTTTACCTCTGGAAAATATTAGTTTCATTATCTACCATTATCCAACAAAGTTAGATGATAAAAAGCTAGAAAAGATACAGAGAAAGGAGAGAAAATCAAACTAAGCCCTGAGAAAAAAAAATGCTGTGTATTTTAAGAGACATTATAAAAGACAACTTGTTTAATTTATGGAAAAGCAGGTTGAGCGATTACTTTGATTATATTGATAATCTCTTCCAGTGGAATGATGTCTAGGTACTAACTGCTCTATAAAAGATAGAATGGAGAAAAAACAGAGCCATTGTGCAAACTCTGTGTGGATTAACATGAGAAATCACAGAGTTTTGATGCAAAGGTGATTAACAGGTATAATAAACCACATGCATCAGTAATGGATTTTTCATTTCTGTTGTCTTTATGATAGTCCTAATGAAATAACTACTTGACTTAAAGGCATTCACCTTAGCTGAGCTCTGCATTAACACAGCTCTACCACTTCTGTGACATCTTGTTTCACTGTCTGTTGGGCACTACAGAAACAGACCCAAACCAATAATGAAATTAGTTGCAAGCCAGTCATGTGTTTGAGGGAGAATCTGACCCAAAGAGCAAAATGTATGGAGTCATCTATCAGGATAGAGAGCTGAAGTTTAAGGATTTGTAAATATCTTATTGTTCCAAAACAATACTCCTTGGCACCTTTCAGAAAATCTCATCCTTATAATATCAGGTACATAGAAGAATAGGTATACATACAGAGCTATAACAAAAAGATCTTAACTAGTACTTGATATGGAAGAATTATAAGGTTGTTTCTAAACTGTCTGTTCTCAAACTGGACAAGTCCCCTAAGATCAGGAAAACTCCATTTGGCCTCTACTTTCTTCATTCCCCTTTCTGACACCTTTTTTTTGTTTTGTTTTGTTTTTTAATCTCAAGAATGCTTTTTTCTCTGATTCACAGGGTAATACAACATTTATTTTGACTCAGGATTATGGGTTTTGATGGTTTTTGTTGTGTGTTTCTTTGTGTTTGTTTTTGTTTTGTTGTTGTTGTTTGTTTTGGTTTTTGCTTTTTGTTTTTTGGTTTTTTTTTAAATTATGACTATGACCTTCTAGATGAATGTGAAAAAAATAAAGCAGCATGATGAGCTGAAAGGAGCGAAGACACCCCATAGAACCATAGAAAGAATTTATGGCTTGTTGAATAGACCCCCTAAGCTTGTACGTATCTCATCTGACATAGAATTACAGTGTTTAAAAGCAAACCTGCACACCTGCAAGAAATTGATGAGTGGAAGGACAGGTCCGCAGAGCACTTTATCAACTGCCTGCCACTTTCAGTACAGCAACCAGTAAAATGTCACTCATTCTGACAAAGAAAGAATAATTAAAAATATGTACATCTGCTGGACAAACTGGGCTAAGACGGCCTACTAATGGCATCGTATATCACTGTGTGGCCTGGTGTGGAAAAAGAAAGACCTGCAGAAAACAACCACTTAAGAATATTTATAGGAACTAAATGAACTTTATTATATCATCAGGTATGCTATAAACATGTCTCAAAAGCATTTTAGATAGCCTATTTAAGGGAAATAGTATCTTTAATAGAATAATTTAAAAGCAAACAGTTAATATGGACTTGAATTGAAAAAATATTCTACAAAATAAGCCTTATAAGGGCTGGACAAAATTTGTTGTCATACTTTTATGCTTACTATATCCCGCTGTTTGATTGAACCTGCTTTGTGTTCCTTATGTGCATTTTATGTAAACTCTACTTGTATGATGCTTACATGTATTTCATGCAAAGCCTGCTGAATTAAAATTTTTTTTTGGTCTTTTTCCACAGTCAAGGTTTGGAAATAAAATATCTGCTGCCTGCTGGCTGATCTTTGATCCACGATCCTCACTTGTACAGCAGATTTGGACTGCGGTAAATAGAAATAGCATTTTGTGTGGGCTGTGACTAAACTCATTTCAGCACATTTGGAGGGTGCTAAACAAGTCAGTCCTTATTTGCAGAGTTTCTATCTGGAGTCAGGAAAAGTGAGACAATGAGAAGCAAGAACAAAATGTCCCTAAAACATATGCATGAAGCAAGTTTTTTTTTTTCCCCTTTCCTCCCATGGCTTACTGACAGAAATGGTGTATCAAATGCAGTTCGTGATATGATTTATTAATAGTGGCAATTCGAGTGAGCTCAAACAATATGTTTTTCATAGAATGAAATGATAACACATAAATATGTGGGTGTACATTTGTTCTGAGCATAGGCACAAAATAAACAATGAATATATTAATCCAAATCAATTGTCTTCTAGGAGGACAGTGAGCTGTCAGCCAAGGATCATGTGCACATTAGACAGTTGTTCACAGGAGGGATGCTTCTAACACATCACTTCAAGAGCATGGGAATTATTTGGCCCCTCTCTTCGAGCTGTGCTTTTCTGTTGTGGGTGTTGTGGTTGTTTCCCTTTTTTTTTTTCTTATCTCCCTTTTAGCACGTTGAAGATGGATGGGAAGAGCAGTTGTGCCACTCACTCTATTTTGTCATGAGTTTTGGAACAGTTTTGTTTCTCATAAAGTTCTAATTAGTTGAAGGCCATGATAAAATGTCAGGAGAGAAAAAAAAAAGTTTCTAAGTGTTCTGTCTGCAGAAAGCACTTCAAAATAAGATCCTTGGCTTTAAAATGGATCAGAATAAAGCAAATGAAGTTCATGAATTATTATGAATTTATGAGTGCACATCAGTCAGATGAATTTTAGAGGGGAAAAGAGAATAAAGGGGAATTTGATTTATCATTTTAAAACACTGGTGTATTTTAAGTCTACAGATAAAGAAGAAGAGCCAGAAGAAAAAAAATCTAAAAAGATGCTAAAGATGAGGTAAGGACATGGAAAAAAATGAATGGCAGCCAGGGACTGATAATGAACACAGGGTACAGAAAGTGTTTCTGTATTCCTGTTCCAGTCCATTATTCTGTTCTTATTTCTAGACTTTACCCTACTTAAAATAAAGTAAAAGAGAAGTGTCCCAAATAAAGCCTTGAAAGAAGTGGTGAAGTAGCATGAGGTAAAGGAAGAAATGATAGTTGAGAGGCTTTTTGTCATGTATATAATCCACCACAGAAAAAAAAAAAAAAAAGAAAAAACAAACAAACAAAAAAAAAACCAAAACAAAACAAAAAAAAAAATCCCAAACCAAATCAAAAAAAACAAACAAAAAAAAAAAACCAAACCAAACCAAACCAAAACAAAAAAAAACAAAACAAAACAAAACAAAAAAAAACACAAAAAACAACTAAGAAAGAAAGAAGGTTTATAAACGTTCTAGAAGAAATGCAAGGTACCATTACTCTCTGCATTTTTCCCTTTAATAATATAAGAGAGGATTGGCTGAGAAGAATAATCATGGGTTTATGCCAGTCAAACTTCTCCTTTTTACAGGCCTTTTCAAATGCCTTTCTTACTTACGTGCAGGCATAAGTCTGAGAAGTGATGTTGTCCAAACAGTTACTTCTCACTTGTGCATCCTGAAGTTTCAAGTCATCCTCAGAAATCTAACTTCTTTTTGAACTTCACTGTCCAGAATATTGTTTTGACATTTCCCAGGGAAAGGAAATACATTTTTTCACGAATGAGAAGGAATGCCTGGTTTTGATACTTATTGTCCATTATATCTATCTTTTAAGGTCCATTAGTATTGGTTAGATGCATGAAGACTGGTCTTTAGCCCTAAGAAATAAGTATTTCTGGCCTTTGACATATGAGGGAAGTAATAAGGAAATACTTTCACTGGCAGCCAAGTAACCAGAACACACTCCTGATTTTCTTTGACACTGCTAAATTTAGAGAAGAAATGTGAAAAATCGACTCCAGGGACGTGCTGTACCCTCTGAGGCACAAAATGAAGTGTAGATTGGACAGTGATAAGTCACTTTCCTACTTCTAAGAAAGGAAGTTTGTGTTCTCATCTGTCCTGTGTCTCTGCCTTCTTTCTGTTTTCCATTAACATTTGGGTCAATTTTAACTAAATGGAAAGACAGAGTTTTACCAAGGTTATTTCAGTTCTACAAGTTTCATGACAACTGACAGCTGTTGGAGGACAGATACTCAAATTGGTACTTCTCACCAGAGAAAAGTCTGAATAACTTGCCTGTCTGTCCATAGCTGTGTATGAACAATCAGTCAGCAGCGTGTTGCTCCAGTCCACCCTCCCAAGGATGTGGGGAAAAGCCGTGGGACAATGGCAGAGAGGGGGGAGGCAGCAAAAGCAATTTTCACGGCAGTGTGCAAATATAAAAGGAATCAGCCTCCAACATGGCTGAAGGACTGCAGCTTACAGGAGTTTTGATTCCATTTTATATTCCTTTTATTAGGGATATAGCAATGAATCTGCTGCAGAGATTGGGGGTGTTAAATAGAGTCTTAGAAAAAGCTCACCTTCTGAAGCACAAAACTTTTGCCCTGTTGGTTCCAGATGTTAGGAGAAAAACGAGGCTGGTTGTTACGTTTTTTAGTAAAACAACTTTAAAATATTGACTTAAATGCATAGAAGAATATTGTAGGAGTACTATTTCCTTTATGTAGAATTCAGAGAAAAAAACCACATTGTTTTCCTTAAATTTCTCATTTAAATATTTATCTGTTTAAACTTTTATCTCCAACTGAATGCTATGAGACAGATATATGGTTTTCACAGAAAACAAAAAGTAGATATTGAAACACAACACTAAGAATGCTGTTGCAACGGCTTTGCAGAGTTGCTGGGTGAGCAAGTTAAACAACATTTTCTGAAGTGCTTACCACTATTTGGTGCAGGTTGCTTGGTGAGGTTCCTATGCTCTACAAATAACAGCATATGGGCACATAAAATATACACAAAATCTCAACAGTCTTTCCATTGGCAGTGGTTGCAAGTATGTCTTTTTATTTTAATATTTACCAAACTCAGCGTAACACAGGGTCACTTCTTGTTTGTGTAGGGTGTGATGTCTGTGATCAGATTAGGAGTCTGGAGGACACTCTACATCAGAATATTTAGTAAGTAAAAACTGGGAAAGGTGGCACTGTAAGCTAATAACTCTTTTCAGCTTGTGATGAGGATTATCAAAAATGAAGGGGAATGTGGAAATATGGACTCAGTTTAAATTGAAGTATTGAAGGGGGAGGAAAAAGTGTTTACCACCTGTGGTTCAGGGTAGGGAAGCACACTCAGAGATAGCTGAGAGCATTAGATTAGTGACTGCCGTGATATCTAGGGAATTTTAATTTGTATAATTTATTCAGTCATTAATAAGGAGGACTCGAGTTTCATGTAGAACTCATTTTTATATCAGTATGTGTTACAGGCAACTCAGCAAGGAAAAAACTTCAGACTGAATTTTATTAAGTAAAATGGATAGGGTAAGTACCATGATCATTAGGGATGGGTTTTGGATACAAATACAGGTGTATTAACATGTAAATGTTCCAATTTAACACAATCAGAAATGTATTAAGTAAAATAGATTGGCAGTGTTTATGAGCAAAGAACTCTTGAGGACAAAAGAAAAGAATAATTTGCAAAAAAGATTGGGAGGAAATACTGGAAAGCAAAACCTGAAATATAAATTATTTAAAGCCTCTGTGGATGAGTGATAAGTTGTTAAGCTAATTGCAAGTAACAACAGAGAAGGCAAAAACCTCATGGAGTCAAAAAATTTGGCACAGATATAATGTCATTAGAAGAAGCAGAAGAAATGTAGAAAAGAACATCTGAAGTATAAATAGAAAAAAAGGGACTTGCTGTTGCCTGTCCTGGAGGGATGACTGGGAAGGGGGAAAATATCCCTGTGATGAAGCTGCCTCCTGTGAGTGGAGGATGAGGCAAGAATAATAAGTAAAACTAGTAAGAAAACAGAAAATGCGAGGGAAATCTAAATTTTTCCTTCTCCATAACCCAGAGTCCTATTCTTACTAACCCCTTTCATTACAACATTGCTCTTGACTAACTGCCTTCCTTATAAAACCAGAAACTACCACAGGGGAGGACTGATTCTTTAAAGTGTCACACTACTACTGTGTCTGTCCCAGTCAGGGGATAGACTGTGCTCCTCTGTGCAACTCTTAGAACTGAGGTTCTTAGACACGTGGAGATGAAAACCAGAAAACAGTGATGTGGTAAAGCTAGCTTTCTCGCCCCCGAGGGGGTGGAGAAGTTAATCCAATTATTGCTGGTAACAAACACAAGAAAGGAAACATTAGAGAGATATATGTTTTCCAATAAATCCTTAAAAAAAACCCTGCAATCCAACTCAGCAGTTGGAGTGCATGCAAGGAAATATTGAACATTAGACTACCAGAAGGACATCAGACTTAATCTGGTTAGTAGTAGAAAACTGTCTTTCTTGAGTTTAGAGAAGGATATCGGCCCATTTCAATGCATGGCAAAATTTTACATGAGCATTTCTTTTCTTTTTTCTTTTTTTTTCTGATTCTGAAAAAAAAAAAAAAAGGTGTTAAACATCTACAAAAAATGGATCTTCCAGGGTTCTGAGATGACAAAAATTTTGTTGTCAAAATATTGCAGAAAGCACAGATACTTCTCATTTCTTTGCCACATCTATGTTGCTTTATTAGTGCTGGACATAAACTGGCACAAACCAGAAAAATTTTAGAAGTCAGGTTTCTTTTTGGTTTTCTTTTCTTGTTTGAAGAAGCACACAGTACAATAGAATGCAATATCTGGAAACAAAACTTGGGATGTGGAGGAATTGGTGCAATTCCCATTTATTTCCAAAATAGGGTTGAAATGTATTCCTGGCAGGAGCACAAGCTCTTCCTCCCTGTCCTGTAGCTTCTACTACCAGGAGTCTGTTATTTGGGAAGATAATGAATCTTGAGGTTATCTCTGCTTTTTTCTTAGCCAGCTTCTGGGACAGCATCTTCTGGTTACTGGAAATGAAGTATTAGTTAATGAAATGCTATCTGTGTTGGAAATAAATAATTAAATAGAATAGAATAGTAAATTAGAATAGTGTGTACTATATTGGATAATTGTGCTAACATCTTGGCAGATATGTCTTGCTAATGCTCAAATCAAATCATGCCTAGCATGGATTGGCCTTTATCTTAGGAGAAGCCCTTTAGCTGATGCCTTGTAAGAGAGGAGTGAACTGTTTCTAAGCATGGTCATATTTTATACAAAAATATTAGGAAAAACATTATTTTTAGAAGCAAATAACTAGGAAATACAGACAATTAGTAGGATCTTCACAACTGGAAGGAATGAGGGAGACCCAGAGAAAGTTCTTATTTGAAAGAGGGCAGGGGTGGTGCTTTATCATGGAGTTTAATTCTGATAATCCAGACGAAAATTACGAAAACTCAATTTGCCCATTTTAGTCCAAGTTTTAGTGCAGTAGACCTTGAGATCGCTGTGTTATGACCAAGAAATTATGACAATTCTGCATTACGTGAATGTGAGATTTCTAAGGTTTCGGTACCCCGATGACAAACCGGTTCCCTTTACAGAACGATTCGAGCCGCCCTTACAGCGTCTTTTATCACATTTGTTTGCTTCACTCATGCTTTTTGCTCACCCTGTCGCTCAGCTCATCTCTGTGCTGCAGCTGATCAGCAGGCAGCGACCCGAGACCGTGCCCTGGCTCGTTCTCCCTCCCACCCCTCGCTGGCACAGCCCTTCCCTGCAGCGCAGCCTGCGGCCAGCAAGGCAGGGATGGGGCCATCCATCAGAAAGCTGGGAGCTGCGGCCGTGTGTCCTCAGAGGAGAGGTCCCTGCTGCAGGCGTGCCCAGTGCTGGGCTTCACAATCTCCAGGAGGTGATTTCCTACAGGGAAAAATAATAGTTATGTGGCTTGCAGTGCCCAGAATAAATGACTGTGACAGCCTTCAATGCTTCAGGAGGAAAATGACAACATGCTGCTGCTCTGAAATCGTGATGCCAGTGAGGCATGCTGTTCCTTTGGCCCACTTCATGCCTTGAAAAGGTGACAGAAATCCTGGATGGGTGAACAAGGAGATCCTGGCTAAACTCAAACATAAAAATGTGGGGCATGGAAGCAGGGGCAGGCGACATGGGATGAATACAGAGACATTGTCCAGGTGTGGAGGGACAGGTTAGTAAAGTCAAAGCTCACCAGGAGCTGGATCTGATGAAGGTTGTGAATGGCAACAAAAAGGGTGTCTACAGGTAATTCAACGTGAAAAGAAGAACCATGTAAAATATAGTTCTGTTGTAAAAATGGAACAAGGGACCTGTTTACAGGAGCCATGAAAAATGGTGAGGTTCTCAGTGCCTTCTTCACCTCCATCATTACTGGTAAATTTTGCTCTCAGGAATCCCAGACCTCTGAGATCCAAGGGGAAGTCTAGAGCAAGGCAGACTTACCCTGGGCGGAGGAGAACCTGGTGAAAGAACATTTGAACAACCTGGACACCCACAAGTCCTTGGGCCATAAGTTGCTGAGGGATCTGCCCTCTGTCACTGGGAGTCCTCCCTCCATTGTTTGTGAAGGACTGGAGAAAAAGCAAATGTCCCCTCTGCCTTCAAGAAGGAGGATCCAGGGAACAACAAGCCACTCAGCCTCACTTTGGTCTCAGGGAAATAGTTTTTAAACAAGGTGATTGGGAGAGTGAGGTGGATTCCTGAAGGGGAAATCACATCTGACCAACCTGAGAACCTTTCATGATGAAATGATGGGCTCACTGAGCAAGGGGGAGAGGTGTATGTTGTTTATCCTGACTTCAGCAGGGCTTTTGACACTTATCAATGTATATAAATCCATGGGGGAGGAAGTAAAGAGACAGAGTCAGACTCTTCTTGGTTTTGCCTACTGACAGATAGGGCACAAGGCAATGGGCACCAAGTGAAATACAGGAAATCCCATGTAGCAGTAAGAAAACACTTTATTATTGTGAGAGTGGTTGAACTTTATCAGAGGTTGCCCCAACAGGCAGTGGAATCTCCATCCTTGGAGATATTAAGAGGCCAACTGCACATGGTCCTCAGCAACCTTTGTAGATGACCCTGCTCTGAGGAGAGCATTGGAGGTGCCTTCCAGACCCTAAGGGTCTGTGGATCTGTAACATTGCAGAGACATACACTGGTTCAAATAACTTTCATTTCTACCTTTGGAAGGCTTATAAACTCTTAAAGGAAATGTGTGAAAAATAAATGAATGAAAAATTTTCATAATTCATTTTAATTATGGAAGTATTTTTTTTAATAAATGCAGTATGCTCCCTGCAATCAAACAGGGCATCTATGTTTTTAAGAGTTGAAAACAGGGCTAAAAATTCCTGTGTTTAAAAGTTTCCATGCTGTCATTGCAATAAATTAAGTTTCTAATTAAACACATGCTCACATCCACACTCTTGGATGGAATGCTATGCTTGATCAATAGCCCTAGGCTACACAGTAGCAGGCAGAATTATAGCAAATGGAACTGGATGAATGGGTTTACTTAATGACCACAATATGATTTATTTCATTGGTGGGAAAGGGGGTAGGAAGACATCAAATTGCTAAAAATATTACCAGAGCAAATTAAGATATGATCTTACAGGAGATACATTCCCAAGAGATTCTGTGTGAGTACAGCAGATCAGAGCTCAGATCACTCTGAAAGAAGTATACTTGATGAAAGTGTGTCAGCTAATCTGCATTCAGCTTGTTTGCCATATATAATTAAGAAGGCTTTTTTATTATTTTTTTTAACGTCAATGCCTTAGCCATGGACAATTGCTGACTTAATCAGCACATTTTCACAGTGTCATGATTTTAGTTGTTGGAGGAGTCTTAGTACGAGAACCAAAATTAATGCAGATAATTTCACATATAGATAAACAGATGAAAAATACTTCTTTGAATAAAGCTTCACAGAACTTAATTCTTAGAGCCCTGACCACAAGCACTTATTTGGCATTTACAGCAGCTCCTGCAAGACCTGCCAGTGTGGCAATGTGATTGTATCTGCTGGGGGTGAATTTGGGACTGGCAGCTTTGCTCTGCTACTGGGAGTGTGCCACTGACCCCTCTAACCAGCTATTTACTTTGCCAGTGAAGAGAATGATGCCAACCAGGGCTGAGACACAGAGAAAGGCAGATAAAGCAGTTTTCTGAGTTTTGACTTGATTGTAAAGAAAGGTTTATGTTATATGGCTGATAAGCTAAAGTGAGCCAAAATTGAAAGATCTGACAAACTTGAATGAGTAGCAGGAGAAGAAGTCTTCCTCTGTTCCCCAAATACATGTGCACACATATATTAATTCTGGTTCTGGTTGATGGAATTGTTCCTTCAGTTTCTCTTTCTCCCTGCTTATTTATCTGTGAAAAATGCAGAAACTGAATATAAATCAGGTTTTGACTTTTTCTATAATTGTGCTTTTCAAAGGAGATAATTAAATTTCTGCCTCTTTGGGAAAAGGTCAGCAAGTTGGGGTAACAAATATTCGTATCTCTAGGGCATTTGCCCTTATTAGCCATGAATCACTGTTTCATAAGCTTGGAGCCTTGGCTAGAATCCATCTAGCCTAAAATACTTTGAAAACCAATGAATTAACTGAGATCCACTTTAATAGTTCAACTTTATTACTAATTAACCTGTATATGCCCCTGTTTGTTATGCTGTAATTCAGAAACTAACACTATTGCTATTGTCTAGACATATATTAAATGTGTGGTGCTACTTCTCCATTACTTTAGGAATTTGTTGCTATGCTGATCACTTGTTTTGCACACAAGCTAAGGTTGCAGACAGTCTAAAGAGGTTAGCGAAGAAGCCTTTGAAAGGCTGATGGTTGACTTAATCTTGACCTCCAAATCAACTGACTCAAATCAAGGATACAGCCTGTGTTTGGTTCATGCTGGAGAGCTTAGTCATAAGCTCACAAACAGAGCAATTGGAAGAGAAGATGAAGTTGTTTTTTTTTTTATAAATGCAATTATTTCTTGTGATATGAACTCAGAATTTACAGTTTCTACTCAGATTTTCAACTGCAGTTTCAGACTGAAATATCATGACCCATGTCTATGTTCTTGTCACTCGGACTAGATCCACAAAACCTCTCCAGGCCTTCTGACGTCTGCTGTGGTGGAGCTTGAGCTGGCATCAAACTTGGAGTTGCATATCCATGGCATTGCAAACCAGCTGGCATTAAAGCACCCTCTGAGCAGCGGGGCCAGGAGCCTGGAGCAGTGCTGCATCTGGGAGTGCAGAGCATCCTGCTGGCCCAGCTTGAAACATGGTGACATAGGCATGGCTTTGTATGTGTCTTTGTCAGCTTGCCTTTGCTCATCTTAAGTGCTTAGACCTATCTAAATTTTAGATAAAGTGACCCCAGCTCAGCCACGTACTTTGCAGCAGAAGCTCCCTGTCTTGCATTACTAGTAAGGATGTAACTGTCTGACTGCCATGAGAGCATGCTTAGCCTAATTTAAAGACCACTGAAACTGACACACTGAGCAGTCTTCGCTTCTCTCACTTGTTGAGACTCATCCTTAGGAGATATTTCTATATTGTGTTTGTCCAAAGCCAGGTAAAAAAGAAATATCCTCCTATTCTTACCACCAGTTCCTCTGCAGATTAGCCATTAGCATAAATTTCCACCATTTAGAGGTTTAGATGTTTAAATGCTTCCCTACTTTTTGGTGGTCTTGGGGACATTTTTAATTCATTACTCCATACTTCAAACCTTGGTCTTTATGATACTGTTCAGCCTTCATCCCTCCTGTTGAAACAGTTCCATGTGGTGTGGACCAGAGAGGGAGGCCTGTGCACGTACTTCCTGGGCCTTGTTATAAGAGTGTTTGCCTAAGAAGTCCGGCTTTCTTTTGAAATGCCAGAAAGAGTTTAAGCATTTAAAGCTAAGTATGCATTGTAGCAGGGAGAGTAATAGAGAGTTCTTTTTTTTTTTTTTTTATCTTTTAGGTAGGTACTCTAACAGCTAAATTATTTGGTCATGTTTCTGTTCAGGTGCTTGTTCACCCGCTCTTTCTGGTCTACTGAATATGGAATGATAATATTATATTTCATATTAAAGTGGAACAATCACAATAAGAGGGCATGAGAGCATCTGCTTTCACATAAGCCTGTAGTTTACTGACTCAAACCTTCACCTGGAAGGCGAGAGAAGTGGGTTCATAGCCTTTTAGAGAAAGGGAATTGAAGCTGGGAGCATTAAACTTACATGTGTGAGAGCTCTTTTATGCAGGATTTCTTTATTAAATGTGACAGTAACACATAGTTCATATAAAGAACTGAAAATTTTGGTAATAAAGAACAAATAAAAGTATGACTGTGCCTAGTCATACAACGGGAAGCAGATGTTAGCGATACATTAAATTACAACTCCAGCACAGGCATACTCTGTCTTTTTTTTTATTTGCCATCTATCTTCAGATTACATAAAGCTAAAGTTTTCTCATAGTGATTTAGTATTTTTTCAAGTTCTGCCAAAGATCTGACAAACTGTGTTGAGTCTCTGATAATAGGTAAGTGTGACTTTATCCGAACACTTAAAATGATCTTAGTGTATTCCATTAACTGTGCCTTAGGACCTGGCTAAAAGAATGGAGGTCTACTCGGGGGAGCAGAAGAAATAGTGAGGTGTATTTAGGAGAAAATTTTGTGTGTGTAATTCCATAGGAAAAAAGGCTACACCGACTGGTTTAGAGCCGACCAACAGAAACCAAAAGGTTTCTGGAGCCTGATGGCCTGTATGGAAGTGTCCAGAAACAATTGCTTCAGATAATGGAGCAGGAAACTCTGGATAGGAAAAAGTTTAGTCACCTTTTCTAACTGTGCCAGTAACTTCACTATTTCAATTAAGTTTCATTTTACACATGAAGGCTGCTCCTCCTCTGTGTCTAAGGGGGGATGGTGAAAAGAAGTGCTTGATGTATGCTCTATACAATTTACTGTTTTGTTTGTTTTTATTACTTCTCCTATAGTTTTTTCTCTGCCCTCCAGCCATCTTTCCCAGAAGGAAAAAAGAAAAATGGATTTTTCAATTTAAAGAAGCAAACAAAACCAAATCTTCCTCTGGGAAGACAGCATTGAAAATATACATAACTGATGCCAAGGAAAAGGAGTCAAAAAATAATAATCTTGGCTACACTTCTATAACTGGTAAGCCTTCAGCATTCACAAGCATCTATGTGCATATTTATTTATGTACTTTTAAAGACAGCTGTGGGGGATTTTTTGGTTCTGTTGGAGTATTTTTTTGATTGGAATATAACCTGGGGATTTTTGATAACCCCGTAAAAACCTTCTACATTTGAATATTGCATAGTAAAGTACAATAGAATGATAAAGTTTTTCTTGTTGGAAGAAACTCTTGCTATACAGATGAAAAAGGAAGGATCAGAAAAGAGTTTTTCTCTTTTAAGACATCCCTAACAATGCATAGCTGTCTTTCAGTGTTGCTAATTTAATATTTAGAGTGCTCTAATATCCAACTGTGTGGTGCTTTCATTTGAAGTTGTAGCAGTTCACTGAACTTGGTGTCATTGGCCATTTCCCTCACATTCACTTGTGATTGCACTTTCTATTACACTGCTGGAAAAAAAGGCAAATAATGCCACAGGTTTTTGGTGGATTTAAAGAAAGGAAGAAAGTAAAGACAATAGTCCGTCAGAGTATGAAAGAGCTCCTTTCATGTATTCCCATGGTCTTTGTATGTTTGTAGACCAGGGCAGACTCAGAAATGTGTTGTGTTTTAAGTTAATGATCTGTTAGAAGAAAAGAAGAATAAACATCAACAGTCATAAATCCAAATATTTTGTCCCTACTATTTTAATGTTACTTTCTTATTTAAAGAAGGATACATTCTTTGGGCATTTAGGTGCTGGGAACAATTCTGTAACAGTAATGTTTTTCCACCAAAATTTTTGCATAATATTTTATTTTAAAGATTTACATATATAATTTAAGTTTGACTTTTATAACTTCCTCTGTCCACCCAAGCCCTGTTCCTATCAACACTAGAGGTGTTAAATCACTTCATATGGTAAAAACTATCATTTTCCATTTTGACATTTGAAGTAACCCTCTGACTGTTACCTTGATGAAATTATGGAATCTAGGATATTTTTCCAAACCCATGTCTGCTTTTTGGATTATCCTTCAGGGCTCCATTGTGCTAAAGTAACCAGTGTTCTCTAACGACTTTCTGTGATACCTCTGGGGAAATGAAATGGCTTTTTCATGTCTGAGCATTCAAAGTACCAGTCCCTTGTCCTATTGCCCTTACCGTGGGACAGAGCCTCAACAGTGCCTGTCAAAGCAGCCCTGTCTGTGGTATCAGAAATGGCAGTGTAAAAGCTGTCAGAGTTTTGATCCTGTTGGCTATGGGCATTTATATTATCTTGTGGGGCTGTATATTTTTTCAGTGTATCCTTCATCTTAATGGAGTGTGATAGTTTATGAAAACCAGCTTGACGTTCATCACCGCACAGATTTTTTTTTTCCCTTTGTCTACCAATATTATCTTTGTGACAGCAGCAGAAACTGTTTATAGAAGAAAATAACTGGAAAATATTCTTCTTTTTTTAGGTACTTAGGACAATAAGTCCTCTTATTCATTGGAAGCAATAATATCAGGCATGCCCCTGTAAGTAATCATACTCCTGCCATCTTGTAACAGGCTAGCAACCTAAAAATTGTTTTGCCTACATAATTCCATCATTTACCTTACATATGGTACAAGGCTGAAGTTACCCAAAAGCTTAGGCAGTGAAATGTTCATCAATATGGCCTCAGTAATCAGTACTTTTGTTAATATAGGGGAATTCACAGATCTGACTTCTGCTCCTGGGCTGCGTGTACAGTCCTGAAATGTGCATGTTGCAAATCAGGCACCAAAGCTTACGACTCACATCAGAAATCCGAACAAATTTGCAGGTAGGAAGTGCAGCAGAGAAGGTTATGTTCTGTACCTTCTCCTTCCCTGGGGTTTTGGAGCTTCATTGCAGGATTGGGACTCTTCTTTGTGACTCCTCAACTGGAAGTAGGTGTCAAAATCCAGCCCTTCCTGAAAAAACACAGATGAAGGGATGGCTTTCCCTGTCAGTCTAACAACAGACACATTCATTCTGACTGCAGGAAATACAGAAGATGTGCTTTACGATCACTAAATGTGTGTCTAATCTATTGGGCCATAAAGTATTCCTTCAAGTGTCTGCTACTCTGTATTAGTACACCTTGGAATATCAGTTTTGGCTACATCTTTACTATTGCACTACACTTTTCTAGTGACCTCTTATTCTGTCTTATGAAGACTTGATTACTTCATGCACACTAAAACAATTTCAGCTAGGGAACTGCCTCACATGCAATCTCCTGAACCAACCCACATCCAAACAGAGCTTGTGAAATCTGACAGCCTTCTTGCTCGAGGTTGCCCAGCATGTTCAGGAGGAGGCCCTGTGATTAGCTGCAATCCAGGCAGAAAAATTGCATACTTGTGGTTCCTGGAAGGCCTTTACTGATCAATGTTTCAAAATTTGGGTTATCATTTAATCCAAAGTTTATGGGTTACCTTAAGAGAAGAGGGCAGTGTGTTGCAGCCCACCTGAAAGAGAAGGAGCATTAAGAAGGCAGTTCCATCATTCCCTGCCACACATCAACAAACCTTGTTATGGTGGGATGCAGGCAGCCAATGCAGTTTTGCTCTTAGTCACTTTTGGACTAGCAATACTTCAGGAATAAGTATTAGGAATTTCTGGAATCCCAGATTTGAGCTTGATAATTTTCCTGTGGTTTTGCCCCCCAGAACACTCTTGTGAATTTAAACTTTAGGGAACAGCAGAAGTGAACAATAGTCCCACTGAATCAAGAGAGGTGAGTCTGTATTTAGAGGAATAATTTCTTGACTTTGTCATTACATTCTGAGTATCAGGGAAACCAAATCAGTATTTTTAAATTGATTTTTCACAAGCCAAGGAACAGACTCAGAATCTGCTACTCCAAATCTAGTCCCTTGTGATACCTTCCTTAGACATTCTAATTAATATTCCTAAATGCTTAGAGTTAAAGGAAAGAAATCATGTCCTTTTAAAGTAAATAAATACATACAGTATGAGAATTTCCAATTGTCTCAATTATGAGCAAGCAGATGGCACATTGTAGAGTTTTATTTTGTTATTTACAGAATAGCTAGCTTGTACTATGGTATCTTTTCATCTCCAGAATTTCTCTTCCAAGATTATGTATAGGCTCTGTCTTACTGGTAATATTTTAATTCATCACCACATATTTAGCAACCTCCTTCTTTTATCACTTGATGACAGAAGGGATTTTTTTTCTCTGACATTTATTGCTTTTTAAACTGTATTTCTGGTTGGGTGCCAGATTTCTCCCAAAAAAATTGTAAATAAATGTGGGTAATACAGATTTGGATTTATGAAGCATAATGGTTGGATGCTTTAGCTGTGAAGAGATGTTTTATCATACTGTCCACCATTATGTGGGGAAACTTTTAAGAGTTGCTTTCCTGCTTTATTTTACTACAGGTCTTAAAGGTTTTAAACCAAGTCCCTTTGAGACTTGAACAATTACGGTAACCAATCTGACATACACACAATGTGAGTAAAATGCTCAATTATATACAGGCATTTTAACACTGATACATTCTACACACATAAAATAAAGGCACCTTGAAATAAAATTCTTATCTCCCTCACCTCACTTATCTCCTAATTATGTATGAACTCACACAATACAAAAAAAAAATAAAATTCCTGTATGTATATCATTATGGAACATAAAAGAAAGGTTTATTATCTTTTTGTGAGACTCAGTAGTGTTCCTATCCATAAGAATATATACTCTCTATATATGTTTATGTTCATATATAGTTCATATACAC
The DNA here is from genome assembly GCA_035583135.1 of Lophotriccus pileatus. Taxonomy (NCBI): domain Eukaryota; kingdom Metazoa; phylum Chordata; class Aves; order Passeriformes; family Tyrannidae; genus Lophotriccus; species Lophotriccus pileatus. Next base: position 9,803,071 of record JAWWES010000001.1, on the reverse strand, counting down.
AAATGTATCTCTCTTCAGACTCTAAATGATTAAAACACTGGCTGGGGAACTGCTCCTGTATTCACCCCTTCTGGAACCAGAAATTCTTTAGATGGAAACCCCCCATTTCTTCCTCTGTGAGCGCTGCTTCGTGAGACCATGAAATCAATCCTGCCATCCTTTTGGCTAAATTTGGATTCAAAATGAAAAATTGCCTCTCCTCGAGTATCCTTATTCTCTTTCGATCATTTCAATCACAACTCGGATCATTTATTTTTTTGTATGGTAGATTAAATGTGTCAGTAACAAACTCTGAAAACATGGTGGCTAAGCAAAACCATCATTCCTTTGCATCACATTCCTTACCTTTTTCTGCATAGTGACACATTTTGTTGTTTACCTTGAAGAGCAGGAACTAACATCAGTCCTGAAAAGAAAGCAGGTGCCTGGGGGGAAAAGAAAAGGATATTTATAATCAGTAGAAAATAAATCTCCCCCAACATGTGTAACATTCACCTCCCACATATTATGGGTGGCTAGTAAACCTCTGTGCAGGAACTGAAGATGAATAGTACCAACTTGGGCTGTGGTGGGTTCTGATGTAACCAGTACAGGGATCTGGATTTCCACCCCTCCTGCCCCAGGGGAGAATAAAGGACTGCTTGTGATCCCCACTGTAGTAACAGGGGCTGGCATCACTTTTCATACAGTTAAAGGCCTTAGGTAGAAATGCAGGCAGCAGATTCCTTATCTGCCTTCCATTCTGATATTTAATGACTTTTCAGTGGATCCAAATGTTGCATAAGACTTCCAAGGACTTCCCAGATCAGAGAGATACCATCCGGGGACATTTCCCAAGTGCTTGTTTCATGGGGATGGGAAAGGAAGCAGATGTTTTCCATCAACAACTAATGCTGAAGAGCTACTATTACTCCCTCCCTAACCACAAGCTCTGTGTCATAATCATCTACTCCCTTCTTCTGCTTCTATAGCTGTAACAGCAGCATGTAATAATTCAAATTCTGTCTTGTTGACACAGCTTGCTTCAGCTCTACAGAAAGCAAGTTGTTCACTGAATCTGTGGACACATCAGCACTTTGCAGAGAGTCTAAAAGGAGTTGCTGCTTTCTTGATGGCAATTGCTTGCTGTCATGTGATCCTCCTTGGAAATCTGTAGCAGCACACTGAAACAGCCATGCACAGTAAATTTCTGTCAGTGTGACAGGATTATTTTTGTTAGACAGAATCACAAATTTCCCCAAAAACATTCCCTTCAATATTCCATTAAAAAAAAAAAAAATCTTTCTTTTCTGTTAATTCAGGAAGTGATTTCAAAAACTGCTTCTTTGTTTGTGTTGAGTAATTATGCTAGTTTGAATTTAGACCTGTATCACTGATGGAGAATGATCTGGCTTTGTAGACAGTCAGAATAACAGCTATTCTGGTGTAGCACTGAGTAAATATGAGGCCCAGTGGATAACACTGGACTTAAAATACATCCCTGTGTGCAAGAAATTCCCATAGAGAATATTATAGACCAAAAGGAGGGGAAAAAAATTTAAATGGTAATAGTATAATGAAAGGAGAATGATTGCTAACCTCTTGAACCTAAAAAGGTTAGCTGAGGGACTAAACAATTTATTTTTTTAATATAAACACAGTCAAGATGTCTATTCTATGAGGATGATCACTTTAATATTCTGTTTGGACAATTTAGGTAATATAATAGCTATAATATACTTCATCTTCTGGTGCACAGCATACAATCATAGAACAGCCCAGGTTGTGAGAGATCTTGAAAGATCCTCTTGTTCAACCTTTCACAGGAAAGGGAGCCTAGGTCAGATTATCTAACACCCTGTCCAATAGCACCTTGAAGACCTCCAGTGATGGGTAGTCCACCACATCCCTGAGGAGAGTCTTCCAGTGATTGATCCTTCTCACTAAAAAAAATCCTCCCTTACAATATGCTAATTTAAGATCTCTGAAATGTTCCACAGTTTTTTTTTTCTTCTAGCAAAAGGCTGCATGGATACAGATGTGGTCCAGACTCTGCTGAAGGTCAGTGAGCCAAAGTTGACCCTAAATCATAGGAATCCTTGTCCTCAGTGTAGGCAAGTCAGAACAATCCTCAGACCACTTATGTAGAACTTAATACAATATAGAATTCCTTCCATATTAAGAGTTCTGGAAAACCCTGAACTCAGTACGAAGGTTGTTTGAACTATGAAGAATGTGAAACTGCAGAATGTCATGTAGACCCTTCACAAAAATGAAAGATTCTGTTCACTGCAACTCCATCCTGTGTCTTGGATACCAATCCTGAAGAACAAGGAAGGGTGATTTGTAGTTTTACATATTTAGTATAAATCTAAAACCTGCATCTCATGAAAAGGTGAAGAAAAGGATGAGATGAAAGGAGGGATAGAAGGGAAAGTTTTGTCATAGGCAAAAGGGAAATACATAGATGCTCCCTGAAGCAAAGCAGATTGGGTGAAGAAGGCTATGCCACCATCTTCCCACATTCATTTTAGAAGTCAGTTTTAAAAGGAAGGAGTCAGGTGCGGAGGAATTTTTCCCTCCCAAGAAATCCTAGGAGATGGCAAGGAAAGGTGATTGATGATGGAGTTTGGAGATCTTTTTGCAATATTTTTATTCTTTTAGCATTTTCCCCCTGGATTTAACCATTTTCTTTGTCACAATAAATCTTCTTGCTAGGTTGCAACTTTATTCATGGGTGACAAATTTAATATGTTCTTTTTTCTTGGGGATAAAATTCCACTGATATTTTGCAGGGAACCCTGGCAGGAGCGCTGCTAATGGAGGAAACTTCCCTCAAAACTGTGAAAGTTTGGGGACCTACAGGATCAAATGTCAAGACTCAGAATAAATTCTATCCAAGCATGCACAACCCAGTACCTTCCTTGCAAAAGATGGGAAAGAGGAGGCAGCCTCTATGATGAATATTCCCAAATTGTTACAGCTGATCAGTGCAAATTTTCTTTGGTGAAAAGATATGACAAGTGACAAGGGGGAGTGGAATGTTGCTTTGTTATTCTGATTTTTCACTGACAAATGCAGATCAGCAGTATGTGTGAAAGGAACCTCAGAGTCTATGAAACAGGAGAGAGCTCAAGATATGATGTATAGACTTTTTTTCTTGCTTCATGGGGCTGCTGGGATATGAACATGCCATTTTGGGGAGAAGCTAATTGCCTGTTCAGCAACTAAAAGCAAGATACCTTTGTTCAGTGAGTTACAATTCCCTGAAGTACACTGCAGTAGCAAAGCAGTAATTACAATGCAGCATGTCTTAAAAGTGCACCATTATACATTTCATGAAGAAAAGGGTAACTTAAGCATTGCTGCTCACTGGTTAAAGCAAAAGATTTAAAACATCTTGAGCATGTATGTTTTATGAATATAAATTTGTGCTCACATGAATTTCTAATGTTAAAACTGTGCTTGAAACCATTTTTAGACTGCTACCAGACCAGGTTATGAGCTATTTTGTGCTGTTGGCAACAGTCCAATAATCTAAAACACATTTTTAATTTTATTCTTTTTTTTCCTCCTTTTTTTTTTTTTCCCCCAGTCTCCAGCAAAGAGATGTTGTCTCACCAGAATGGAATGACTTCTGGATAAGGTAGTCAGTGCAAATTAAAGTGGGATCTGAAGAATCACAATGAATGTTCAGAAAAGGATTGGGAAAAAGAGAAATGTGAGCAGACAAAGGGAACCAGGCAGAAAATACAAGAGAATAGGGATTTAATATATTTTTGATATCCAAAACAGAGTGAACATGGTTGCAGAATTCCAGAAAACATAAACATCTTAGAGAGTTAAGGCTGCCTCATAAAAGGGAATAGGTAATTTCTTGGGTATAATTTCTAAATCAGACTTCAATTAAAAGGTTAGCAAAATATGGATATGTATTTTAATAACTAGTTCATTATCACATACTAATAATCACTTATTGATAACTACAAGCATGATTTAGTTATTTATTAATCACTAGCTTTTTATTAACCTTTGACAAATGGAACTCTTTCTATGTAGTATAAAATTGCAGAAAGAAACTGGAAAGAAACAAGATATGAATTAGGATTTTGACAGAAATCAGTAAGGGAAGGTAACTTGCACAGCAATTATGTTGTGCTGTGTTGCATTATAGGTTCCATACTCTCTCTTAATAACTATGTAATTTTCTCATGTCTCCACGGCACATATTTTGTGACTTTTTCATTAAAAAAGCTAACATAAACCCAATAATCTTTTGCCACATAATACATTATTAGAAGAATCATAAGGAGGGAGGATAAAGGAGCAAGTTTAATAAATGCTGCAAAGCATGCTACTGCTCCTGAATGTTTGTGTTGGATTTCTCATGATGTATGAGAAGCTGACATGTCCTGTGGGGGCTAGTTTACATTTTTTTTATGAAAGGTTACAGTACTCTGAAACTATAGTTTATTTAGTTTTATACTAGTGGTGCAAATATTTATTAAGGCTTTGACTCATTACATTTTGTGCAGTCCTTGCACTCAAAATCTGTGTGATTCACAGTATCCTGAAAAAAAGAAATAATACCCCTAAATCACACCTGTCTGTGAAGAGAAATCTGTCAGCTCTTTCACTCCCAACTCTTCACCTTGCGACAGGCAAGGGAAAAAAAAAAAAAGCCAGAAAGCAAGCTGGCTGCTCCTTGGAAATGAATTCACTGGGAAAATGTTCCTTTGTTAAGCACTGCTTGGCTGGGATGGCTCGGCAAATACAGAACTCAAAGGAGTCAAGATGTACTTGGTTTTTAGGTCACCTAACCTCTTATTTTGAAAAAAAATCTGTATCACTTCCTTTGTTATGCTTTTGGTTTTTTAGTTGTTGCGGAGGGTGGATGTTTGTTTTCTTGATAAATCTTACACTGAAATTTAGTTTTATGTGAAAAACACAAAAGGCACATCAGACAGGCAGTGGGATGTATTCAGATCCAGTATCAAGATGCTGTATACGTGGTTTGGATATCTGACATTAACTAAGACTTTATTCTTACAGATTCCTACAGAACATGTCCCCCAGTAGTTTATTTCTGAGACAGACCCACTCATTGCTGCAATTAAGAAGTGCTGTGTTCAGTACAGGGCACTGGCATTTCTGTATTCCATGAACAATCAGAAGTCATTCTGACCAGCAAAAGGCTTCTTGATCCCGTCAAAATTACAGGATTTTTGCTCCCATTGCTCCAAATGACCTTTAATGTAGACCTTGCTAAGCTTATGAGAGGCACTCAAAGACTTCATGGGTCGTGCACAGAGCCCTGCATGTTTCCAGTATGACATTTCCGTGAGGGAAACTGCCAGCTACAGATTTGGGGTGGCTTTTGCTTGTTCCCTTCCTGAACAGCTTTGTCTTGAATTCTTCCCTGCACAGTCACATGATTCCACAAGGCATGAATTAAAATATAAATAGCTGATAACCTGGTGGTAAGTGCAGCATTCTGAGAGATGAGTTCAAATTCCTTTATGCTAGGCAGATGTAAATCATGGCCTTCCATCTCTTACTCCATCTATCTTTTAAACAAGTGTGTCTGCCATCTCATTTTGTGATGAGCTTGACCCTGTCATAGTCTAAAAATATTTTCATGAGTCTCTCTCTAAATAAAAAACTACAGCCTTTGTGGAGTTCAAGTGGCCTCAAGGTTATGCAGTGTTAATCAGTTTTGTGGTTCTTAATTCTGTTTTCAAATTTGGCCCTAGTAGTCTTTCAATTCACTTTTGTGGCACTTGATTGATTTTGTTATTAACGTTACAAGTCATGGAATCAGATAGCAGTATGTTGAACAGACATACACCAGCACAAGCCTACTGAAACATATATTGATTTGCATCAGTATTTTTAGTCTAGGAAAGTGTTTAAATTTTTGGATTAAAATTATTCTCTGTATATAACATAAAAAATATATATTAACACCATTTAGGTTAATGCAATATATAAAAATATGTATTTATTTTTCATTCCGCTAAATGACACCTATTTATAGATCTGCACTTTTGCCTTACGCCTCCAGATAAAACTGTAAAGCCGCTTTTCCCAAGTACAAGAAAATCCATCTTGAAACTTTAATTAAAGAATAATCTATCAATGACAAATTACCAGAGGGTGGATATGTCACTCACAGCGTTGGCACGTCATTTCAAAGAACACAACTGAAATCACAGGAGAATAACAGATCTGGGTATTTGTTTGCACTTAACAGACAAGGGGAACATAACTGATATAAAGCAATTTCAAGATAGTTTCTATATTAAGAGATTAGCTGGAAATTCCTTCACTCTGAAAGAAAAAGCAGCACTATAGCAAAACTGCATCTTCTTATAAGTCTGTAAAAATTCTAGTAGAGCAAGCAATCACTTGACATGTTTAAAACTACTAGTGGCTTTCTAATTGTGCTTGTGTTCGTGAAGCCCCCACACTGGCTGAACTCCTGAGCAGCCTTTTATTTGGTTTCATGGAGACAGTTCTTGTAACCCTATTTCAACTCCTCTTTTGAAAGAGTGGGAGAAGAGGCATCCATGAGGATGTGAGAAGCAGGAGCTTCTTCTCCTCAGTTCTGTAGTTCAAACAAATTAATTTGTGCCTGTGGTAACTGATCAGCTGCATGTGCATTTCCTTACATAGAACCATTTACTAAATAGTGGCTCTATGTAGAGTTCCTGTGTAAATGACAGGCTAAAAATTACTTGTTTTTTTTCTGTAAGGAAAAATGCACTGACAAGTATTGTACAAATGTTCATTGCAATGTTTTTCACTCAGCTGATTAGTAAATGCTCTTTAAAAAAAACTGATTACAATTATTTAGTTTCCCATGAAATTGAGATTTGTTGTCCATAAGTTATTAATATAAGGCCTGTATTAAGATAGATTTCAAATGGGAGGCATATGACGTCAGTATGAAGAACTGTACTTTCAGCTTCTTCTGCTTAAGAAAAAACACCAGCATAGTAAAAATCATAGTGGCTTTATTCCTTCTCCATGGAGGGTAGTTTTATCTTTATCTCATCCAGCAGAACCTTGTAAATCAGGTGGAACACTACTTACATCAGAATCATATGAAAATATCATATAATCTGAAAGCAACTTGCTGGCAAGACATATACTGGGCTATGCACAGTTCCCTGATCACCTCACGCAGGAGGGACACATATCCTTTAGCTATAATGCTGTATGTTTTCTGGTCACTTTTCACTTTCTGTTGAGCTTATTGGCTTCTCTTTTTGATTGCCAGATATCAACTTTTTGCTTATTTTTTACCCCAAAACATGTCCAACCTGTTCTACCCTTACAAGTCTAAAACAAAAGCATAGAAATTCACACCTAAAGGTCAGAGTTACAATTCTATATTTAAACTCCCTTGGACTACATTTCTTTCAGGAACTACTTTGAAGTCTTAACCCAAAGAATCCACTTAGTTTCTACCCTGTCCTTTGGCTTGAGTGCAGTTGTATTATGTTTCTCTCAAAATCTATTCAGGTTTTCTAGATGAAGAGGGTATTGGAACGAAAATCTGAAAGACTAAACTTAATGAATTTAGCTTTCTTAATCTATAGCAGTGTTAATAAGGTTGTCGACTAGACTACTGTTGACCAGAGCACCTCAGTCAAGGCTGTTAGTCTGGACACTGCTTGCACAGCTTGTCCTCCAGTTTAGCCTCAAGCCCATAGTAAACTGGAAATCACACCCTTTCTGTTGGGATGTGGTCATTCGCAGTGTATATGTAATATTTGGGGGATCAAAACTACTGAAAAAGTGCAACACTGGAGGTTGTCAGCGTTCTGAAGATAACCTCCCTTTTTAGGTGTTTTATCATACTTTCTCTGAATGGTACATAACTTTGGAATTTTCTTCAAATAGAAGTTGCTTCTTCCAGCACAGAAATTTTTTTTTCTGGAATTATCAGACCTTCAAAAGTCTACTCTTTTCTTAGTGGTGGTCTGACCACTCTTGCAGTTTTAAAGATCCATTCCAATCCATGATTTTCAATGCAGACGATGTTTAACACTTTGCAACAAGTACCCACCGTTTTTCAGACACCTGCAAGGACAACAGCTTAGCTTTATGAACCCTCTGTGGCTGGAAATGTGATGGCCTATTTTTAAGGATTTGCATTTTTGTCTTGTTGATTTGTTGTTCTTATCTTCTTTATTGTAGTTTTCACCGGCTGAAGAGAAATACAAAAGCCTTTCCCAATGAGACTCAGTGTTTGGGGAAAACCTGAGCAGCTAAATGGACTTTTTTTATTCCTGGATAATTTTTTATTTACTATGTCCTCTTGAACAACTACTTTCAGGGCGAGAGTTACTTTTTACTTAAATTATTTTAATAGTGGTCTGTTTATATTATAGATGACACTATAAAGGTTTTTCAATAGCAATCCCATAATAATTAATTATTGAATTATCTGGGAAAGAGCTTCCCAATGATAGCATTATTGCATTGCATCATAAACATAGCCCATCATTCTAGCAGGCTGGGCAACTATTAACAGCAAAGCTTTACTGGCTTTTGACTATTAAGAATTTTAATTTAACTATAAATAATAGTGTCAACAGCTATATTGAGAAGGATCAAATTAGACTTTTACACCCAAAATAAAACCTCAGACCAGTTAGTATAGTATACTATTTGATATAAATGTTAAGCAGGAACTGAACTGGCAACATTTGGATTCCATGCTTAGAAATAACTTAATGGGACATAATTACTTTTATTAAGGAGTTTGAAAACACTTTACATGTGTAAATCAAAACAAAAGAAGCAGGAAATACTGGTGGTCCTTCACTGTGCAAAAATGGCAGGCTACTGTTTTCAGCTAAGAGCGTTCTCACAGGTTGTGATGAGTGACAGTGTCAGATTTGGTTACTCTTTCATAATAAAATGGAATACATAATAATGCCACATTTCTCAGAATCAAGATCAGAGGTGCAGGCACACGATTTTTTGTTTTTTGGCAAACAGCTTTTTAATTCACCTGTACATTCAGAGATGCTTGTCTTCATTTAAAAGGGTGGGGGTGAAAAGAAAGGGGAAAAAAGTCATGAAAATACCATATTGATTTTAGTGACACACACTATCCATCATAAACATCCAGCATACAGATTCACATCTTAATGCACTTTGTTACCTCTCTCTACAGGACAGCCTTTGACTCAGGTCCTAGGCTGGTCAGCTTTTTATTG
>JAWWES010000001.1:9777033-9791677 GCA_035583135.1 Lophotriccus pileatus | reverse complement strand
AGGGAAAGGGAAAGGGAAAGGGAAAGGGAAAGGGAAAGGGAAAGGGAAAGGGAAAGGGAAAGGGAAAGGAAAAGGGGAAGGGGAAGGGGAAGGGGAAGGGATCCTCCTATTATCTTTTAGTATGAGGAAAATTATGAAAGTACAACAAGCCAGGTGGGGGAGCAAATTAAGGCATTTTTTTTTCAGTTCTAAGAAATGTCAATGCAAGAGGCAATGTCCCTACAAAGTTCTTCTCTATTTAACCCATCTTTTCACTTCTGTGCACACCTGAACATCTGTAGGGTACCAGGGGGGCAAACTGACATGAGGTGACTGGCTTGTATAGAGGTTTTTGCTTTGCTTCCTTTCCAGCTAAGCTGTTCATGGCTCTCCTTGTTTCAGCTAAGCACTGAATAAAGCCTCCAAAATTTGTTCCCTCATCCATTACAGATAGAAAAGCCTCAAATGCCTCAGGTTCTGATCAGTGTCTCTATTTCAATGATTTTTGCTCATAAACTGTGTCCTAATTTCATTAATATTTTTCATTAATTCTTTCGGAGAGAATTTTACTTGTGCTTTATCATGTTCTCCATGCAGACAAAATAACCATTGAAATCAAATTTGTTTCACTCCTCAGTGTTTTCTCTGTCTGACAGCTGGATAAAATCTCATTGAGCTTGTGGAACGTACAAGCTGTCCTTCAGTTGTGGTATACATAAGAAGCAATTCTCTTGCCAGTGTGCATCTCTGTGTGCACAGACAGAGCAGAGGCACAGCAGATGCAGACAGCTACAGTCAGAGGATCATTTGCAGAATAAACCCAAGAAAAAAAAAAGATTTTTCTGGATACTGTACTGCTGAAAAACTACCCCCAAAAAAAAAAAAAAAACAAACCAAAACCAAAACCCAAACACACACACACACACACAAAAAAAAAGGCACAAAAAACTAGTCAGCTCCAGTGGCATTTCTGTATTTTTTGATGTTTTTGTAAAATGAGCTTTGTTTCCAAGAAATGTGATTATTATAATTAATGTTGCCTTCTAGAAGAAGCAGCAATAAGTACAAAAGCACCAAATATTGACGAACAGCTCATATGAAAAGAACCAAAGACATATTACAGACTTTTTGTTTCCCTGCTACTGATCACATTTTATTTTTATTTTGAGTTTTTAGCTCATTCAGTGTCAAAACATAGCACATTTTTAGTCAAAGAAACCAATACACTTAATGACAAAGATGACATTAAGGAGTCCAGCTTGAGTTAACATCACTAATTTTACTTTGAGCACAAGGATTGTTCCCAAAACAGATATTATTAAAGTGAGCTATTCAAAATAAGAGCAAATTCTGATTCAAAAATTATACAAGGGAATTGTAGATTACATAGAAATAACCAAGTCATATCTCCATCAAACTTGGTGATATGCTAAAAAAACCCAAACCTTTAGTTTTCATTTTGAAACAGTTTTCTTCTGATTCATATTCAAACTCACTACACGACTGTCAGAGTCCTTCATGTGTCTTCATCCTGTATTTCCATTCCTCATCAAAGCTTGAATTTTTACAAGATTAATCTTCAGTATAAAGGACATGAAAAAATATTTTTTCAAGTAGCAGGGAAATATAGCTAAGCCATGGTACTCCAGCAGAAACTATTATCTTTCAGCATCCTTAACACTAATTAGCTTTAAGGTAATTGAGATCAGTTCATGTCTTACTGGGACAAGAATCTTATGTTTTTCAAAGTCTATCATCAAAACTTCTAGCTGCAGTGAGAACTCTATCAACTGAATGGGATTCCATCTCACTTTCTGCAGACTGCTGAACATATTCTTTATAATTTGTTAAATTTATAATTTATTTATATTAAAATAATTTGTTACATTTAAAATTGATAAATTCTTTATAATTTATCTGGGATAGTCTCATGAAAACAGAGTATTTCATTGGCTGCATAAAGGAGTAACAAAGCTGTTACCCCTTTCTGGTCAATTATATCGATTGCCATTCTGACATTTTCAAATGTATTTCTTCATTTACTCCAATTATACTAAGCAGATTGTTAAGAAGATTGTCCTGGACTTCCAAAGACGTGCAATGAGCCAGCTCACTTGTAGTTGTGTCAAAGTTAATTAATTTTTCTAAATCTAAAATGACCAGGGATGCATTCTGCTTTCTGTTTTGAATTAAAATCACTTTTTCACTGCCGTGTTTTTCCTGGTTTGTATTGATTTTAGGTTCAAAGAGCATTAACTTCAATTTTAAATTTTCTTTTAACCTGTAGAGAACATGGAGGCATCACAAGCTCTGCTTAGAAATTTCCCCAAGGGGCTCATCCAAAGCTTAACAAAACATTTTCAGTAACTTAATTTCGCTTGATTTTTTTTAAGAACTTTCTCTTTTATCCATCAGGTTCAATTTTTTTGGGAATGCTTTTATTTAAAGGCAAAATATCCCAAACTAAGAGTAGTGATCTTCTAGCTGGAATAATCTGAATATTTGCAAATACCCCAAAGCAAAAACAGAAATGAAAAAACAAATAAAAATAAAATCTAAAAAAAAATAAAAATAAAAATAAAAAGCTAAGTAGATGTTTAAGAATAATTTTCACCTAAAAAAAATAAGAATAATTTTCACCTAAAAAAAATAGAACTGTGGTGGGTTAGCCTTGACTGACAACCAAAATTCCACCCAACTGCTCAGCTATTCACCTCTCTCAGTGTGATGGGGGAAGAAAATGGGAAAAACAAGAACAAGAATTTTCACGTGTTCACATAAGGACATGGACATCATGGCAAGGACATGGGACTCTGGGACTCAGCCACGCCCTATAGAGGATCAGATGAAGTTTACTGGAATCAGTTGTGTCTGGCATGGAGCAGATCCAGTCACTCTTCACAGAGACCACTCCTTGACACCTGCACCCAATACAAATGCAAACAAAACATTTAAATCAAAGTTTGCCCTCTGGGCCAGTTCTTCAAAATTTGGCTTCTATGGGTTTTTTTGCACCTGCAGTTAATTTCAGCCAGTGAGATCTGTAGCTGAAGTGGTATGGAGGAGCCATCACAGTCAGCCTTCTAGCTTGTACCAGGGGCATGTTTTTTAGGGAACAAATCTAGGGGTCACCCCAATTTACTGTGCCGTGGCTCATGCAGTGGCACGGACGCAGAACATGCAGAGCAGGTTCCCTGCAGCAGCACCTCCCCCACAGGGGAGGCCCCAGGGTACCCCTAGGCTGGGACAACCCCAGGCACAGCTCTGGAATAGGGCTAAGCTGGTCTGAGACCACAATGTACAAGTAGGGCATGGGCACAGACACGGGCACAGACATGGGGATGTCTGACTGCACCAACTGCTGTGCTGCCTGCTGTACTGCACCTCTTGGATCTGCATGGATCTGCTTACAGAGCGCCAAAGGTGTTGATATGTGGTCTGGGGCCTGTCTCAAAATATTCTGACCAGTGGGATGTGATGCCTGATTCTTGGGCTAGATGCAACGAGCTTGACAGTGTCAATCTAAAACCAAGTGAGACAAAAGCCATGTGACCAAAAAAAGATAAAAAATACAAGTAGGTTTGACGCAGTAATTACCCCTATGATAGCTCTTTTTAGGTAAGGCACATTGATGATGACAATGTAGGGAAATTTGCCTTTCTAGTACTGTTTTCTGAACAAAATTCCCCACAGCTGTCAATCAGGTCATTTTATATTCACACTAAATTAGCGCCATTTATTTTAACAGTGTCTTTTGTACAGTGCTGAAAGGTGAACAATATTTTAATTCAACCTTGAGAACATTCTGGTGTGTTAAAAGTTCCTATTTTATGTAGTCCTTATTTCTTAACCAAAAGTCTTAGACATCTGAGCTTTGTTTTCTCAGCCTGGTCCTGATCTGTAGAACATAGCCTAACAAGCTCTTATTTATTCTTTGTACTTTAGAATTATAAGTGAATGATATTTTCACTTTGATCATAGTTATATAGATTTCATTTTCATTTTACTGTGTAGCTGTAAGGTGTTGTCTGCTTCATATAATATGCTGTATTTGGATATTTTGTTTTATTAAAACAGCAAATGCTTTTTAAATTGACTCTTGTATCTCTCCTGCACTGTCAATAAAATGCTGTAAGACTGAGTGATGCATGGGACCTTGCATAGATTTGTTAGTACGACAGGCAGTTTTGCAAAGAAGCTGTGACAATGTAAAGCTGAGTATTTCAAAGGTAGTTCTCAGGCAAATTACTTTCTTGCCAAAGAGGAGCTACAAAATACAATGTGCTAAAGCAGGGTATGCCAGGAAGTGGTCACTGAGTTCAAGGATGATTTTAAATTCCAATCTATCGTGAAGTTTTAAATATTCTAGAGGAAAGAGAGAAGGCTTGGATTTCCATTCCTATTCCAATGACTTATTTTATCTAATAATAATCAGAGTTACTGCTTCAGGCAAAGACTGTGGCCTGTGTTTCATCTTTCAGTGCCCAGATCCCTTGGCTGAAACCTCATGCTCCCCAAGAAGCAATGAGAAGCTCTTTCAAGAAGCAATATTATGCTCATTCTTCTCCTGCCTGTCCCACGATAAATGAGCTGTGTTTGACACAAAACCATGAAAGGTGGCAAAACTTCTGTGTCACAAGTTAGGCCCTCTCAGACTTGTCTGTAATCTACCATGAGGGATGCTCTGAAAATTGTTGGTCATGTGGGTTCCAGACCTGCAAATGCAACAGAGGCTTCCTAACTCTTTCAGTTTAGAAAGGCACAGTGTTTGGGAAAACAAAAACAGGAAGTAAACACTTACATGATTAGATTTATAACAGATGGATGTGATTTTTTAATTATTATTTTAAAATGTTTCAGGTTTGCCCAGGTCTTTTGTTTTCTTTCTTTACTATCAGGTGATCTGGTCTTATAAAACAAGCTGAATTATTGCCATGAGATTTGCACACTGTATGTCAAGTGTTTAATTCTTCCGTTCTCGCCACGCTCGTCCTGAGTCATCCAAATGGTGGGGTTTAAGAGCTTGAAACTCAGTGTCTGAGCATTCACCATCTTCAGGCACAGATGCAGACACCTTTGACTCACTGAAGCTACTTGTTGAGCCCAGACCTCCTTTCAGAGGCAGAGTTTGGCAGTAACATCTGTTTCCTGAGGATTCCCACAAGCACACTTGGCACGAGCTGTAAGTTGGACCACCCTGGACCCTACAACCTGTTGGTTACTGCATTGCACAACCTCTGCTTCCTGAAGGGCCTGAGCTCTTCATTAAGTCTCAGCTTAACTGCTCTGTCCTCAGCTGAGCTTTACATAACTGCGTGGGAGACAGGCTTGTAAGATTAAGAAAGTTTGGTAAAGTCTCAGAGGTATCAAATAAATCTGGAAGTACTTTAAATTTGTAACTCAAGAAGAGTTTTCTGTCTGGTCTCTTGATTAGAAAAAATAATGCATACAGAAAATTTAATTTGTGGGGGCTTTTTGTTTTGTTCTTTTTTTTTTTTTCAGTGAACACTCAGATTTCATTCCGTATCACTTTATCTACCCCTTATTGAAACTTTTCATCAGACATACAAATTGGATAATGTCAGGCCTCTGTGTAAAAAAATGAAAGAAATGAGCGAGCCCTTGCTAGTGAGCAAACCTATTCAATCAGCTTCTGTGTAGAAGCAGCTTTCAACATTAGCAACTGGATACCACCCATTAGCATGACTTAGTGCGGCTGTGAAATGCTGCCAAACTTATGTAATACAATTATTATGTGGCAGCATTGCATAAAATAAACCAGGGCTGCCACTGTAAGCTCTCATTTGTAACAATTCTGTTTTTAAGAGCTGATGAAGACCATCAGGCAATTCTGTGGTAAAGGTAGATCTGGGAAAGCTCAAAGAGTCCCACGAGGACAAATAAAAAATTGCAGTACAAGACATCAGATTTATAGCCTGTCGTATTTCTGTGTTGGTTCTTGCTTTCCTAAAGAAAAATGACAAAACATTCCTTTCTCTGCAATGAAATAAACATGAATTCTCAATATTTGCATGTCAGAAATCAGGCTACAGAAACTTATTGTGGTCCTTTGCTGACTATTCTGATAAAAATAAAGCACAAAACTTGTTGATTTAAATAAGATAAACTTTCTATTAGTCTAATCCTCTAAACAATAAGGAAAAAACCAGAGATAATATCTTTTAAATTATGGTAGGGCTTTTTATACAAGAGCCAGAAGACCATAGACTGTAGATGCAAACAGACAATTCAGAACAAACTCACCTGATTATGACTTTAAATAAAGACCTATGAATCCAACCAGGACCTCAGAAAAGATCCTTAGAATACTGAATTGTGTTAATCCACAAGACTTTTACAAAGCATGTGCTTCCAAAGTCTCAGACAATTCTATGCAATTCTAACATTTAAATATATGAAATTATTTCCCCCACATTAATGTAATAATAAAAGGTATATTGCTTCCTCACCTCATCTAAGGTTTTATGTTTTGTGGCCATATTTTGAAAGCTTTGCTTAGGGCAGATCCCCGCTGCTGCAAACAAATCTTAATTTGTAGACAGCTAAGTGAAGTTTTAAGTAGAGCTTTGTTCCCCCTCTCATTATTTTTTAAGTTTTTCCTTGTAGACCTTGTGTCTTTCACCATTCACTTAACTACCAAATATCATTTGCAAAGACAGATGAACTAATAAAAAAGTTCATTCAGTATGTTCTTTTGAGCCAAGTCACAACGTTTCTCTTTTTTTTTTTTTGCTTCTCTTCCTTTTTTTTTTTGATCCCTACTAAAAAACACTGCTAGCAGAAGTCTGTATCATTTAATTCTGTGATTTTATCCCTCATTAGCAGGGTATTTAAAGCATTCCTCTTTCAAGACAGCATTTTTTCTCACTGAAAATTTTCACTTTTTTACTGGAGGAGTTCTTCACAGCATACTATGTGCACTACCCTCATGTGTTAAGAGGCAGAGATGTGAGGAACAGTCATCTTGTGTTGGAGTGTCACGAGCTGTAACTTATATTTTGCTGTTGACTAGTTACACTGGGTTTCTACCCCAGCTATAGCATGAGCAGGATCACTTCTGGTGGTGTTAGACCTTACAAATTCTTAGATAACCCACTTAATTTTAAGGACACAGCACAAGAAGCTCCAGAGGTCAAAGACCAGATAGTTTCTCTGTTAGACACAGAATATTTCTGGAGCACTGCTACACTCTTCCTAAAAATACCACACAGTTTTTAGATGAAAAGCTAAGTACTGGCTGTGGAGCTGTTTCTAAGTCAGTTTGTCAAAAAAGGTTCTGTGTTCTTTGTGCAACCCCCTATTATTGAGCAGATGTGATCTCATAGTTTGCTGCCACCAGAAGGTAGAAAAAGTCTTTTTCCACCATGCCCTGAGGCTATAGGGTCATGCCAGTCAGCTTTTGCCACTTATGGACCGCTGTGTGAGTCAGTTTAACTGAACAACACTAAACAACAGTCACTAAACAGCAGGGACAGGATGTGGATTGATTTCTGCTGGATTAGTGAGCTCAGACTAGGAGTGAAGCACAGCAACCTGGGCAAGGGCAGAGATATTTCATGTCCTTATTTGATAGGTGAAAGGAAAAATTGGACTTGAAGCAAGTTCAGATCAGCCCAGAATTTTTCACAGCCGTTTGTGAAAGAATTGAAGTGCTAATTATTACCTTAATCTGCTCAGAAAAAAAAAACAAGATGACAAAAAAGCCTGTAATGAGTATTCTGGACTTTAATTTTCTGTAAGGACTCCTGAAGCACAAAGTCTACCGTGTGTTCAGGCAGAATTAAAATGAGATGCAGAGAAAAGGAGGGTTACCATGGAGTTATATATACTGTCTCATCACCATCACCTGGATGCACTTATTTTCCCATTTGAAGTCCATACTGTATGAGTTCTGTAAGGGTCAATTACTATGATTTCTTTATTTTAATTAGCTTTGGTTTACATATTTGCATTTTTTTGTGAAATTTTGTTATAATTATTTCCGGCAATCTGGCAATTTCTCACCACCCCAGCTGCACAGAGTTGCTGAAGAGTCAAACTTGACAGGAAATCTGGCAGCTAAATTTGTCTATAGGGTATCCTAAGTTGCTATAGAGATGGTGAGAATCTGGCCATTAATATTAAACTGGAAAACCCCATGAAAATGGTATGAGCCAAAGGAACTATGTTGTTCCAATGATCCCTAAAAGCTGGAATGGTCCAAAGGACCAAGATAGCCAGGTGCATATTGAAACATGTTCAGGAAATAGTGGTTGGAAGGTGATGACCCACAAGTTTTGATGGCCTCAATTTCTGGTAATTGCAGTAGTGGAGAAAATTCAGCTGTCCTTCAGACACTAGACTTCTTTAGCCATAGGGGAAATGTGATGTAGCTAAATCTCAGGAGAAACAAACTTTAGACATGCTTGCTGCAAGCTCCAGGGTTACTGGAATAAACCTTGGAAATCCTGCTGCATGGAAGTTTTGATTAGAAGATATAGTCATTATATAGTCAGTATTATTAAACTTTTTATTACTTTTGATTCATAAAGCACATTCCTGTTCTTATACACTGCACTGGGTTTGTTCATCAAAATGAAATAGTGGGGCCTATGTTGCATATATACTGCAGTTCAAGGAAAATGAAAATTTTAACTGAATACTGAAAATTTGAACCCTCAGAACAACTTGGTCACAGAATTTTGAAAAAAAAAAAAGATCATTATCTAGTGTGCATATATTCTACTTACTGATTGTGCAGAGTTAAATTTGCTTACAGAAAATCTATCTATTCAAGTACGTGTTAGTTATAGGGGGAGATCTGTACATTTTGCTGTTGTTAAAGTTATATTGAACTTAAATTTTGTCTTAGCAAGCAACAGAATAAGTGGATCAGCTTTCAAACAGCTCTCCAAAGTGACAAATTGAGTGGTATTCTTAATCCTAGAAATCTCTTTCTTCACAACCCTGGAAACAACCTACTTCTAAAAATTTGGATTAATGGTCCACCATAGATGTTTCATAGACCATACCCTAGACCAAGGTACAACTTTGATTTTTCCATTTGCTCTCAGGATGTTTGGTTACCTAAGTGGACTTCAGAAAATGCAGCACTTTCATGTCCAGCATTTCTTAAATGAATATTTTAATGTACTGTTATTTTTTGGGACACTTCCTAAACTCTAATGATTTTTAACTGTCGTGGACTCAACCTGTAGAAACTTTATATCAAGCCTCTAAATATTTAAAAATAAAGCTATCTGCAAATACCCTATTATAAATAGATGGAGAGGAAAACAATGGCATAACTGCAGAAAGAATGGTATCCACAACTAATTCTTTAATACTCCTTTATAATACAGATTTTTTTATCATAAGGATAATTTAAGAGAATAAGATAAAATTTTATCTACTAAACAAAAGAAATATCAGACTTGATAGCTTATCCTTTTGTAACACATATTAAATTGCATGTGCAAATGTTTTCATCCAATACTATCAGAAACTAAATTAAGAAAAATTGAATTCTAGATCAATACAGATTGTATTTGCAGAAGATATGATTTAACAGATTAGAAATGCAGTTAAAACATAGTTATAGAACAGTGATAAATCCAGGAGAACAAAGCCCAGTCTCCATTAAAAGGGGAAGTGATACAGATAGAGACTTGGAAGTTAAAATCATGTATCAAAAACTAAACAGGCCTTGGAGCTGTCAGTGTTTGGCTAGAAGAGCTCTAAGAAAAGCAGGAAGTTTGAATCAGTGACCCTTGGAGACAGTGCTGGAACAATGTTGCACCACTGGGTTAGGGAGGATGCCACGGACCTGTGATTTGTCAGCATTCAGAGATGTTATTGAAAATACCACTGATTTATGTGTTGGATGCATTTTTTTCTTCAGCAGCCAAGTGTGTTAATTCTGGTTCCCTGCATAATTTCAAAGAACTAGTTACACTGAAGGCTATATAAAGTAAAAGACTCATTTTATCCTGAAATTTGGGGGTTTTTTACTGTCTTGTATCAAAATTGTTATTGCAAAGCCAGATCAAGTTAGGCAAACTGATTCTATCACTCCTTCAAGAAATTTTTGCTTACCTTTTCTGCATAAGGCAAAGCACAGGTGTTCTAAAGTCATAGGGGTTTTTTTTAGAAAAAGAAAATATATTATTTGAAAAACACTAGCATACCTCATCATTTGGAATTGGAAATTAGATAGACACAGTGGCCTCTGCCAGAGATTTGCCTTACCTCTAAAAGTCCACTCAAACTCGTTACATTTTTGGAAAAGCACTGTTTGTTCATGCTTGGCAGTGATTTGTTAAATGTTTGAACAGCTATATATTCCCAAAGGATACATCTACACTAGCAATGCTCCAGCTAGGGATAAGAATGACTTTCCCTACAATTGTCTTCCAAGATGCTTCGGGTCATGCCAGTTCCAGCAGATGCCCAAAATCTGAGAGTCTGTTGTTCTCAGTGACATCCTGATAAGGACTTCAGGGGGATGCAGCAAGAAAATTCCCGAATCCAAATACACAGGAGATATAGTCTAGCAGTAGTATGAGAGGAAGGATCCTGGGGTGAAACAGGGAGAGACAGAGACTGGAATGGCAGCCTCGGGTGGAAAGGACTGTGGTTTTTAGGGTGCAGCAGGAGAGGAGTGAGGGCCTGTAGGGTTAGTGATGGTTAATGATGGTGGGACAAGTCTGAGAGATGAGGACAATGAGATGTGATAAAGGTCTCGAAGGAAAATTCTGGGACTGGAGGCTACAAAGTCTGTCCGTAAGGGGAGAGCAAGAGAGAAAGTGAATGAGAAAGCAGAGATGGAAACTGAGTATGACTTATGAAATAAGCTTATTGTGTGACCTCAAGGTCATGTAACTTCCACACACTGAATCAGTTCCTGCAGTTTTAATGAAGTCAATACTGGAGGGGGAAACCATAAGCACCAAATCTAATCTTAGCCTCTTTGTTTCTGAGCCTGGCACTCTAATCCCATTGGGATATCTGCCCCATCATTTAGACAGATCTGCCTTTCTTCCCCTAGGACCTCGTCTCAGAGGTTAACCTACCACTTTCCTGGCCTGAATGATTCATCCTCCACAGGAATTTTTCTAGTTTTTGTCCATAAATCTCTCAGCAGAACCGGCTCCCAGTCAGATGTTTCATCTCACCACCTTTACACTTGTTCTCTGTGAAGACACCACTGACACTGGCACAGGCAACATTTGAACATCCACACGAGTGCTGAAAGCCTTCTATTCAAACCAGTCTATTTTGCTGTGGACCAGAGAACTCAGAAAACACTCCACAGCTATCAGAAAGTGACCACAAGCAAATTCATCCAAGTTCTTCTAAAGGATGATGCAAAAAAAGGTCTTTTCAAAGGCAGAAGGAATCACTTATTAGTTGCTTATTTAAACAGTCTACTTAAAGCAACTTACACAATTCAAGCATACAACTCCTATTGACTGGAAATTCTGACTCAGGTAACATATCCCTTTTAGCAAGACAGACAGAGGAAAAAAACAATGAAAATTTTTTTTTGTGGTGGTTTTTCGTTTTGTTTTTTGTGGGGTTTTTTTGTTGTTGGTTGGATTGCCTTTTTTTTTTTTTTTTGCTTGATTGGTTTTATTTGTTGGGGGTTTTTTTCATGTCTGAGGAGATGGGAAAGCACACAGAGAAAGAGACGAAAATCCTAGACACACTATGGATGATTAGGCAAGAAATACAAACAGTAGGACATAGAAATGGAAATTCCATTCCTTACTTTTAAGCATAATTCTGAGCTAGCCTGCTGACTTCTCTGTCTCTCTTTTCCTCCAGCAGTATTATTCTGTCTTTCTTCATTTAGCTGAGTGGAAAGCAGAGACATTTGCAGGGTGTTTGGAGGCTTTTGTAAGAATGTACCTTGAATGTGCCTGAAACAAATCTCACACTCGGTCTGTGGTGCCATCCTCTCCCTGCTTGTATTGCCTGAGACTTGAGAAAGATCTTAGCAGCAAACTTTGAAAACGTTTACAGCAACTACGTGGAAGTGAATAAAAAATCACTTCTGATAATCTTGCAGAAGAGGTGAGGACTGATGGCATGAAGAAAAAGAAAAGATGACTGCAGGAGCTACTCTACTTGGCAAATGGGTACCCTTCAATCAAAATGTGTTTCATTCTGTCTCACCAAATGCCAGATAACAGACT
Organism: Lophotriccus pileatus; assembly: GCA_035583135.1. Classification (NCBI taxonomy): domain Eukaryota; kingdom Metazoa; phylum Chordata; class Aves; order Passeriformes; family Tyrannidae; genus Lophotriccus; species Lophotriccus pileatus. Next base: position 9,779,501 of record JAWWES010000001.1, on the reverse strand, counting down.
GAGAAGTACAAGTTAAGCTTAGAGAGTGGAGTAGCTTGCTTTCGGAAGCGGTGACTCTGAAAGGAATTTAGGGGTCACAGTAGATATATGACTCCAAAAGGCTTTTTGCAGTAGTGTGGGAAAAGGGTTCATGCCATCCATGGGTGTATAAACACAGAAGTAGAGGGAGGTGAGCTTAGCCCTGTGTGATTGTTATTGCAATACCCTGTACTGGTCTGGTCTCCATATTTTAAAGGATGTTGGTGAGGGTGTTAAAAAGAGCCATAAAAGAAGTATTTAATGGCTGGAGACTTAACGACTTACAGTGAGAAATTTAAAGCACTCATTTTGTAAAGCTTACAAAAGAAAGATTGAAAAGTGATTTGATAATGGTTTATAACCATATGCACAGGGAAAAAAACACCAGGGAACAAAGGATTCTTTAATCTACTGGGGAAAAAAAAAAAAAAAAAGAAGTATAGGAAAAATTTATGACTGAAAGCTGAAACTGAGAATTAAAAAATATGGTATATATTTTTAGCTGAAAAGGAAAAAAAATAATGAAAATTAGCAGTGAAAATGGGGACCCTCCACCTCTTGCTGATTTTGTATCAAGAACGGAGTCTCTTTCAGAAGCTGGCTGTAACTGAAGAAAATATTTTTAATTGATTTAATGTAAGGAAAAAATTAGAAAAAAAATAAGGTCATGATCAACTTCTAGTATTTAGTTTTGTGGGTTTGGTTGTTTGTTTGTTTTTTTTTAATTAGCTGTAGTATGTGGCAGCTTTCTTGAGCCTCAGGATCATAGGTCTCCCATGAGTGGAACACTGCTGAGGGTATATGGTTAACATCCAAATCAACTGACTACAGACTTAGCTCTGTAGGAAAAGGTGGGTAAGAAAATGATTCGTAGAGATAGGCTGAATGATTAGGCAAGGAGAGTGGACACAGTCTGGATATCAGCAAAAGTTTGCCACTACACTTATAGGAATTGTCATAAGATATACAACAAGCAACGTCTCTTTCCCCAGCATTTATTTTGAAGGAATTTGCCCCCAGCTGCCCAAAAAGCAAGAGACAAAATGATATTTAGATTGAGCATTCCCTTCTGGAGTTCATGAAGTAAAAGGACACTAAAGCTAAAATGTCAGCAAAAAAATATTCACAAAAGAAAACTCCCTACTATTTGAAAATAATTCCAAGGGCTTTAGTCTGAGTTTTACTCTGGCTTGCTTGTTTTCACCTTTCCCTTTTTACTTCCTTCCTCCTCCATTTTTCTGGGTATTTCTATATGTCCCACATGAGGAAACCAGGCTGGAATGACTCTCTGACAGCTTCTGCTCTTGTTACAGCTCCTACCCCCCAGGCTGTCTGTGCTGACTGACCGCACTTCACCTTTCTGTTGAGACAGGAGGAGACCCTGATCCTTGTTATTCTCTTTTAAGAGCCAGCAAATAATTCATAAGGAGTTGCTGATTTGGTTAATTTCACTCCCTCCTCCCTGTTTGTGAGTTATTTATGATTCTCATAAATACACTTGCTGAATATTTCCTATTAACAATTCCAGTCTGCATCTCATTTCAGAGCACTTTACTGCAAGTCTTCAACATGTGACATTTGAGCTGTGTTATCTAGTTTAAAGTAAGGATTTCTGGTATCCTTTTCCATCAGATGAGTGAATTCCTGGGGTTCACTTTTCTTAGGATGCTCTATCAAAGAAAAGCAAGACTCCCCCTGTCACACACACTGTGATCTCTGACAACTATTGTCACCTTTCTCTGCCCTAGGTGTAAATTGGAGACAACACTTTCCCACTCACCCTTCAAGCATGTATTTCTGTAATAAAATAATGTCCTCTTTATAGGCAGTGTGTTAAATGAAGCTTTTTCTGGTCTGGAAAATGATACCAGCACTTTTTTTCCGTATGAGTTCTGCTACAGCGTTCACATAATCAGATGTCTTTTATCATTATTGCCCAATACGAGTGTCTAGGATTTATTTACTGCACTCTGACCGATCCTTCTCTGAAATCAGATTTGTTAATTCTTGCCATAATTTGTGCTTTGTAAGTACAGGTTGTGCTTGATGGTTTCTGTCCTACCGTTCCTGTTTTTCTTCTTAAAACTCACCTGCTAACTATGTTGGCTGGAGGGAAGACAAATATGTATCAGACTCAAAGTGATAAGTATGTTTGATATAGAGGTGGAAAAGAATAAGAGAGTTAATTGCTTATTCCTTATTCCTTGGTGCTAAACATCTAGGTAATAACTGGAATTGGAAATTGTCCTTATGGAGAGGTGATCTCGTCAAACTTACTCTGCTGAAAGCAAGCAAGAAGGGTTGTATGGTTGTAATGTGAAAAAAAAGAATTAAAATTAAAAATTCAATGGCCACTGCATTTTGAGGAAGGACAAATATGTTCTTTGTTAATAAACACTGCTATCTCTCATTCAGAACTGGAAAGGCATGAATATATGTAGATCAGTGCA
>JAWWES010000001.1:9750018-9776933 GCA_035583135.1 Lophotriccus pileatus | reverse complement strand
AATCAGATTTGTTAATTCTTGCCATAATTTATGCTTTGTAAGTACAGTTTGTGCTTGATGGTTTCTGTCCTACCACTCCTGTTTTTCTTCTTAAAACTCACCTGCTAACTATGTTGGCCAGAGGGAAGACAAATATGTATCAGACTCAAAGTGATAAGTATGTTTTATAGAGAGGTGGAAAAGAATAAGAGAATTAATTGCTTATTCCTTGGTGCTAAACATCTAGGTAATAACTGGAATTGGAAATTGTCCTTATGGAGAGGTGATCTCATCAAACTTACTCTGCTGAAAGCAAGCAAGAAGGGTTGTATGGTTGTAATGTGAAAAAAAAAAAAGAATTCAAATTAAAAATTCACTGGCCACTGCATTTTGAGGAAGGACAAATATAGTCTTTGTTAATAGACACTGCTATCTCTCATTTGGAACTGGAGAGGCATGAACATATGTAAATCAGTGCATAGTTTAGCAAGGTGAGGGGTGGCAGCTTATTGTGGATCAAAATTAAAATTAAAAGAGAATGAGTTACACTTTCAGCAGTTGTCTGAACAGAACCAAATGATGTTACAAATGAAACTGCAGTGGAGTGAGCATGAATATTTATTTCAGATAATTCAAGATAGTTTCCTTACATAAAACTACTGCATTAAGTTTAACTCCCTTCCTGTTCATCATGCCAGTGAACAACATTGAATTGGTCCTTACACTGAAATTACAGCAGTTGCCCAAACTCTGCCCAGTCATGGCCTCATAATATTCAATAAGCATGAACAGAAGCCTTTTTTTTTCTACATTCATAATTAAATTTGACAACTGAATCATTCAAGTCTCAAGAATGTTATGTACAAGGATTGGGAGGGAAAAGAAAGAAGAAAACCTCAGTAAGGAATAGATGTTTGCCAGCATCCAGCTCCAGCTCAAAGCATGTTGAGGTTAAATGAGATGCCTTGAAAACTCTCAGCACATAAATAAGGCTACAGGAGAAGGACAGTGGCAAACTTGCTGTCTGACACAAGTGAGTTTGCAGTTGCTCAGAGTAGCATGTGGTTCCCTTCGCAGAAGTGACCATCGGAAATGTGTGACACGTTATTCACCTTTGAAAATGTGATACAGAAAGGGAGATTTAGGATGCACAGGCATTTCATCCTGTTAAATGAGCACTATTTAATGTAAAAGCTGAACACCATGGCCTTAGAAATGGATTTCATAATCATGAATCTTACTCACTGACACTCCAGACCCAGCATTACAAAGTCTTCTCACAAAGCAGGTTTTATTTTTAGCAGCTTCTCTGCAAAGATATGGACCTACCCTAAAGGATACTTGTATTCAAATTACAATTTAATCATATTAATTAAAGGTACTATTTACAACATGAGTTATAAGTAAGTTATAAGGACCTTCTTGTTATTAAAGTTATTTAGTTTCCATCACTTTTTATACCAACTTTTAACTTCTTTCTAGTCATTCAGATAATAATCTATGTATTATTTTATCACCAAATAAAGTGTTATTATACTATTGATGCTATCCTTTCAAGAGTTTTTGTGTATTAATAAGTATTTTGGACCATGATAGACATCACTGAGCTATCTCCGGTAAAGAGAAAATCTACTAAAATGAATAGTCATTCTAAATGTGCAGTTTGAACACATTTAGTAGAGTCACATGAGATTTTAGCTGTTTAAGTAATCAAAGCCTAATATAACTCACTGAAATAACTTCTGGAGGATTCTCTCATTTGTTATCATCTTTTTGCTATCTCTTTTTTGTCTACAGGAATCAGCCTAGTCAAACTGACCTAAAACTAAATGTCTGAAAGATGTTTTTGTCAATTTTTTCCTGCCACTAAATCACCGAAAAGTTGAAAAAAACCCAACATTTTAAAACTTTGTTAAGGTTTCAGGGTGAAATATTTAAAATTTAGAAAAGAAAAATAATATAAACTTCTGGTGAAAAATTTATGTATTTTGGCATAAATTATATGACACAGTCTAAGTTGCATGATCACATTTTTCTTTTCCCCTATGAGTTCTGCTTGCTACGGTGTTCACATAATCAGATGTCTTTTATCACTATTGCTCAATACGTGTGTCTAGGATTTATTTACTGCACTCTGACCAATCCTTCTCTGAAATCAAAATGTTAATTGTTCTGTGTATTTTTGCAATTTGATTTTTACTATAGCATATCAGTACTTCAGAAAACCATAGCCTAACACATCTTTACAGCTGGAAATAGCATCCGAATTCAGAGAAAAAGATTAAAAGTATTTTCTAATTTAAAATAGCCAAATTATGCCTTATTCTTGCATTATCTACAAAACCAGTTGCTCCACACACAGATATACCTGAGTCTTCTCACTACCATCAGTGGTGCTGACATACTTCTGCTCTGTCAACTCCCAACATTAATGTCTCCATGTCAGATTTAGGTCAGTTTAATGCTACTGAGAAATAGTTTCGCTCTCACACTGCTCAGAAAATGAAGTCATATGCAAATGAATGGGACTCAGATTGCAGTGAAACTTCTCAGACACAATTTATTAGTCTCTGGCACATCAATCAACGGCTGTGCATAAAAGATACATATCAGACTAATCCTGCATCTTTCATAAAGCATAAAATTTATAGTACCTATAATGTCCTTATGCATAAACTTAAATGTGAATTGGGAATGTTTGCAATTATCTAGAAAATGGCCTGCTCTTATAATTATTAAAGCAAATGTATAAACCCTGGGTGACAGAAAACACAGTTCTACTGCTATTAAGAGACAATTTAATGTATGAAATCACATTAGCATGCTCAAAAGATGGCTTTCAATCATTCACATGAACATTACAGACCTGTTCTATGGAACTCCAAAGAGTGGATGGGTGATTTTTCAGGATAAACCTTTATGAGTACATTACTTGCACGTTGCAAGTAGAGCAGAACAGTTGTCTGCTGTCCTGAGACCATCAACTATACAAACTTCCTTCATAAACTAAGAAGGAAAGCTACTTATCTGATACAAAAATTTGGGACTAATGCCAATTTCCAGGTCTCATTACTTAATATTGCTTAGATGTTTCTCTCCCACTTCAGGAGCTGGGAGTCAGAGAGGAAAGGGAGGAAAGGGAGGTGGAGGAATTTTGTTCATGGGGCCCCTCACATACTTTGCAACAGATCTAGAGATGACTTACACTCACAGCTTCCTCTGCCTGGGAGAGATCAAATCAGTGACCAGGCTTGTACCCTAATGTCCAAACCTCTGGATACCTGGAGGGGAGACTACAGACACATGAAGTACAGACCTGTCTGAAAATATCTGGGTTTATTTGCCTGAAGTTTCCTCTGTAGAGCTTGTCTTTCTTCTGATACCTCTCTCACAACAGCAGTCACCTTCCTCAGTCCTTATTAAGAAGATTCGCTCCTTGAGGATGGACACTTTTAAATCTTCCTGCACTTCATCCTCATAGTTTAGAAAACTTCCCTGACATATTCCATCTTTCCTTTTGCTCTCCTGCCATACAGCTTCATGACTTTTCCAGTTGGTACAATAGCTACAGTTTTTGACAGAACTCTAGGGCTGATGTCTGCTTTTTGGAAATGTCCTTCCAAGTCCAGAAATATTAACAGCAGGAAAAACAGCTTCCAGTAGCATAGAATTTTGATCCTGAATTTGAGGATTACCCAGCAGTTGTATATTTTTACTAAAATGTTGCTTCTGTAAAAGTTACACATTTTCTTAGTTCAAGAGAACCTCCATCAGATTCATAGGAAGGTATCCAAAAGGTAAAGGTAGGAAAACAGAGACTTTCTATAATTGAACATATTTCATATTGTCTTTTGTATAAATGGTTTGCCTTTTTCATTATGGATTATTTAATGTCTGTCAAAAGTCAAGAGCCAGTTGTGCTGTAGCTGTATTTCTGACTAGCTGATAAATATGAAATCCAGTTTAATTTATGAGAGGACAGGTAAGTGCGAGACCTTGATACAGAAGATATATGAATGACCAAGGTCAAAAGCAGTAATAGACTTTTGTGTTTAGAGCTTAAATAATAACTCATAATCAGTAGAGATAGGAGAGGAAATGGAGGTCAAACACTGGTAGAAAGATTGAAGCAGCACGTGCAGATGTTATTCAAACTGACAAAGTAAATATTATTTCAGTGAATGGCATTCACTTTTCTTTTTTTTTTTTTTTTTTTGGCTCCCATATGTGATATGCAATAAAATGGTACCACCCTGAAGTGGAGCTACTTAGCTATTATGAAAAGAGAGGGAAAGGTGTCCATACACACAAAAATGGGAGGGAAATCTCATTTGTGTAGACAGGTGTGTGTGTACATATACTTCATTGGAAAATAATACCCAAGCTCAGTTTTCATTGTGGTATAAACACAGCTGTATTTCAACTTTCATTTTCTACTTGAATTATCATCTATACCTCCACCCAAAAAAAATAAAAATAATTTCCAAATAATTAAAACCGGAATCTGTCTGTCAGTGCTAAGGACTTGCATATTTTCATATTCTCAAAGCTTTGACTAATGAGTCCTTAGTTGAAAGAAATTTTTATTAGGAGGGGACCCCTGGGACTATCTCGCTCTGAAATTTTCTAGTGGTGTGAAATGGTATCGTTTAGAATTCAATTATGTTCATGAAAGAAGAGGTGCATGTCTTACTACAGAAAATGGAATTAAGAGTACTTATTAGAATTCTTTACCTTTTTTTTTCCTTGAGCCATACATTAAATAGAGATTCAGACTTGTAGGAAGTCATTCTGAAGCAGAAGTTAGTGTCCGTATCAAAATGGACATTTTTGATCCATAGCAACAGACAAGATCACAGGAGAAAGACAAAGCCTAAAGTCTAAGTGAAACAGGTTTATGAAAAGAACAAGCTAGAGAAACATAGAGAAAAAACTACCTTCATTCAGAAAAAAAACTATGGAAAGATAAAGGATTTCTGAAGTGTTGGCTGAGTTGTAGACAGATATGCACAAGGATGAAGTGGTGCCTGAAGTGGTGTTCTCTTACTCAAAGCAGGGCAGAGGAAAGAGAGGAATATGAACAAAAGTAGAATGAATATGCTCACCTGAACATATTACACAGGGACTACAAGTACTGGAAGATCATTTAAAAATATAAACCAAAAAATAAAATTGCAAGAATAGAGAATAGGACAATAGGGCTTACTAATAATCTGTATGTCATCCAGCTGTCTGGCTGATATTCCCATAGAGAATGTGCTCAACAAAATATTAATAAAGTGAACTTGGTCATTTATGCTTAAAAAACATAGGAAGAGAGAAAGTTTTAGAATTGATGTAATGTCAAAAGTTACTGTCTTTTCCTGGTATATTGCCTTTTACCTTCTGATTGAGACCTAGCACAAACATTAATTTCAAACACATAAATTGTATGTAACAAGTTCCAACAATAGAAAGAAAAACTGTGCTACTTTATGAATGGCAGTCTAGTTTCCTCAAATTCTTGGTCACATAATGCAAAAAAGCAATCCTACCCATTATTGACCTGAATTACAATGCACATAATCTCTTCAGTGTGCAAATCCATCTACAGGAAACATACAATCTCTTAACCAAAGATCAGAATAAGGAAATCAGTCAATCAAATATTAAATGAGAAGAAGGAGGTGAGTTATTTTGCCTGCATTCAGGGCTTTAGAAAAGCAGATGCCAATCGTATATCATCATTATGCAAGTCTGATAAAATTGGATTCAGCAGTATTTTTCTTGTATCCAACACAATAACAAGGTAAGATGAAAGTCTGACACAAATTTATTAAATTAGTAATATAATATCCTTCTTTGAGCTTAGTATATGGAGTGCATATAGACCAGTAGGACTTCTGAGATCTCTCACTGCTGATACTCTTTTAAATAAGAAAAATCAGAGCATACTAAAACTTGGACAAAAAGAAGCCCAGTTCAGACAAGCAGAGAACACTGATCCAACAAGCTGTGGTGGAACAGCTGATATCAAAATGAAATGCTTTGGTTCGTTTTGATGTCATCAGCTCTCAAAGCTGTCCTGGAGTTTATGAAAAGCAGCTTGTATAATCAGTGAGTATACACTGATTAGTGATGGATTCAAGTGTACAGAAATGTGCAGGCTACCAACAGTACCCACCAGAAATTAAAGATAAGATGTACAGACACGTACAAAATTATTTTAGTGATGACTTGTATGGAAGGGAATCAAGATGGTGTTCTGAAATGTACATGTAGTTCCTTTTGACTGCTCTCAAAATTATCCAAAACATCTTCAGGATACTCGCCAGAGGAAAAGTATTGTGTTATTTTTGACTAGCATATTTAAATAGTAAGTTCCTCTCCTAAATTGTGGAAGTGTGTATGGCTAAGGTGGAATGCAAAAATGTATTTCTTAAAAGAATGGAGAAAATCATCAATAAGAACATCACCAACTATACTGCCAGTGAAGTTAGAGAGAAAGAGAATAATAGAATAATTCTGCCTGACTCAGAAGTTTTTGGTCCTACTGCACCACTTGAAGCAAAGTCATCTTCAACAACTAATCAATCACATTTTTGGAGAGTAGAGCTCTCTGGGATAGCTCTATATCCAATGGCAAGAAAAAGAGAGTGAGAATGCAAAAGAGAGAGAGTATACTTCTTTTAGTCAAAACAGGGCTTGCTTTAATTTATTCTGACCTGTCCCTGAAAGGTGTTTGCAAACTAGTGAGTTTAGCCTCTTAATGACTAAAACTAATCTTTGTGAATATTTCTTCACAGTCACAATGTGTCAAGTACATCAGAAAAAAAAAAAAAAAAAGTAGTTCTCAAACTATTTGTTGTTCTTACCTCTGTAAAAAAACATTTTCTCCTGAAATAAAGCATTTGTTAAAAATAAAGATTAGTGACACATGGTTAATTTCGTGCCCTTAAACTCCAAACTGGAGATTATTCTAACATTCAAGTAAAGGCAATGAAAAGAAGTCTGTGGCCTCTCTTATTTTTGTAAGACTGCAACTTGACATCGGTGCCACGTGCCAGGAATGACAGAGGAGGTGGGTCAGGTGTAAAAAATAAACTAGTATGGATATTATAGGCTAGGATGCTGATGACAGTTACAGTTACAGCATTGCCAGTGGGATTTATGTTGGCAGTGATCCAGAAGCTGTAAAAATTCTTAAGGGCTACTAATGGAAATCACACAGCTGATTCCTTCCAAACAGAGGAACTCAGAAAACATAACCCTAAGAGCAGATTCAATTACTACTTTTAGTATCCCTTATTGCTGCACATTTCTTTCACATCTCTGGACAGCAATACTAATGTTGTTCCCCCTGAACCACACTCTGTGGAGCACCATTAAGCTTCTTGTCCCCTATGAATTTGCTGCCTTGCTCCCTGGCAGAGAGCAGAGCACACGGACGTGCCCACTGTACACACAGACACAGTGTGTTACAAGACTCTTCAAACAACGCTGGCAAAGTTTGTAACAAAGTTTTAGAGGAGGCATACGTTGTACTCAGATGGCAGCCCATAGATCTAACGCTACCCTCAAGTACACAAAGTGCATTTATAAATCTTCAGTCTTCAAATTAATTTCAGGCTGCGCTGCACGCTCTTGCGTCTACCAGTCTCTTATGTACCTGGGATTTAATTGTTTCTCTCTCTGATATAATGAATGCCAGAAAGTAACCCTGAAGCACTGATTTTGCATCATAAATCACAGTATCTTTTTAAAGGGGAAAGATAATTACAACAAAATAGCACTTCAAAACTGCTTGGATTTTACTTCTTGCCTTTGACAAATAGCAGAGAAAATAATTGCCTAAAGACAATGTACAACATCGATTTAGATGAGTTGTTATGCACACATAGTGTTTTCTGTGAAAACAACCTTCTTTCCAAAAACCAAAACAAAATGAAACAAAAAACCAAACCTGAGAACTCTTGAAGCTCTTGACAAATTAATTTATCCAGGGCAAAACACTGCACATTTGTTATTCCTTGTCTGTTTCTTAAAAGCCTGCGTGTCACATCTCTTCTGCCCTCTGTACATATATCTGTGTTGTAGTTTATTTTAAAGAATACTTCATTTTATCAGCTTGCTTTCTTGTTGCTCCTCGTATTTTTCATGAGAGTTCTCTTTCCTTGGCTTTTTTTTTTCCTCTGTAGCTCTTTTAGTTTTGATGAAAATGCAATAGGATGCCATGGTTATATGAACCGCTGTGTTCTGCTTATTTACTCTCTTTCTGGTGTGGAATTTGTCTTTACAGATTCTGCTGCTTTTGCTGAAAGCTGCTTGAGGTCATTTAAAGTTAAACTTGAATATACGATGATCTCTTGTAATTGCTGTCCCAGACAAAGCAACATTATTTGAATCATACAACAGCCATCAGATGGTACTAGACTTCTCATTGTGGAAAGCCAAGAAGTATTGTCTTGTTCTTATTTTAAAGGTGTATGAGGGAAACAGAGGCAAAGTTATCACTGTCCAAGCTTGCTATCTTGAAGATTGTTCAATCTAGTTTCTCTGTATAAGTTGCTCTTACTTTTGTATTTACTTCTGCTGTTATTTTTGAATTGCAGTGAAGACATACCCTGCATGATCTAGGCAAGGTGTTTTACCTCTTCTCTGCTGTTCTTCATCCCCAGTCCTTTATCTCCACCTTTTAGACCCCAGGTACAGTGCCCAAAACCTATTTCTCTGGACTAGCAGCTCTGTTAAAATCAGTAAGGTTTGTGTCTCCAAGAAGCCAGGGCAAACACTCTGCTTTGCAGTGTCAGGATTTACAAGAAAAAGTTGTTCAGCAGCTCACCTGGAACTGGCAGAGTGAGGCTGTACCTTAATCTGAAGGTCTACAGATACTACTGAAGTAGAAGTGACATAAAGGATGGAAATGGCATACAAAAAGCAGGTAAGGCAGCTCCACCTGCTACTTCCCTGGTCTGAGGGATCTAAACATGATTGTTCTCTTCCAAATGTTCTCTTTGCTTTCCTCCCCACTATAAGCTTCTCTTTGAGCTCTTTTGTGGATATGATCCTTAGCTGCAACCAACTCCTTTCATGCACATATCGAGCTTACCTGTTGAGTAACTATGAATTTATTTACAATTACAAAATTATCTCTTTAAAGGTACAACATTATTCCTTTTAAACTTCACCTGTAGTATTAAAAAATTACTGTCCTCTAGAAATTAGGGGAAAGAAAACCATTTAGAATTTATTATTATAAGATCTACCCAAAGCAAATTGTGATTATGCAAAATACCTCTGCTTGGAGCAACAGAAAATCAGATATATAAATTTCTGCTAAGTAATTTGGTGCTCTGCATAGGGGCAGGAATGTACTGCCATGGGTATCAATGAGAGAAGGGACTAAATTTTTTTTCTTTGGGGTTTGTTGGACAGAACAGAAAGAAAAAAAAATATGGAGGGCACCCCTAGGCAATTACACAGAATTGGGTAATTTACTGCAGGAGATGAGGCTTGGTTTGAAGACAAATGGTCACCAGAAGAGAATGCAGAGGGCAGGAAAGCGAGCTGATTAACCGTCTGTGGACAGTATTAAACAAAATAAATGTTGCAAAGAGTATCTGCAAAATCCATGAAGGGTTAGAAGCACCAAACTTCAAAACCCAACTGGCAATTTTTTTCCATTTGAGATTTCATTAATTTCTCTTGAATCTCCCTGTCATAGCCATGTTGTCAGTGTCCTACTGGAATCAATGCACAGAAGCGTAGCTTCTGTTATTAAAAAAAAAAAAGTAAATTGTTTATTGTCACTATTCTCACTAGAGGAGAATATTTCACTTACAGTGAAACACAGTTAGCTGATACTTTTCTTGATGACCTAAATAGTAAACGAAGTCCATTTTAGAAACTTTTGTTTTTTTAATGAAAGAGCAACAATGAAATGGAAGTGACAGCAATCAGAATACTAAATTCAGAAAGGAAATGAGAGCTTCCAAATAATCCGTAGATGCTGAAAGCAAAATTTATGTCCTTGGACTTAGTGCTGCAAAATTTATCATTGCTGAAGCACCATTTTGATGACATTTTGTAGCACAGCTTTTCATTAGCAGGATGTTTCTTTTCCTTTGCTTATTTATTAGTTGTGTGGTTTGGCAACAACTCTTGTAAAATAGTTCTCCAGAAGAAAGTCCCACATATTTTCTTTTTTTTTTTTTAATGTTGGAAGCAAACATAAATGAGGGTCTTTCTCCTTAGTTGTACAACTAATATTCCAAATAACAAATTAATTGACATATCAGTGGCCCCTCTTAGACTGGGTCCTAGGGAACCCCTCTGTAGCACTGGGCAGTTTCTGAGACTAAAAGCTCAGCAAGAGAATGACTTGCCTTAGACAAAGCTTCTTCCAGTCCCTATTCCATGGTTTATAACTGGAAGCACAGGGGGGCTTTATTCTCCCTCACAAAAAAAAAAAAAAAAAAATATATATATATATAAAGCAAAGCAAATACACAATGTCATGGTTGCATCTGTGACCACTCTCAAAAACACTGTAAAGTATTTAATTTTGTCTCACAAAGCTCTCTGGCCTTACGGTCACCATGACAACACATTTTGACAGGTTACCTTGATCAGTATAAATATGTCACTCATCTACTAATTATGTTTGTGGAAGCGATTTATTGAAATCAGGTTAGGCAGTAAATTAGAATTGAAAGTTGGTGTGGTACGAAGTGGACATTAACCAAGAATAAGATAGAATGCAAACATGTCTGAACTGCTCTTGGAGTCAAATTCTGGATCCAAACACTAATTTCACTTCTGTAAAGGACTGAAGAAGCATTCAGACTGAATATACTCAGGCCTTGGAGTTAAAATTTGAAATTCATGGATATAGGAGTTAAACTGTGATTCCTACAAGGTTAAGTGAAAATGTACTTCAAGTCACTTTCAGGAAAGCTTTACTCTGCTGAACACTGCTGCGGAGATTTCAGCAACAGTAACAAAGAGAACATTCATGCATGGCTGAAAATGTTTTAAGATTTACATGAATGATGTGAAAAAGTGGTTGAGAAGAGAAACACTTGAACCAAACATATCTAAATTCTGACCTTCTGAGAATAGCCAGACACCTTTGAGTTATGCCTGAATGATGCTGAAAGGAATAGAGAAGGTCCCCTCCTGCTCATATTGCAGAGTGTTCTTTGGCATTCTAGACTGTTACCATTAACTTCTCAGTCTCAAATAAGTTGGGCAGCAGCTTTTGATGTACTTTTAACATATATACGTGCACAGAATTATGCCAGTATCCAATTTAGGTACAATACAGACCACACCTTGATATGGATTTGGCTAAGCGGCCCTGACAGAGAACAAAGCAGCAGGAAACCATGAGAAGTGGCAGGAAAAAGTAGAGCTTCCTAGAAGAACAAATAGAAAAACAGATATATATTTACTTGCCTTGTTTAGATTCACTTGAAGACTAACTGAAATCAATGCTGAGTGTTTTCACTTGGCATACCATTCCATGCAAACCAAAAAAAAGTAGTTTCCTCATAAGTTTATACGCCAGAGCCAACAAATTGCTGCCCAGTCAATGTCACTTATTCCCTCCAAATTATGAAGTGCTAAAGAAAGCTGTCATTCTCCTCCATAACTTCTGCTAGCCCAAACCCCACAGTTACTAAACAAAGGACTCTCAACAAAACCACTTTTCCTTTTCTTCCTCTGTTGGTTTCAAAACAAATTTCTCTATCCCATTCCAGACAAACCCATTCTGACCCCAAATAAAATGTTCAGTTCTGTCCCCTGAATTCAGCAGTTCTCACCCAGTTCAGCCCGTCAGTTCTTCCAGCTCCCCATCGATCCTCACACAATTATATCCACATCTGCCAGTTCCCAAAGGAATCAGTATCCAAACCTCCCATCTGTGAAAACTTTGCTCATATAAGTAGTTCTATGCAGGAAGATAAAACTAGGATACCAGACATCAAGAAGTGAGACTGCAACGAACTTTAAAAATACATAAACTCTCAAATTACATCAGATCTTAATTGCATTTAGCATCATAAAAGCACGGCAAAGTTAGTCAACTAGAAGAAACAAGTCTCTATTAAGTACCAGGCAGTGTAAAAGAAACTTTTCAGACCTTCACAGAAATGTTAGAAAGGGTAGTATCTTGGAGGAAATAAAACCACAGACTTCCTACTGTTTAAGAACAAAGTATGACAATCATGAGCAGCACAGAAAATGTCACTGAGGTTCTACGTGGGAAGAGCCCTAAGTGTGTATCAATCAAGTCAATATCAGTGGGAAAATGGCTTCAAACTATCAGTGGCTAAAACCAACAAGGTATACTTAGAAACAAATGCTCACCTTGAAAATTTAATACAGAAAGGAAAAGGTTTAAGTAATCAGATTGCATGGTAAGTGATTCCCAGAAAGCTTTTCAGCCCATCCTGTGAGAACCTGCATGCTGCGGCACAGCTATGGCTCTTGCTGTCAGGGTGTATTCTCATGGAAATTTCTAACTGAATCACTCAGTGGGCACATTTACATGGCAAAAAGCTGTAGAAAAATCTCCCAAAGCCAGAGGAAAGTTATACTGCCAAAACTGTTAAGCCCTAAGTGGGTTTCCAAATAAAATTCAGTTGCTCTATTGGGTGCCACTTGAATGAGTCAACAATAAACTAAGGCACTAGTTAAAAAAGGCCTTTTTAATATGGAAAAGTATCTTTCAGTTTCTGAAACAGCAATCCCCTTGAGAACAAATTGAAAGGTGAGACTTGTGAAAGGCTTTGTCCAGTTTCAGCCCAGTGGCTTTCATATGTTTAGAGATGCATTCTACTGTTGCTGCATATCAAGTTTGCAGCTTTAGTGTGGTTTTCATCAGTTGCACAGAGCAAAAGAAACATTTCTTTGGACTTTAGACAGCTTTTTAACATTTTCCGTGTTGTGACTAACCTTCTAACATACAGGCCCATTCATGGACCACTTTCACTCCCTCTCTTGTTAACCTCATCTCACGCCTTTTCCCTGAGAAGTTCGTCCCTTTGAATACATGAAAAGTTCACAGAAGGTAAGTTTAAAATGAACTTCCTTCAGTGAAGGGCTGTTGTGGAGGTTGCAATTGATTTCATACAGCAACGGCCTTTGGAAGCCCACTATTATTTCATAATGATCCTCATTATTTGTTTTGATCTGTAGACTTCTCCAAGTGCTTTATATAATTAAGGTAAAAAAGACATATTTTTTTTCTAAAAGACAAACATCTTGGGCTTATGGTTAACATATTGTTGATGCTGACTTTATAAAACCAAAAAACAAACACAAGAACTATGGTAAGAAGCAGTATGCACAACCTTGTTTGCGATGAATGCTACAAGACACTGGAGTTGCAAATATATGCTGGGCTAAATCCTTCTCTAAAAATAACAGTAAATCTGTTATGAATCTTGAAAATTATGTAAATCTGACATGAATCTTGAATCTTAAGGAATTCAGTTAGTTAAACTCACAAAAATATTCCAGAATATGATTTGAACATTATTAAACAATTGTTAAGGAATTGGACCTCCTGCCTTTCACGTCTAACAGATATATTATGTAAGAATATTTTCTCTTTGGCTACTTGAATAGTAAGAGCTTTTAATATCTTATAAAGAACTACCAGCTGCTACAACCTCACATGAACAACTCTCTTGGTTTGCTGAAATTACA
Source organism: Lophotriccus pileatus (assembly GCA_035583135.1). Classification (NCBI taxonomy): domain Eukaryota; kingdom Metazoa; phylum Chordata; class Aves; order Passeriformes; family Tyrannidae; genus Lophotriccus; species Lophotriccus pileatus. The sequence continues at coordinate 9,763,259 of JAWWES010000001.1, read as the reverse complement.
CCTTAAAGGCCACAAACACAGAGTTTCATTGTGTCCTTGCCCACGTGATACTGTGCTTCTCTCTATGATGTTTCATGTGCACCACGATATTATTTCAAATGTGTTAACCAGGCTGCCTATTTGTCATGCTTTATTAAGATAACAAAGTAGTATTTGGAGGGATGGCTCCTAAGAGATGCAAGATGTAGCCATACTTGAAGCCAAATCCGATGTTTGACAAGGGGGCAATATTTGTGATGAATGCACATTCCAACCTCTCATATCATGACAAGTGTCAAAATCTCTAATTTCCTATTAATTAGAAAGGTTACTATGCAACATCACCATATTTTCTACTTAAATGTATATATATTTAAATGATTATTTACAACCTTTTCTTTCCATCTATAAAAGAATATTTTCCACTCATTACAGTTGTGCAACTGGCCTTACATTCTGCCTAATACCCTATTTGATTACAATTTGGTTCTTTAGAGTCCTTTGTTTTCTGTTTAAATGCTTTGTTGCTACTTAAATTTTCCATTTACAGAACGTAAAGTCTGGCAAACAACACCAAGAATAAACACATACGGAATACACGAATAGAGCCGCATCCATCATCCTTTCAAGCACAAATAAAATCCCCTGCCAAATCTTCTCTACACTCATAGCAACAGTTGAAAAAAAAAAACCCCACCCATCCACCATGAAAAGAATTTCTCATGCAGATTATTTCCCAGTCAAACAGGGTAGGTGGATAATAGCACTGAAAACAGGGAGTGAAAAAGGGACTAAGTTTTAAATAGCATAAATGATAGCAGCATATAGACAATGTAGCTTTAATCAGTCAGCCAGCACTAGACAATTTTAAAACCTGGCAGTTAGCAGCATTTCTCTTAGCTTGTGGTATTTGAAGGACATTGATATACACATCAAACAGAATTCAGGACATTGTGGAAGTGCCAGCTGAAGCTTTATGTGTAAGCTAAAGTTGGAATTCAATCCCTTTATCATACACAGACATACAGACTCTCTCCTACCAACCTTCCACTCATTTTGAATGAATCACAATTTTTCCAAGGATTTACTGATAAACATGTTCATTAAAAGTTAGTCTCTAAACCAAGAAGTGTCACACACTCCAGATGACAGATTTAGCATAGGTCAAATTATATACTAATCTTGCAATGCTCCTGTTGTTTTATTATTCATTAAATTATAAAATGCTCAATTTCTTTAAGTAGTCATGTTAAAAACAACAAAAAAAATAATTCTTTTTTTCCACAAAAGAAGGGTATGAACAAATATAGATTCCTGAATATTGACCTTTATTTTCTTGTCATACACCTGTTTTAGCCTTTCCATCACTTTCTCCATTTTCCTTCCAGAAATGTGCATGTATGAGCATATGTGCATGTGCCCAAATAACACCTTTCCTCTGCTTTTTGTGGCCACACTACCTCACTTGAAACTATTTCAGCCCAAATCCTTCTATCTACCTGTAGTGTGGCCCTCACTGAGGTGATCATATTTTGCCATAATTTTTAATAGCTAGAAGCTCACCAATCAGCAAAAGTGGTTGTGTAATCTCCCCTGCAGGACAGAATCACAAAGGCTGTCTCCTAGTGATCTCAGGTAAAATAGCAAAACTGGATGTCCTTCTAAAATAAACTCCTGAAAGCAAGTTGGCAAGATCAGTTGTATTGTTGAAAATGGAAGACGACAACCATTCGGAAAGATATTTCTTTGTGTACAACCTGTAAACAAACATTGCCTTGCTGAAGAGAAAACTGTTGGTTAGAGGACAACAGGGGAAGACTTAATATATCTGTTCAGGTGGTTTTGTCGACCTGTTTTCACATGCTTATGATGAAATGACGTGTTTCTCCTTGCATGGGAATTGCAGGATATCTTTCTGCAGGCATACATGCTAATGACAAAAAAATGGAAGTCCTAGAAAATGAAGCAAGACTCCTTAGCACAAGCACCAAATCTGCCAGGTGTACCTTAAATCATCATATGCAGTCTTTATAGAGAAGCAAAGCTGTTATATACCAAAAATTATAACCTAACCCAGTTTCTTCTCATTTCATTTTTTTTACATTTGAAATATCCGTAAATATCTTAATGGTTTTTTAATACTACCTGAGAGTAAAGAGTGGTCAAAAAATGTACTGTACAAACTTCTAGGAAGAAAGGTAAGAAAGATTTGGAAACAGACTTATAATGAATGCTTTAAAGATGAAAGATAAATACTTCTGGCTAAGTTCTGAATACTTCAGCTGCCATAAAAGGGAACAATACACCTCTGGCAAATATGCTGGGGAAAATGTGACTAATCAAAAGGGTTTACCTCTGGAAATAAATTTAGGATGTTGCAGTGCTTTGAAGATAAGAAATCCCCTCACAGCTGCAGGTACTGGTGCAGATCCATGGTGGGGGGACTTGCAGCCCAAGATGTGTGGGGGGGAATAGTGTCTCCTGCCAAAGTGTGGAGAGGGTGGAGGCTGGTCCTGCTGGTACCAGGCTCTGGGATGGAATTCCCCTTCGCAGGCACAGGCCAGTACCCCTCCTGCAAGGACAACTGGCAGACAACACCTACTTCTAGGAAAACACTCTACAAGATCCAGCATACTAAGAGTCTTTTTTTTTATTATTAATATATTTAATGAGTCTTTCATGACTCTTTTAAGCAGCCACAGGATTTCAGTCAGGACTGGAGAGCAGGGTTTTTAATATGTACCTAAAACTTCACTCCTTTCCCAAAGGTGGCAGCTGTTACCATCACAGTCAAGTGCCACAGGTGCTTCAGCAAATACAAAGCTGTCTAAAGTCTTTTGTCTTTTGAAAAGGAGGTATAAATATCTGAGTTTATTTCTGTCCTTTACCTTAGGCACCTGTTTTTGTAGCTGTTTGTACCATCAAGCAGTATATAACTGGTGAAAAGCTAAGGAATCATTTGGATGGAAGGCACAATACAATTGTTAGAAATTATTGTCTTTGTTCCCCAAATGTCACATAATCAATGAGAGGAGAAATTGTGTCTTTGAGAAATATTACTGCTTCGAAAAGATCAAGGCTGATGAAAGAGAATAGCTGAACAACGTCCTAGCTGTCCTAAATATTTTTTAACTTCCTGAGACAATGATTCTTGAATGTATTCTATGAATACATTTTTCTTACACATCTCAACAGACAGACTGGAAGGGAAGAGGAAGGGAAAGGGGAAGGGATCAATTCATTCCTGGTATCAAAACATAACATTTTATACTGACTGCAGTACTTGGAAACCCAATGTATGTTAAAATAAAAAATGAAATTTTCTGAGAAGTGAGAAGTTTATGATCTTTGTTGACTCCTGAGTGATGCTTGAGTTGTCAGTGCAAAACTGATGTTAGTTCCTGTACAGTAAACTGGTGTGCTTGATACTCCATTGAAACTACTCAATTTTTCAGTTGGTCAGTGTTTACCCTACAGCAAATGTGAGGAGTAAGTTATCTTACTTGTTTGTTTGGGATAGTTGCATGCACACAGTTATTTCAAAGTAACAGAATCTGTAATTTGTTTATCCTGTTCAGAGTATTTTGGAATAGTTTTGCTCATTTGTTTGGTTGAGATCACTCAGAAAGAGTGATCTAAAGAAATTCAGTACATTTACTGTGGCTTTGATAAATCATATTAATCTTGAAGTATTCACTGATAACATAAAATATTTATTTAAACTGAGCTTCATTTAGTTTAGTTCACTTCTAAGATAAGATCAGATTGAAAACCATATAGAAATTGTTTCACTTACATAAACCAAGACAAAGATCAGATGAAGTAGTAACTCTGAAGCAAAACACTTTATAACTATATAATTTTGTCTCTTTAATTCTTATTTAATCTCAGAAACCTTTAAGACTTCTCCTCAAGTATCTTTACCTTCAGATCACTAGAACATTTATTTGATTACTGTATAACTAGAGGCAGCCAATAATGCTGGATAAAAGCTGTTTGCCCTGGATAAACAGGACAATAACTGCTGTGCTCCTTCCATCCTTCAAAGGAATGACTTTCCTGTAGGAGAGTCAAACTTACATTCACCAGCAACACAATCAATATTTGAAAATTTGCCAGTCTTGTAATATCAGGTTTGCTTAGGGCAAAGCAGAAACATCCAAAGTCTGCAGCAGAAATGTGTAGATCATCCTCTAGCCTCTAAGAAAGCTATTGTGTTAACTACCTTAGGTCACCTGGTGACCAATTAACTGGTTTTAGAAATGTCTCATGAAAAAATCCTCATCATGGAACATTTTGAAATATTTGCTTCTAGAACCTTTTTCTCTGCAAAATATAAATCTCACTGAAGAACAGACAAACTTAAAGAGTGGCTTTGGAACACAGTTAAATGATACTGTGGAGGGTAGGTGACAAGGCATTAGTAGAGATTATCAGTATTTCAATGTAAACTGCTCTCATCCAGCACAAGTAGCTGTAGGGACAGAGCCCAAATTTTGGAAAACACACAAAGGTATGGACAGACACATAGAGTCATGGATACACATGTCCATGTATGAAGGAACACAAACACATGTGCCCATGTTTGCATGACCAAAAATGCACAGACACTCACATGCATAGGTGCACAAACACAAATCCCATCCAGAAAGGCAACAGATTTTCTGGACCTACCACATTAGACTTCTGAACAAATTTTAGTTGGCCTAAAATCTCAGAACAGTGGAAAAAACTATGGTTTATTTTGTATACCAATAAATAATATAAACCAAATCAAACAAAACAAAAATCCAACCAATCAAAACAAACAAAAACCAGGGGAAAAAACCAAACCAGAAATAAAATGAAAATTACAGAATGAGAGACGTGTTCTTCCCATTTCTGTACTATTTCTAATGGCTGTCCCAAGAGAACTGTGTTCCATAGGGATCTCTGTGCATGTGTCAGCCTGCACAATTCCTTCCTTTAGCACTCTTCCTTTTAGTATCAAAAAGAATTATTTGCTTTGCCTTTGGCTATGGTTTCTGTTCTCAGAGGAAAACTGAATCTCATTCCAAATCTACTGCTCAACACACAGATCAATAAATGTGATGTGGCCAGTGACACTGATATGGAGGGGCTGAAGGAGCCCAGCCAGAGATGCAGCAGAAATGGGGAAACTGTGGCAGGACTGGGGAAACTGTGGAAAAAATGGGAAAATGTGTCAGGACACAGCTGGCACCACGGGGTGAGTTGCAGTGTTTGGACAGACATCACTGTCCTTGCAATCAGTTCTGACCTTTCCTAGGGAAAAGACAGAGCACTAGAGGGAAGCAGATCCTGGGTTTGATCCATGGCATTACCTTGACCTAAACTGTCCAGCTTTCACAGGGACAGCAGACAAGATTAAATACTAGAGAAAAATTAATAAAATCCCTAGTTTAATTGGCAGCTACTACCGATATTAAATAGATCCTCTTAAAGAATAGCATTTCTGAATCGCTAAGGTTGAAATGTAATTGAAAATGTGCTTATGAGAAACATTTTTTGCAAAGCCTGTGAAACTGTGAGGATTAGGTTGAAGTATCCGATGTGATCAATATCTTGCAATCGCATTAAGGCCTCGGGCAACAGGGACCCTCATTCCTCCCCATTTTCTGTTTTCTGTTTCTAGGCACCATCACAGGCAATCAGACATGAACAGAAAATGAATTTGCTACAAGCTGGTAGCATTGTAAGTGGCTTTGATATAAGTGGAACAAGGGTCGGTAACTTCTAAGCTCCAGTAGCCTGATAAGAATATTAAGTTTACCATTTATCCCCAGTGAGTGCTTGATTAGCCATATAGTGCTCTGCTGACAGAGTTCACTAAAAATACATTATGCTAATAACACTTGAGTGCCAGCAAAACTGGGGAAACCCAAGTCTTAACACAAAGAATGAGTCATTGTGGTATTTACCTGGCAGACACAGTTACAGGCAGAAATATGGGGGGGAGAAAAAAAGACATCTTAGTCCTGTTTGCAAAGACATGGACAGAAACAGAGGTGACTTCTCAAAGAACATTAGGATTAGAATAAATAAAAAGAAACACCCTGTGCTGTCAAGCTGGCGTGTGGAAAATAAAAATTTCTTAGCTTTTCAGAGCAGGCAGCTGCTAGTGGAGACAAGTCTCTTACATGTATTTATCTTTGTCTGAGCTATGTCATATGGCTATTCGCTGGTGCCTGTTTCTGCCTGGTTTAACACCTGCGGTGTTTCCTCCTTGCTCTGTGCTCAGACCACAGCTGGCATTCCCATTGCCATCCCAGAACTCCCTCCTGGTCCCAGCCCACTTCCATCACCCCCTCACCTGACCTCCTGCTGACGAAGCTCTCTTCTAAGGGAAGGATCTGTAGGCTGACACTCTTTCTCAGCTTCAGCTACAGGTGTTGCATATCCCAGCAACCATCCAAACCATCCCACGGGTGTAGGAGACAGTTGGGTGGGGATGTCCTTTGCTGCTTCAGATTAACTCACTGAATCTGCTTCTCCCAGACACTGAACACCCCGGTCCCCCTCACAGTTATCCTGTCCTCTGCTGCAATTAGCACCCTAATTAGCACACCTAGCAGGGCTCTGGGCTCTATACAGAAGCCAGACCCATTCTGTGGCCCATGGTCTGCCAGCTACTTCATAGGAAAATTGGGGCACAGTCCTTGGCCATGACTCACAGCAAGGACAAGCAATCATTCCACAGGCCTACAACTGAGACTTCTGCAAAACAGGGTTAAGCTTGGAAAAAAAAGAGTCATGATTAGTCTGGTCATTAGAGCTGGTCAACTTTTTTTCCTGCAAATCTTTTACTAGCCAAAAATGCTCTTTAAGCCCAGCCAAAATTAAGTCAAATTTGCCAAAGTTTCAAAAAACAAAATTATGTTTCAAAAGGCAATAGAATGTCTCCTCAATTTCAAAAACAATTGAGTGTTTTTATATATTTTAGAGGTGCTGTAAAAATATTTTCAAGAGTTGACAAAAGTTACAACCAAAGTGTTTTCTTTAGAATGTGTAAAATGTTTAAGTGCACCTGAGACATGCCTTTATTTTTAATGCTTGATTTTACACAGAAAGTGGAAGAATAAAAAATAACCTGGGACACTACTAACTTTAAAAAATATTGAGTGAGCCAAACAGGGAGCCAAAATCCTCAACTACTCACAGTCAACTATTACAAGCCACCAAACTGTTTAAATGCAAAGGTACAGAAGAGCTAAGTAATCTGATCTATTGTAGCTGCTTGTACATGAAGCAGTAATGTGAGAAAGGTCCAGGCAATGGAGAAACACAAGCACTTCCATGCCCCAATTTGTCTCATGCTAATGTAAGTGCCTAAAATAGGTCAGATAAATCACGCCTTAAAAATGCCCATTTCTTTTCACTGACTAGAGGGGAAACACTTGACTAGTGCTGCTGTAGCATTCTACCCTATTAAAGTCAACACGGGGGTGAGATGAGTTTCTGTATTTTAATAATTCACAAAAAAAAAGAAAAAAAAAAAAGTGAAAGTCCTAAAACAGGAGGCCAGAAGATGGAACAACTGGAACAAATGGATGGCATATAAATTCTTTTTGCTTACTCTGGCATTCAACATTTCATGATCTATTTGGTCTCCCATGTTTTCCCTCCTTTCTTACCTTTTCTCCCATTTAACCTTCTTGTCTTCCTTTTTTATCCATGCCTCTTCCATCTTCCATTCTTGAAACCTCACAGCTTGATAGCTGTTTTCTAGAATCTGCTGTTGACAGTGTCCACCTGTTTCTCTCATCTGCTGGCTATCTTTCATCACCACTGGGAATGGAAAGAGAACACTTTAAAAGCCATGAGCATTATGGGAATTGCCCCAACCTGGCAAACTGTATCCTCAGTAGGAAATGACATTAGAGGTGGCTCCAAGCAAGGATTGCTCTGGTTTTTTCAGACTTTAACCTTGAAATGCCACTTTCATTACCCTCCATTTTAAAATTTATTTTCTGGACTCATACCTCCCTTTGAAGTATTGTTATGAAACCAAGTATTCCCGGAACCCTAACCTCATTTTGTGTCTTGCCCTTCAAGGGGACCTACTGTGAATTCCAGATGCAATATTTTATGTTTTACATTCATCTGGTTCCTTTACAAGCAAGATATCAGAGTCCTTAGTGGAGTCTTAGAAGATTTTTCACTTGGTCCAAATCCAGCCAATGATTTCACTGTTGATTTCCAAGTTAACAGGACAGTGAGCAAATTAGAAAAACATAACCCCCATACCTAAGCAGAAAAGAGTTTTGTGTGGAGTTAGTAACAAATTTAACATTCCTTTGGCATTATATATGTATATGTACATTTATATATATACATGCACTGCCTTTATCTCCTAAATTTCATTTCAATTTCAGCTAGAGCTTTTTGATTGTGCCAACTACACCCTACAAAAATACAGTAAGGATCACAACAAAAAAATGAAAGGCAATCGGTATTATTTCTAGTTGTAAAAAATCATATATTTGACTACACTTCTGAAGAAAGAGAGCAAAGCCTGTACCACCCCACTCCATAAAAGCAGTTTACAGGCGCCAGACAACTAAATAAAAAAATATCATTCCAAAGCAACTCACCATGCTCCTGGATGACTGAACTGCTGATCACGTTGTCTGGCTGTATGGAAAGTTAATGCAAGCTGAAAGTTTTCAATTTATAGCAAATAGTGTACTTAAGCAGCAGAAAATTATATACTTACTGTTCCACTCCAACTGTGTGTGATATATGAACTCCAGTGGAAAAAGAGAAATAAAACCAGGTGGTAAATAATCAAATTATTCTCTTCATTAGCCTTGGTATATATTCTACAGTTTTGGAAGCAATGAGAAACCACATGCAATGCTAGTGCCTTTTGTTTTCTACTGTCCTTTACTTTTTGCCATTTATATTGCCAATATTTCCCCTCTTTCCTTATTGTTCCTTTTTTCTTCCTCTTCTGGGATTCTGAAATTGTTATTCATCAAATTTACTATCCTGGTAAGCCTACAGAGACTTCAATAGATACTAAACATGAAGCAAAATAAAGACGTTGCAGAATGAGGTTTTACGAAAGCAAACCATGATTCTACCTTCAGGTTTACATCTAAAGATCCTTTTATGGAAACTGGGGACTTTGGCCCCTTTTTTGATTATTTAAAATCTCTTATCTTCTGTCCCTTTCATATTCTATGCTGTGCTCTTGGCAATAACAGTGAGCCATGTTAGACTCAGAAGCTGTAATTAGTATCTGTTCATACAAATGTTCGGGCCTGGTTTTTCTCATTACTCAAACTCCATACAGAAGACATGTTAGAGAAGCATAAATTGTTTCCCTACTGCACTTCTAATTAACACTTCCATTAGTGTTCCACAGGCAGAGAGCATGGAACATACTGAAAGAAAATGCTGTTTACAGAAACGGTACAGAAACGGTGATAAAATGTATACAAATATGTCCTGCAAAGTGCAATCAAGCCAGCTTGTGTGACATGTGGATGTGTTTCTCTGTATGAAGGCACAAACAGGTGTGCTACAGTCACATGCAAGACTAATTTGTTCATTAACATTAAAAAAAAAAAAAGCCCTAGATGAATAACAGTCCATTAATTTTTATAATTACTTCTGGCATGCCCACATCATTGCTCAGTTTAGTTTTTGAAGCCCTTGGTAGATTCAAATTGGCTCCTTGTCATGATCATACTGGATACTTGAGTTGCTTTCCACTGGCTAGTATATTGGAAATTTGAATTAACCTTAAATCAAGATAAAAATCAACAGTTCAGCTTTTTTTTTTTTTTTGCCCATCTTTAAAGGCAGAAAGGATTATCAAATTACTTGCTAGGCATCATAAATAGCTCTGGATTTCTAGAAGAATTGATTTATGCCTTTGAAAAAAACCGTGCATAATCTTTTCAATTTTGCATATGATCAATACAAAACCAAGTGGAAAAAACCTCCAAGCAGCTGTAACTGAATTTCACCTCCAGAAATCCCATTGTGAGACTCAGGAGAGTCGGTCCACAAGGAAAGAGATTAAACAAATAGTCTTGCGACCTAAAGTGCCATGAGATTCGCAGTGTGAGAGTAAGTTTGAAAGCCTGACAATTAGCTGCAACTCAGGGTTGGTGATAGGGGGACGTTGCTTTTGTTTTTAATTACATTTTATTGAACTACCAAATGATAAGCATCAAAAGACAAGATTGTCTTGGATCATCAAAGATGGGGTGGGGGAGGTTGTTTGTTCTGTGAATTCAGGCAAACCAAAAGAGCTTTTTCCTATGCTTACCTGAGTAATTAATGAAAGACCAAATTGCTTTTGAGCCAGCAGGCTGCAGTTAATTGGAGTTATGTGCATTGAGTGAACTTAGTGATTTGGCTTAAAAAGGATTTACAGTGTAGGTGACAACCCTTTTCAGGGAAACATGGAAGCAAAGGCGGGATTTAGAAGACAGCTTCCAGATGATGTAATTTCTGTGGAGAGCTTTCTCTTTCAGTTAAGGTTTGAAAGTGGAAAAAGTACTGGGTAAACTGAGCAAAATGCTTGGAAAAAGTTTAGTTAAATAATAAGTTTAAAAAGTGGAATACAGATATTCAACCTATTTCTAAAATCTTTTTAACTGGCAAGATCAGTGACTTCAGAGAAGATTGTCAATTTACCCTAAGGAAAATTATGTTTGTAGGAACAGACATGTTCTAGTTTCTAAAGTTATTACCGTCTCTGTTTCTCTAACATATCTCACTAAGGACTGGAGACATACTGTGATGCTCTTTATCAGATGTAGTAGCATCTAATAATCTACTATTATTATCAAATAATAATAAGACAATTTGCCTTTAAGTACATGACTCAAATTGTCAAGAATTATCAGCATTGGTAATTCTTTTCAGTAGAAATGTGGATGAGCTGTACAGGTATTTCCACATACTTTTGAGCATAAACTGTAATCAAAGTAATATGTGAAACATCATTGTCATCGCTGGGTTGGGGACCAGGTCTGGATGCCTTTACCCTGAGCCCTCCTACTGGAATATGTGCAAGACTTTCTAGGAGGTAGTAAGATATTTCAGCAGTTTTATTTTTAGACTATCTGTTGGGACTAAAATGGTGCAGTGCATAGAAAACTTCTTCCAGCCTCAAGTGCTGTGGCTGTCTGCAATGGCTGAAGTATAATCTATGTTTAAGTTGCTGTGGGCTAGTTTCCCAGTTGCTTCCCTTCTAATTTGGTAAACTTTAGAGATCCATTACATTTTAATACCCAGTTCATGAATTAATAGAAAAAGCTGGCATTTTCATGGGACTATAACTGTTTTTACCAGTATATCAGTTTTGTTGTGTACTATATTATTATTTACAAAGCAGGTTCAAAAATTACATTTGCAAAAAAGATTTAATTCAACAATTTATTGTATTGGGATTTTTTTATTATTTAGAACTAATATATGGTATTATTATTCCTGTGAATATATTGTTTCCCAATATAACACTTCTGCATAATCTGTTGAATGCAGGTTTCTGAATTAATGCAAGAAAATACATACACAAAGGAATTTTTCACTTTTCATGATCCAAAATCAGTATTAAAAGCAATTACAAATGAGGGGAGGGGAGGAGATGAGAGGACAGGAGAAGAGAGGACAGGAAGACACAACACATGGATGATTAATTCTAGGCATAGAATCCAGCTAACAGTCTCCTTTTCTTATATGGCTTGCATAGGCCTGTGTAGATAATTCAGATGTCATAATGCCAAGTCACATAATAAATAAAGTCCCAGTTATACTCATCACCTCATATTTTGGCCAATGCAACATTTGGTCTCACTACATCCTATGGGATCATTTGCATGTGAAACAAGCCAGAAAGTTTTGCAAAGGAGAAATTGTTCCTGGGGTGAAAGATATACAGAGCCTCAGATATGTGCCAAGCCCAGAGTTCCTTTAAAGGCATAACAATATGAGAAGTTACTGTTAAAGTTATTTGAGGATAAATTATGTTTGTTGCTGCCTGATTTGTAGCATAGAAACAAGAGACACAAGGGATTTCTCTCACACACACCTAAAGATCCCAGGACATAATTTTGATGCATAACTCCATAGGAAGCAAATGATGCTTCCTCAGTTATATCTAGGAAGGGAAAACACATGAAAAAGACCTTTTCAGTTCACTAGACAGTACAAGTGTAAGGAATTCTGTGTATTTTCTGCACATTGAAAAAGAAACCAACAGGAAACACATCTGTTCATTGCATTAACAAGCTGCTGGTAGCAGTGGGGTTGATCCCTAAGAACTGCATTACACTGGAGGACTGGAAAGCAACCTGCTAGCTGATGGAATTTCCAACCACATATTGGGCATGAAGGACATTCCTCTCCCTATCATGAGGAATCTCACCAAGGGCAGTGTCCAGGACTCACCAGGTACCAGGGGCCAACTTAATCCAGCCACCTCAAATATCCTGAAGCATTCTTTGGATGCTGTTCCCTTGTCCTCCAAATCCTGAAATATTTGAGGGACAAACAAGGAGACAATGCAAGAATGACAACCAACATACTGATAGCACTGTTGTCAGGGTAGGATTCAAGTCCCTGCCCCATCAGAGATAACTGGTTTTTAAAATGTACAAAGGATTCAGTAAGACAGATCAGCAAACACCATACACTGTTGAAGAATGTGCTTGAGTAACTGCAAAAATAATTTACAGGTAATTTCTATAATCAATGAACTACTGGCTAAAAAGAAAAGACCACACTCACCTCAGCTTGCTTTCTACAGATTTGGAATTGGTTTGACACTGCTTTCTGAATCAATTCAAGTGACCCACACAAAGAAATGTCTACATTTACAACGCTTCAGCTAGAAAGGGATCAATACCTCCCTCTGCTTCCCTTTATATTTGCAAGTATACGTCTCCAAATTTTTCCAATGACAAAAGCTGTTTCTAAATCCCTCACATCAAGGATATTCAATTTTTATTTTTATTTTTTGACCATATAACTGAGTTTCATGAAATCTAATGGAATGTAGAGGAAGAATGTTCATTCTCAGAAGCAAATTCTCAAATAACTTTTGATGTGTTATTATGGTGCTCTATACACAAAGTTCTAACAAACCAAATATTTAAAACCATTAAAATTTCTCATTTTTAATGAGAATTTTTAAAATTAAGTCAGTGCATTCAAAGGAGGCTGCAAGGAGAGGAAAGCAGCCTGAAGCCCAAAGCTAGGAATCTACTAATTAAGATATGCAA
>JAWWES010000001.1:9699770-9725155 GCA_035583135.1 Lophotriccus pileatus | reverse complement strand
GTCTTGTTAACATCTCCGTGCCCCTTCCTCTAGTGCCCGCAGCAGTCCCTCAGCACATTTCTTCAAATTTGGTTTCGCCGAACTTTTCTTCTTTCTTCCTCCAGTAATTATATGCGGCAGCCGGTCCACCCCCGACAGGAAGGCTTCCCCTGTTAGAGAAGTATTGTGAAGAAATATATATGTAATTGGCCAAACCAGAAAAAGTTTTCATTATAGAGCATAAGAAGTTCTAAGAAAACATTTTCATCACCCTTTGTCATATAGAAGAATACAAGAAAGCTGATGACCCAGGACTTGGTGCTATTGCTTATTGTCATTGAAACAGTGGCTGTTTTGCTGCTATGCTAAGATTTTGCCTTCTTGTTCCAGCAGTTGCCTTTAACAGCAGGATTTAATGACTACAAAAGCCAAATGATTTACCAAAGAACTGGCCTTGGTCCCCTTGCCACTTTCCTGGAGCTAAGATGGGAAAGGTCTCATAGCCTCAAGAGTGACTCAATTGCCAATACAGGGGACAGAGCCTCTCTGCCTTCCCTGGCAGAGAGAAATTATACACCACCTTCCCCTGTACTGCTATCCAACACAAATATCCAGAAGCTCATTATTAACCACATTAAATGTGTTAAGTACCACACATTTTCCTCAGCTTTGTATTATGTACACTGTGCTAAATTGAAACAATTTTTTTTATAGTCTGTAGTCCCATTTTCTGACTTAAATTCTGTCATTTTTTTGCTTTGTTGCAACATGATCCCTCCCAGTAAAGAGGGCTTCAGCCTTTTTTAAAGAGAGTGAAATGCTATGTGCTTTCATAAATAGAAGTGCTTCAATTATTCTTTGGATCTTTGCACCTCTGTAACACCATGGACTTTCATTTAGCAGACCATCTCCATATGAAAACATATCATTTGGCAACCTTGATGCAGACTTTTCTTCTGTTTATGTGAAATATGTAGCCATTTCACCTACGTATTTTAACCCAGACTCTACATTCCTTACCATCACTCTTTGGTTCGCAAGCTTAAAAAACCCTCTCTTTAGATCTATTTCCCTGCTGTCATATTTTCCTTTAGATATATTCTGAAGAAAACTTCTTTTTGTGAATTGAAAAATGTCATCGCATGCTTTGTACTGTCTAATTTTTCATCTTATTAATACCAATAATATAATGTATTTGAACACTGCAATATTTTCATAAGATTCATTGGGGGTCTACCTTTTTCCAGCACTACTCTAATGTTCAGATAATGAAGCATGGGGGCTGAAATAGATAGCCTGCTGACCACCTGAACCCAGAAAGATTAAAATGTATGATTCAAAGCCGTTTGAGGGATATACCTTCTGGAAGAAAGATTCCTGTAGTGCTCTATCATTAACATCTAGACACTTCATACTGGAAAACTCTGAGGAAAGTAGAAATTCAATTGCTTCAATAGCCAAAAATACACATCCAGGCAAAATGCTAGGGACAGGAATAAGGGTTATTGAGCTGCATTTATGTTATCAGTTAAGCTATTTCAAGACATTTCTTTCTCTTCTGTAAAGACTAAACATTTAGTTAGCTCGAAACTAAACATGTAACTGAAGAAAAATACCGCCTCTGGTATTTCTCGTAAAGGAGGCAGAAAATGGCACCAGCAAATATCAAGCAAAGAGAACAAATGTAATATGCTAATAATAAAGCTTCCCATGAAATTTTAGCCTCTGGAAATTAGGTACCAAGAAAAAGGTATAATTAATAAATTGGAATACATGTGGCAGTAAGATCAAACGTAGAGTAAATACACTATTATCAGAAATTGCTTCTTGCAAATATACATTTGATGGACAGAGAACTGGAGGGGATTTTAAAAATTTCAAAATGCAGGCTTTATGAGGGCTATTAAGTAGGTAGAAAGCATAAAAGATTCAACAACAGTCATTTTTGCCAAAATTGTCTATACTAATAAATGTTTTCAAAAACCTCAAATGTAGAAAATTTCGTTCATGTCTACTTCAAAATAGCTGTGGTCAATGAATATGGAGGCAATAGCTTTCCTTCGACTTCTTCTAGACTCCTAAAAGTTAAAGTCTGTGGCTGGTATCACAGCCCAGGTATTTTCTACAGACTGTTGGAAGAGATATCCAGTCTCTTCTTACAGTCAAAGCCAAAAATACTCTTGGCTCTTGGTCAAACGGCTTACTGACTTTGCTGAGGTTGAGGTTTGAATGACTTTTCAAAATAAAATTTACAGACAGTTGAGCAAGAGCTTCACCTGCACTACTTAAAAGGATATATTTAACTATCAAAAAAAAAGTTATTTTATTCCAAATGTAGCTGTTCTTTGTTATATTTATTATGCTTTGTATCTCCTAGTCTTCTCTCATCAAACACGCTGTGATTGCAAAGTGTAATCTTTCTGGCTTACTCCATCATTGTTAAATCCAGATGTATTACACAAACTCTCCGCTGAGGACCATTTATCGTACCTGGAAGCCCTGAGAATTTGCTTCTGCATGGAATACTGCTGCCAAGTCAGAGTCATCTGCACTTCAGAGGAATATAAAGTGGTAAAAATCAAATTCTCTTTGACACCTTGATCGTGCCTTGAGGCTACAAATCTGATGGGTTTTGATTAGTGAAAAACATTGTGGCTGTGAGAACAGGTGGAATATGACAATTCAAGATGTTCCTAAAATGTAGTAAAGGATAAATAGACTTCAGTGTCTTTGACAGGTACTTCTAAGAGATAACTGCTTCAGTCTCGAAGGTTTTTTGGCCATGAATGAAACTTTTGGTAATCCGTAGGCACTGTGACAAATCGTCAGCTCTCCTGCATTATTTTTAGGTACACTGGAGTTCCACCTACCTTCTCTGCTCCCCAGGCTATTGGGAGACTTCTTTGGCAGTTGCAAAGTTGGATGGGTTGCTGTTTATCTTGCTGTGAAGTGGAGTTTTCTCACATAGGAAATCATCTTACAAGGTGTTAACATTTCCCGTTCCCACTCATCAAAACACTTACCACGAAACAGATGCACCAAAGATGAATCGAGTTTGAACTCATACTTTAGTCACCAGGCTTCACTTTCACCAGATTTGTGCAGATCCGTATAGACACAATTCAGACAAGATAAAGCTGAGTTCAACAAGGAACAGAAACCTGCTGTCCTCTAAGGACAGCTTAATTAAAGTAATCAGTTTGCTTTTCTCTCCTCTATACTGATGCTTTATGGTATTTTGCACTGGCCATTCAAAAGGAGAGAATATCAGGATGTTACTCTATTTTTACTAGCTGTTAGTAGCCCCATGAGTTACACCCTCCTACAGCATTACAGAAGAATTTAGGTGTACTGTATGTAGGAGAGTTTTCACTGCTTCTGTGCCCTACATCAGAATAGGAAGTCTCTATTACATGCAGAACCACCAAAGGAAGACTGTGCTAGAAGATGGGGAAGAAATGGAAACGGCACAAAAGCACTCAGTTCGACAGGTTTTCAAGACAAAAGATATGCTTATAGGTGAAAGGAACCAAAAAGTAACATTGAAGTTTAATACCACCATCTAATATTCTCCTCTTATTTGTAATAATTCATCTTAAAAGAGGAAACAGACTTTAATTTATCATACTGTGCTTTCTTCTTGAGAAAAATTTGTCCCATTGATCCTCATAAACTCTCAACAGTCCAAAATGATCATTATTGCCAGGCACACAAGTATGTTATTACCAGAATGAATCCTTTCAGTTGTGAGTCATTCAGGAATTTTAGCAAAAAATGTTTGCCTAGGGAAAATCACAAATTAAAGCATCCGCTTTTCACTAATAAATTCACTAGGAATGTCTTTCTTCAAAGCCCAATGAGTATTCATGAGCTTTTATCACTCTGAGAATAAAGAGAACTAATTTGACAGTTCTACCTTCAGTCTTCCTCACACTTTATATCAAAATAGCTCCTCTGACTTTACTGAGACCGGTTTGTACCAGGTTTTGAAAATAATCGTATCCAAATTCTTTTATTTAAACAATGTCCTCATTTTTCATACATGAAATTCTGAAGAAACCATGAATGGGACCACCCTTTGTTTGTATGTGCTGAAAAGCTAAGTTATATGCTGTGCCAAGTTCTTTGATGGCTTGACAAGAAGGGGTACAATTTAGGTCTGGTCTTTGGAAGATGTCCTTCTAAGTTGTTCAAGCCCTGTTATTAGTACTAAACAATCCTTTAATTAGTGTTCTCTCTTTTCCCATATAAGTCAAAACATCCAAAAAAAAAAAATCATCCCAGGGGCTGGCTGAGGACAGAGAAGACCAACTTTTGCCAGTTCTGTAGTTACATGCCTCCATAGTTTCACTGCTCAGCACTCTGTACATATGCACCAGGAGAGAAGAAAATAAACACACAGGAGGTGCAGCAGCCAATGCCGTATTCAAAATATAACCAGGCACCTCAAGTGTCAGCACAGAGACAGGAAACTTTCCAGAATTTGTTCAGGGCTGCATAAAATAGCTTGCAAATTAAAGTCGTGCTTGATTAGTATATACCTGAGGTGCTATTGATACTATTTAACCTGTAACAGGGCTGGATATTAATGCTGATGCTTTTAATTTAAACATAAAGGAAAAAAAAATGTATCCAAAAATCTACTGTGAGAAACAGACTGTAGTCCCCACATTGAGAGAGCACATGGATGAATTTGTGCCTGTCTGTGACATGGGGGCTCCCAGAGGTGTCTCCCTGTGATCTCCTTGTGCTTTCATGCAGGTGCTGCTGCAAATTTCCTCAACTTCAGAAAGATGTGCTCTTTTGCAGGCAAATCCTTACTCTGTCTTCTTATATCAAATTATACCAAGCATCTAGGACAAACACAATATAGATGAAATTAGGAGAAAACCCACAATTCCTCTAGTTGTTGTGGGAGCTGCTTACAATAATCTTAAGCTTAATATAACTTGATAAGTATTTTATTTCCATTGCTTTATGAGAAAACTCTCAAACAAAGCAGAACTGATGAAATTTCTAGTCTACAATCATTTCAGATAAATCAAATAAATTACATGACCAAAAGGTTACACAAATTATTTAAACATCTGAGTGAAATCTTATGGGACCCATAAACATTTCTCAGTGATGAAACATAACAATAAGACTTTTCTTTGTGGAGGTTATGCTGAGGTTCTCTTGGATTCTTTATATATAAAACCATAAAAAGTGATTCCTGGGATAGATATATCAAGTGAGGTTCCCTCCACTCCTTACTTATAGATAATATTTCACTAAAATCTAATAGCATTATAGCTATAAACAATACAGTATTCTCTATACATGGGTATGTTCAATGCTTACTAAAGCACTGAAAAAATAGTATCTGCTCATTTTACCCACTAAAAAAAAAAAGTAAGAGTATGAGCTACATATAATTTCTTTGAAGTGTTACCTGTCTATTTCTCAGCGTCTGAACAATGTGTAGCACAAAAGGATTCTTAAACATTAAAATACAATGGGAAATTCAAAAATTGTAAATTAAGCTGTTGAAGAACAGTTCATTCAAACATCTATTCCTGGTTTACAAAGATCCCAGTCCTCTGTTCTCATTTCTATTTCAAAATTCCCAAGCATGGCATCATTTGCCTTTGTAGCTGCAGTTTACTAGGTAAGTACAAGCTAGCATCCCTCAAGCATGATATGATGAATAAATATCTTTACACCACCATTCCCATCCTCCCAGGCTTATGAAATAAAATCAACAACAATAATGCATTAAAAATGGTCTGCAACATCTAAACACTGGATTTGGATCTACAATAGGTGTAAGCAGAAAGGCTAGTGGATGTTCAAACTATTACTTCACAGAACCTGATCTTGCATCTTTGAAGTAAATAATTAAATCACTGTGTCTCTTGCAGAGGGGGTTTGTCTTGTAAGATCTTTATACAGGATTGGTTGTTCTGTAGTGTTTGTATGGGGTGATGAGTCTTATACCTGCAGCCAGTGCATATCCAGAGGTTTTTGTTCTAGAGCATAGACTTGATCACTTGTTCAGGAAAATTACTGCAGATTTCAACATGTAAATGTTACAGTATCAATTATTTATGGAAGGACAGTATTAAGAATGAACAGCAAAACACAAACAGCTATGGAAAGATCTATAGTATCAACAATGCTGCTAGACTTTTTCTTGTTGCCTTGGACATAAATTGCAAATAGAAAATATTGTTGTGCCATTCTGTCACAAAATTATAGATTTAAAACCACTAAAATTCAAGCCCTAGTAAATGAAACTATTTTTTCTTGTCATCCCTCAGGACCACAATGTTATTACATAAGGGAAAAAGAGAAATAAGACATATTGTTTCTACAACTAATTCTCAAAAAATATTTATGTATTTTATAAAAAGCAGATCACCTAGGGGTAGTTTTTCTCTGGATTGTATTGTTAAATTTAGTCATCCAAAATGTATGTTTCCAATATTCCTGCTTTGAATAGACCTGCAACATCTCAGGAAAAGAAATTTGAGGGTCAGAAATTTTGTCATCCAGTTGACAATTTGCAACTTTCACTGTTGCCCTTACACACACAAACAAAGAAATTATTTCAAATGTTTGTTCCTTTTGCGAAGCTAAATAGTCTTTTGTGAAGGAAGAAAGGTAAAATGTATTTCAAAATGATAAAATGTAGCAGGAACCATATTCTCACTAAATCATTTGGAAGTACCATATGCAAAGGGCATTTGTCAGCAGAACATGTGCAGTAAAACTCTATGATAGCTTGCTTTTTTTACTATTTCACTGGCTGTAGGATTCTAAAAATGAACTATTAGCTCATGTGCTGATTAAAACATTCAGTGTTACCATAGTCAATGCACGCTCCAGACTTTTACATGTTCTGTTCATCACCACATTGAAATGCACACCTTGAATTCTCTTTCAGACAAGAAATTTGCTGAGCAGGTGCCACCACTAAATTTCTTTGAAAGAGCACTAAATAGAGAAAACATAACAAAAACACCTAATATTTCAGATACACGGAGCTTTTTGGTTCAAATCTAGCAATAAAAACCTATTCCTTTAATCTTCTTGCCAAGATCTGTCTCAGGAGCATGAAAATATGCCTTCTGGATTAGAGACAATTTGTTCCTGGCTCTTTAATGTGACAACTGCCCTACATACCTTAATAACAAAGTGTACTTACCTTTTAGATCAAGACGAGTTCATTTCTAGTTTCTCTGTAGTGGCAAAACAGAAGTTCATGTTGGTTGCTGCTTAACTACTCCTTGAAGCCCCTCAATTCATGAACCTGCAGCTGTCATCCTTTACATAATTCTCATTTTAGGAACTGGCAATCTGTCAGCCAACAAGGCCCCACACCAGAATCAATGTAGGAGTTCAGTCAGATAAAGGTTTTTCCCATCCATCCAGATGACAGTGACCCTGGCTTGATTTTACCCTACATCTTATGTGTTGGCCATACAAGTGTAACAATGCAGGAAAAAAAGCAAAAAACCCCTACAGGTAGCTTTTATTTTGATGAATGTACTCAATAAAAATTCCATTTGGTTTTTGATGTGATTTTTACTGGGGGTTGGGTTGTTCTTGATTTTTTTTCCGCCTATTTTTCTTACTGTTCTTTTGACTGGGTTTCTGGTTTGGGTTTTTTTTGTTTGTGGGTTTTTTGGGTTTTTTTGGTTTTGGTTTTTTTTTGCAAGCCTTGGTTCTTAGCCAGGTGTTTTACATCAAGAAAGAGATCTCACACTGGTTTGATAGCCAACACAGCTATTGCAAATATAACTAACTTTAACCTAAGCACACCTGTAAATTTCCTTGTTAGCATTTCCAGATTTTGTAAAGGCTTTAACTGTAAGCAGAATCAGATCAGGTGATCATCTACCACAAAATATTTCTTCCATCAGTGGAGAGGCAGGACTTCCATACAGATTTGCCCTGCTCTTTGTTTCTTACTTGGGAGGGACTCACTCAACCTCGGTCCATTCTAGCTTTGGTTTTCTAGCTGTGGTAGTAGTTCTTCTGTCACTCCTACTCCTTGGGAACAATACTGGAATGAACTGCTCCACTCATATTTGATCAACGAACATGAAAAAGATTTTTTTCTTTTTTTTCTTTCTTTTTTTCTTTTCAGCAAGCTGGCTATTTTAGAACAGCTGGTGACAACCTCCAGAAAGTTTAGATCCAGCTGCCAATCTCACCAGCTACCTTGTCCTTAAGGCTATTCATTAGTGGAAAAGCAGCATGTGAGTGCTGATGCATTTCTATGGCTCACATCCCGAAATACAATGAAAGCAGATGATTTTACGATGTTGTCAAACTACTCTATTTTAAGGGGCTGAATATAAATGTTTTACTTAAAACATCTATTTACCAGTTATGACAATAGGATTTTAGTGAATATTGAAAATGTGTACAATAAAATGCAAGAACGTGGAAAGAAATCATACAGTGGCTTTGCTGAACAGGTATCCTGTGACTGTAAAAAGGAGCCACTGTCAGAAAGACCCTCAGGAGCACACCTTTTATGGACACATGCTCTATGGGGTGTGCATACCTCCCAGGAGAAACAAAGTAGCCTGGAAAAATTAATTTGGAGACCACCAGTACAATCAAAGACATTTTTGAATAAAGTTTTCCCCTAACCGTCAAAATGTTTTTACGATTGCTTATCTTCCATGCTACAAATATTCCTGTTGGTTGAATGGTACACTTGGGGGAAAGGTTAGATGATAGCCAAGCATGCAGCTTCTTTGAAGAATTTGACCCAGCAACAGGATTCAGTAGCTTGGTGTACAGTGGAAAAGCTGTACCACCGTCTGCCACATAAGGGAAACCTATGGCCCCAGCAAGGAAAAACTATTCCAGTGCATTTTTGTCACGAGGGGGTGATAACAATTTTCCCATGGAATCAAAAACTCTCCTAGAGCAGCATAAAATGAAACAGGCTCAAAACAGAAATTGCCTTGTGGTTCAGTCGGTTTCCTGATGAAACAGCTCTGTGACACATCAGAGTCTGCCTGCACATACACTGCAAACCCTTCTATTTATTTAGCTATCGACAAATTATTTCTCTGTGGACAAGTTTTGGATACAGTTTAAAGGCCAGATCTGGCATTCTTTGATGTGAATAATCAGCACTGAGGCCAATAGCAGTTTCCTAGTAGAAATGAAATGGCAGTAAACAAGCTAACTAACTTCCTTAGCATCTGAAAGCTTTACCTTTCCATAGTAGAAATGAGTAGTGACAAACTGTCATAGCTTGAGGAGCACCACAAAGGAAAATGGGAGGTGAATGTCTCTGCACATCTTACGAAGTCTGAGAGATGTTGTTTACTCTGCATCCAATGCTTGTGTTACCTTTGCATCCAAACTCTGCCTAAGCCTATGCTAGTCCTGCCATCAATAGCAAAACCATTCCAGAGTGGATAGAACAGCAGTTTTGGTATTGCTGTCCTGATAGACACACCTTTGTTGGTAGGTAAGAGAGCGTGTGCCACAGAATCAAAGCCTGGTTGAGGTTGGAAGGGACCTCTTGAAATCATCTAGTTCAACCCCCTGCTAAAGCAAGGTCAGCCTGGGACTTTTTTTAATTGTTGTTTTAGGGATTTTTGTGTTTGGTTTTTTTTTTTTAAATAAGTAAAGCAGGATACTTCCATTAAAAAAAATTAAATGCCTGAGTGTAGGGTCTGCTAGGATAGTATTAGAAACTTGAAAAGAGAGGGCCAAATCTGACAGTCTCACCTGTATTAATTAGTAAAGAAGTACTCGCAAATTCAATAAGAACAAACCCAGATTCCTCAAGAGAAGCCCTAGAATGAACTGGTGTCTGTGGAACAGACAAACACAGGCTCCAGAATCCAGGAGTGATGCCAGAGCTACGCGACTGTACCGCACAGATTCGTGCAGATGCATGACAGGGTCCTGCTAATACACCAGCAACCATCTCCCTCTGCAAAAAGGGCTTTTCTCAGGCTGACTGAGCCATGTGCGAGCTTGATGCTTCCTGAGCATTTGTTACCCTGCATGTGTGCTCACAAAAGATGCCAGGGGACTCAGTGCCAGAACAAGTGTCTTGCTTGCTCTTCTGTCACCACAGCTTTGCCTTCACACCCCTGACTGAAATAGCTTTGCTGGCAGAATCCAGGGTAGATCTGTGCTTAGTTCCTGGAAACAAAGGAAAAGCACTTAAGGGAAAAGAATGTTTGAATAAATTTGTAATATGTTGAAGATTGAAATACGGGATAAAATTTAGATCTCTATTGTTGTTACGTAGCTCGACATCTGAATTCTTATTATTCTGTTCAGGCTCAAAATCCCACACTTCATCATTGTGATCGCTGAGTGCCTGCTGGCAACAGCTGGGATTTTCAAAGGATTGCAAGGGAGGTTGAATTTTGTGAGATTTGGGCACCTGAATTCTCCCGTGATATCTAGATAATCCCAGCACACAAAAGAAGTTTTTATTTTATTCTGGAAGTTGTGTTTTGGGGAGGTGTTTTTAACAGTTAGGGGTCAAACACCAGAAGTCTATCCATGTCACTAAGAAATTCATAGCTTAATGTTAGATCCTTTTCTAAAATTTGCAATTGCATCCCCAAAAACACACAGGACATACTGGTCTTAGGAAAATCACAGTCCATCTGAGAGTGAGGCAAGATCGTATTAAACAGACAGAAAAGGCCACTTTGGGCAATTTCTCCCCAGACTGAAATACAGGACCATCTCTGAAAAAAAAATATTGCAGATGGCAAGGCTAAAGAAAATCTAGTTATAGCAGAGGAGAAAAGCATATGTTCCAGATACATACTATAAATAGACTAGGTACTCTTATGGGATATATCAGCATATAAAACAGCAGCAATAGAAGAGGCCAGAATCCAGAATAAATGTGGTTTTGGTTTTTTTTTTTGAGTCCTGTCACTTTCCTGCATGCATCTAGTGGCATTACAGGGTTTGGGGTTTTTTCTTTTTGATTCATCATATGTTTTAGAATCTAGTGTTTGATTCAAAATAAAGCTAATTTGCATTGGCATAGTGACTTAACTCACTGCTATATTATTACTGTGCAAGTAGGTGTAACAGCAACTGCAAATAAATGCTTGTTGATGGAATCCCAGCAGGGTTTCTGATGAGTTTTCATTTTGTTGAATCTTACCCAGGAAATTATTGTGTAAAATGCTTTGTTCTTACTTCTTTGCCTGAAACATTATTTAGCCACACCTGGCCAAATTCATGACAATTATACTAACTATCCATAGAGGACATACCAAAAAAATCCCATCCCTTTTTAAATCATTGTCTCAAACCCCACATATGAACAGTGAAAATATCCCGCTCAGATTAATATGCACAATGAGACTTCTGATCCAAATGCTGTTCACTGCATAACCTACATAGAGAAAGATAAAATGAAAGCTTTAAGGTGGAATGTAGGTGACTCACCACTGGAATATTCTAACTGAGAGTATTTTACAGTAAAATATGTCATTCAAAGCAGAAGTATTTATTATTATGATAGTTTTGGCAAGACATTTGATCACGTCATTAGAGTTGATTTTCATTTTAGTCATTTGGGCTGAGTGTGTCTCCAATTGTTTTGCTGTTTGAGGGTTTAATGGCTCATTCCAATCAATTCAGAATACCTAAGAAATGCTGCAATGGGCCCTGCATGTCCCACATTCTACAGTCTCCTATGAAGGAATTATTTAGGTCAATCTTTCTTACCTACAGTAAAAAGCAGGAAAAAAAATTTGCAGTAAAAGGCTGAAGAATAGCTATTGATGCTTTTATATAGAACCACAAGAGTAACCACCAAAAGAACATACAAAATCCACTGCTAATATTATATAAAGATTTGCAAGTCTCCTGCAAATATTACCACGGTGATTATTTGAAAGCCAACAAACAAGATTCAAATAAATGTTCCTCTTTCCTACACTAGCAAGTGAGAATTTGCCAAAGAATGGGAATTGAAATGAATTTTCCTATTGATTGCTGTGAATGTTTATGAATTCTTTTAAGTGATAATGACGAAAATTAGCATCCAGTGTAGAAAAATTGATAAAGTACCTTAAAAAAGGCCACTCTGAAAGGATCTATAGAGGAACTGCACCAAGATTTACAAAGCATACTGACCTACTTTTTTTTTTTAAATCCCACTCTAAAAAATCTATACACTCGAGGCAGTATGATTTTTTTTCCCCCCCCAGCTTAAAGCTAAATTTACCTTCCTATTTAATTCCAAAATGGCATTCTATTGCACAGATTTTATTTACCTGTGACGTGAATGTCACTGGGCAGAACTCCTGCAGCATCAGGAAGTGGCCAACCCAGCCACCTATGCCATCATAGTGTGCCACCTGCCAGCACATGGAAGAATCAGCATCTTGGTATGATCTATAAGGGCACCATTTCGAGTTCCACTTAGTTCAGTGCACCAGAATAAACAAAACATAATAAAACATCTATCCTGTGAGAAGTCTCTGCCTCACAGCTTAGCTTCTGGTACTTACAGCTTTCAATACCATGGGAAGACTTACCGAGCTATCTTGCCCTGCTGAGCAACCATGATTTGGAAAGGCCACCTACCTGAATCAGAGCAGAGGTTACAACAGGTGTCAAGCTTCTGGATATCACTTCAAGATGTCATTCAGCTGAGGAAACAATTATGCATGGCCAGTGAAGAGAGGAAGGATAGCATAGTCACTTGGATATCTTAACTTCTTTAAAAATCTGTATGGAATACTTTGAGGAAATTACAATGTGTATTAAAAAAAGTCACAATTTACTTTGGAAACATAACTCTCTCACATCACATGACTTCTTCTGCATGGTTTATCATTAACTTGCCATGGGTTTAAGCAAGAAACAACATGTGAAGCAGAGTATAGAGCACAATGTGTTTGTAGGAAGCCATTATGTGGATAGTCTCAGTAATGAGTAGGAATATGATACCTTTTCTAGGATTTGGATTTGGGCTTTTTTTACATCACAGTGCCATCACTCCTTTAGGGAATACTGCTGTTGCTGCCATCCTAAGGTGCTTTGGAAGTGCCTCTCCTGGGAGTCAGCTTTCACGACCCCGCTGCACAGCAGTCCTTCCTCCCTGTAGAAAGCTGCTTCCTTTTCTCAACTCCTCCTGAACTCAGCACTCAGCAAAGTGTCCTGTCTCCTGCAGGGGCAAGGAACCCATTTTCCCCAGAAAAATGGGCTCCTGCTGCCTGCTGCCTTGGCTCTGTGGGAAGTCAGATCCCAGGTCTGGGATCCCACTCACCTGCAAGTAGAGCGAGAGCAGGAGCTGCTACCTCTCCTGCAAGCGTCATTTCCATCTATTTAAGGAGCTGTGATTCACAAACCATGAGAACTCCAAATTTAGGGGAGCAGATTTTAGAAAAGCTGAAGTCCTGTCCTTTCTCCAAGCTTAGGCACAGGTCTCGGGAGAAGCCTGAACCTTGGGAAAGGCGTAAACCCACCAACTCACCAGGAGCCAGGTGCAGACCGGGGAAACTTTGCTTTAGAAGCAAATGTGACTGCATGGGGGATTCTTTTTTTTGTTGTGTTGTTGGATGGTTTTTTTTGCAGTTTGTTTGTTTGTTTTTTAAATTTAATTAGGAATGTAATGAGAAAGCAAGCACATAAAATATGGAGTTCATTTAAAGAGAAATTTAAACAGAATTTTATCAGTCTATGCTGGAGGAGATGTGATTGTTACCTGGGAAAAAAAATGCTTTATATAAATCCCTGACTGAGATCTGCATGATAGACTGACTGGCAGAGCTATTAATTGATTCTTTGTATTTCTGATCTCACTAGGGCCAGCAAGTGTTCCTAACGGTTTTTAATTCCTCATCATGACATCCATTATGTTCACCTCTGAGATGTCTAAATTAATTCCACATGTAATGGCAATGTTATGTAAAATGCAACATGACAGGAATACTTAGAATTGTTCAAAGCTGTGCTGTGGAAACCAACCTTATTTGTGCTAGCCATCCAATATGGGATTTGCATGTTTTGGTTTTCTACAGGCATACTGAGAAACTCAGCTCTGTAAGGGTTTAGACATTGCAGGTGGGGTAGTGTTACATCCCTTGTGACTCCACTATGAACAGAAAACCAAACACAAACTAAAATAATCTATACAGGAAGAACAGGCATGCTGACAGAGATTGTTTGACACTAGAAAAGCACAGCTACAGCTGCCTACTCTTTGTTACGATATCTACAGTAAATCTGGGATAATGCTCACACAAGAAACAAAGAGCTACCACAGAGGACACTTATATAGGAGAAATAGATTCTGAAAGGTGTCAATTTAAGTAATTTAACTACAGCAAAGGAAAAATAAAGCAGTTCTCTAAAATCTGAGCCTTTCAGTTGTGGAAAGGAGCTGTGAGAAAAATCTAGCCTTTCTTTGGAGCAGCAAAACAGGCAGCTCTATGATACAGGCAAGAAGCTGCATTCCTAAATATATATAATGTCCTTTGTTTATCTATACAATTCAGTGTTAATGAAAGACTTACACCTGCTTCTTACCTGAACTGTCAAGAGAGGGGGGTTGGACTGGTCCTTTCCAGCCAGAGTCATTCCATGGTTCTATGATCCTATGCCATGGGTCTCACCCATCCTGGGAAGGTAAGAGAAGGGCCACCCAACACGTGTGCAAACTGTACTGTCCATATGGCCTCTGAAGGTTATGAATACACAGCAAAACTGGTAAGACATTTTTTTAGGACTTACATGACTTGTAACTGAGATGTCCCAAACTATGCTGACAATAAACATGGTTTGTTCTTCTGCCAGTTGAGTGCCAAGATTCTCTTGAGTTTGCCAAATGTCTGAGAACAAATGCCCTGTCTGAAAAAAGTCAATGTGAAGAACAGTTTGAACACAAAATGAATATCTCTGATGCAAATTCTATGAAATATATGAAAAAGACCTGCAGTCGAAATCCACTGACATGCAGATTAAGTGCAGTGCTGTACAAACGAAGAAACATTCCTTTTTGGACTTTGCACTAACTTGTATTTTCTCCTAAATATCTGCAAGTAATATATTTATATTTTTTTCAGAGAAACAGCTATAAAAAGACTCCTTATAATGAAGAATTGAGGTAAAGCAGCATATGTTTAATATTTCTAAGAGCAACAAAATCATTGGTTCCTTCATATCATCACAGATTCCTTCCTAAAACACATCAAAGGAGAAATCTGTGAAGAGCATCTGGGGGTCAGAACTGGCAAAATACAAGGTGAGAGCAGAAAAATTAAAAGATTTTTTGGTATTTAGTTTTTCTGGTTTTAACTTTGAAATTTGGATCTTGATCTCAGTCTGTCTCAGTAGAAGATCTGCACAAATCAGAGTGCAGATAGAATAGGTTGTGGACTGAAAAGATTAAATGAACACCAACAAATTTGCAGGCTCAAATGATACTTAGACAGCAATTTAGCTGGAATTTCAGGAATAAAATACCTTGCCTTCTAATGGTGGTGAATAACTTCTGTGCATTCCCACTGGGATGGGGGCCAAGAATCTAATCAAAAGGTTTGAGGGTCTGACATAAGTGAAACGTCAAATTGATAAACTTACTAGGAAAATGAGTAGAAGGAACAGATGGACTACTGCACAAACAGGAAAAGAAAAATCAACACACTCTTTGGAGGGGAAGTCCAGACTCCCAGACTATTGGAATTTTTTTTGAAGGAGTTAAAGGCATATGGATAAAAGAGGTCTTGGTAATGCTAATCTCAATGGATTTCACAAAAGCTGACACCATAGGCTCTTAAGGAAAATATACAATCATGAAATAAAAGAAAAGTTACTTCCATAAGTAAATAATTGGTCAAAAGGAAGGAAAAATGTATGAGTAAATGGGAAGTTTTCATAGCAAAGGAAAAGTCCGCAGGGGTTTATTCAGAATATTCATAAATGACCTGGAAAAAGGGCATAACAAATTTTTTTGATGATACAAGCATGGTGGCACAGATCAGGTATGAGAAAACCAGTCAAAGGACCTACCAAAGGAGAGAGTAACTGAAGGTAATGACAGTTGAAGTTCAAGATAGATAAATGTAAAGTGATGCAGAAAAATAATTCTAGCCTGCTGCATTAAATCATCGACTCTAAGATGGCTGCTGCTATTTGGGAATGAGAACATGGAGGGATACCAGTTATAAACTGATTGGCTGGCAGTGGATGAAAAAATGCAATTAGAGAAGAGAGCAAAACTGTTATGCCCCTGTATAAATCTGTAATACCCATACCATTCGAAATTGTGTACAGGTCTGATTTTCTGCAACCTGGGAAGAGTAATATTAAAGTGATAAAGATTCAGGCAGGAACAACAAGGATGGGAAAGGGATGAAATTGTTTCTACAAGGAGATTTAATCAACTAGGACTCCTGAGCTTGAAAAGTTAAAAATAATAGAAGATAAAATAGAGATCAAAAAAAATCATGAGTGGCAGAAGTAGAATTCTGAAGAAATTACTATAACTTCCTACATAAGAACTAGGAAAGTTAGCAGGCATTGAGTGCAAAACACAAAACAAAGCATCCTCTCCCCGTGAAGTTGTGGAAGTTCCTGAGGCAGGATGATGTGAACGCTTAAAATTCAGATGCCTCCTACATGTTAAATTCCTGAGAGAAAAAAAGTTCTCTGGCCTAATATGAAACAAAATAATCTCTGATACAGGTAGTCCTTGAGACACAAACTTTTGGAGTTTGGGAAGAAATTTTGCATTTAATGTCACTATTGTACGCTTCAATCCACATATACTGATGGCCACTGTCAAACCCTACCTCATTGAGCTGAAGTATTACACAGTATGACTATTCTTATGTTCCTGGCCTAAAAATTTCCCAGGCACATTAAGGCAATGAATCCAAGGAAAGGTAGCAAATGAACCAGGGCCTACAGAGCTTAAGCGAAGCATTTAAGATAAACGTAAGAATATTTTAGCTTACTGGATATACTTTCCAATCCATTTGTATTAGATGTTCAGTGACATTTATTTCACTGCCTTTTTCAATATTTTTTCTTTGCTCTCTGTAGGAAGAAGTTGGATCTGAAGGTGAAGGTCCTAAGGAAGGTCAGGTAAAGATCACAAAGAAAAACAGTAAAGAAGATTTTCAGAACCAAGAATAGTTGGCTTATTCTGAGTTTGAAAGACCACGTGAAATGTAAGAACAGACTAGAATGCACAGTTGATATTTACAAACAGAAAGAGTGAAGGAGTTGTTGCAAAAAACTTTTTTATCATTCTTCAGAATTGTGAACCTGATGCCACACCTTCCCTACTTACACAGGAAAGGACAGATTTAACCTCTTCTTGCTATTAGCTTTCTCTAAAAAACTTCAAAAAGACTCTCTGCATAACCACATCCTTCCAATACTTAAGAATATGACCCCAAACCTATTAAAGGCATTTGGCTTACAAAATTATTTAATTAAATTGTTTCTAGATCTTCCAGAGAAATCAAATTAAAATTTCGTATTTTAATGTATCCGTACTTTCAACATTTCAGAACAAGAAACAAATAAATCTGGCTTAGCAAAGTGTAAACCCAGGCTTTATTCTTCCTTCCAGCTACAACTTTCTTTTTGTCAAACACTTTTTAAAAATAGATTTCTGCAAGATTCTCTGCATAATCACACCACTGAAAATCCTGCTCAGCAGCTGTGTAAGATAGTCACTTTAAACTATCTTGCACAGGCACTGTGGTCTCTGTATATGTGGTATTTTCTACAGTAAGTTCTTAAAAACATAATTTTCATAGTCACTGGATGTTTAATTGATGACAAGAATATTTAATTTCTCTTAAGTGAAAAATTATTGCTTAAGTCTTTTGTAAAGATTCAAATCCTGTGTGTTTAATTTGTAAATCTTAAAAGGCAGAATCAGAACAGACACACCAGAAAGATGTTTTGAGTGTAACTTTTGGAGGTTTTTCTTCAAAATACAAAATCCTTGAAATATAGGGGGAAAAAAAAGGAGAAACTTCTTAATTCTTACCTTGGCAAACTCCCTCTATAGAAGCAGAAAGAGATAAGCCTACAAGGAAGAAAATGGAAGACAATTGTCATAGCAACCATTTAAGAACATATTTGAAATAAGAACTTATAAAAAATAATCTGGTTAATTTCTTTATTTAAGAATGACAAGACATACAAAAACCATCCAGTTAAATAACATGACACTCTTTTTAAAGATAGTATATTAAATCTCACATTCTTAATTTTTTTTTACCTTAATTGCAGAGTTTTTGACTCATTCACTGCATATACAGCCTATACGGTCATAAAGAAAAATGAGGATAGCCAGTTCTTCTGTTGGTATAAATTCCCTAGACCATAATTAAGCCCAAAGATTTTTGTCAGGAGGCAAAGACAAGGTGATAATACTTTTAAAAACAAGCAGTAGATACTCTTGCACTGAAAATAAGAGTATTAGAAAATTAACCTAGTCCAGGGGTAGAGACTAAGAAAATATAATCCCAATTACTCTTTCCCATTTTATTGCAAGCCAACCTACTATGCCACAGAAATCTCAGTGGCTTCTGAGAAATATCTTCAGTTCATGAAACCACACTTTTTTTGTTTTTAATACTGACATCAGCCATTTGTTTATTTTCAGTCTCAATTTTACCACAGGCAGCAATCAAACCCTGCTGCATTTCTAGGCTTAAGATAAAACACAGACACTTCTTTACGCTCCCTTTGGGGATAATCTTGACACAAGTAACACTTTACATCCTGTGTTTCTGAAGGACTTACTTTCAGTCACTACACACTGAAAGACTCATTAGCAGATCTGGATGGAGAACATTGTTACTCATTAGAAAAAATTTTTTAGAAACAGAAGAGCATGAGACAGCAAACATTTAATAAACTGTTCCACCCTTTTCAAAGAAAGCCAGAGTGTTAAATACAGCCAAAGCCTGCTCATCTAAGAGAAAGCTAAAAATCATGCAAAAAGCCAACAGTTTCATCTGCCAGTAAATAGCTTTGATAGGATTCCTATTTTTTTCAGCACAGGAGAATTTGCTCCAATTTGCCATTCCTCAAGTTTTCAGAAACAAATTGCATTTCCTACAAACCCTATCCTCTGTATAGCTATTTATACTTAAAAAGTCAAGCAAAAATACTGCATGAGCTAAATAAAAAGGGTGTTTATTGCATAATTGAAGGCTGCAATTATTTTTCAGGAGGTTAAATGCATCTATTTCAGATCCTTCAAGAAAAAGCCCTATTATTGCAACTATTAAACCCTGCATATTTCTGAAGTCTAAATTTTTACCCTGAGGGCTTCCTTCTTCAAATGCAAGAAAACAAAATGGAGAAACTTATTCCAGTAGAAAGGATGGGTTATAAATTTGATCTGACTCACTCATTAAAGTGAGTTTTAAAGCTTTTAAAATGTTTTAACAGATCCTAAACTTTAAACCTCATTCTCCACTTCAAACCCAGGGAAGAGTCAGAGTGCTTACTGAAGCATTAGGTCACGTCCACTCCTCCCTTGGCAGGCCAGTGGGAAGCAACCTTCAGTTCCTGGGGCAGACAGCACAGGGCGGTCCCCAGCCAGGGGGAGCCGCAGAAACACTTTTTGTCTCCAGACTGTCCTAAAGACCTGCCCTTTCAAAACTCACACCTCCCTTGCATCCCTGTCCTGGCCATACCTCACAAGTGCTCTCCTCACAGCAGCCTGGAGCAGTCACTTGTGCCTCTTCACCACCATCTCTGTGCTGATGTGTGTCCCTCACTATTGCTGCCCCAACTGTTTGCACAGGGGAGGGCTGTACTCTCTCTCAGGTGAGCTTTTGACACCAGACCAACTGTCCCAGCAGCCACAGCTTCTCCACGGGAATGGGTGGGTTTGGTGGTGAGAGGCAGGCAGGTACTTACTGCTCCACAGACCTGACAAAGTCCAGCAGTGGGCACATTTGTGATCAAGGACACCCTTGCTTGGTGGCTTCCCAAATACCTGGTACTCTGGGGTGGCTTGAATATCATAATTTCTTTCTCCAACACAGTCAGATGTTAGAATAGACTAGAGTAGAACACTTTCCCATTTGAAGAGTACTACAGTGATCATTTAGTGAAACTGCCTGACAGCTTCAGGGGTGCCCAGAAGTTAAAGCATGTTATTAAGGGTATTGTCCAAACACGCAGCACAGTACTCATAAAACTAACATCATGTGCATTTGTTGCCATTTGATATTGAAAACTCCCCAAAATTCAAGGTGACAGATCTGCTGTGACTTTAAAAGACTACCCTGTGGATGTGTGCCATCCTCCACAGGAAAACCACTGTACCACCACCAGCCAGCAGCACCTCAAGCTGAAGGTTTCCTCCATTCTGCTGACTGGTTTCATGCACATATTGATTTTTCCACAAAACCACTAGTAAACTGCATTTAAATGTTGAGCCATCATTTATTGAGGAATGTAAGAGGAATATATTCCCTCTCTTATACAAACTTCTGTTTCCCTCTTTCTCCCTTCCCCCTCCTCCCCCTTTGTATGCATATTCTACATCCTTGTTCTTGGCAAGTTGCTGGGCAGATGTGGGTGGGAAGCCGGAAGAGTCCATAGATGCGGGTGCCTGGGAGAGTCCATGAAGGAGTGCACGTGTTGGAAGTCAAATGGCCATTTCTGTGGCACAGAGACCACTTAAGAAACCACTGTGAAATTCAACAGAAGTCATGGTAACCTCATTGCCAAGAACACACAGAGAATGGGAAGAGGCTTTGGGCCTAGAGTTTGTCCATCATGTGATGTGGACATAAAGACTTGAAGAGGTAAGGCTCATACTTTAAACTGTCAGATGTCTAAGCCTCCTTCTGGTATTTTAGGGCCCTGACTAGCGTAGTTCTTATTTAATTTGTTTAGCCTTTCATCTTGGAATAACTAATTCATGAGTCAAATGCTTATTTATAGGATTTCAGTTTCATCATTTGTTGTTTCATGTCTTCTAAGGATTTTGTTAAAACTCTTGATAAAAAGTTCATGCTATTTTCCTTTTGATGCTTGGCTCCATTTAATGAAGTCGCAACAAAGAATCCGTTGAAAGAACACAAAGAACACGCATCTTCAACTATTGTTGCTTTGTGTTGTCCTTACCTTTCATGAAGGATAAAGTAGTATTATTTTTTTCTATATAAACACACTGATTAACGATAGAATTATGTTGTGCTTATACAAAATCAGGGATAGCCAAACACATTTGAAGGATTAAATGTTAAGCCCAGAAGAATAAAACTATATTGTGCAAGCATCAAAATTGCAAATTTGCTACCGAAAAAGAAAGAGGTTTAAAAACCCAAAGAAATATTTTTCTGTTCATTTCCTATTGTGGGAACTGTGTATTACAAATCAACACAGACAGAGAAGAGAATCTCCAGCATGGAAACCCATAAGAAACGGAACTCTTTTAGGAAACCCTCAAAAGTTGGTGTTTTTTCCTTTTTTTTTAATTTTCCTATTTTTGAAACTGCAATACAGTAATTATTCTCCTTGTCACTAGTTAACCTCAAAAATATTATCAACAAAAGCATCAGCAGAAATCTGTAATCAGCTCTAGAAGATTCCACATGAATTTATCTCCTGAATCTCTAAACTGAGGTTAAGAAATGAACAGTCCTTGAACCTACATTGCATCTTGAGTGTACTTTCTAATGAGGATGATCTACAAAACACCAGAACACATTGAAACAACTTCCAAAGGGACTCATAGAATTCCTTTGCCAGGCAAACAAGCATTATAACCAAAGGTCACACAAAGTCCAGCTGCAATGAATGTGGCCACTTGAAAGGGGTCACTGGCAACAAACTGCATTGTACAGAGGTTTCTGTGAGAGCCTTCAGGCCCAAGGTTCCAGCAATAAATAGGCCCAATACATGTGCATTTTCATAGAGAAGATCACTTGCAGAAACATATTCAGTGACACCATCCATTGGCAAAATATATTTTTAGCAAAGCACGACTACCAAGATGATCAGTTCAATGGAGAATTTTGCCTTTAGCTAAGGACTAAGTTGCATGTGTGTGTCCTTTCCTTCAGTACAACTATCTTCAATTTGCACTTTAGTTCTGGAAGTATCACATCAAAAATAATGAAGAGATATAGCAAAAGGAATCAATAAAAGGTGTATCATTTATCCCTCTGAGATTTCAATGCATTCTAGTTAGATACTGTTGAACATTTTTTTTCACTGATAACATTATAATCCATTAATTTATTTTCTGTAGTCCTTTTTTTTTGTCAAAGGTGTTTTTTTCTACACACCTACATATTAGTCAACAAAGCAGTGAAATTACAAGGTTCTATGACTGAGAGAAATAACATTTGAAACAAAACAGAGAATGGAAAACTCTTTCCACAAGCTTACTGTGTCACTAGCTACATGAGATGATATGTAAGAAAGAATTATAATTTCAAATAGGCAGTAAAAAAAAAGATTACTTAAAAGTACATAATTACCAATGAACTTGAGTAAATGCTCATAGAATGATATGTGAACAGTTTCTGAGAACTGAACCAAAATGCAGCATAAGGATACAATCACGGTATTTGCTTTAAAACTGCCATAACAAACAAAAAGTTGATGGAGATACAACCTATTTAGCCTGTTGTGCACAGAGTCCTTTTAGAAACATGTATGGTTTTACATATATATATATATATATATATATGTGACTATGCCTATAATACCAGCACACAATAAAACACTGGTTAACTTGAACATAGAAAAAGTGAACTATCACTCAAAATATAGCATCATAAGAATTTAGAAGCCAACCCATTTTTCTGTATCGTATAACTCTGCTCAGAGCAGGGCAAACTGATGTGGAGGTTGAGAGACAGAAAAAAATACAGCATATTAGCATGAACAGTGCTACCCTTTACAAAATAGAAGGAAATTATTTTTGAAAAGTCAGTAGGAACAAGAGCAATACCAGAGTGGCTCCTTGGATTGGATTAACAAAGACTGTTTCCTTCCTGTCCCTTGTAGTACAAGAATGGGTGGAACACCAAAGAAACTTGGGAGGTGGCAGTTTCAAAATGGTGAAAAGGAAGATGCTGTTCATACACTGTGGTCAAGCATTGCAGCATCTTGTTCCAAGCTGATTGAGGTTCTTAAGGTTCCAAGATGCTAAAGGGTGCTTAAGGTTCAAAGGACAACTGAATAAATTATTAGAAGAGATGGTTGTTGGTGGCTATTAAATATAGAAAAAAAAAATCAGTTTTTGGAAGTCTCAAACACATATTGGAAAAATACTTTGAGGAAGTATTATTAAATGAAATCTCTGGAGGATTTTTATATGTGAGTATCACACCAGAAGAAATGCAAACTTATTAAAATATGTGGCTCTTAGCGTGTTTCTGACTCCAGTTTCTCATTCTGTTTATTATCATTCATCACTGTGAAAAGCTCCCTGGGTAATCTCATGTGGTGTTACTCTGCCTGTGGTCCATGGACCAACACTGACTTGTCAGATATAGTGTGTGAAGTGACTACAGAATCATGTGAAAACTATGCACTCACCTTCCTGCAAATGCAAGCTAGTGGGACAATAAATCAGGTAAAAATAAAACACACAAATAAACATCCAAGAGTTAGCCTAATTTAAAAAAAAAAAAATAGACTTGAAGAAAGACACTGAAACAGTTGTGTAAAGAATAATTTAAGGATTTGGGAGTGACATTGTTTTTTCATAAAAGGCTAGCTAAGAAGATTTGAAAGCAACTACCTACATATACATTGGGTGCCTTAATACAGCCACATTGTCACACATTTTCCTCTTTTTCTATAATACACACACCCCCACCCAGCTCGCTACATTCTGAGAAATAGGGACCAAACCAACCTGTATCAAGAAGGGTGTAGAAGACATAGCCCCAGATCCAATATAATATCACTTTAAATATCCCTGTGTCTAGATTAATACTGTAAGTAAGTCTCATTTCATAAGCATTAATTTGAAGTTTTAAAACAGAGAAGGGCATTGTCCCTTATTTTATTATTTTCAGTACAACTGAACATGAAGTCACTTTTTCTTAGTTAAGTCAAAAACAGAAGAACAAAAACAACTTGTTTTGTTTGGAAGCTTTGGCTGCTTGCAAGCACTGGAGAGCTGAGATACTTGAGTAAATCAGACAGCACAATTTGTGGTTCATTTTGTCTCCTCCATCTTACTCTGACAGCTCAGTCCTATGTCTTTAAATTCTGCAGACAAGAAAAATAAGTAGTTTTGTGAGTGAAACTTAAGAAACTCACCTTCCTGCATCTTCATGTTTTATTTCTGAATTTTCCCAATCTGTCAGTTTTTTTCTTTTTGGAGGGGTATTCACACTTCCAGCGCAGAATCTGGTGTCTCATAAGGCAGTTGAGCTGGTGTGACAGTCTTTATCAGAACATATGGGTTCACAAAACTGTTTTGGAAAGATACTCCAGAATTTAAGGTGAGCAAAGCCAACAGGTTTATATAGTAACAATTCTAAAAATCAACCTATATGGGGTTTGGGGAGGGTTTATTCGTTTGGGGTTTGTTTTGTTTTTACATTTTAATCCATAATAGATGGTGAAAGATCCTGGGTCTACTCCTCAAGGAATAGAAGCATGGTATCTCATCTCTCAAAACAGAAAGATATGACAGAGTTGGGCATAGGTCAGTGAACAGGAAGAATCATAGAATCTTAAAATCGTTTAGGTTGGAAAAGGTCTCTAAGATCATTGAGTACAACCACTAACCCAGCACTGTCAAGTGTACCACTAAACATGTCCTGTCACTTGATACCTGGGAGAAGAGATGGACCCCAGCTTCACTAAAAATTCCTTTCAGGTACCTGTAGAGAGTAATAAGGACCCCCGAGCCTTCTTTTTCTCCAGGCTAAACAGCCCCAGATATCTCAGCCACTCCCCATCAGGGTTGTGCTCCAGACCCCTTCCTCAGCTCCACTGCCCTTCTCTGGACTTGCTCCAGCCCCTCAATATCTTTCAAGTATTGAGGAGCCCAGAAGTGAACACAGGACTCGAAGTGCATCCCCACCAGTCCCAATTACAGTGGGGTGATCACTTCCCTAGTCCTGCTGGCCACACTATTGTTGATACAAGCCAGGATTTCATTGGCCACCTGGGTACACGCTGGCTCATGTTCAGCTACTGTCAACCAGCATCCCCAGGTCCTTTTCCACTAGGCAGCTCCTCACCAGGAGAACAGCCTGAAGCTGTTGGGACCCAAGCAAAGGTGGTGGCACTTGGCCTTGTTGAACCTCTTATCACTGGCCTTGGCCCATCAATCCAGCCTGTCCAGATCCCCCTGTAGAGACTTTCTGCCTTCCAGCAGATCATCACTGCACCCAATTTTGTGTCCTCTGCAAAATGACTGAGGGGACACTCTA